>CM076412.1:12060245-12446699 GCA_038363315.1 Mugilogobius chulae | reverse complement strand
AAATGCAACCAATTTTTTCACCATAAATTATTGACATATACTAGGCTCTAATAAAAATAGCTCAAGTTTTCCGTTTCACTGTTTTAATTTTGGAAATATGACATTTTTTATTTTTTATGATTCATTTGAAGTGCACTTTTGTGACAAAAAAGCCTTGTAAAATAAAAAATATACATCTCACATATAAAAGTTACACATGTATGAACAGAGGAGAAGTAGATGAAGAGATCTGAGTTTTGAAAGTACGAAAAAATATTAATCTATGTGGATTTTATGGCTGTTTAAAAATGGGGACCATTAATGGTCCCGAGGTGACGAACGTAACTTTTTGGCTAAAACCTCTCCCATTCAAAACACAAAAATGCACAAAAAATTTTTTCACCATAAATTATTGACATATACAAGCTCCAATAAAAATAGTTCAAATTTTTCACTTCACTGTTTTAATTTTGGAAATATGCCATTTTTTAATTTTTTATAGGTCACTTGGAGTGTACTTTTGTGACAAAAAGCCTTGTAAAATAAAAAATACACATCTCACATATAAAAGTTACACATGTATGAGCAGAGGAGAAGTAGATGAAGATCTGAGTTTTGAAAGTACAAAAAAATATTAATCTATGTGGATTTTATGGCCGTTTAAAAATGGGACCATTAATGGTCCCCGAGGTGACGAACGTACCCTTTTTTGCAGGTTACCAGAGGGTTAAACTAGTTTAGTTAGGCTTAAATTACCAAATTTGGTCCTTTTTATGTCGTTTGTTTTATAAATCTCGACACTTGATGATTTTAGCAACCCTACTACACTCTAATATACTGTGTGACGATGTTAAATCTCCAGAGGTTTCAGAAAAATAAATAAATAAATTGAAAAAATTGAAAACATTCTCTGGGATACTCAGCTCTGTGGTGAGTCAGGAGAAAAAAAACTATACATGTTTGTTTAAAATCCATTTCTGCAGCTTTATAAACGACAAAGTTATGAAGACGTTTTAAGTTATAAATGTGCTTTTTAGACTGAAAACAACTGCGCTACGGATCTGAGCTGGCTAGCCTACAATATTGTATTATTAAGCTCTTAATACTTGAATTTTTCTAAATCCCTATGGGACTTTACATTGCAGCAAATTACTTCTGGAACCGGGGGCGAGCGTTCACTGTTGAGCTCCATAGCTTATTACTACTGTAAGGGAAAAAACACAAATTGCAGGCTAATATTAAAAGATGGATATTTACCACAGGTACACTGCGCATATTTTAATTATTGGATCGCCTCATGATCCGCAGCAGAGCCTGGATCTGGGACACTTCAGAGACTGATTCATGTCGGACCTGGTTTTATGATTGATTAAAGACTCTCAATAAAAATAGGCTTAGTCCTCGTTTATCAATTTTAAAAAAGTTGCTGTGTATGCAAGGTTGAGATCATTTTGGAGAGCTGCACGTGAATGCCACTATGGCTCAACATGTTGTTATTTTATGTTATACTATATATTGGTGTCTGAATGTTACTTCAGAAATAAAAAATACGTAGATTAAAACATTGATTAATTTCAGCTATGCAAATAGTGTTGGTTATTTCAATAAAATAAGCGTTCATTCATGACATGGTTTAAGTTTACATGGATTACGTTTTTTTCTTTACCACAAGATAGCACAGAGGAGCAAACAAACACTTCTGTGAACAATCAATTCATGTTTCAGTACACTTGGCAAATGATTCGAGTAGACACTGAAGCTTCATTTGCCATCACTACTAACTGTAGTAACCATCAATGAATGTGTTAAAATGCTTGGTCATGATAACGTACGGTACCACATCAGACTATTTGAGAGTTTTAGCGACAAATGTGACCAAAACAAACCAATGGTATAATGTGAATGTGACAGACTTACGTGGCGACCTGGTGCATGACCTTTGTGGACGTGTCTTTCAGCGTGTCCTTCAGGTTGTCCTTAAAGTTACTGAAAAACTTCCCAGCTCCTCCTTTGACCATGTCCAACAGCCCGCCTCCATAGTTGGCGTCCATATCTGTGACAAATCGAAAACAATAAAGTTTAGTAAAATACACTTAAAACAACAACAAAACAGCGAGCCGAGTTCATATAATACTCTTCCCCTAAAGGTTTCACCTAAGGAGTTTTGGATGTTGAATTTCATGCTAGCATTCAGCAACAGCACACTAACAGAAGTGGGCAGGGCTATTTACCTTATTTCTCCCGCCCACTTTTTTTAAGGACTTCCTGTTTAGCTCTGTTAAGTACGGCGCTCCATAGTACTCACGAAAAAAAAATATTTATCTCGTAATTACGAGATAAGATCTCGTAATTATGAGATAACTTTCTCGTAATTACGAGATAGTTTTCTCGTAATTACGAGATAATTTTCTCGTAATTACGAGATAATTTAAATGGCTTTTCCCACATTCTGTATACCCACACGCTTCGTATAGGCTAAGCTAGTGACTTTATCCACAACGAGTAGTCTTTTCTGTGCTGGCTTGATGTTTCTAAATAGCTAAGATGTACTTGTGGATTTCGTTATGTTAAATTAAGTGCCTGTGGTCTTCACTGCAATGTTTACGGTCGACAAAAAGTATGAAAATAGCTAATAACGTGACTGTCAACTCACGCTACAGTTAGCATGCTATTATAAAGACGGCCAGTGTGTGGAGCTGTTCACCCACCAGAAAGAAGCTAGTGGTAATCGGCAAGTTTTTTAAATAAAACTCGATCTTCTTGACTGTTGACAGTCAGTCTCACTGATCCTTAGAAATGTGCGGCAGTTTTTCTGTGGCTCCAGCGTCTAGTTTTCAATTTATTTGGCCAAAAAGAAGAGAAATGCTGCACATTTGCTACACTTCCGCATGGATCACCCAGAGTGGGTGGGTACTGCAAAAATGCCCGTATGTTGCAAGTCTGTTGCAGCACTTCTCTCCTTTATGGCCAAATAAATTGAAAACCAGACGCTGGAGCCACAGAAAAACTGATGCACATTTCTAAGGATGAGTGAGACTGACTGTCAACAGTCAAGAAGATCGAGTTTTATTTAAAAAACCTGCCAATTACCACTAGCTTCTTTCTGGTGGGTGAACAGCTCCACACACTGGCCGTCTTTAGAATAGCATGCTAACTGTAGCGTGAGTTCACAGTCACGTTATTAGCTATTTTCATACTTTTTGTCGACCTTAAACATTGCAGTGAAGACCACAGACACTTAATTTAACATAACGAAATCCACAAGTACATCTTAGCTATTTAGAAACATCAAGCTAGCACAGAAAAGACTACTCGTTGTGGATAAAGTCACTAGCTTAGCCTATACGAAGCGTGTGGGTATACAGAATGTGGGAAAAGCCATTTAAATTATCTCGTAATTACGAGAAAGTTATCTCGTAATTACGAGATCTTATCTCGAGATAATTTTTTTTTTTTTTTCGTGAGTACTATGGAGCGCCGTAGTTAAGGTAGCTACAATGCTAGCTTGCCTGTCTAGCAGGTTGATCTCAAATATAACTGCAGTTAAACCCTGTGACTGGATTATACAGGACACAAGCTTCAAACGAGGTACAGTGTGTTTATATATATCAAGGATTTATTATATTAGGTGTATATTCATTGTATGTGATCGTGGCAATTTTTGACTTTTGATTGTGGCTAATGTAGCTTAGGCTAACCGCAGCTAAACCGGTGTTCTGTTGTTAGTTAGTGCTAGAAAATCTGTTGTTTTTTTTTTGTTTTTTTAAAGGGACTGTACCTGATTTTTGCATCCTAAAATGTAAACAAACAGAAATAATTAATTTTAACCTTTTTCCTTCAGGCTACACGATTTCCTCACGTAACTAATGCATTCTGAGCTTCAGAATTGTTCATCATGATGAGTTTTAATGTTTTTTCACAGCTTTTAACAGCGAGGTGAGTCACTATGCTAACAACAGTTAGCCACAATGCTAAAAACAAAAACAGAAAAAGCTGCACACAAACGGGATTTTATTAGACATAGACATGACTTTGGGGACTAATTTCCACCTGAATAGATACATTAACAAGGCATCAGTGCTAGGGGGAAATTGCTTTTAAGTTATCTTGTTGCAAAAAAATCGAGTACAGTCCCTTTAAATTACTGTTGCTAAGCCTCAGTCCTAAACTTAGCTGTACAATTGTGCCTAAATAAAAGGGTGCTCATCTCGATACCACACTGTGATGCCAAAAAAAGGGGGGAAAAGTGAATATGGTAAATATGTTGATTAAAATGTAATCATGAGCTCATTCTTGAAATTTTTGTTGTTCACCATCTCTGTGGAGCTCAACAGTGAGCGCCCACTTCCTGGTTTAAGAAGCTCCAGCTCCCATGTAAAATTGCCATAAGGGTTAAGAAAAAACAATACATATTAAAAGTTGTAAGAGGTGTAAGACCTACATTTCTGTTTATAATTTGTTTCTGTGTCTTTATAAACTACAAAGTTAATATGACATTTTGCTGAATTTTAAGTTATTCTTGAGGTTAGACTGATGACGTGGTGTGACATTTTGTTTTGTTTGCCGACGACGTAAAGGGGAAAACATCAACTAGCTGTGCATAGAAATGCTTGGTACGACCAGAGTTAGATGCTCAAATACTAAAGTTTAGAAACTGTAAACAACCACTGTGCGGTGGTGAGTGAAAGTTTAAATTTAAAGTTATTTTACGTTGTTGTTTTTCCCTTCGTTTGGCGCGTTCCCACAACAAAAAACGTCACGATGACGCCAGTCCAACCCTGAGAATAGATGTGCTTTTTAAACTGAAAATAACCGCACTGTAGATCTGAGTTGGTTAAGTTAGGAGTGTGACGTGTCAGTATGCTAATAGGAGTTAGCCACAATGCTAACAACAACAACAGACACACTTCGTGGAGTTTGGTGAACAAATGGGACCTTATTATGGTGCGTTCCAGGCAACTGGGAACTGGTATATTTCCCACTTCCCACTTGTAAAAATGTGCTGGAACGCCACTCGAACTGGTAAATACAACTTGTGAACTGGACCTGGTCGAGGAAGCCCCACTTCACATACGAGCTCAACAATCACCACAAAACATATTTGGAGGGTTTAACTGACACAAAAACATTGGTTACAGGTCATTTACCGTTACTTTTGTTTAGCCTAAAGGTTAGCATTAGCCATAATGTTTACATACGAGTTGATTAGGTTGGAACTGGGAACTGGTATTTTTCAAGTGGGAAATATCTCAGTTCCCAGTTGCCTGTAACGCAGCATTAGACATAGACAGGAATAAATGCATCAACAAGATATCTGTGCTGGGGGAAGATATTTTATTTTTAAAAAGCAAGTATAGTCCCTTCAAGTATTCCCAGTATTGTCCAGCTCTCAATATTCAAATCAAATCAATTTATTTTGTATAGCCCAAAATTACAACAACAGTCGTCTATTAGTATTACCCACATCTAGTCTGCATTTTGTGCTTTTTTTTGTCAGTACTTAGTACCACTAATGTAAGTCCTAATGAGGCCCTGAAACCTGCTTGTATTTTGTCGGTGTGAGCAGTCTTTGGAGGAGATCCAGCTGCCGTCTCTGAGTCAGCACCTCTCCGCAGTAGCCCGGCGGTGATGTGTGAATTTCAGCTCTCAACGTTTGATCCTGCCTTTCCATTTATTACAGACCGACCGATCCACCGGCAAAGCCCCGACGCACCACATTTATATTTAGCTTACAAAAATGATGCGGCAAATTCTGTCTAACAAATTCCCACTCGGCGCTAATTTACATGACCCACTTTTGGAGGAAGTTACACTCTCTAGATTTTATCACATACACCCATAAAACGTAGCTCTATAAACACCTTTTGTGCTCACAGTTGTATTTTTGAGGTAATTTACAAAGATATAGTTCAAACTCTCACTCCATTTGTGATATTTGAGACACTTTCCAGATACAAAACTGTTATTTTCCTGAACAAAAGGCGTATTCACTGCAGAAGAGATGAAAACATTCAGTCTATAATCCACAAAACGTCGACACAACTGACAATTTGACACTTGCACATAAAACACGACGCTTCAATTCACAAGTCCTTGACACGAGCTGCTGTTTCAATACAACAGGGCAACGTCATTATCGCTTAGCTTCTATCTATTATCACGTTTTTGTCCTACAGAGATTGTTGTGCTTGAACAGAAGTCAAGTTTTACATTGTGTGATGCTGTTCAGAAGTGTTTATGTCCTTGGAAATGATAGAGCTGTTTAATACGGCTGAGAATGAATGTCGCTACAATCTTTTATGTAGAAGAGAGAAAAACAGGCATGAGTAATATAATTCTTTGTGCATTAGCTAAGATAATGGTAACGTACACAATAGATGTCAATGATTTATCAGATAATCGTGACTAGCTGTTTAAAAGATTGTTAATAAAAATGTAAGTCATTTTTTAAGAACTACAAAGAGAATCTGAAGAATATTTTTGAGACACAACCTCAGACTAAGACTTTTTTAACGGTGCTACACTTACAGAAATTATCAGTTTAAACTTCCTACATTAGTCACATATTTTGTTCACTTACCTAATGCATTTTGAGCCTCTGAATCATTAACCACGATGTGTTTCAAGCTTTTCTCCACAGCTGTTAGCAGCAAGATGTGTTGGTATGCTAACAGCAGCTAGCCACAATGCTAACAACAACAACACACGAGCGTTGTGGACATTATTAGACTTAGCCAGAACCGTGCAGACTAACAGTGGATTTACACTAAGTGCAACTTGGATGCGAGTCGCGCAGAACTTAGAAAGTGCTTAAAACCAATGCGTTGATTTACACCGTGCTCCGACATGTCCTACTGCGAGTGCGAGAGTCGCGCGACTCTGCGGAAAGAATCCGCATGAAGTCTATTTTTCCCGGAGACCGCAGCGGTCTGGTGCGGCTTTCAATTCATTATACGAGCGTTCTCGCGGGAATCTACGTGACTCCACGTGGCTTTGGACGAAACCTGACCGCAGTTGACAGCATCTGGTGTAACAGGCACTTAGCAAGAAACCCGCACGTGTCCCGACCCGCACCCGCCTCGCAGTCTGTGTAAATCCAGCGTAATTTCCTACATTAAAAGTGAAGCTCCCCTCTAAACTCCACCCACAAACACATTTCGAACACAGTAAACTCATTAAAAACCGTAAAAGGTAAAAGGTAAAAGGAGGAGCTCAGAGGAGAGCAGCAGTGTGATTAGTTTGACAGCAGATGTTTGTAATTAAGTAGTTTGCAATTAATAAGGTAGAAACAGTATTATAGTAGGCAATGTTAATACACACAGTTTAACAACCAAAAAAAAGTTTTTTTGTTTTTTTTTTAGTTTAGCTTCACTTTGACGAGATATCTGCGTTGGGGGAAGAGTGTAAATCAAAATAAAAAAAAA
The DNA here is from genome assembly GCA_038363315.1 of Mugilogobius chulae. Classification (NCBI taxonomy): domain Eukaryota; kingdom Metazoa; phylum Chordata; class Actinopteri; order Gobiiformes; family Gobiidae; genus Mugilogobius; species Mugilogobius chulae. Next base: position 12,439,296 of record CM076412.1, on the reverse strand, counting down.
AAAAAAATTCAATAAATCTACACTTTTGTACTTGTTTTCATCTTGGATTTCTGACACAATATTTCAAACTTCTTTGGTTGATAAGGTATTTTAATTGTGTCAGTGTGCAATAGAAGCCTTTTTATTTCTCTAGTCAACTAAAAAATTGCTAGTTGTAGTTAAAATTCATACAGTGATACTTAGTGACAATCAGTCTTATTTACCTTTACAGAATTTAAATCCTTTTCATTAGTAAACAGTAAATAAACAAGCTGCGCAAAACATATATTTTTGATTTGTATTGCACACATAAGTGAAGCCAAAATTTCAGTTTTTCTGTGTCAATGGTGTCTAAATAGTATTGCCTATAGTAATTTTTGACAATTTTAGCGCAGAGTGAGCAAATTAGTTATTTTCAGCCCCTCCATTCATCTTCTCCTCATGCTTTTCCAGCAGCCTGCTTTGTTTGCTGTGTGTTTGTGGAAGGAGTTTAGAGAGTTAGCTTCATAAAGTTATCTGTTTTACTTATTTTGATTACATTTTTTTTAATTTATGAAAAACATATGAGTCTTACTAAGCAAAAGTCGCTTTATTGTTGGTGCTTAAGTGAATCAAAACAACATCATACTCATGTTAGTTTCATTGATCAGACACCACCAGACAGACCACTACACTGCTGCTTTTAATGTGTGAGCTGAGCGAGACTAAACCGGAAAGGATGAGGAGTCAACCCGGACACTAATCTGCTTAATTATAGATGCTGCTGAGGAGACAGGAAGTGAGCGAGTAATCAGACACATGCAGGAGGGTGAGCGGGGTGAGCAGGGGGCAGCACAGAGTTTGGGACATGGTCAGTGTGGGCTCCAGAATCTAAATGAGTAATGGAAGTGACTTTAAGCTCTTCTAGTATCATGACAAGGAATTAATAATCAACTCAGCAACGCTCAATAGGCTCAGTGCATGGAACGTCAGTTGGCTTGTTTACATTCAAAATAGCTAATATACAGTATGTATTTATGAGTACTTCAGGTTCAGTTCATTTCATTGGTTTTCACTGCGTCAGAAGAACAGTGACTTGTGGTGATGTCAAAGACTTTACAAATCAGAAGAATATATTACCAGAGGTCACTTGTGTGTTTTAAAAGAGACGTGTTTGTATCAAAATGCTAATGCTAACAGGATATACTCTATAATCTTAGACGTTAAATTAGTAGACGCAAAATTAGCAGCTCTAGTTGTTACAACACAAACAGCGCAGTGCCAAATTCCTCCGGTAAATGGCACAATGGCAGAAGTTGCACTTTTATAGATAAAACAAGCAAAAAACAAACAGTTTCAGTAAAACCAAGAGCAAAATAGACTGATTTCTTTCTTTTGCAGCTTGTTAAAACATTATTTGCAATGTTAGATTATATTTTTCAGACAGATACACTCATAGGCAGAATATGCTTCACAAAACCCATCACTTGTCAATTCGACTGGACGCTCTTCCACAGAAGCAGTGCAACTTTTATTTGGGGATTTTATGTCATTTGTCTGCTTTTCTCACTAGTTTTTTTGAGGGCTAATGCTAACAACTCTAAGCTAGCTATTTTAAATATAAACAGAGCCTTCTTGATCGTCTGTGTTACCAAACCATACGTACATAGTTTGGTAACACAGACATAACTTCAGGGTATTCATGTCAGTAAGCAGAGGTATGGACTTGCAAGTCGTGATTTGGATTAAAGTTTAAGGACTTGAGTCACTATTTTATTGACTTGAGATTTGCTTCATAAAATGGATTAAGACTTGGGACTCAACTTGGACTTGAAGGTCAGTTATTTGGGACTTGACTTGAACTTGAACCCTAGGGAGTTTGTTTGTTCTCAACAATAAACTGTGTGATTTTACATGATCAAACTGGAACATGCCCCTCTTCAATTCTTTATGTGTGACTTTTATATTAAATAATATAATTTACAGATAAAATAATGACGTTGCAAAATAATGTGCTGTAATAATCAGTACACTGCAAAAAACAAAAAGGATCATCTAAAATGACTTGAATGAAGCATATTAATCTTAAAAGACTAATTTAAAGATGTTTTCACTCAATAAAACCAAGTCTTGCTAAGATTATTTGACTTGTTTTAAGATATTCTTACCTTAGTTAGATATAAAAACCCATTTTAAGCAAATTTGTATCTGTTTTAAGCCATAAATTGAATCAAGAACAGATTTGCTTAATAATCTTTCGAGGGAACTTGAAACTAGCATTTTTTGCACAAATCAACCAGGTTGATCAAATTTTCTTAATGCACTGGCAGATTATTTCGCGTGAAATAAGCAAAATTATTTTTGAAAGGCCTTCTTTGCAGTGTAACTTGACATATAATATATAATAGACTTGAAACTAACCGCAAAGGACATGGATTTGATTTCACTTGGACTTGTATGGAACGGACTTTACTCTCTTTGACTTAGGCTAGACTCTGGATTTGTCTCTGTTTGACTTGGAACATCATTCCATACCATAAAATATAATGGTGTAGCCTAACATATGACATTGGGGCTGATATAATGGGCTTCTGTCTGTACAGTTGAGTGCGTTTCTTCTGCTCTGTGCTGCAGTGTTTACCTCTGTGTCAGTCAGCTCCTTCTCTGAGCACAGATGGATGTGGGAGTTTCGCTAGAATCCTGCTGCCAGCTACAGTGACAAGTGCAGCGGCGGCTAACTCGAGCTCCACTGAGGCTCTCGCAGAACAGATCAGGTAAAACGCACTGCTGACAGCAAACACAGGATCAGCATATGTCACAATCCAACCTGAGCAAGAGTGATGGAGTGTTTTGGCCCTCAGTGTGTTAGTGACAAACCAGAAACTACAGGAATTCATTAATGCAGCACCAAATGTTAACCTATAAAGACAAAATTTATAATCACAATGTATTTTTCTTACTTTGATCAATCATAATTTTCTATTTAGTGCTATTTTGTCTTACTAATACAAATAAAAGATTACGACATAGGCACATAGGCAAGGCATACTTTAATTAAATTCATGACGTTCATTAAAAGCTTTCTTCGTTCAATGTCTAAACTCTCCTCCAAACTATCTGTTTTTCCTCACAACAACCTCTCAATTAAAAAGTCCCAACCATATATTTGTAGGACTGTAAACCTTTAGTCCAGAACTATTCGATTATTTTAAACACTGAGCCAGATTTTTCAAAGTACTAGGGTCTGAGGGCCACTTGAAATGCTATTTACTAGAAAACTATTTTTTTACAGGGATAAATACACAAATAAAACAAAATAGGCACTATCACACAGAAGGAAAACAGGACTAAGCAAAAACAAAACCAGTGTCAATGAACAACCAGACTTGAACCAAGACTAAACTTAATCTTTATTTGACTTGTGTCAACCTGAACCTAATCTTGAACAAGACTATAGAACCAGGACTTGTCACCAGCACAATTTGGTTCAAATGACGCAGTGAATAAGAGAGCTAACATTAGATAGAACACTCAAAAGAACAAACACAACCTATCAAGCGTTATGGTTCAGCCCATGGTCTATTTTATCATGCTGGGCCAAAACATACTGCTTAGTGGGCCGCAGTTGACCCCGGGCCGCCATTTGAACAGCCTTGCTTTAGTCAGTTGGTCAATTGTTTAGTCAACCAAAATGTTCTTAGACAACAAATGATTTGATAGATTATGCAAGACAGTAGCAGAAAATATAAAATATATATCTTAAAATGTATCTTTCTAGAGAATTCCAAAGAAAGGCGCCTAAAGGTGGGTTACCTGATATTGTTGTTGTAAATGAGTTAACTTTGTCTTTTCCACTTAAAAGTATCTTGTAAATGCAGCACTTCATGTTAAAATCAGACCACTATGTACAGTCTGAAGTGAAAAAACTCAAATAAAGCCAAAAGCCGTGTTCTGATTGGCTGTGCTTGAGTAGTCCTCTTTAGTTTCACTTTGCAAACAAAAACACATGCACAGGGACAATGTTCCAAAGAATTTGTGTGAGTTAGAGACAAACTGAACAAAATTAAATACCTACTTCCTGCTGCCCCACTTTTAACATTATCTTACTTTTTTTTTTTCAAAACAGATGTTTTTTTAGCTAAATTATACCTGGAAAAGCATAGAGTTTTACTATTTTTGTTTCTGTCACCTTTTCGCAGAAATGACCTTCTTGCTGTTATTCATCGGCGTTTTTCTCCACAGAGATGTTATTTGTCAAACATTCTAGCCTAAGCAGTAATACCGTCATAGAAACAATTAGTGACCCTCACCATAAAAGATACTTAATGCACCTTTAGGAAAATGATATATTGACTTATAAACGTTGGGAAACACTACTGTATATTTATCGATGTAATCAGACTTTATATATATTAGAAAATAAGACTTTGCCGTCTAACTACATGAAACCATTTTTATAATTCACCTATTCAGTCTTAAAGGTCTACTGTGTAACTTTTTTACCAAAAATAAACCTGAATAAAAGCATTTAAAGGTCTTTGTTTTACAAAATAAATCATACAAATCTGTGTCTTTGAATGTGCTTGTACGTCAACAAAATCAACTTCTTGTATTTCTATGGTAACCACAGTGAATAGTCCTTTTAGCTGCATTTTTTACATTATGACATAAAACACATCCTCGTTCAGAATGTGGTTTTACTTTATATTTTACTGAATTGTGCAATTGACTTTTCACCTCAAAGTTACACAGTGCATCTTTAAAGCATGACAATTCCAATTGCACAGAAATGCATTTTGGAGCTTCTTAAAAAAACAAGAGAAAAAATATGCTTTTGTATCTCCCATCTGCTTATCCATCAATGACGCCTCCTCACTTTTCCCATGTCTGCTTTGTCCTGAACACAAGGAGAATATAACCTCTGCAATGCTCAAAAACATACAGCTTATGGTCACTGCAATATGCTTGCATTTTTGAAAAAGAACCAAACAGTCAGACAAGGCAAAAAAAATAAAAATATGAAGTAAATTATATAAAAATGATAACAGATGTTGTAGCCCGGAGCCAGAATCATTAACGTCAGTGTGGTTTTAATCTGAGATATCTTTGACATCGACTTCATTAGGACGTTTAATGACTTCCCACAATGAACTGGAGTTTGTGAAGCTAAATCAAGAAGGGTTTTGTTCGTTTGTCAAATTTGTGCTTTTTCATTCAGTGAACTGATGGTCTAAACCCAGAGTGTCCAAACTTTATCATCAAGAGCCAAGTATCAAAACATAAGCCTTTATAAAGTGAAGGATTGAAAGCAGTGACTCATTAAAGTGATGCACACCCCCTAAATCAGACCAAGCCCTCCAACCAATTACATTTAGCGAACGACCATCTTCATAATAAATAAAAATGTTTTTTCTCATGTACTGGTTTGATTCTTAGGCTGCATTCACATACAAACTGAACCGGGCTCGGCTCGATTGAGAACCAAAATTGCACATTGTATCTTTCTCTAAACGCTTGTTCGCGTTCATAATACACTTTTGCTCCTCGCCTGTAGAGGCGCTGTGACAGAAAAACGTTAGTCAGCAGTAAAGAAGACACCAGCTTCTCGCTAACAGCGCTACAGCTGCATCAAACAAACACGCTGCTGGACTTTATATTTGTGTTTTCTGGATCTATCCCACAACTTCTTTCACATAAAGTTGTATGAGGATTTTTCAATCCAACACTCTTGCTGTTTTTCAATGATCTCAGCGTTCTCCTCCAGGCCACGCCCTTCACTGTAACTGGACAATGAGTTACTTAGGAAACCTAAGTTTCTTGACAGGTCACAAGCCAATAGATAACGAGGTACCTCGTTATCTATTGGTCAACGTTTTACTGCCTCATCATTCCACAATTTATATATTTTTATAATTCTTTTTTGTTTAGCATAATACAGGCTGTTACAAATCTATGTAACTTTTTTGACAAAGACTGACAACAAACAATTTTTGAAAATCCTCCATACAACCTTTAACGGGACCAGTGAGTGACAGATGAAGTGTCGGAGCGCGGAAAATGTGAACTTTCACTTTAGAAGACGAGAGAGGAGGCTAGGCATTTTGTTCCAAATGCCAAGGGTAAAACGTAACAAAAAGTTCATCTGTTTGAGTAAATCTGGCTCGAAAGGTCTGTCCATCTGCTCACGTAGCTGTAAAACTAAATATCATCAGATCAGAATTCAGAATCAGAATTCGTTTGCACGTTCACAATTACCCAATTGAGCCAAACTATCCAGACAACGAATCCTGATCCGAATCAAAAGTGTATTGTGAATGCACCCTTAGTCTTAGCATCTACCGTAATTTCTGGGCTACTTTTTTCATGAGCTTTGAACTCTGCGGCTTATAAGGCAATGCAGCAAAATTATAGATTCTCATAGACTACTGTTAACAAAGCGCGGCTTATATATGTACTTGATCATTTTTCGTACTTAATCTAGTGGGTGCGCTTATATTCAGGTGCGCTCAATAGGCCAAAATTATAGTAATCTTTTTTTTTTCTTACCCGATTTATATCTGTACATTTTGTAATTCATTTTTCCACAAAATCTAACACAACAGCATATACAAGTTTTAAGAGATCAATTTTAGTAATTTTTTGTGCAAACCCAAATAAAATAGAGACTCATCGTGCACGTTTAGCCAGAGGTCATTGCCCCGAAAAATCTTTTTTTTTTTTTTTGGGCACCATGAGTGGAAAGTACAATAAAGATGCCAGAGACAATGCAAATTTGAAATCTCAATGAGTAGATGAATTCTGTAGATGGAAAGTTTAATTATTTAATTATTATTTGTACTTTGGGGGCATTTTCACCCAAATTACGTTTAGTATTATTTAATAATATTGGTGGATTTATTAAAAATTGGCTTAAATACAGTCTTCTATAGTCTTCTTTATTTTTAATTGTTTTATTAATTACAGACTTTTTATTTTGACTGATTTTACGTGTTTTCCAGTGGTTAGTGATAAACAATCAGGTCTGGAGAGACAGAAGCGAGGTGGTTGCCATGGTAATGAGTTTATAACTGTTGCTAAACGGGCCTAAATCTTAACCTTTACTCAAACCTTTTTCCTACTCCTAACCATCACCCTAACTAACCCTTCTCCTAAACTTAATCATCGTCCCTCTGGTCCTGACTATAACGTTTATCTAGCACCAGAAATGGAGCCTTGTGAAAAGAAAGTTGAATAGCCCGCCGGCTCTAAACTCCACAAACAAACACATTTACAAACACTGCAAACTCAGTGAAAAGCGTTGGTAAAAGTGGGAGCTCAGAGTGGAGAGTGATTAGTCTGACAGCAGGTGTTTCCAATGAGTGCTCAATTTAGAGTGAACTAAACACACTGATGTCACTATAGGACTGATGATGGCCTTGTTTTGTGATCATTTGTGACTGTTTTGACCTGTAACTTCCAAATTTGCTCAGTTTGCACCAAAATCGCCAAAAAATGACTCTGAAAACTAGGCTTGTAGTGCTACTTAAAGGGGTCCTATTGTGTTTTTTCCAACTATTTAGTAAGAAACTGGAACATGTGCAGATCAGTAATTCACCTTTTGTTCATTGTAAAACACAAAATTGATCCAAAACGCCTTGAAAATAGAAACAGCTCTATTGACTTCCTGTTTAAAACTGCAGAACTAATAAGCCCCGCCTCTTCACTTTAAAATGTAACTGTAAGAAGCAACACATTTTAAATAACTAATTATCATTGTTGGAAAGTGACTATAACAGTTCTGAACAACACTTTGAGCTTTAATCTTTTGAATTATAACAAGTAAATACAGACAAGTGGGAGGGGATAGGTGGTAGGTGAGAACGAGGATTTCTGAGCACTTGAGCTGCAGCTGAAGAACAATACAAGATTACTCAAACAGACATGAATCAATTCAAATATAGTTTTGAATAAACTAATGGTGAAGGAAGGCCATTATAACAAGTTAAAATCTTTGAAAAATACATTTTACATAATAGGCCCCCTTTAACATCATATTCACAGTTTAACAACCAAAAAAAGCTGTTTTAGGGTTTATGTTCACTTTAAATATACGGTATTTACTGCATTTATGCAAATATTTGCTCAGTCACATTGCAGATTAACAAGTTGTCTCACTCTCAACTACACTATTTTGATTTTGGAAGTTGGGCTGAACATAAACTATTCTATGCTTCTATTCTGTGTCATTTAACAGAAAAAACACTGCATTTCTTCTTCCAGTCTGCTCCAAACCACTGACAGAGTGTTGTCTGTGGTGCTCTCGATTGAAAACTGGAGCTAAATAATTGATATAATAATTCGTTTTGTTGATCTTAAGACAAATGCTCTGATGGCCAAGTTTTAGAAGAAGAAATCTTTTTCAAATACTTTCATTTCTAGGCCATTATTAGACAAACAACAACATTATTTGAAACTTTGCTACAATTTCTGGCAGCTTTTTTATTAGCTTGTTTGGTGGAATGATTGAGTTTATTGAGCATCATATCAAAATATATAGACAAAATATCACAACACAACTTTCAAAAAATATATATTACATTCAGTGTTCACAAGCTCAATGGGAGTGGGAAGAAGTATAATCCTATTTAATCCTCTACATCTTACTTCCTGTTAGTACCAACAAGCAAAATACATAAAAAATAATTCATTTTGTCTTGTTAATATACTATATATTTATACATACATTATTTTTGGACCATTAGCATTAACATATTTTATACATTTATATTATACCTTCTTCATTGTATTGTAGTTTCTTCGTCTACGTGTGTAATTTTTTGAGTTTTGGGTGGTAAAATATGCTCTGTGCAGTTCTTGTTTTCGTTCAAATAGTACATCCTGTTCATACAAGCATTTCCTGTTCAATTCTTTTCTATGAGGTTTTCACTACATCAGTTTAAAACAAATAAATACTTTTTAGATCAGACACAATAGAGGAATATTTCAACAGAGGACACGTGGTTGTGTCTAAATGCTAACGCTAACAGGAAGTGGTCGTATGTACAGAAGTTAGCTATTTTGAACGTACACAGCCAACTGAAATGCCGCGCACACAGCTTATTCATTTTGCACTTTAAACAAACAGTTTGCAGTGTAAATTTCCACAATGACATGAAAATTAAAGAGAAGCTAAACCCTAAAACTACTTTTTTTGGTTGTTAAACTGTGTATTTTGTGCTTAAAATTGCATTGCCTATCGTTTTTTAGAGCAAACTAACTACTAACAATTTCAGGTTAAAATAGTCACAAACTGGCTGTGTCTCTCATGTTATATCAAAGAGTTTGCAGTGTTTAAAATGTGTTTGTGGGTGGAGTTTAGTGGATGATTTTGACCGTATAAACAATATATTGGTATGATCTCTATAGCCTGCTTTATTGATTAATCTTTTTGATCTCTTTACTATAAACTCCATGCTTGATATTCACTGTTTAAACTACATACATCCATAATAATAACCACATTAATTCATTTTTGGTCCACTTAGAAACAGGACTGCATTTTAAAGAGGACCTATTATGTAAAATATACTTTTCTGAGTTTTTGACCTTGTTACAATGTGTTCTCTCATCACTACTTTACCCAACGTTATATTGGATTGATTCATGCATCTTTGAGTAATCTTTAGTTATCCTGTAGCTGATGCTCCTTTACTTACAATTACTCAAAAATTAAGACTGCGAGGTAAACATGTAAGGTTCAAAATTGTCATGTATACACTTTCCAACACCATTTTGTAAATCTTTGGCTTTTTAAAGTTGATTTTACAAAAAGTTCTGCAGTTTTGAATAGGAAGTGAATAGACCTGTTTCTATTTCGAAGCTATTTTAGATCATTTTTGTGTTTTACAACGAACAAAATGTGAATTATTTATCTACTCATACCATAGTTTCTTGCTAAATATACAGAAAAATCACAATAAGTCTCCTTTAAGACAGAACTGAATAGATAGCCTTTATAAACAACAGCTCCTAGGAGGAATATCTGCCTGAACATGATCAATCTTTATCAAAACACCAGTGGGGCTGCTATATTTGTGCTTTAGCAGTGAAACAAACGCCTTGTAGCTACACTTGCATCCTTGTAAGCCACTGAAAACTAAAGGCAACATCCAACTAAACCAGTCTGAACCGTGTCGTGCGTAATTGGATCTTTGGGGGGACTCCTGGGGCTGCGATGCATGACTAGCTCTCTTTTCACTCCACCAGCTAGCTTTCACATTGTCCAGCATTAGCTCAGCGTAAAAGATCTTTGCAGTGGCGTAAAAAAAAAAAAACACCTCCAGATGAGCTTCTTTCCTGCCTTACCTGAGCTGTCCATGGTGCTGCAGTCCTCCTCACGCAGCGGGGTCGCTTTCGGTCCCGCGATGGCGCCTCCGAGCCCGAGCACACTGCCTCCGCTGCCCCTCTGCCGATCCCGAAGCTCTCCCCGCCGCTATCGACCAGCTGCAAAGATTCATAGCCGTCATAACTGCTCTTTTTCTTATAGGCCCCCAGCAGGCTCATAACCGCCGACGCACGGACTCAGAGGACGCGGAGACGACGACGCGGAGACGTGGAGGAAAGCTACTGTAGCGGACGCGCGCACATGTCCCGGCTGTGTGTGCGGTGTGCAGAGGCATGTGCGGGGAAGTGTCCGTGTCCCGTTGGCCTGCCCCGCTGCTGCTGCCCCTCTCCTGCTGCTGCCTGCTTCGGTCGGTCTGCGCGCGCTCTCTTTCCTCTGACTCCTCTCTCCTCAACGCCGCATTTTTACTACGGCGACGCTGCTGCTGCTGCTCTGACCAGACACTGGAGTTAAAGGGAAAGCTTCACCCTCAACAAAATGCCAGTGTGGTGTTGATTTGTGAGAGAGAATCTGTCAAAGTCGAGCCAAATCTCGAAATAAAAGATAAGAAAGTGTTTATTGTAGTTGCTAATCTGCTAAAGTATCACAATCTGACAAGATGTGTGTCCAAAAGTGTTGTTCTACCCTTGGCCACTAGAGTCTGACACTTAAATCTCTCACCTACAGAATCATCTCATTCTTCTTTAGAGGGATCTCTGAACCTCCCATAAGTAGATGTCTCTTTCCAGAAACTGAGCCTGATCCGAAGTAATCGTAAAACAAAACGAGCCACCTGCAACATTAAAGGTCTTCATATTACAGCTGTTGCCTTGTCAGTTGGCTTATTTATTTGATAACTAAATGATAACTTCCGGTCAGCATGTTCATTTCCTGTTCAGTTAATTTCTTTGGGGTTTCATTGCCTCAGTCTAAAATGAAAAAAATACTTAAAGATTGGGCAGTGAACAGTGAGTTGTTGGTGGTTTACTACTTTACAAATGAGGAGAAAATTTCACTAAAGGACCACAGTGTGTTTATAAAAAGATGTGTTTGTCTGTCAATGCTAACGCTAAAGTCTGACAATTTGAAAATATAATACAACTTCTATGCACAGGGTCAATAGCCACGTTTCCATTAGCCTTGGTCCCTCAGACCGGTTCACTTTGGAGCGGTTTGGGTCTCTTATGTTAATGATGGTGAGCGTTTCTACTGCAGGTCCAGACTCCCGAGGGTCTGTTACATGAGCAGCTGACGTCACTCACACATGCTTTCTTAAATAAAAAAGAAAAAGTGTATCTAAAGTATACTTTTCCCTCCCATCATCAATCTGAATGATTCATAAAAAGACGTGTAATAATTCCATGTTTGCGCCACTGTAACTTGATGATCAGGCTGGTGCAAACAAGAAACTACTTCCAATTTATCACCTTTTTATCACCATACGTTTAAAAAAAAAGCAAAAGACAAAAGACAGGTGCGTAGGATAAAAGGATAACCCACGCATATGTTTAAAATGCAGCATAGAGGTTGGATTATGTTGGACACTTAATACACATGGATTTAAATTCGTTTTACAGTGTTTTGCATCTGCAAACAAGAAACAGCTGATGCTAATGCGCTAACTTTGCTTTTGTTAAGTCTATGGGATCAACAAATAAAGTTTTCGTCAGTGAAAATGCGACGGTTTCTCACAGGATCAAGTCGGCGTTTGGTGAGGAAATTATTTCATGTTTCTTTCTGCTCTTTTCCATCTGTTTTTTGCCTGAGCCTGTGTTTTCTCTTGTCCAATCATCAGCCTAAAGGGGGGACCGCTGTGAGGTCTGCTCCAGGGTCCAGGAGCAGGGCCAAAAGCAGTACCTTCAGACCCAGCAAGTGGGCCGTAACAGGTTGTTTTGTGCAGTGGAAACAGCATAGGACCTGTACCGCCTCGAACCGAGCCTATGGAAACAGGACTAATGATTTAGACCAGGAAATGTAGTTTGATTAATGCTGTGTTTCCCAACCTTTTTTGAGCCACATTATTTAGTTGAAATATTTCTGTGCACACCACTCAAATATAGCCAAAAACACAATTATTAAGTTTTTGTAAATACAGTATTGTCTAATTAGTTTTATGTAACTATGTAACTTTTTCTATGCACACATTAAGACTGCAGTTTTTTGTTCGTTTGTTTAAGCTACTTTTTTAAACAAAATAAAAAGATCTATAATTGAACAAATATATGTTAATATGTTTAATACTTTACTTTGAAACATTCCAGTCAATGCATTTAGATCTTCAAAGTGACAGAACCTGTAGTTTCTTTCCTGTTGTTGGAAAAGCTGCATCTTTAAATTGTTCTTGAAATCAGTAAATAGTGATTGTTTCGCTTTTATTCTTGTCAAAAAGTTGTTCCAAAAATGGTAAATGATTAAATGTGTTTTAACTTGAGTTCAATATTGAAAGAATTTACATTTTCTAAGGCACACTAAGAGTATTACAAGGCACACGAGTGTTCCTTAGCATGCTGGTTAAAAAATATTGGATTCATTAATAAACACACTGTGTATTTAAACAACTAAGATTGACTTACAATATGATAAATGCTTCTAAAGTTAACCACTTAAGTGTATGGTTAATTTGAACATTGTTTTGATCCAATGAAGACTATATATGACCAAACTATGCTATCGATACTAAACTGTTAGATACATTTTCTGAACAGCAAAACTTCAGTCCATTTGATGTGATTTGGTGTAACTACAGTTATTTTGAGTCGTTACTAAGAAAGCGTTATATAACCAGAGTAAATTGTGCCAAATCAGATCTTACAGTATTTTTGAGAGTATAATCTGCCCAAACATGAGCGACTGATGGCATTCTTTCTTCTCCGGCCTGGTCCCTTGGCAACAGATCCCCGGCATGGTTCGGAAACGGGGACATGAGCCTGGGAAACTCTTTTGGAGCAGCTCAAAGACGCAGGAACAGAAACAATCACCTCCCCTGAAAAACCGGACGCTCTGTTTGTTGTCAGTGTCGGGCTTCCTGTGCTACCTGTGTTTACTATTTACTGCTTTCTCCGAATTCTAGCGTTTACTATGTAAATACCACTGTGTTAACTCCATTGCAGCAGTAGAAAAGAAATATGTCAAGGTGTTGGTCAAAGTTGTAAAGATAAATTATTCTGACGCACAACTGTAAAGTGATTGGTTCAGTTTCAGGAATGTTTGAGTTGAGTTGTGAGGAGTGAGCAGAATAATACTGATTAAGGTCTAAGATCCAGATAATCATAGTTTATGATAAATTCTGCCTCAAATGAACTAAGGCTGCATCTATTAGTGATGGGACATTCACCTAAGGCATGATTCAATTCAGTTTTCTATTTTGCTGCCACGATTTTTGATTTTCTTCAATTTTGTCTGTTTGATGAAATCTTTACTAACTTTTTTTAAAACACAAAATGAACATAATAACTTTTAAAACAAAGCCACTGTTGTTAGTCATAACTTTTTTTTTATGAACAGTTGAATAGCAAATATCCATATTTAGAGGTCACACATCAGTTGTTAACCCAACTTAATAAGCACATTCAGTCAGGTCCTGCACTAGTTCAAGCTTTGTTTCTTCAACAATTGGCTATTATTGTACATTATTTGTGTTATACAACTATAGTGTGTATAGAGATATTTACTCCTACTATCTGTATATTTCACTCCGCGTTCTGTCCATGTTGTTTTCTACTAATGGATTTGTGAAAATTACATACTCAAACTTTAAGGTACAATGTTTTCTGCCGAGAAATCTCTCTCTGTATTATAAGTTTGAACATTTTAATACCTCTGGGCAGTAGGGCCACTATGTAGTTGTCTGATATTGAACATTATCTTCTTGTAATCTCCGTATGAATACATGAAGAGACACAAAGTCAAGAGTGTACCAGGTGTACAGTGAAGCAACCAGATCAGTACTAAGAAAATCTCAGCATTAAACCAAAACTAAACTAGGGTCAAACAAGGTCTAAACCAGAACTAAAATATGACGCAATCAAGTCTATAGTAGCTGAGTGACAAGCAGGTAAAAGTATCTTGGGAAAATGGGTTGCGGGCTAGATCATCTTAAGGTGAACAGGCTTTTTATTGTAAGTTTCTATTTTGTCCAGGTTACATAATTCATTTTCTTTTACAATTGGACTGGACAACAGAAGTACTACATCCGTCTTACTGTGCATGTTTGGGTTGTAGGACAAACCGGAATGCCGCAGTTGCCATAAACCTCTGCACTTTCCTCTTAAAAGCCTCTTAAAAGACACGAGAGCTTAATTATTACCTACATAAAAGTTTAAAGACATGAGCAGGAATTTGCCTGATCAGCATCAGGGTTAGTGAATGACAATAACTGTAGTGGACTCCACACTGAACCTGCTTCTTTGTGCAATGTCCTGTGAATTAAACTACAAACGGTGGATGCACATTGAGAAGTAGCCTACTGAATTAATAGCTACTTCTTTTTGCATTTGTACATTATCATTAATTAACAATACAAAGCCTGCACTGCAGATCAATGATTTAAATGAGCAGATAAATCAATAATAAAACAATACCAGAGCACATTTAGAGCTCGTCACGTCAGTCTCCTTCAAAGGGACTCTGTAAAGATCACACTGAATAAGAAACTACCAGCTGGCTGCTAAGCTGGTCACGTGACACGGCGTGTGCGTGACGCCGCCGGTGATGTGACGCTGCGCCATTGGACGAGACCGTGCGGGAGCTGTTCAGCAAAAACAGCCCGTCTTCTTAGAGATGGAAGATTATTTAGACGTGTTTGACGCTAAAAGTGCAGGACAGATATGCGCACGTAAGGTTAATTCAAAGCTACTAATAGATCAGTGTTTAAAGCTGGATAATCCACCTTTACGCGCGTGTCTTCTGTTTAAAATCACATTCTGAGAGCAAGAACATCCTTAAAATCAAGCATACACTACATCTATCATTCATACCATTCAGAATTGCGTCAAAATAAAGAAAATACTCGACCACAAACTGTCATAAATTATTTGTATTATTATGAAAAACACGACTGCCTATGGACTAATATAAACCAAATGATGTCATTCATAACCTCCGCACGCGCATCTCTCAGTCGAGGCCGTTTCACTCACATCACAAACACAAACATGATCTATTTGATGGTTTGAAAATAAGGATGGTTTCACGATGACTGTAATGTCCGTGCGTGCTCTGATCCGCGCGGAGACGCACTGTGGGGGAAGTGTGGATTTCCCGAGGTAGCTAGTATTATGTAACAACCTTCTAACCTTTACCACCTGCTTTGGGTACGAGCTGCCCCCCTGGTCAAGCTAACTAAACATTCAAATACAAGGATGGTTTACCTTTTAGAGCGTTTTGTGGCATTCTCTCTCGCGCCGCGGTGGAGATGCGCTTTGAACTCCGGCCTCACGCGCAGATGCCGACCTTTGATTTGTCATTCGCTGCCAGTCATAGGTCACGACGTAAAAATAAACGTAAAACGACAACGGCACGCGCTGAGCTCGAGGATCCCCCCTGTGACTCTCTCTCTCTCTGCTTAATACCTGTAGTTTGTCTAATCTGACGCACGCGCACCGCCACTAAGGGACGCCGTTGCCAAAATACACCAAACTGACGCTTCCGTGATGGCGTTATGGAGCGAACGAGACACGGCTGAGAGGATGAGGAGTGAGCGCGGTGGTGCATCCATGAATCAGTCCAGGGAAGCTGCTGCTGCGCCTGACAGACAAAACCCGGGAAAGAACCGCTTTTTAATTCCCCAATTTGCGTGTATTGTTCCTATTTATAGCCATATCAATTTATTTTGGATTTAAAGGAGTCCTATTGTATTTTTTTTCTATATTTAGAAATCAATTATAATATACGTAGATCAGTAATTTACATTTAGGGTTTTTGTAAAAACACAAAATTAATGTAAAACAGCTTAGAAATAGAAAGAGGTCAATTTACCTCTTGGGCAAAACTGCAGAAGTAATAATTATGTTTTAATGTAGCAAGCAACAGATTTTAAAGTGTCTACGTGACTATTTTGAGCTTTTCTGAGCACTCTAGAATCAGCCGCAGGACAATACAAGATTACTCAAACATGCAGGAATGATTCTTAATAAAACTTGAGTAAACTAAAGACGAGAGAAACAGTTAGGCCTATGACATGGTTAAAAACAGAAAAAATAGATTTGACACATTTTACATATGGGTATCCTTGTTTTCTTATCAAAACTTTCCTGGATTTTGTTTCACTTATGCAAGTTTAACACACAAATTCTGCTTATTATTTTGTTTTTTTACAATTGTGCACTCTTATAGCCTTAACTGCTAATACGTATGTAGTAGGCCTTTAATAAAGTTAAGAGAAATTGCAGATAATATCAAGGAGCAGAAAGACAGCCTCCAAAAACAGCCTGTCCTATCTTGTGATGTCATCAGGTGGTTGTACAAAAGCGCTGAGCTCTACAGACTTTACTAGAATCAGAATTCTGCCTGGTTGACTAACAACAGACAAAAGGTAAACAAAAATATTCACAGAAAGGCCACATTTGAGACTAATGCGATGTGTGCAGTTAGATTGAAAAGAAAACTGCTAACTTTTTTACAACCTCATGACATCACAAGGTGGAACAAAACATTTGAATATCGAAACGTAGACAGCCTATACTCACAGATTGGACAGCTCCATTATGCAACATCTTTATCAACAGTGTCAACGTATTTTAATTCTAAACATTTCCTGACAAGTCTGAACATATTATGGGAGTAGACTTACTGAAATGAATGCAGTGAACATGAGTACAAGCTTGTTTAAATACTTTATCTTTCATAACAACTACAAAGATCTCATGTGCAAAGAACAGTGCAGCATAATGTACACACACGTAATCCACATTGCTCTGTTAAAGTTTGTGTTTATACACTCTTAATTATCTGCTATAATTAAGATCTGTATATTTGTCTCCTTGACAAAGGAAGATTGGCAACTATAAAGGCTAGAACAGGGCTGTCAAACTCAAATGGATAGGATCAATTGATTTTAAAAGCCTATACGTTTTTCTTACATCCAAATATGACAATTGGGCTATATAAAGCTAATATATCACATTCACTGTATGTCAATATATATTGTAACACACTGCATTACATTTTCAAGAAAACTAAATTGTATGCAATTTGCTGCTTTTATATTTCATTCTGGCATGTGGCTTGGCTGCAGTGCATTCTGGGACCTGTAGTTCAAATTGTTGCATGCTTTTATCAAGGGTCCACTCTTAATAATAATCAGAAATCATCCGGGGCCACATGAAATCATCTTGGAGGCTTTTGGGTCACCAGTTTGACACCTGAACTAGAAGATTTACAAACAAAGTGTATTATTACAGAATTTTTTTATATTAGCTAATATGATTAACAAATGTTTGAGTCTGAAAAGTCTACATAACTATTACGCTTGTCAAAACACAACTACACTTGTAACAATTAGCTCATTTACTGCTGACACTCTTAAATAGTTCATTATTTTTATTACATAATACAGTATTATAAGCTTCTGTGTGAGACAACAAGACAACACTCAATGAAGCATAGGAAAAATACCTTTATTGTGCATTCACTGTAGCATGTTTAGACAGCATCATATAAAAAATAGCTCAAAGCAAACAACCACTGTGGCATTACACAACTGCAGTGGGGTGTGTCCGCTCCACTCTCCTCACAACACGCCTTTTGATGGGCACAGGCAGGGCAGCTTCGGGCATATCACATTTCACTACAGCACAATGAACAGTGCAATCCCTCTGTGCACCGCTAACTAACTCAACAGACCAAATACAACGTCTAGGTTCTAATTTTCTTTGGTCCTGTGTGTGTTTAAAGCTCCTCGAAATACAATCTCGCAGGCAAATTGTTGAAAAACATTAAGAGGCTATAAGCTAAATGTGCTTTTCTGAGCATTGAGATGTTTAATATTGCTGATTACTTTGCAAAAACATTGGAATATCTATCAATGTACAGGTCAATTTGAGGCTGTTGTATTGCTACATGGACTTATAAATATTTTTTGAGTAAACTAAAAGAACATTTGGGTGCTACAGCCTTACAATTTTCTGCAAAACATTTGAAATTTTTGTGTTTTTGCAGATTAAATTTAGTGTCATAGTTTAGCCTTTGTTTAAAGGGCCTGTCTTGTTATGGTGCAGTTTCCTCATCAAAAACATATCTGTAGCTTAGTTTGCTTGTTTACTACAGGTTTAACACTCAATTCCTTCAGATTTAGGCTGAAAACACCCAGTTTCACCTTGTGATGTCATGTCATTGAAGGCTAATTCAGGAAGTGCTCTGCTGCAGTGTTTATAAAATCCATTCATCTTTACTAGCATTTTTGAACGGTTCTAGTCTCTGGATTGTCAGAGTTTGAGATTAAAGCTATTGTTTTAGCCTCGTTTAAACTTATTCAATGCTCAGTGCGACAGAAAATATTGATTATTTTTGTGTCAATCTCATTGTAGCAAAAGGTCTGTCACTCCCCAATCGGAGTCGGTGTTGAATTTGAGTCAAAAGTCGATGTGCGCATGCCCAGAAGCTTCTGCGCAAATGTATAAATGTTAGTGTTTGACTACGACAACACCTACGGGAAAAACAAACAACGTATAATATGCTATAATTATTATGTACTTTTTAATTATGTTTATTTTTGGTTACATATGAGGTTAACACTTGTGAAAACACAATGGTTAACTGTTAATAAACTTAAGCAAACAGCTCGGGGCAGTGAAACCTTGAGGTCACCTACATTAGTGTTAAATCGAATGTTTTTTATGAGTGTAGAAAGTACGAGATTTTCCGTGACTTTCACAAAAATAAACATTATTAAACTTTCTTAACGGATGTTTTTCAATCTCATATGATTGGTGATCTAAAGTTACAACTGACAAATAACATTTTTTACAGTTTCTGGCAGTTTAAACAATGAAAATATAATCAAGCTAACAACTAGCATGATTGACTTAATTTCACAAAGTGACTCTGATTGGGGAATGACAAGGTCAAATATATTTATACCCAAAAATAAAGATCAAGGTTCTATAGTACAGAATTGTTCTGTTGAAGCTTTGCTGTTAATACTAGAGTTCCACTTGATGACATCACAATGTGAAACAGAGCATTTTCAACGTAAATATAGGCAGCCAAAAAAACAGCAGGATTAATCAAACATTTGTGAATGAAGCAAAGCTCTGGGCGTGTTTTTGTTGAGGGAATAACACTCAAACAAGACCAAAAACTTTCTAGAGTAAGTTTGACAAAATACAGGACCTTTAAATGTATTTGGTTCAGACATATTAAAAACATTACACACAGTATTGCAAAAAGTTACATGATTGTTTTATTATGAGTCATTGTACACCGTGCTGACTCATGAGGGACCCTGTAGTTCCAGCTAAGCTTAAAACATGGGTGGTGAAGAGTGGGATGAGACATTAGGCAAACGGATGAAGACACAAATCAGACTGGTTCATGCTACAATGTTGATTAAGTTTAGGAGAACGAGTAAGTTTAAGAAAAGGTAAAAAATATAACAGTTTATGCCAGTTTAGCAACAGAATTAAACTCATCACCATGACAACCAGCTCATTTCCTCCCCCAGAGCCTACTATCTAGCACATATGACAGATTAATGCATTTTTCCAGTTTTTGACACAGTTTCTTGTGATTGTCTTTGTAATAAATGTTATTTATCAGTGTTGCAGAAGTTAAGATGCAAATTATAGAGACATTGACAAATAAAAGTTGAAAATGACAGCTTAATTTGAGTTTCTAAAGCTGAATGCCTCCACACTCGTCATTAAAAAGCACCAACAATTTAAAGAAGATTTACACACAACTGACACAACTCACAAAAGTTAAAGATTAGTTTTAATTGTTGCACTAAATAAATAATAAAAATCTATTTTTTTCTTTTAGCAAGCTTTCACTATCACAAAATTGACAGTTATTTGGCTGGAGGAGGCTCATTGTTTGTTTCTATAAAAAAGAGATGACTGTAGCTGTATTTTTTCAAAAATGTTCACATAAAATGTAAGTAGACCCATTCAGAATGTCCTAAAGCAGTTGTTCCCAACTTGGGAGGCGCCTGAGATTGTCTGGTTAGAGAGTCAATTTATAAAAAAGGTATTAGTGCAATTTAATCAATAAAAACACAAATCTATGACTGGAAAACAAATAAAGGATTAAAAACTCCCCAATAGCTTATTTGTCTGAAATAAATGCTTTTAAACTATAAATATGATAATACAATCTCTTGTCCAATCATGGAGGGATTCAGAGAAAAAAGATTGGGAGCCACAGTCCTAAAATATGATTTTAACATTCTGATTTAATTGTGTCGTGACTTTTCACCTCCAGAATGTTACACAGTGCACCTTTAAACAATCATTTAACAAAATTAAAGTGCTACAAAATATTATCATTTGTCAAATCATCACTTCTGTGTCATTTATGTGGGATTTGGCTCATATTCACAATGTGGTTGCTAGGTAACAGCTGTGGAATTACCTCGACATGTGTGATATAAAAGATAAACGTCATCCAAACAGACAAATTGGGTCAAAAGAAGAGACATTCTTACTATGTTTTATTGAAAAATGCATCAAACCTGTCACTTTAAAAACCCTATGAGCTGCGTTCAAGAGCACAAGACAATAATTGTGCAACACTGCTTCGAATGTCCTCCACTAAAGCCTGGAAACTAGCTTTGATTACCATCTTGATCTTAAAAAAACGTCCTCTTTCCTTTACAATCATTTTCCGCTTTTTGCTGGTGTTTTGTACAAAAGAAAAACACATTATTAGAACTTAAAAATGCCAAGACTCGTGTGTTTAAAGTAGATTAAAAGCCTGATTAAAGCTCAACGTGTTTCATTTTAGTGCAAATACTGTAGGATACATACTTTGCTGTGAACTTGTGATATGATGAAGCTGCTAAACACTTTACACACGACTAAAAACACAAACTCAAATATATATATATATCTATGACCTTTACCTTTATAGACTTAAGCAACACTATCATCCCTAACACACCTCAAACTGCATTTTATCTCTTCACACAACGAAACAGACGTGCAAAAGTGTTTGACAATGCATCGTTATTATGACCACTGACACCGCAAACTTTAATACATGACACATTTGACGCACTAATATGTATTTTGTGCAGCAATTTGAGTGAAATTAAATCCTCATTAAGTTCACGTGTTGCTGATTCATCACTAATATTTAAAAATCACTGCTAATTTCTTTACTTCCACTTGTCATGATCTTATATTTTGAAGCTAAAATGTTATACCCTGAAGACAATCTATCAAAAGGGACACTATGTAAGTTTCCTGGTGAGTGACACGTCTCCATGGAGATGTTATTGCTTGGTATTCACCTTATTCTGCCCCACCCACTTTTCTTGGCAGCTCACTTCCTGTTTAGGTAACTTACATGTTAACCTAAACCCAGCAACTGAATTCTACAGTCTTGTCATTTCCCAATCGAAGTCAGAGACAAATTTGGGTCAAAAGTTGATGTGCGCTTGCCCAGAAGCTTCTGCACAAGCGGATAAATGTTAGAGTTTGACTACAGCAAGACTACGAGGACAAACAACCTAAAATATGCTATATTTATCATTTACTTTTTTAATGTGCTTATTTTAAGTTAAACATTAGCTTAATGTTTGTGAAAACACAATGTTTAACTGTTAATAAACTTCTTCAAACAGCTCAGAGCAATGAAACTTTGAGGTCGCCGACGTTAGAGTTAAATTGAATGTTATTTATGAGTGTAAAAGTACAAGATTTCAAGTGACTTTATCAAAAATAAACGTTATTAAACTTTCTTAACTTGACTTATTTTATCTCATGTGATTGAAAATATAGTCAAGCTAACAACTAGCATGATTGGCTCAATTTCAGCAACTGACTCCAATTGGAGAATGACAAGGCTAACCTAAGCTAAACAGGAAAAACACTGTCAAGAAAAGTGGGCAGAGCAAAACTAGGACAGGGCTATTCAACCCAGGGGTCAAATCAGGTCCTGCAAATGATTAAATCTGGCCCCAAACCCATCTTCAACCATTAGAAATTAGGTTCAGTATTGGAATGCCAATTTTGCCTTTTCTATTTTTTTGCAAACATCTAGAACAACAGTAGTTTTATTATTATTATTACAGGGATGTCAACATTATTAGGTTAATAATAAGGATAATTGTGATTATTCATATCGCAATATACTTATAAGACGAAAAGAACAATAATCGTGACCATTTTAAAAGCAAATTAATCTTAAAAAAGGGATGAGCAAAATAGCAGTTACAGTATTGGAAACAGCTGAGTTTATAGGAAAAAAAACTACAAAGATAGTTAGATTGACGATAAATACTGTGTACAGTAGTGCCAAGCAAAAATATTGAACAATTAATTAGTTACTATTACTTATTACTATTTTAAAATGTAAATAGTTACACTACTTAGTTAATGCCACATAAAAGTAACTTAGTTACATTACTTTGGGATTACTTAGTGTGTATTATTGCAAATATCGATCATGGGGGATTTTATGTTTTATTATTGACATTTAAAAAGAGCTGCTTAAACAGGTTAAAATCAACTAATATGATTCTGAGCCTGTTCCAGCTGCTGATCTGTGTTTTGAGGTTTTATCTGACAGAATAAGTCATGTTGTGTTGTTGTTTTTTTTTACTTAAAAGTAAAGTTTTTTGTTGGTAATTGTAAGTATTTTCACAATAACTAAGTTGCATTAGTTACTCAAATCTAATTACAGTACCTATGTTACAGTAGCTTATTTACACCCAACTCTGGTGCTAAGTAGATTTGTGATGTAAAAACATTTTAGATTAAAAATAATAATAATAAAAATAAAGAAAAGATGGCTTCCAGAGGCAAATTCTGTCTTTCAATCTTAGTAATTTTAGAATTTTTGAGGCAAAGTTATTACTAAGTATTAAGATTTAAGAGTTTTTCATTCAGAACATTTGATTTCATTAGATGACGAGTGATAATGAGAATGAAAGAAAAAGACAGATTTCTCTGTTGTTTGCTCATGACAACTGTAGTCGTGAAGCATAACAATAATCGTAACAATACACTTTGATATTGTGACATCCCTGATCTTACAGACACAGATGTAGTGTTGGAGATATTTTGCGTCACCCCAAATTGTGTGCAAAGTTGTGGCGTGTCGTGCACTTCTGGCCTTTAGGATATGACTCAGCAAAAAATAGTAAAAATTAGGTTGAATAGCCTGGTGTGGTTCCCCAATAGCATCCAGTCAATAACAAAGCATTTACGTGTTCTTACTTAAGTTGAATCGACTCTCTACAGATGAACCTGATGGTGTTCCCTGCTTGTTTCCATAGCGATAAACAATACAAAATACCACACAAAGTCAATAACATCTCCATGAAAAAAGGTGGAAGACCCTTCACTAGAAACGTTACATACTGCACCTACGATAATAATAATAATAATAATATGCATAGAACTTTCCATAGAAAACATTCATATTCTGTATGCTCGACTTATGCATGAGATGAAGCCCTGAATTTGTCTTTGGGAGCCCCTCGTGGACAAAGGAGCACATTAAAGTCATAATGCGATGCTTAAATTGGTGCATTAGTGTGCACTAGACTTCAAACTACCCACGCACTCTTGCAAAGTGAGACAGTTAAGGCAGTGAAATTCGATATATCAGCATTTGTGACAGGCTATGTTTTTGAAGCCGGTCGTAACAATACAGACTACTCATGTTGCTGCCAGTGGATACACAGTAGGCTAGTATTTACAAAAAAGTAACAGTAACATATGCAAAATGTCTACTGGAGATACTGACAATAAAAAATGCTATTGTGTGTATACTTTGATAAATTCACCGTTAAATGAAAATGTAGAAACTAAAGGCAGTGTAGAAGTAACCATTTGTTCAGCTGCGTCGTTCATGACGTCGGGGTCGAGTGAGATTCTGAGTTAGGCGTGGGTAACTTAGCGCTCAGGATGGAGTTCATGTACGGCCAAATGCGGTCGGTGTCAGTGCCCGAAAATGAGTGCAGGATGCCTTGAGACCTGCAAGACAAAGAAGCCAATGTTTTCAAGTTTGTACGAGACCAGAGCTAGACAAGACTAGGGTGACCACCTCAAAAAACTCCTAAAAGTGGGACAGGTTTGGGGGATCATCCTGTGCTTCCCAATCTGTTTTGAGTCACGGCACACTTTGTTGGTTGAAAAATTTTGCGGCACACCACCTACTCAATATGGCCAAATCAAACGTGGAAAACAAAATTATTAACTCTATAAAGATACAGTTTAAAGAGGCACTATCTGACTTTTTGGTATAGACCCATTGTGTCTTTTTGTATTAATGTGCTTGTAATAATCTTTTACCATCATTCTGTGTGAAGAGAAGCAAAGCCAAATGGTACGTACATGTTAATTACGTTTAATAATTGACTTTGGAACATAGCCAATGAGTGACAGAACATTTTGTTGGAAAAGCTACATAGTGTGCCTTTAAATTATTCATTAATTAGCAAATAATGATTGTCTTGGGTTTATTTTTGGTAAAAATTATGTTCAAAACATTCTAAAATGACAAATGATTCAATTAAATCTGCTTAATCTTATTTCATAGACGAATTTTGGAAACTGATTTTTTCAAGGCACACTGGTAAAATCACAATATAATAATAAACCTGTCTTGTTAAATATACACATTTTGATCTAAAATAAACATTTGTTTGATTATTTAGGCCTATTTATACATATACATTGTGAATTTTAAAATAGTTGTCTGTGTAATAAAGAAATAACTAACATTTTTCCAGGAATGTCTTATTTATTAGACTGCATTTTTGGAGCAAGTTGGTGCATTGATTTATACGTTTCTTGCTGTTGTTCTTTTTTAATGCAAATGTGGCATGTTGTTTAGTATTTGTTTTTGAGTGACAGTTTAAATTAGAAGTCAATCAGTTAGATCAAATGTCATAACTTACAGAAATGTGATCATTCTGTTTGTGTTAAGCCCTTGGTCAACAAAATCAGTTCTCTTTTTGAAAAAGTAAGATATCCACAACTTCTGCAATTCAACACAGATTGTGCTGAGTGAGAGTTTTAACAAATCATAACAATTTAGCAATGTTTTGTTGTGCAAATATGAGCCGCTCCCCCTTTTTCTGATTGGTCCTTGTTCTCCTATCCAAGATACACACTTTTGGCCACTAAACCAAAAAGCCAATCTTTTTGACAAGAAATATTTATTTACTTTAAATGTCCCATTCCCTATTGCTTCCTTAAACAAACATAACTATTATAAACTTCCTACATCAGTCACATGTTTTGCTCGCTTAACTAAGGATTCTGAACTGTTCATCACGATGTGTTTTAAGCTTCTATCACAGTTTAGACGAGATGTGCCAGTATGCTAACGGTAGTTAGCTACAACAACTAAGCTAACAACAAAAAATTAGTGGAGTTTGGTGAACAAACGATTATTAATGTAGCCAGGACTTGAGGGTTGATTTCAACCTGATTTTGTGTTTGGCATAGTGTCTTTAAGTTTTTTTTTGGCACAACTTTATTCAATTTGTTAGTTCATTGTTTTTGTTTTTAGTCCTAAAATGTTTTGTTATAGAGATACATTACTTCATGAACATCTACAGATCATTGGTTTACGGCTTTGGATTGAACATGAACTTTGATCATGCTAAGTTTCTATTTGTTCTTTATTTGACAATTTCTACTTAGTTTTTAAATTAATTAATTGTCATTATTAATGCCATTATTCACAGTTCTAGTATGATAATTACATGACATTTACTTTCAATTGTCATTAGTCAAATTACCTTGACAAAAATTATGGCAAAAATATTTCTGTTGATACTATTAACACTGTTGTATATAATATTTACAAAGACATGGCGATGTGCTTTTTTCAAGCGTATCTGGCAGCAGACACATACCACTCACCTTCCTCCACAAACTGGGAGATACCTCTTGAAACAGAACTAAATCACCTTTGTGTACAGACCATTTATAATCATCTCTTGCACATGACTATGCTAGCAAATGTTGACATTGTTCAATAATTACTCCTCGAACATGGGAAAGATTAAGGTTAGGATTAGGGCTGGGTTAGCTTTGATAATTTGTCTAAGTTTATGGCTTTTGAAAAGTAGAAAGTAAACAAATATGTGCTTCCAGTCTGTAGCGAGAGGTGGGAGCCTCTTGCATTTTTCTGAAATAGATATAAACTACGAAAGATGTGTTTGATAACTGTGAAACTCACTTGTAGAGGTCTAAGACAGGCTTGGCCACATCCTTGTAGTGTCTGAGTCTGGCCATCAGTGCTTCTGGTTTGTCGATTTCACTTTGAACAAGTGGTTCTCCGGTGATATCATCTTTGCCCTGGATAGACGCAACAGAAAGTGACTCAGCAAAAATGGAATAAAAATATTAGATAAAGTATTCCTTTGCAGTGGGTGGCAATGTAGAAACAGGTCACTGAAGTTCTGGTCTTAAGCAAAATAAACTTTTTAGGCACTTTAAGCAGTGTCATAATGATGTTGTTTTAAGCTCTCTGTGTGAAAGGGAAAGAGAACATTTGCCATATCCTGCTGTGTTTCTGGTTCAGCCAGATTTTAGGCTAAGGTGGGATCATTTTCCATAAATAAAAAATCCTAAATGAAGAATATACCAGCAAATTACATACAGGTTTAAATATTCTTGAAAAAAGGTAGAAAATAGATTGTTTTTGAAGATTATATTGACGTTCAGTGGATGATACGCAATTTGTAAGATAAAACAGTCTATTTTCATTGTGTCAAAAAGCTACAAAAAACTAAAGCCTATATTGCATTTTTTCAGCACTAGCATATGCTTTTATTAAAATAATCAGTTTCACATCAGATATAATCAGCGTCACATCAGAACGAGAGTTACTCATGTGAACATATTTTAAACAGTAGTTGATCACTAATAGTGAAGACTTTAAAGAATGAATATATGCTAAGTCCATATTTCTTTCATTAGTGAGTATATTTCCATGAATAAAACCTGGGAAAATGTCGAAAAAGCACCTTGTTTATGAAGTCAAAGTGTCTTTCAGGAGCAAGCCCAAAAATTTGCAACCGCAACTGTCAAAAAAAGAAGCCCAAAGTTGCTATAAAGAAGCGAACGTGGCAACTCTGTGTTTTAGCCTTTTCAAATAAAGGCTTTAAAAACTCGAACGCAGGAAAAGTGCTTTGGCTTCTGTGTTTCTTTTGAATGTTACCTCACAGTTACTAAGGAGCAACTTCAATTACTGATTAACTATTTTTTTAATTTTCTGGACATTTCAAGGGAGAGTCAAGAAATATTATCTAGATTGTTGTCAAACTTGTGTATTTATTGTGACTGTGGGCCAAACCTTGACTCTCGGGGGGTTAAAGGTCATGTTGTAGACCCTGCCGCTGGCCGGGTGGATCCACTTGTCACTCATCCTTTCTCTCAGAGTCTCAAACGGGACGTTCAGGCTGATCACCATGTCCAGCTGGTAGAGTTCATTCAGGGCTTGAGCCTGACCCAGAGTCCGGGGGAAACCTGGAGAAGGTCCAAAATATGTTTGAGGAAGAACTTAATATTACAACATAAATATTAAGTTATAAATGTAATGATCAGTAAGCTTTAAGCTAGAAATAAGCTCAGTTTGAAGCATTTTGATGCTATTACTCATCTTGTTTTTATGCTTTTCTTTGCTTCTGCCAAATTCAAACTTTGACTCTTGGATTGCAAGAAAGCTCAATTTAACGATAAAGTAAGGTATCTGATCATACAAACAGAGGCTTAAATACAGAACACATATAATCTAAAATAATAAAAATAAAGGTTGTCCTCTACGCAAAGGTAAATATTTGGGCTGCAACTAATGATTATTTTGGTAAATGATTAGTTGGGCCATTATTCTTTTGAATAATTCATTAGTTGTTAGAACGCAAAAGTGATGTGAGTAACGTCGCTTGAAGACGTCCTGGAGAGGGAGATTTTAGTTTTGTCAAAAGTATCTAATCAACTAATCAACACTAAAACTGGAATCAAAACTAGATACTCATTTGAACAAGTATTGATAAAAACAAAAACATTAGTATTCAAAACTGTGATATTTTCTGATGAGTTTTAGAATAATAGTTTTATCAAAACTAGCTTAAAGGGGCACTGTGTAAGAAAAAATAAATAAATAAAGTGATCCAAGTAATGTCCACTTTTGAACACCAGGGGGAGCATATCCAGTGCATTTTGCCTATCTACCATGCTGACATCTAGCGTCAATATCCATATTCCGCCCGTAATAAAACATTTCAAATACGTATAAATGTATCACAATTGATGTGGATTGGTTAACAGTGCTCTCTTAAGTATTCATGTTGTAAAGAATAAATATGATTTAAATGTTGTGGACTATAAGTGATAATTAAAATTCCTCTCAATCTTACACAGTGCCCCTTTAAAACCAAAATGTTTAATTAAATAAACGTATTTGCATTTTCTGTCAAAATCTATTATATGTTGAAATCTGATGTGAAGAGCTTTTTTAATGATCTTGTGATATCATAATTAGGCTTCATCAAGTATCAAATCTATTTCTTAGTGTTAAAATTGAGTTAGAAATGTAGTATCATAAAAACACTAGGTTCAGGGAAACTAGTTTTTACAAAAAAGAAAACAAAATTCACACAATATTATTTGTAATTTTTGTTACATTTGAGACTTTTCCACAGCACATAGATGTTACCTGTATAAAGACCAGTTAACGATTATTACTAAATTAGTAGGATTATTTCAATAATCGATTAGATGCGATTAATCATTCACTTGTTGCAACCCTAGTAAGTATGTTCTTAGCTCTAACTAACATCTATGTATTTTGCTCTTAATTTTTCAAGGTTATCTGAAGGTCAAATGTCACAAGTAGTATTCACCACAAAACTGCAACATTTACAGAAACATCGTAATTTATGACTTTCTGTGGATGAAAATACCAACCAATTAAACTTGCAAATCTAGATAAACAAATAACAGTTTTAACATTAGTCCTTTCCTGGAGGTTTTGCTCTTTTGTTTAGGCAATAATAACCAGGCGTGCCTTTGTCATGCCATAAACATAAACTGGAGTGTGTAGAAATACGCGCTGAGTGTGTATAAGTAAACACACAGTAAGTGGGACGATGATAAAGTCGTGCTGACATTATCAAAGCGAGTAAACATGGAGTGTTGTTTCAAGTAGCTTTAATGTTTGCTGATGCTTTTAATAGCTTCATGTGGCACCACTAGTGTCTTGTTTACTGATCACTAATTCAAGGTTTCTGACATAGTTTTGCAATGGTAAATGATCTAATAACAGTGACTGAGAAAAACACATTTGATTTAGCCGTTTGCATGTTCTTGCTCGAGGCTTTAATTACAAACAGATGCAGCCTTTATATCTGGACTAGTTGTTCTTTTGGATAGGCCTCAGCGTGCGGCATTGTGGATTGTTCTTACAAAACTTGTGAAGACTCTAACTTACCCACAGATTTAGGGGGTGGCAGCCTGTTTGGCCAATCAGATTTGAGCCTGAGAGTAATTACAACTGACTGTAGATACTGGGTTCAACTCCTCCGACACTTGTGCACATAGGATGACGCTTACGTTGTGTAAATATAGCAAACATGCAAAAGTGTTTTAAATAGAGTAGAGAATCTGACCTTCCAAGAGCCAGCTGTGTCCACTGAGTTGTTCCAGTCGGGGCAGCATGAGTTTGGTCACTACTTGGTCAGGCACCAGCATGCGTTTGTCTATGTAGGACTTCACCAGCACACCTGCCTCTAATGCACAATAAACAAATCAGTAAAAACAAAAAAACAGTCGCACAGTTATCATAAACAATTACAGGCTCATCATCACTCAAAGCTTAACACGCCCATGTCCTTACTGCCCTTTCAACATGACATACAGAGCCTGTGTTTTTAGAAATACTTTGTACACTGAATGACTTTAATCTGCAGTGAAGATTTCCATAAGGATAGACTGGTTTGCCAAAATTATACTGGGCTGGATTTTGGCACGGGGTTTGGTTTAATTGGTCCCAGTTGGTTTGGTGCTATTAAAAATCTTAAAGAGACATCATCCATACAATCATGACGCAGGATATACGAGTAAATATACACAGAAAAATGACATGATTTAGTAAACGATGTAGCACGAGCAGAGAAAATTCTGTTACGCGTAATTATCATGACAATTTATCACAGTCTGCGTCTCTTCCTGTTTCTTCTTCTCTCTTTACCCCCGTGTTGACATAAACCACAGCCAGCCAGCCAACTGTATCCTACCTGTTTTATTTGTAGCGACGAGCTCTTGCAGAAAATGTGCGCACGACAAATACTGCAAGCCGAAGTTGTGGGCGATCCTCTTTGATATGGTCCCTTTGCCTGATCCGGGTGGACCCATGATAACAGCACGGAACAACTTAGCCATGTTTTTTTTCCTCCTCAAAGAAAAACAAACACGACTGCAATTACGCACGGCGCGCACGGATCAATCTGCACGTCCCCAACTTGGTTTTTAAACAGTCAGCTGCGCGTAAAGACAGTCAAACATTCGGGGTTTCTGCAGGTCAAATCCGGTTGTAGCTCGCTTCCAGAGTTGACAGACTTTCACACAGCCCTCTCTTGCTGGTGGTGGGGCTGTACTGCTGCTGCGCCGTTATGACTCACACCAGGACCGGTTTTTTTTCTTCCCTTCCTCCCTTTCTCTTTCTCTCTCCGTGGATGGATGCAAAGAAGCGTCCGTCTGCGTCTTTAAGAACACTTTCAGCGTCTCAGCGAATGAATGAGAGACTCTGCACTACGCCCTATTTTTCTGCGCGCATCATCTAGGAAAATTCCGGATTGATGCGTCACCGTGCCATCTGGTTATTGTAGTTTTTTGTCGTGTGTTTATACTACTGTAGGTTGTAGTCCCAGAGCAGTGCGAGAGGAATGAGAGTTTTAACAGCCTCATAGATCACTGAAATACTGTGTGCATCCAAGTTTAGGTAGCAGATGGTAGCCTATTTTTACCTGCAGAAGTGTCTGTGAATGTGGGCTATGTCTGCTTGTTCTGAACTGCTTGATACAATTTGGTAAATGTGTGTTTGCATGAGTCATTTGTGAGTTGTTAGAAGAATACTCCCACATATTCTTGTCGGACTTTGTGTTATATCATTTAATCCTGTAATGGGCAATTATTTTTCCCTTTTAGGGCCATATTTGAATCCAGACTTACTACTTATACTACAGATACTACTTATCTGTTAGTTGTGTCCTTTCATTGTGTATAATGAGAATACAAGTGCAAACACATGCTCTATTGCCAAGACAAGTAAATATAAGAAATATACACTGCAAAAATGTCTTGAAATCTGGATTGTAATCTCTTTTTTTTCTGGTTAAGATGACTTTAGATGATAGACCTTGTTTGTTTAACTTGTTTCGAGGTGTTTCTGTCTTGTTTAAATAGATTTGCAAATGTGATTCAAGCTAAAATATCTTGTAAACTGTAAGAAATGTCTTAAAACAAGTGAAATGTGTTGCCAAAAATCAGTAATTGCATTCTACTCCGGCTAAAAATAATTAAAATCAAGATGAATATTCTGAATTCTAGAGGATATAACTGTCTTTTCCATATATAAGTCCCAAACCAAACTCTCCATGGCTTTATACCTGAATGCACACATATGCTAATAGATATACCTTCCACACATTTGCAAATACAGACAATATATGTTATTTAAACTACATTTCCAATCGGAACAATGCATTTTGTTTACCTTAGACTACGGCAAAATGTAGGTCTCAGAATCATATGACAGATTTCGTCGGTAGGTCGGCCAAGAGGGTCAAAAATAACTGACCTGTGAGTGAGGACAACAATAACATCACATGACCTTAAGCATAAGTAATTGATTCCACAACAGATAATATGGCGATGGGAATACAAACAATCAGATATCAGTATAGGCTAAGCAGGCCAAGACTGATATAGTTTTTGAAGTGTGTACCTCACTTAAGTCATATTTTGATACTTGTCACATAAAAAACAAATATATAATAATAATGATAAAAAGGGCAAAGTACTTTACTGGAGAAGGCTTCCACATCTTTTGGCTCGCTTAAAGCTTCAGTGACATGATTTGTGCAGTTACAGATGAGCTGTTTGAAACTCTTCTCCATCTTCAGAGCCTTGGATAGTTTGAAATATTCATGTAGTTTCTGCTGCATGTCACGTGTGCAGGAAGGGTCCACCACCTGCTGGACACAGAGAATGAAGTTACTGATCAGATTTGTGGAAATAAATAAAAGGACGTGTTTTAAAAGATTAGATAGAAAGACGCTTAAAAAAATTCTGCTTCTTCAGAGTTGTGTGTTGTTTGATAGATCTCTGCTGTTTTTAAGTCCATAAATCATTGAGCATTTCTGCAGTATTAGCATATCAGTCAAGATTGATTTGATTCTCTCTTTGCAGCCAGTAGATGATTCAATTGTTAAAATGCATAATTGTCACGTGTGCATTGTTACTTTGTTGTTTCAATACATAAGGTGCCAAAGTAAAGTTACTCAAAAGCATGTCTAAAAAACATTAATAATAAATAGGTATCATTGAAAAAATACATCATGTTGCTCCTTTAATTGATTCCCACGTCAGGAATTGTCCTACAGCTCCATCTACTGGCTGAAGAGCAAATTACATAGGTCAAATAATCAAACAGTTCTTGATTGATGTTGCAGAAAATGGCAGAAATTCTCAAACAAGTCAGGATGATTTATTTAAAACAGAGCAGAAGATCTATATGTCGTGACATTACTCATCTGTAAAATTCAAAACTGTTTTCTGAGGCTCAGAGTGGAAGAAGCAGTATCTCACAGACAGAAACCCAGCTGCGTTTTTGACAAAATAATGCTAAAAGGTTATATGTAAAAATCAACTTTTCAGAGTTTTTAAACCATGTTACAACGGTGTTCTTTCTCATCATTAGTTTATCCAAAAGTTGTACTTGGATTGATTCATGCATCTTTGAGTAATCTTGTATTCTACAGCTGCTGCTCTAGTACTCAGAAAATCCTTGTCTTCACCTACCACTTATCCCCGCCCACTTGTCTGTATTTACTTTGCGATTACTGACAAATTCAGATTGTGAGTAATAGATGTAGTGTTCATGTAGCCCCTTATTAGCAACAAAAACATTAATTTAAAATCTGCTGCTTACGAAAGTAAATTTTTTTACAATGAAGAGGCGAAGCTTATCAGATCAGCTTCTATTTCCAAGCTGTTTCAGATACTTTTTGTGTTTTACCAATTAATTATTGCTCTGCACATGCCATAGTTTCATCCTAAATCTATAGAAAAATCAACATTTAGGTCTTTTAATCATGTAAATATCAACTTACTATTGGCACTATTGTTCTGATTACAGTGTATATTTTTATTGCCTAAACTGATTTTTGCATACCAATGATATTATATATTTGTATATAGTTTATATTTTTGATTCTTTATTATGATCAGTCATTCTGTATGTTGCATAGAAAGCATCATTTGTGAATTTTGTTTAGTTCACTGACAATAAACCCTTTCTGATTCTGATGTGAGCATAAATCAGGTTTCCAAGGAAGCTGACACATATGAGTTTGTAGTAAATATAATAAATTAGCCTAGTTAGTCAACAAGTTAATTTGAGCAATGAACTGTTTTAGAGACAATAAGGTGTGTCAGAAAGTTGCTTAGTACATTTTTTTTCCACATTTCTTCTTCTTTCCTTTCCTTCCGCCTTCTTTTCTTTACTTACCTTTTCTGATGTTTGCTAAAATTTAGAGCAAATATGACCACGCTCATCTATTGGACACGCCACAGCGACGTGCATTCGAGCCTCGCACTTGACTCTTGATTGGTTTACCCTTCGTGGACCACTTGTTGACAGCGTTTTGACCACGCTTTTGGCTCCTTTTTATAGTTTATGGGCTTGTTTCTTGTGAATGTGCAGAGCTTGCATTGGTTGCATTGGAGAGACGCGCGTGCTGTGCTGTACTGTCACTGCGCGCACGTTGCTTTGAGGACGGGCGGAATGAAATATCGGGAGGACTTGTTGCGAGCCTGAGCTGTCAAACATTGCGCACGGACGTCTCCAGTAAGTAACCACGCACCAGACTTAATCCATCAGACAAACAAGTCCAGAGAGATTAACCTTTTTCTTTTATTACCGCGACCAAACTGCACGTTCTCGCTGTGCGTGTCCGGAAGCTTGTTTTTTTTAGTTTAATCATGTGCATTTTTATGTCACATGGCTTTGGAGAATTCAATAACAACAAAAAATGGCGACAATCACGTTGCTCTGTGTGGTCTTGCTGCGTCATTAAAAATATTCATGTAAACACGAGGATTTCAGCGGGCAGAATAATGGTAAGTCGCCTTCCGATTTGATGTATATTCAATGCAAGGTGAATTCTGTGCGTAAATACTCAATATGCTTGGATCCATTTCAGCATGCTGTTTGTTTTTGCCCAGGGAAAGGGGTGTGTATGCAATGCAATGCTGGGCGTCAACGTTCTGCTGTATAGAATTCACATTTCACCTTTTTTACACGAAATAACGCTCTTTATGCATAATATAGAGCACGGCAAGCCTTCTTAAACCGTACATAGGTTATATAATGCAAAGGCATGCGCGTAAATAGCAACGCTTTTGACATTCAGCCAACTTTTCTTTATTTGCTGGTTGCATTTGACTCTCCGAGGTGGTTCATTCACAAATAAGTTTATTCAAAGCCTAAATCATGTGCTGAATCTATACATCAAACCGCGCCATGCGTTTTAACCGCGTGTGTTCTCCACAAGCTCTGAATTTAACACGCTTTTTACGCACAACGTGGACAAACTATCTTCAGGAAAACGCAAATCCAAACGTGGCCTTAGCGTGTTGGTCTGTTTTCTGATGTTTGACGTGTGACGTGCTCGTTTTGCAGCGGGTCGAAAGGAGTTGTTTACATCAAGTGCAGAGGGCGGACTGACTGGCTGGGCTCCGTTGGGCGGAGGAGGAGCCGCTCGGTGCCGTGTGTCTGCCTCGCCAGCGACGCGCGCAGACTGCTCGAGGAGGGGGCGGGGCCACGGGCAATCATAACAAGTCTGACGTCACTCGGCCTTGTGCTGAGAAAATAGAAATACTGTAAGTTTATTATTATTTTGTGTGTCTGCGTATCTGACATGGATACATTAATTAAATAACGAAGTTTCAGGTAGTGTTGTCAATAGAAAGACATAAAGAAGTTATTATGAAAGTATTGATTCTAAAAACATTGCATAAACAAGGCAGTCTTTGAGTTTTCCTGGCCTTTTTTTGAATAAAAGCTTTAATATAAGGGTTTGTGGTGATATACTGGTATTGTATGGTAGCCTATAATTGTATTTGTACAGGGACAATGCACAATAAACATTACCCAAAAGGGAAGATGTCCCTAGGCAGGTTGATAAAACAGATATGTAAACGGTTTCATGACCTTGACACTGTACATATGTTAATTTTATATAATTTCTTTACAAACATATAGTCATACCTATTTGCTAAATGTATTACACACCATTGATGACTTTCCATAAAACAAAACAGCAGGATGAAGCCAGATAGTTTCAGCTAAAGCTAAGTTATTTATGTTTATTATAACAGCTCAAATAGAATAGCTCAAAGGCAGAGACCAGATTTTAGCTTTTACAGCTAATTTCATCTATAACAGGGGCCTGAAACCTTTTACAGCCAAAGAACCACTTTTGCCCATTTCAAACCAAATCAAAGTCGGAAAGAGCTGCAATTGTATTTAGTCTAAAAAACAAACAAAAAAACGTTTAGACATTTAAGTGAATTACACAGTGTTTTACAAAATAATAGTGTGAATTAGCAAAAAAGATTTTGTAGGCAAGACTAATGACTTTGTTTCACTTATCACTTTTTTGAGAAAAATTTACAAATTTAAAACAAATTTAAAATAAACACACAGACTGTAAAAAGAATAGTTTAGTACAGAATGTTATTTAACTATTTTATAGACTATTTCCTCATTCTGGATCAAATCTCAAGGAGCCACACTGATGTTTTTAAAGAGCTGCATGTGGATCTCAAGCCGTAGGTTGCAGAGCCCTGATCTATAGCAGTGGTTCTCAACCTGGGGGGCGCCTGAGATTCCAGGAGGTTCCCAGAGCTTTGACTGGTCAGAGGGTCAAGTTCTAAAAGTAGTTATAAGTTAAACTTTATTAGTAAAAAACACAAATCTAAGCACCAAAACACCACAATAGTTGTTTATTTGGCTGAAATAAATGTTTTTAATTCAAATTTTTATCACATAATAACAATATATAGGCTACCGGTTTAAGCAGGGGTGGCTCGACAAGACTCTCGTTCAGTCAGGGGAAGCTTTCGGGAAAAAAGGTTGGGAACCACTGATCTACAGCAGAGAAGCAACATTCAATTATTTTTTCCTCTGTATTAAAACTTTAGGCGCCTGAGTTTTACAGTTGAAACACTTTTCAGGAAATAAAATGCCTTAAAACTTGTACCCGGAGAATCAAAACAAATATTTGTGTTATTTTTTTGAACTTCCAAATATCAAAACTAGCGTTAATTAAACATTTCTGACACTGCAGAGTGATATACAGTATACATTTACCAGAGCTGACCCAGCAGTTTATTGGTCTGTTCCAAGGCTGTTTTGATTACTTTTTTATATTTTTTATACTTTTTTCCTATGCAAGTTCTAAAATTGACAACAAATATGGTGGATTTGCCATTATTTCTATGGTAACCACAGATACTTCCCGAGCCTATTACAGACCAAATAATATGGATTTAATGTATGAACTTCCATATTCAGACTTTTGAATCAAATGGTATAACTTTTACACATTTTAGCGATGTGCATTAAAGTGTCTAATTTTCATATGAACCAAACTAGTACAAAAACACTTATTCTGCTTCCACCACAGTTAAGGAATTTACTTTACAGACAGCGAACAATAAACACCCGAGAAACCTCTTTCTGTTTTCAAAACATAGCTTACTGAAGATTAATTTTGTAAAAACTGTAACATACAACAAAAAAAGATGAATATTACAATTATGTTTACACATTTATGAGGACTTACAATGTGCAGAGCAGGAAAAACAATGGAAAAGAAGCTTGAAATTACTTTATAAATGCACAACAATTACCTAAAGTTAACTAGACCTCATAAAAACGTTAGCTGTTAGCTTCATGCTTCAATACAAAGCGAAACCGACATGCTAGCGCTAATACTCTTGTATATTTTAGCGCGATTTCCACATACAGAGCATCTAAAAGTTACTAAAACGACAAAAAAGAGAAAGATTACACTTTCTACCAGTACAATACTTACAGACACATATTGGCATGAGACTAGTGGACCGTTTACAAGGCATAAACACTCTGCCAAGTGACTGAACTGTAGAAACGTCTGGAACAGTCGGAAGTACAGTACGGACAATACGGTAGCTTTCAATGGACAAAAGACATTAACTCAACAGAAACTACTTTTCCCTCAAAGTTTATTGTATACTTTTCCACATTACACCATAGTAAAAGTCAGTAGAACATGTATACAAAACAGTACAACTAAACAAAGGGGTCTGCTCTTAATTAATTGTAATATGGAATTTTTCAAGCAATGAACTTGTTTTTGTTAGTTTCTTGTTATATAAATTTAGTTTTTCAATTGAGGCCAAATACATTTTTAAGTCTGTCATTTTAAAATTATGCCAAGAGGGTAATTTTTCACTCCATTTAATTTTATGAATGTAATATTTTGCTAAAATTATGAATAAATTTGTTATAAAAATCTCATTTGGGGAAAACAACAGAAACTACTTTCCCCAGTTGGGGGCAGCACAACACTA
Source organism: Mugilogobius chulae (assembly GCA_038363315.1). NCBI lineage: Eukaryota > Metazoa > Chordata > Actinopteri > Gobiiformes > Gobiidae > Mugilogobius > Mugilogobius chulae. The sequence continues at coordinate 12,400,956 of CM076412.1, read as the reverse complement.
CATAGGTAAGATAAAGAATGGAGTATTTAGTATTGGAAAGTACAGTATGGTGGCCTAAAAAACTCAAAGTTTGAGGTATTAGTTTTGTGACAGCGCCTCCATATATTAAGAGTATTGCTTTGCTCTTTGATTCGTAGAATAGTTTAATCATTTGCATCACCAAAGACGGAAGTTAAACATGCATCACATCATTTTACCTATTAGCTGTTACAGATTAAACTGAAAATCATAATATGCGAGTTTAGAAGGTCTATAAATGAGATTAAAGTGAATAATTAACAAAATAAACTTCTGTTCTATACAGCTAGTGTAGTTGTAAAGAAAAAAACAAAACAACTATTCAGTCAGTAATGTTTGAAATGCATTCATATTCATATTATTAATTAAGGAGATCTAGGTTACATAGTTGTATTTCAAAAACATCAGCTAGATTTTATCACTAACTAAAGAGAAAATGAAGGTTGCTATTAATGAACCGGCCAAGGTATTTTTTACTAAAATGTCTGTCTGCTTTCTGATTGGAGAGTCGTCATGAGAACCACAACATTAAATTATAAAAGTTTGCCATGTATGCTATGTAAATCATCTTATATTTATCTAGAAATCAAGCTAATGCATTTGAAATCATACTCTTTTTCATTGTATTCTACTTTGCAATTTGTTATAACATTCTGACACGTGATAAGTGCCTTTGAAAATGTAATGCTGATGTGTAAAGTTGCTTGCATGTATAAGTGACTGCTGTAGCACCAGTGTGGGAGATGCCAGCCTGCCGTGGACTGCTAGACTTGCCGGGCTGCCCTGGTTCAGTTATCACAGTGCTGCTGCTGTCCCCGTCGAAGGTACAGTACTGTGATAACTGAAGGATGGCTGCCAACTGAACCCAAAAGCATCTTCACCAACAATCTCAGAAACACAGACGTAAGAACCCCACACCAACAAGGCAGCAATGGGCACATGTGAGTATGCAGTTTGTTCTTGTTGCTGTAAAGTGAAAGGTTTTGGTGAAATTGTGGCAAAACCAGAACAGAAAACTTGATCCAAAGTCCTGAATCTCCAAATAGCTGTAGTTATGTTGGCAGGATTCAATAAACTGTTATGACACCTGTTATAAAGTGTGAAGTGTGCAAGACATTGTTTTGTATTGACTAATGTATTGATTGAATAAAAGTTATATGCTGAAATTATATTGTGTGGTTCTTTTTTTATTATCCCGTTGCACAATTTTATTGATAAGATATCAACAGGAATATTTTTGGTAAGTTCTGGACAGGCACAATAAACAGGAACAAATCATATAATCAGTATTTACAGCCATGAATTATTTCAAAAATGTATTGCTAATGATACCATATAACGACAACATGGACAATGACTAATAGCATTTTGCCAAATCCATAAAAATGAAAAATGGGAGCCTGATTCTTTCCTCGAATAAATCTAGGCGGTATTTTTACAAACGCTTATCTGCTGTCCTCCGTTTGTAAAAACTCTAGTGTCCACACATAACTGTTCTAAAGAAAATCACATCCACAGAAAATAAATAATAAAACATAAATGTGCAAATATTGCAGTAGTGACGTTTAAAAACGTAAAACGCCATTATTCACATCCACACACAAACAAAAGCCGGAGATTGACCAAATCTTCACTTTGGTCAGAGTTTTAATAAAGCTCGTTTTATATGAGGGAATCCTGCGTTTAGTGGGATGACAGGCCAAATCGTAGAAAATATTTTTTTTACCAGATATGTGTGGACAAGGTCTTGGTTAATATCGACATTCATTTTCATTTTAATTGCAATTATAGTCAATGAGTGTCTTTTACAAACAGCAAAGTGAATATGGAGGGACCAACTAAGCACAGCCAATCAGAGAACTGTGTCTGGCTTCTTATTAGAACTTTTTTTTTTTTTTTTTCAGTTCAGAATTCAGACAATACTCAGTAGTCATGTTTTCACGAAATGATGTATATATACTTTTTTTGTGGAAAACAAAACGTTATAGGCTACTTACAAATAAAAGTTTGTACCCAGCTTGAATGTGGTGTGCAGTGATTAATGTTGTGCTCATAACATGAAGGTCCTAGCAAGCATGGGCCTTTCTATATGGAGCTTGCATGTTCTCCCTGTGTCTGCGTAGGTTTCTTTTGGGTCCTTTGGTTTCTCCTATAACTAAAAACATGTTCATTAATCTCGTTCCCCTTTCAGGACTCCTGCAAAGAGATTCTGAATCTGAGTGAAACTTTCCCGATTAAATAAAAGTCTATTAATTAAGATGACGTTAACATTATTGCAGTAAAGATGTTACATTTAGCAGAAGACTGAGTTTCCTGTATCCATCACTCTGAAACTTGTGGAACTTATCAAAACATGAATTATAAGGGCTGAGGCTTTTTTTTCTTTAATAAATAGATCTACTGCCAGTCTGTCAGTAAAAGTCAAATATTAACATCTTCAACTAAAAGGTACAAGGTGCACATGGGGCAAATATCCTAAAATGTTTACACCTGATTTCGGATTTTAGCAACTATAGGATTTCTAAGATTTGTCTTTTTTTTTTTTTTTTTTTTTTTTTTTTTGAACCTCATAGTCAGGAAAGAAAAATAAAATATGATCAGAAGACAAAAGTTTACCCTTACAAGCCCATAATATTGCATTGTGTTTTTGTTCCATTCGAAAAAGTCAGTTGCTTAAGTTCAGACAATGTGTATAAGTCAAAATAAAATCCATACCAGTGTAGTATATACCTGTACGTTTAGCAAGCCAGTGATTATTACCAGATGTTGTCAGTAGATGGCGCTGCTGTACTTTCTCTCATAGCAACAAATGACAAGAAACTAACCTCAATTTCACCTTGTCAAACTAATTGTTATATTATTTTGAGGCACAAACAAACAGTGCTCAGTCTCGATTTGAAATAATGATTAAATAACATCGTTTTGTAACAGCTCGCCACCTGTTTGTACCTTTAATGTTGTTACCGCAGAAAGAACAGAGGAAATCCCCCAACATCCACAGCTCATCTTTGTTTTGTTTCAGCGCCGCTCAAACCTCAAATTGTCTTTGTTTTTATCGGTGTATTTGTGTCTCCTGTGAGAACCAAAGGCAGAAGGTTCATCTCAAAACGTGACACGATACTTGGCTTTTCTCTGGACACTTTTAATAACAGCTCTAGTATGGGGAATTTCTGTTTAAATGAGCCCCTGCAGTTTTAGGATGCGCCCTGGGAAGTCCCTCTATTAACTGTGAACGTCCCACATCTTTTAGGACACAATCTGATATATTGTTTTTTTTAATGCAAATGTTTGTTAAGCTGAATTACTAAACACATAAGAGAGAATTTATCTTTCATCATTTTGCTTCCTTGTTGAAATTTGCAAATCCTTTGTGTGATGAGGCTGCAGATTGTATCACAACTGTTTTTGAGAGTGTTTCTTCATCTGAATTTCCCTACAAACATAATACATGGGAAAAGAGGAGATGCAAAACAGAGTAATATGGTTTACTGTTCTCACTAGTACTTTCTGATACATTTTGATAAGAAAAACAGCTTCAGACTGCAAATTTAATAAACTCCAGAGATCTTTTAATTATTTATCGTTAAAGGTGAGGTAGCCAATTTTTACACTGCAAACACAATTTAGGTTATAAATCTGACAACTTCCTCAAATAAATCCTTCGACACATGGATAATATCGGCATGTATTCATTTGGTTGCATTAAACGTCTTTTTACAAACAAGAGGTCTATTTTCTTTTACAAAGTGCTGCATTTACTATATACTTTTTTAGTGGAAAGCACAAAGTTTACCAATTTACAACTCAAAATGTTAGCTACCCCACCTTTAAGCTTTATAATGCTATGTTCAAAGGAGCTGCTTCTCAAATATAATATTATGAAGGCTTGTTTTGATCAACACAATTCCATAAGTATAGAAGGTCCAACTGATTTGTTTAGTCTCAATATGGGTAAAACATCAGATTTCACAATAAATGAAATGTATAACTAAAATGGACTATACCGTTGTTTGCGGTAAAAAAAAATGCTAAAAAGAAAATAAAAGAAAGAAAGAAAGAAAGAATGAATGAATGAATGAATGACAGGAGAACCACTAAAGCTTTCAAGGAGCTTGATCAGAGCATTGACAAAATAGCCTTTTTTTTTTAAACAGTTTGTAAAAATGGTCTATTTAAAAAGCGCTTTTCCTTAATTTTCTATTAAGGATCCTCACCCATGTGCACACAGACACTGAGACAGTGTGGTTTAAGTGTCTTTCCAAAGGACACAACGACTGTCTACTCTTGTCGTCCCACTGTTGCACCCGGTGTTCATCCAAATATCAACCAGACCATAACTCACTTAGCTTCTGAAATCTGAGGAACAAAGAGAAAGAAGCACAGATCAGCAAATTCAGGTCATATCAGGGAAATGAGGACAAGACAATATTAATGAATGTGAAGACTATTTTTAAACAAAATAAACACATAAGTGAACTTAAGTGAATGCACAGCGCTCTGACTCATCTGGTTTATACGCAGCACAAAATCAGTTGGTTCAGGAGCACACAGGGTGATTTACTGCCTTGATGAAATGAATTCTGCAGAAAATATTGTTGGTAGACAGTAGTGCTTAACCTAACCTACCTTACACTAGTGTGGGGCTGATCTCACTTTGACAAATCGATATTCTGTGACTAGAAAAATGTGACAGAAGTTTAAAGGGTTATTATTAATGTGGTCCATGGTTGTTCCGTGTTTTTGTTCTGTGCAATATTTCTGGTTGAGGGTCTGCCGCCTGCTTGGCTCCATGATGTTGCTACTTCTTTACCTGCATGTTCCACTCTATGACATTCAATTTATGTGTTTACATTGTGACAAATACCACCAGACAAAGTTACAAGTCAGTTCTGTGGAGAGGCGACCCTGGTCAGCGTTATAATGGTGTTTCTGCAACGATAGCTATATTCTCAGTGCTTTAAATGGGCACTCTCATTTTCAATTCAAGTCTCTGTCCTGTTATAATCATGGGGAACATGTTGACCGCTTACAGAAGAACTGGCACTTAAATGGGGCATTTTTAGAAGGGAAACTGCAGCAGTGCATCCCTGCAGCACTTAAAGCATGGCTATTCTTGAACAATGTAGTTGAAAAATTTAATACGGACAAATACATTTCCTAGAACAGTGGTTTCCAACCTTTTTTTTTAAATGATTTATTTATAACAATTTTACCACTTTTCTACAAAACAACAACAAATACAGACTGGTCAAAAGTAAACATTGATGTTTCACACAATGAGGCCAAAAGATATTCAGTTTCCAACCTTTTTTGTTACAAGTAAATGTGTCTCACACTCCAAGTACCCCCAAACTTTGGAATTTAGGTAAACAAATGGGTTTCCTATGGAAAATTGCCAATTATCACTTATGTATTTTCTTTTCTTTTTTTTTTTATGCTAAAACATGATTTTAAATAACATTTTAAATTCAAATAACATTACATTTTACCTCCCTTTGAAGTCTGAAATCATTGCAAGTACCCAGTGGTAAATGCACGTATCTACCCCCGGGGTCCCTGTACCCCTGGTTGGGAAACAATGCCCTATTAAGTTATAAGATTTACATGAAGGTGACAGAGTGAACCCAGCCTCGCTCTACCAAAAAAGTTATGTAGCCTATAGATCAGGAGTTTCCAAACCTTTTTTCTCAAAAAAAAAAAAAAAAAAAAAAAAAAAAACAGGCTTGACCAGTGACCTGTCAGGCCCTTTAGTTCAAAACAGTGGCCCCTGAAAAAATAAATGGTCAAAATACTGTATATAACAACAAGCATTTATTACAGACAACTTACAACAATTGTGATATCTTACGTTGCAATTTCCCTAGCAGAAATGTCGTTTTCTGATTGGGAAATTGCTATTCCGCTTACTTGGGAGTGGGGCAGTCCCTTTAACATTTGGTGGTCACATGGTTGGCCAGTTCAGGCTGAAACTGAAGCTTAGAAACTACACAGTCAACACCTCTCCTTTAATAAATCCACAATGACTCAAAATCACTCAGATGTAAAATGTAAATACATCAATACAGTCTCAATCCAGAGACTTTTTTTTGCTTGACATTCAGCAACCGTGACGCCAGCTTGATTGACAGGCGCCTCAGCCAATCAGAGGCCACGTTACACAAAAGGCCACTGCGTTGTTTTCGAGAAGGGGCGGGCTCTTGTCAGGAAGAGGGAGCAGTGGTGGCAGAGCAGGACTTTACGCCTCTAAAATCGGAAAATACACAGCATTCATTTCCTTCTGGATACTCAAATCAAGTTTCCAACGTTTTGAGCAACAGCTGAACACGGAGAATCACCGGGAAATCCATCAAAGTTTGTCTTAATGCAAGATCCGAGAGGGAAGTAAGTTGCCAGCAGCCTGTCTGTCTGGCTGTTTTAGCTAAGGTGAGTAAATGTCGATTTTTCTTTTGGTTTTGCTTTTAAAAGTGTGTCGATCGGCTGCTGTGTTTGCGCAGATACATCCACGGATCTTTTATCTTCGATTTGTGTTGTTGTCAAGCTAAAGTTTGGTCTGAAAAGCAGAGTTTTTGAGCAAGTGGTTACGACGAGCTAACGTTAATGCACTTGATACGACGTGATAGGACTTTACCATTCTCCACCCAACAGCAGCGCCAGAGCTGTTTGACACAAAGATATCACGAATTTAATGATTTTACCTACTTTAACTTTTAATTAGAGCAACAACAATGATAATTTGCTAAAGCTTGGTTAAGTAGTAAGTGTTTTTTTTTTTAGTATGCAGCGTCAGTGCGTAACTTGAAAGCAAATACGTGACACGACGTGACAGACTTGACCCATCTCAAGGAAACTGGTACAACTTAATAATTGTTTTGTGATTAATATGTTGTTTAGGTGTATTAAGCTAGAGATATTGTATTGATAGAAATATATAAATGTCACTTTTCTCTACATGCATCGGCAAGCCTTTGTTATTAGAGTTAATGTGATTTTCTTTCTTAAAAATAAGGGTGAATTTGTCCCTCGTGAGTCTATACATGTACACAATCAACATACAGCTCTCAGTAATATCACAATTTTACTATTCATGCTATAATCTATTTATTATAATACTCATACTTAGTTTTTTGGTCGATTAGGTCGATGGAGTCTTAGTCGACCAAAATTAGGAATAGTATTTTATTTAGATTATTAGGATTTACATTTGTTTTACACAGTTTTATATTAGTTTTGATGCATAAATTATTGTTATAACATAAATTCCTTTACATCTTTAGCTTTGCAAGTACTGTTTGGGTTGGATAACTGGTTAGATCAAAAAGATTCTGTTTCTGATTATTTGCCACGCCCCCTTTTTAGTTGATTAATCGGCCGATGGAACAAGCCTTTAGTCGACCAAGAATCGACTGCTGTCCTACTCAGAATATTCTGCATCAAATCAACTTATTTCAAAGATCACTTTAAAACTCTCTTTCCTTTTGAGCCTGCACAAATATAAAATATCTGGTTATTTTAATATTTTTGAACACTTTCCTCTCTCTAAGCAACAACACTGAGGCACAACACAAACAGATCTGTAAAGATATTCACAATGTAGTCACTATATAAATAGTTTAGATTTTTCTGTAATCACTAATGAATACAAACAGTAGGTAAGGATACACGTTTCCACAATTTCTTCAGCAAAACAATGTTTATATGTCAGTTGTGCGTTGCAACACTGGAATTTTTTGATTGTTAGACAAATAAATCTTATTTTGTGCAAGGTTATTGTGACTTCCCATAATGTTGAGACTTTTGATATAACAATTTATTATGCTTTTGGAAGAATAGCTAAATAAATGGTTCGATTGGACTTACTTAATCTGTTGTGTTACTCAATCAAAAGTGTGTAAGACATGTTTTGCATCAGAAATGTAGTATACTGCCTTGATTGAGATTAAAGTTTAGCACAAAATGCCCCCGCCTCAAAAGGGCAGGGATATTACTTTGGAAATGACTGTTGTTTCTGTTTCACTTTGAGCTTACGTTTTCTAAAAGGCGGTACAATTTGTCCTAACATATGTTTGATAGAACAAGTGTTGAATCCTATCCCTTATGATGAAATGATCATTAGCTGCTTTCTGCACCTTTTGCCCGCACAGAGCTGAGAAAGACAGCCTTTGCCCGCTCCGCTCATTTTGCTTGGAATATTGCAGAAAGACTGGAGTTCTTGTCCTTAAATGTCTTTAAAAACAAATGAAAAGGACTAGAGACTGCCTCAATAATGTTTAGCTGTTTTTCTAAACCTGTGTAATTTTAAAGTCTATGTATGTATTTGTTTGTATTTTGCTGCCTTATTTATGCTGCCTTGTTTTTTGGTCTGGACTCCCTTGAAAAAAGAGGTTTTTATTGACTTTGCTGGTTAAATACAAAAGAAAAAATAAATGTTTACAGTTAGCAGCTATCGCATGTTGCTGAATTGCAAATGAGAATATATATTAATGAACTGTATGAAACAGCTTAGTCCTAGTTCTTTTTTGTAAAAAATACATGATGATTTTTCTGGTAATTAGTATTCAGCTATAACATATTTGGTTTTCATCATCAGGGCTGTGCAATTAATCAAATTTCAATTTCAGTTATGATTAATACTTTGTGTAATGTGTAAATAAATCAACCGTAACTCATAAATGTAAATGTAAGCGCTTCTGTAATTCTTTAAGTTGCAAAAGTAAATTCCAGGCATTTTTTTTTTACAATTGTAGAATACCTTTACAACGATGTATTTCTGTGAGAAGAAATGTCAACTATTTCATTTTATCTCTTCACTATTTAAAAATGTATTTACGTAATATTGCTGCGTTTAAGTCAGAATAGTCAAACACTGCTCACTGCAGTCGCATTACAAACTCCTGCTGCTAGACAGTCACAATGATCTTTAAACTCCACCCTCTCTCCGATTTCATTTCTGTTGCACTGCTCAGTTTGCCAGCTCTGTTTGAAAATTGCGTTGTGTAGTGGGGTTGCACGATATATTGAAAAAATATCAATATCGCGATATTGACGCATGCAATATCCATATCACAATGATGTTATAACATTTTTTATGCATTATTTATCTGTTGTTAGCGCAGATTGGTTTGACCTCAATCCAAATACAACATTGGGTAATCTAATGATGAGAGGACACTGTTGTGACATGGTTAACAACTCAGAAAAGCACATTTTACATAATAGGTCCACTTTAAATTCATACAATTAGAGCAGGGCTGGGCCATATTCAAACCCAGAACAGTGGTGGAGGGCCTAACTGCCAACATTGGTGTAAAAAATTCTCATTATTGCAGACGCATTTCTTCGACAGAATATAAAAAAAAAACAGGACAAATAAAAGGTTGACTCTACCGTAATAAACTTATAACATTTGAGATTAAGTGAAAAGCTATATAAAAATAAAGTCAACATTTAAGAAAGTGATCATTTTACAAGGAAAAAAACTCATTAATGTGACAAAAAAAAGTCAGATTTTTTCTGAGATTAAAGTTGAAGCCATAAAAAGAAGCTATTTTAATGATTAAACTTGAAGTTTTAGGACCCAGGTCACCGAAAGGCGGACTCCGGTCCGGATCCACACCCAAGCGCCACCCCGTCCGGACCGGACCGCGCAGCCCTCCTGCCAAACACTCGCAGAAAGGCCGGAGAATATAGACGTGATTCTGTAAAGCGCTGTGCAGGCGGAGCGCATCAATAGAGGCACGCGCACATTGCCGCTGTGACGGGTCTTTCTTAAGCACAGCGCCAGAGAGACAGACATATACACGGTTCACCTCTGTCCGGCGAAATCTTTAGGTGTATTTACAGAATGCATGTGTGCGCGTAATGCACGCGGTTTAACATTGCCGCTGTGACTCGTCCTTCTCACATTTGGCACAGCACCAAAGACAAAAAAACGCGCGGTTCTGTGTTTTTCACTCATCGATCTGAATGTGTTGTGAAACAGTTGTAAAGACGAATTTCATTCTTTTGTTTCACACAGTGATAAACTCTTGTAGTTAGCTGGCAACAGTCCTCTTTCAGCTGTGCATGCTTCCCCTGTGTTGATAAACAAATAATCCCTTTATATAGCAAAAGCAAAATAAAACAATATGCAAAAGTCATTAAACACACTTCTCCTGGAGAGCATACATTTTGTACTACTTCTTTTGTTTGTTCACTCTAAAGCATGGCTGTTCAAATGGCGGCCCACTATATGTTTTGGCCCACTATGAATAAATTGGCCAAGTTATTCAGTATTTTACATGTTTTACTGCATCATTTGATTCAGATTTTGTCATGCAATTTTAATGTTTAAGACCTTATTGTAATGGTTTAGGCCTGGTGCATATTCTGTTGTCTTATCTTTTTCAAAAAGAGGTTTACTTCTGATATAGTCTAAATGTTGACTAAGTTTAAGTCATGCTTTGCAAACTCTGTCTGTTTCCCACTGCAGATCTGTTTCAACTCTGGTCGTTGATTACACTGAATATGTTTTGGCTTTGTCCTGTTTTTAAATTAATGTCATTGAAAATATTAAATAGCAACATTTACAAAGCTACTTGTTGTAGCCTGGCCCTCAGACTACAGCTCTCCGACAAATAAGGCTCACTAGTAAATATAATTCAATAGCCCCTCTCTAAAGCTATGAATTTGTTGTAGTGTGACTTACACAATCCTTAATTTCCTAAACCAGCCTCATTGAACTGAAATGTCCTTTTTTCATTGTAAACTTATAGGTTACATATCCAACACGTGCTTTTATATTCAAAAACTTTGTATTAGTTAAGTTTATGTATCAAACACACATGAAACAGCAAGTTTAAAATTACCCACATAAAAGTTAAAGTATATCTATGCAATGCTTAATATTTACTTGTTTATTGTACTTACTATTCTTTTTATGTATACATTCAAAAGACCATAATTATACACTGTAAAAAACAAAAAATTTACCCTTTCCTAGTATTGAATAAAGGAGCGACCTTGTGATTCGTATTCTAGATCATAGACACTGTGATTTTGCAAAAGCATGAGTCACTTTAGTCACAACCTTAAAAATTGCTGCGTTGATGGAATAAAATATTGACCAGTGTCGTTTTCTCGCTGCAGTGTCTGAATGCCAACGCTGAGGGCCATGGAGTTGAGTCGGCAACTGTGTGGGAAGATGAGGAGGTCCAAGCGATCCCAGACTGCCTCACCGCCCGACACTCCACCAGGTCTGCACATCCACCTGTACACCGCCGAGCCCCTCCACTTCAAGGGAAACTGCTACACCGCCGAAGAGCTCTGCGTGGAGGCCGCCAAGAAGTGCAGTAAGTGACTGTCACGACTAGGGATGTTCATGGTTAACCGATTAACCGGTTAACTGTGACTAATGCCTTGTTCGAGTGAGACGTCTTTCACCGGTTAACTGACATTGCTCCAGCAGATGGCGCCAACTGCCCCTGAACAGCTTGGCGTTTGTCAGAGAAGGAAAAAAGATCGCTAAAACTACAAAAACACTGTTTATCTCAGAAGGACTGAGCAAACTTGCATGACACTGCAGTGTTTATGAACTAATATCAACCATGCATGGATTTTATGTTGATGAAGAAAACAGACTGGGCTAACTTGCCTGGGAAACTATCGATGTTTTTACCTGTTCAAGACAAGCTAATGTAAGCAGCTAACGTTAGCATCAACTTTAAAACATGACTCCTTATTTGAGAGTAGTTTTATATAATACATAGTGTAAAAGTGCATTAAAACAGTGTTTTTAGAGGCTTCTATTCAGCCGTGTTGTGCCCAGTTTAAAGGCCTGTCGCTGACTCGTTGCTCTAAATTCACTCTCGTAGCTGCTGTGTCTAATTATAACACGTCCAGTGAAAATAACAGCAATAAAAAAGTACCGCATTAACGTGTTCGGTTAACCGATTATTGACCGCGAGGAGCTCCAACTAACCGGTTAAAGAAATTTTTGAAAACGTGCATCCCTAGTCACGACATAAACTCTGCTTTACGACTAATAAAACGACACAGCACATAAACAATGGGGACAGAAGCCTCATTAAAAAACCTTCTAATTCTGGACTATTTTCCCTCACATGTTGGACTAAAATTGTCTAAAATTCAAACTAGAACTGTTTCTGAACCCTTTGGAGCACAAACAAATGTCTGTATCCCTGTAGTTACGGCTGGGCAATGAGACAAAAAAATTAACATTGCACGATTTTCTTGGTGCCAGATCATGATTTCGATTTTATCACGATTATTTTAAAAAACAAGTTAAATCCAGCTGTCAAAACCTGACCAGTGTTGCCAGATTTTCAGCGACCTCAGCCCTTCAATAAAAACTTAATAAAAGAATTGATTTTGACATATCATGTGTTTTTCTTACATTAATAGCGACTTTTAGACATGAAAACTTACTACAGATGCATGTTTCAGTCATATAAATTGACATGTTTTCATAAATCAAACCTGAAAAATTGCTAAAATGTGTTCCTTTTACGAACTAGAAGAAGCCCAAAGTTGCTATAAAGACTTGGATTTGGCAACTCTGAGACTAGGAGTGATAGGTTGGAAAAATAGTCTATCTTTGATTCATTAAATAGAGAAAAAGGAAATCACGATTTCATCAAAAAAGCAGATTGTCACAGACATGAGCTCATGATTCGATTCTTATCACAATACTGCCCAGCTCTTCCTAGCTTCTGATGACTAAAAGGCTCAAATCATAAGTGAACGTTCTCCACACAAAAAAAAACACAATCTAATTATTTTGGTTAGTATAAGGATTGTAAAGCTGGTGTTTACAGCTGAGACCTGAAAGACACTAGATTTGGCATATTTTGGGTTTTGACAATTACTCTGCAAAAGATCAAATCAAATCAATTTATTTTTGTATAGCCCAAAATCACAACAACAGTCGTCTCTGAGGACTTCCCAAGATTATTCATTTAACAAACATGAATAGTAGGAAATAAAAATAAAACAATAAACATTCAATAAAACAAACATTCAGAAGCAGTGATTGATCAAGAATGTCAAAACAGGTTATTAATAAACAAGCAAATGAATAATTGTCCATAGCATCCCCTGTGCTTAGATCCTCCTTCTCGGCAAGGAAAAACAAAAAACAAAAAACTAAAGGGAAAAAGAGAAACCTTGGGGAGAACCACAGTGAAGAAGAGATCCACTCCCATGGGCGGCAGGCTGTAGATGTAACAAAGACTAACACAGATCTAACTGCAGTTATAGGGTTTAAGTCTGTAGAGCCAGAGTCAATTAGCAGAGGGAAACTAAGCTCAAGGTAATTGAGGTAAAAATGAGTTTAGGTAAAATTACTCAAAAAAGGCATAGGTAGAGCCAATACAAAAGACCAATTAACAGTTTTAAATTTTTGGATAGTTTATTTTCTTAGTAAGTTAACAGTAGAAACTGAGTCTGATTCATCCCAGAGGCTTTGACTCTAAATAAGAGGAACACAATGGTATTTTATCTTTGACATTTCCAAGTGCTTCATTAGTTTGTTTTTTTCAGCTATTGAACAAAAAGGAATTTATCAAGAAAAAGTGGGACAGCCCTGGGACATCAAAATTAGAAGGGGTTTTAATAGACTGTACATTTAAACACAGAAGTGAATAAATATGATTTTGTGCCAAAGTTACACTGCAGTTCCTATTTCTTTAAACTTCTCTCTTAGAATTGTGAATATTGTTGTTTACAGAGATGTTTATTTTAACACTCATATTTCCCATTTCCAACAGATATTTCTCCTTTATGCTTCAACCTGTTTTCTTTGTACAACGAGGAGAGTCAAGTGTGGTACCCACCCAACCATGAGTTCAAGATCACAGACGACACCAGTCTCAAGTTGCATTATCGCATGAGGTAATACTGTGGACAGAGGAGCTTTCACGTTTTACACTTTGAGTGACCTGAATATGGCTGACAATGAGGCTACAATCATGATACAAGAGGTTGCAATACACAATATACTGCGATTATATTTACAGGATATGGTGTCTCGATATTAATAATGTAATGCAATATTTTTACAGTAACATAAAAATATACATAATAAAGTCAATGTTTTAGAAATCATTCAAAGAAATTCAAATGTGAAGCTTATTCAAGTGTGTTTACATTTAAATCAATTGAATGGTTGTGTTGTAATACTGTACAAAAAGTCTTCTCGTTTCTGTCAGTCCACTTTGGTGCTGATTATAAAAAGTGACAATCCTGATGTGATTAGCAGCTTTGACTGAGACATACACAGCCCAATCTTACCCTTTTGTCTTAGCCGGTCTTAGCCTTGGTCTTAAGTATTCCTCTGTTGGCCACTAGTGGCTCTCTCCAAGCTCTATACACTGTCAGTGTAGAAGGTGTGGCTCCAGCCAGATGTGAGGGGGTGCAGTTTTTTTCATTGAACCTGACACATGCTCACGCCTGTGACAAGTGAGCAGCTGCTTTAGGATCACAGGCAAAAGAGAACTGTAGCAGCAGCTTCAGTTTGAAAAAAAAACTGCAATAATAGAAATCTATTTGGCGAAAGTCTATTTACTTGACAGACTTTATCAACTTTGTCTAAAAATGAGGCCAACATTTTTTTAACGCGTTGACACATAAAAAATGGTTTAAAAAATACATGGCCTCTTTGGCCTTTCCATAGCATTCACACTGACCATGTTCACTCTCACATCTGATTATCTTTTTATTAAGTCAACAAGCTTTATGTAAAAGAAAAGACACATTTTTAGACAAAGTTGTTAAAGTCTGTCAAGTACATAGACTTTCACCAAATAGATTTCTATTATTACAGTTTTTTTCCAAACTGAAGCTGCTGCTACAGTTCTCTTTTGCCTGTGATCCTAAAGCAGCTGCTCACTTGTCACAGGCGTGAGCATGTGTCTGGTTCAATGAACAAAACTGCACCCTCACATCTGGCTGGAGCCACACCTTCTACACTGACAGTGTATAGAGCTTGGAGAGAGCCACTAGTGGCCAACAGAGGAATAATTAAGACCAAGGCTAAGACAAAAGGGCAAGATCGGGCTGAGAGTATGTAATCTAACTATTAAATTAGGAAACAGTTCTGGTAAAATTGCCCATGATGAATAATGTGCAGGAGACAGGAAGATCAGTTCATTGATTTATTTTCTTTGGTTATTTTCTTTGGTTATTTTCTTTGTTTTCTGCCTTTATATGGCCACAATCATGGTTACAAACTCTGCAACAGAGAGAAAAATCAATAAACATTCACAAATAATAATCACTGTTTAACAGGCAAATTAACTAACAAATTAACTAAACATTTTAACTCAAAACACAAAGAAACTCACTGGACGCATGTTGGACTGGTGGAAGGCAGGCAAAGAGGGAGAACAATGGGTTTCTGTGGGCTTTGTAGACTGTTGATTGCTTGACTGGATGCAGGTGCTGAGAGGGTGGAGCTGGGTGGAGGTGCGCTTGTTTTGTTCACTTCTGTTGCTCTGTTTGGATCTGAGAGGGGATTTATTACACTAACAGAGCCTTAAAAGACATTTAAATGTTCTTTAACGCTGCATTTTATTCTTACATTAAAGTATTACGTTACATGTGCTATTAGTTTATTTACAGGTAGTTTATTTGACAGGGACCGTGTACAGGAGCATTAATCAAAAAAAAAACATTGAACTGAAGAGATGCTTTGTACCAGACTATAGCTCTATGAGCTAATTTCCATCTGCAGTCCCCGAGACAAACAAAAATACAGTGCACATACAGCATAAAACAAAGCATTTACAAAGTACAGTTTTTAACAAACATGTCAATCTGCATTAGTAAAATTAATTTAACAATAAATACTATTAAATGTTTTTTCAATTCAATATTAAACTTTTTGTAATCTTTACATAGTTTTAATTGTATTGGTAATTTATTCCATTCTGCTGTTGCTTTAAATGAAAAAGTTGATTGGCCAAGTGCAGTCTTTCTTTTCGGTATTCCACACTGACCGTGGCATGTGGACGATTGTTCTGGTCTCTGTTCAGAGGTCAGTAAGGCAAACCTTCTGAGAGGTGAAGGAGCCATATTATTAATAAATTTGAACATCAACATCATTATGGTTCGATACTACAAATTGCACCATAATATATCGCAACACGTTGTTGTGTCCCAGCTCTGCGTAAAAAAAAAAAAAATCGAAAAACTTTAAGTCTGCAATAAAATATGTACAAACAAAACCTTTTATTTAAGATCAGTTTTACTAAAGATTTTGCCCTATCATCATACATCATTACATCCACACATTTACTGAAATGTTACTTGCTTGTGCTCTGCTTTGACAGATTTTACTTTAAAAATTGGCACGGCACCACAGAAGGAGAGTCTCCTGTTTGGAGACACTGCATTAGTAAACTCAGGGGCGGCCTGAGCCCACAGAAAGCCCCAGAAGGAACACCTCTGCTGGACTCTGCATCTCTGGATTATCTGTTTGCCCAGGTATGTGCCCACTTCACTCACAAAACACTGCCAGGATTAAGCATCTACTTTGATTGTATTTTGTCATGTTTCTTCTCCAAACTTCAATTACACAGCATTTGTGTTTTGTGTTGTTGCACAGGGCCAGCATGACTTTCACAGAGGATCGATCCCGCTGAGAGCCTCTCACTCGGACACAGAGCAGCATGAAATAGAGAACGAGTGCTTGGGCATGGCTGTTCTGGCCATTACTCATTACTCACTGACCACAGGAGTCCCACTCACAACCATTTCTCAAGAAATGAGGTAAGAAAGTGCACCAGTGTTGTCTCTTACTGACCAAACCCAAACCAACTACCTCTTTCCTGACTTCTCTCACACACTTAAGCAGCTTGAACTCAAGTAAGACTGTTGTTGTTAATGGCATAGTAGAGCACAAGCATTGATTTAATTGATTACAGACTCTTAAATAATCAATAACCCTGTTTGTTTTGGTAACCTAGTTTTACATGTTTAAGTTTGTAAAGGGTAAAATCTGAAAAGCTAAATATAAGGAAAACATAACGGCTTATGGCACAAAACAATGATAGATTACTTCAAAACCAGCTGCAAGAAAATACAGACACAGTACTTGAGCATCAGCTGCAGGACAAGCTCTTTACAAACTCCACACAGATCATTTCTGGTTGCTCTCTCCTGCTTTTCTTCTGTTTGTTTTATAAAATACATTAGTACATAAAGTCCTCAACACTTCTCTATTTGCATTTGTAAACAAGAAGAGTGTACCCCAGCAGGGGGAGGAGAGAAGAAGAGGGATGTGGGCAGCTAATACCTCAAAGCTAACGCAGAAATAACCAGAGTTCTTTTCACACGCTCATATCTGTCCACGATCATTCATGAATTTTAAATAAATAAACAAAACCCTGTGTGCACGTAACACACGGTCCTCTGAGCAGCTGCACACTGAAGACATCCTGCTCATGACAAACAGCCCAACCCACCCGCAGTGAGGGCTGTGCTGGGGTAGAGTGAACGCCAGATTTTCAGACATCAACAAGGGAGTCTTTGAAAAAAAAAAGCTCAAAACAAGTCACATCAGCAAATCTTTTTAAATAATTAATTAAACAATATGTGGCTTTGACATTTTTTATGTCTTTGCATGATTAATAAAGATTTTAAAACAAGAAAATATGCTAAAAAAACATTAGTGGGTATAGCTTCTTCAACCAAAGCTGAAAAACAACCAAAAATCTCCTCTTTTATGATGTTAAAAGCAAGCCAAAAGAAACACAACTCATGACTCAAAATTCACAAATGACTTTCCAAAATAAGAAGCCCAAAATTGCTATTCAGAAGCAGACTTGGCAACTCTGGTAAGCGTGACTGTGGACAAACAACTAGGCGCTCTGAAGTCAACATGGGGGTACAGAGTTGCCAGGTCTGCATCTCTGTAGCGACTTTGGGCTTGTTTTTTGGAAAAGTCGCTTGTGAATTTTGATGGACATGGTTTTTTCCTGAGCTGCACTATAACATTACACACAAGGTCATTTTTGACTGTTTTTCCGGGTTTGATACATAAATATACATCCGGGGGCCAAATTAGGCCCTTGGACCAATTTTCTTTGGCCCTCAGACTTCTGCTAGATTGGCCCAAATTACAAAAAGTATAGTTTTTAATGTCAAATTTAAGCAATTCTTCTATTGTAGACGACATAACAAATATTTTAATGCCTTCGGAACTTAAAATGAATGTTTATTGTCCTATTAAAAGCATGGTGGCTTATTAAAATGAGGTCAAATGCCAAATTTTGAATGATTCACTTCACTGCCATGTATTAAAGGCCCTCCAATCCATATACGTTTCAAAATGTGGCCCACCGTGAAAAAAAAGTTTGGACACCCTTGGAATTAATTGATTATTTTAAATACTTTTTTATTAGGCAAGGCAAGCAAGGCAAGGCAAGTTTATTTGTATAGCACAATTCATACACAAAGCAATTCACAGTGCTTTACAAGGCAGGAAAATGCATCAACAATAATTAAATAATCAGCATAAAATTTACTTTAAAAGAAGTAAAGAAATAAAAAGTGCAGACAAAGTATTTCAGTCATATGCACAGATAAAAAGACATGTTTTCAGCCTAGATTTAAACATTGTCACAGTGGAGGCCTGTCTTACATCATCTGGAAGACTGTTCCAGTTCTTAGCTGCATAAAACTGAAACGCTGATTCTCCATGTTTAGTCCTGACTCTGGGCACCAGCAGAAGGCCGGTCCCTGAGGTCCTCAGAGTGCGAGATGGTTCATAACGCACTAACATGTCAGAGATGTACTTTGGTGCTAGTCCATGGAGAGACTTAAACACAAGCAGAGCTGTTTTAAAGTCCACTCTCTGAGCCACTGGAAGCCAGTGCAAAGACCTAAGCACAGGACTAATGTGATTGTACTTCCTGGTTCTGGTCAGGACTCGAGCAGCAGCGTTCTGGATGTACTGCAGCTGTTTTACAGCCTGTTTGGATAGGCCGGTGAGCAGGCCGTTACAATAGTCTAACCTACTGGAGACAAATGCATGGATAAGTCTCTCCAGGTCAGGCTTTGACACTATACTTTTGATTTTGGCAATGTTTTTTAGATGGTAAAAAGCTGCTGATGTTATTGACTTAATGTGGCTGTTAAAGTTCAAGTCTGAGTCCATTATTACCCCCAGATTTCTAACTTGACTTGAAGGTTTTAGAGAGAGAGACTGAAGGTGACTGCTGACAACCTCTCTTTGTTTCTGTGGGCCAAACATGATAACTTCAGTCTTGTCTGAGTTTAGTTGGAGAAAGTTGTTTTGCATCCACACACTGATCTGTTGAATGCAGTGACAGAGTGAATCCACTGGCCCATATTCACCTGCTGTTAATGACACATAGATCTGAGTATCTCTGCATAGTTGTGATAGCTCACATTATTATTGCGTATTAACTGACCTAAAGGCAACATGTACAAATTGAACAGAAGGGGTCCCAAGATTGACCCCTGAGGCACACCACAGGTCAAGGCCATGTGCTCAGACACACAATTTCCAATTTCAACAAAATACTTCCTGTCTTCTAGATAGGACTTAACCCACTTCAGGGCAGAAGGCTGAGATTGCTTGTTTCAATGAATCAACCTAGTTTATAGCAAAATTACAAGAAGCATACAATAAAACATATAGGGTCATATTAAAAAAATACATTATGTTAAAGGGACACCCCCAAAGCTAATAAATGGTGCTCTGAATTATTTTTTATGATATTAAACCATTTTATTCAGTCCTAATGCTCTGAAAATCTGGCAACCGTGTAATCAAACATCAATCAGTCCAAATACAACCAATAATGACAGAGCACTGCTAAAACATGGTTAAAATACCTGCTTAGTATTAGCCTAAACAATTAATTCTTTCACAACCTTATCTTTTCACACCAGCTACAAGTGCTTCATTCCTGAGTCGCTGAACCGCAGCATAAAGCAGCGCAACATTTTAACCCGAATCCGGATCAACAACGTGTTCAAGAAGTTCCTGAGCGAGTTCAACCAGCGGACGGTGCGGGACAGCAACATCGCGCCCTACGACCTGAAGATCAAGTACTTGGCCACTCTGGAGGGCCTCACCACAGGGCTGGGCACGGAGCTGCTGGAGCCAAAGTCTGTGAGCATCAAACACGAAGGAGAGCTGTGCAACGGAGTTTACCACGGTGAGAGCCAGTGCAAGTTGTGGCAAGTGGAGGTGTGATCTGTAACATGAATGCCACCTGTTTGTGTGCTGACTGTGGAATGCAGTAATCCAGGGCAGGGCTTGATATGTGGCATAACGTGGTGTCATAAAAAGTGCCAAGAGTCACTCAGACGAAAGCAAAGATCACGCACTTTGAAATGACACAGATTACATTTGTATTTAGAGTCTTATTTAACAAGCCAGGTGCTAAATTGCGAGAATAAACGGAAAAATATAGTGTTATAAGGCTGTGCAATTAATCAAATTTCAATTTCAATTATGATTCTTGCCATAATCGACAACAAAAATGTAATAACTGAGTAATCGTGATTGTTAATATGACCTAACGGAACCTTATATATAAATATCTACTATATATTTATTTATTTTATTTATTTATTTATTATATATTATATATATATATATATAATATATATATATATATATTATATATATATAGGTTGTACACATAGGAGTACAAAATAATTAAACACTAACTAAAAAAAATTGCTAGTTAGATATTTTTTCCCAAATCATGCAGCGTTACTTCATAATAATGCTTTTAGTGCTTGTTTAAGATAAAAAAGTCAGCTAAGTTTTTTCTCCTCTTAAAGTGAGGCTAAGCACGCTTTCAGAGACTAACTCCGCCCACAACTGAACCCCAAACAGGCTTGCTAAAGTGGGAGATGCCAGGAGGCCTTTGAAGAGACGCCCAGTGGGTGTGAACAGACATTGATTGACAGCACCAAATATGAACAGTGAGCTTGGTAAATGTGAGTTTTGTGTCGGACCCGTCCTGATCCTGACGTGAGATTTGCAGCGGAGGAAGCTGTACAGCAACAGCCCCAAGTCTTTGCTTACTTGCGCATAAAGATTTTTTTATATTTGCTTTGCAAAACATACGTATGAAACCTTTGCTTTAGTCTACATAAGCGCATGAGCCTATTATGTGAGTATTTTCTAAAAATGAAAATCGAAAATGAAAAACACAGGCACGAGTTTCGAACCAGCGCATCGTAGAACTAGTGGTGGCACAATTAGCCACTCACTCAACAAGCTGAGCCAAATGTCGGCTGATGTCATTACGCAGCGGGTGATCGCTCTCCAACCTTCCGCAGCAGCGATGTCAGAGGGAGGAGTTTAGATAAATCATCTGGGCGGCTTGTCTGCCCGTCAAATCACTGTGATGTCAGCGTGCACTGAAAATGCACTGACAGCGTTTGCCCATCGTGGCAGTACAGCCGCGGTTTTTGCACACATAACTCCAAAATAAGCGAGTTTGCACAAAAATGTCCAAAAAAGGCCTGGAAACAGCAGATAATTCAATTTTGACCCCATATACACAGTCTGACAGTGAAAAAAGTTGATTCTGAGTTTAGTTTCTCTTTAACCTATTTTGCACTTGAGCAAATGCTTGATAAATGAGGCTCTTAGGGCCTGATTTATCAAGCCAGGTGCTAAATTGCGGGTGCAAAAATAAAAAAAAATCGTGTTGTTTATGAGCATTTTCCACAAACTTTAATATTGGAAGATGCACATACAACAAACTAAACAAAACAAATATGAGCCACCTCAAATTCTGCATCTTTAGAGTGTGTGTGAAAAATGTCAGCTACGCCAAGGTTTTGCTCCCCCTAACCTGTTTTGTAAATGAGCAAATGCTTGATAAATCAGGCTCTTAGTGTTTCTGATCTAAAAGGTTTTGACTGTAATTCAGTTGGATGACCTCTAACGCCTAACCTCACCCAAATTCTGAAGTAAAACTGTTAAAATATTTAGTTTGTACAGGGCAAATACGTCTATGATCATTACTTTACCTGCCAGTCTTTATCTAAATATTTTTTTTACCGTGCTTTTTTTAAATCGTCTGAAACTCATTGATTAAAATTTGTAAGAAGCTGCATATCGTCCTTGTTACCCAGTGAAAGAAGTCAAATTACAACGTGTTATTATTATTTGTTAGTTGTGAGATAACTTGTCCAGTCACACCCAGCTACAACTTGAACTCACTTCAAAAGTCGTTTAGGGAGGAAGTGAAAAAGAGTGACAATGGACACACCCCTTTTCTCACACATTTCCAAAATATTACTCAAAGAGGTTTACTGTGTCACAATGTATCGCTGAAGAAGACGTTGTTGACAAATGAAAGTACAAAAACAGAAAGGAGTTTACAAATACATAATCTAGATGTGTACTATTAAAGAATATGAGCTGCATTAAAAGTTAATTTGTATCCATAATCACTCAGACAAGTTATTTATTCAACCATCAGCAGCGTCTACAGCTCAAGTGTTATTGTAGCACAGGAAACCCCAAACTGTTTGTTTCATCTATTGTTTTTTACTAGGGATGGGACAAGACAGAATTTTCACGAGACGAGACGAGCCACGAGATTGGGTCTGCGAGATCGAGACGAGACAAGATTTTTAAATAATTTGCATTAATTGTTTCAATTTAGAATTTAAACAAGGCAAATTACAAAATTTGATTTGTATTATTTATTGTTGTTAGTTTATATTCTTTTAGTTTAGCTTTACCTTTCATTATGTGTATTACCTTGGATTTTTATTATTTGAACGATCTGAGTTTTGACTGAAATTGATCCACTCCTCCGTGTGTAGCTCAGGCTCCGCCCCCTTCCCCTTCCTTCACAGCGCTGCCGCTGCTGCAGGGACCAGACGCACACAGATGAGGAGACTTTCCTACTTTTTACATGACAGAGGTTAAATTATCTGTTTGTGGATCTATTTTAAACTATGTTTAAGTGTGAAAAACACTGCGCTGTTCCCGCGATGTCCGCACGTATATTTGACGATTATATATTTTTCACGCTAACTTTTACAATGTTTAGGACTAATTATCTCTCTCAATATTGGTCCTATCTTTACGAAATAAAAACTGAGACAGAGTTTAGACAGTTGTCTGTCAGAATAAGTCCGCTACAAGTCTGTGTGTGGAGGAGAATATTTACTACAGCTGCTCAAAGATACGAAACTTAATTTCATGATCATGGAAAAATCTCACGAGACAGTTCAGTACGTGTGCGCACAGTATCGTGACTGTTTGATCTCGCGAGATCTCGCGGCACGAGATCTCGTCCCATCCCTATTTTTTACTGTATATTTAAATTTTGAAGTGTTATTGTGAATTGGCATTAGGGCTGCAACTAGAGCTGGGCGGTATTGATAAAAGTATATTTTGGCATATCTCGATTACGATATTCTGACGATATGATGTCAGACCAGCAGAAAAATGTTCAAACATGTCCTTAAATGTATTATTTGAAGTACGATGATCAAACTAATAACACTGTAGTCGACTCAAGACAAGTATTTAAATGATTTGATCAAACATCTGACCTAAACTGCACTCACAAGACCACAGGCTTTTTATTTTAGATAACTATTTGCAAAGAAAAAATGCAGCTAAACAAGATTGTCGAGTATAAGAAATCAAACTAATACAAATTTTGGTCAACAAAGACCCAAATGAGTGATAAATTGACTAAAATATCCCATTTCTACCCTTATTTTAAAGTTCACAATGTAACTTTCTTCATTTGTATTGTTAAACAAATAGTTTTGTAGCATTTTTCACTAATAACGATATACTCGATATTCAGTTTTTGGATATCTTCAAAACCACAATCACGATATTATTTAAAATACGATATATTGCACACCTCTAGCTGTTTTTAGTATTGCGATTGTTGTTAGAGAAAATATCACGATTTAGCGATTATTCACGATCGACAGTTGACTTGACCAAACAACAGTGAATTTTTTTAGAGTCAATAAAGCTCACATAATCACAAAATTGCTTTTCACATAAAATAAATACTAAGTGTATTTATCTGGTAAATTAAGTGTCTGTACCAAATATCATCAATTTTTTATACAAACCTGACCAATACCAGCTGGAACCAACACCAGTAATTATAGTATGAATTTAAAAAACACTTAATTTTGCTTTTAAAATTGGCACGATTATTATTCTTTTAATTTTACGTTTATGTTGTGACTTGAATCATCACGATTATCGATTAATCTTGACATCTCTAGCTACAACTAATGATCATTTTGGTAATCCATTAGTTGGACCTTTCTTCTTTCGATTAAAAGATAAGTTGTTTAGAACACAAAAGTCACACAACTGCAAGATTTTTACAAATTTTTATCCAGACAAAGCCTAAAATTAAATAAATGATATGTTTGTAATAAACTGCATTAAGATTATTACTGCCATTATATGACAGAAATTAAGTAATTTAAACATACATGATTGCATGTTTCCTATTTTCCCTGCTGCTCTTAAAATGTGCGTTGCAACACTGGAATTTCCCCATTGTGGGACAAATAAAGGATATCTTATCTTAACTTAATTTCAGAATGTATATTTTAGATAAAGTTGTGTGACATTTCCTTTCCTAAGTTATAAAAAACATAAATTTTAACACTAATGTCAATGACCTCGATGTTTCTCTGCTCTGAGCTGTTTGCATACGTTTATTAAAAAGTAAATAATGTATTTTCACAAACGTTGAGATAATATTAACTTAAAATAAACATAATTAGAAAGTAAATGATAAATATAGCATTTTCTAAGTTTCAATTACGATTATTGCTGTAATCGTTTACAAAAAATGTGTAATTGTGATTATTTACTCTAGCTTATAAGCCTGTTCTTAAATTTTTTTGTAATGGAAAATAGGTTTACAATCGTAGAAAACATTTACGTCTGTTTCTGTGTCTTTCACATATTTATTTTTATCTCTTCACTCTCTACATTTAAGGGACACTAACGTTCTACAGTCTCTCTAAGCAAATCATCGTAATTTCAATTATGATTTAAATAATATTGACATTTCTGACTTGTATAACATTTGTAGCTAGTTTACTAAGTGTGTTGTTGTGTGTTTATTGTTCTTACAGCCTACTACAATCAGAACTACAACCAAACGCCAAACCAGACTTTAGAAACAAGCCACGACATCCAGGTTTTAGTCAATGGAACCACTGGGATCTCCTGGAGGAAGAAGCCTGCATCTGTGAGTCCCAAAGTGTGCACTGCTTGACTTAGTAACCGATGATACTAACCTAACCGTCCATATCCACACACAGACAAACACAGTATCTAAGGAAAAGAGCAAGTCGAAGAAGAACAGCAAAGACGGAAAACGGAAACCGGACCAGAAGAGCGAGGACGAGGGCTGGGAGGTGTTCTGCGATTTCTACGAGATCACACACACGGTCATCAAGGAGTCAACGGTCACCATCAAGAGACAGGACAACAAGAAAATGGTGGGGAAAGTACTCAATGTGTGTCAAGTGTTTAGGTTTAACAGCTAGGTCCTGATGTGCCTCTCCTTAGCTCTAATTTGTCATTTTTGTGCTGTTAAGAGTTGATTCCTCTGAACAGCAGGCTTATTGTCATCACATTTTTGTCATTCTGTCTCTGTTTGTTTCACGAAAATTGACCCAAGCAAGACTGAAATATGGAATTGTGAGCCTTGTAGCGAGACTAGAATCAAACTGTGACAAAACAGAATCGTATCCATTGCCACTAATAATGTCCAGTACCTGTAGAAATTCATTTTGAGAAAAAAATAACTCCCTAAGCTAATGTACTGTTGGTCAAGGTCTTTGTTGATACTTGCAGTCTTTGCTAGCTGCATCCTTTCAAACTGCAATAGTATTTTCATTTTTATAGATTTCTCTAAGTTTGATGGTTTGACAATAGTTAGCACACATACATATATTTGTTTCTCACCTGCCACAATGTCGTTCCCAATTTGCACCTTAGATGTGTCTGGACAAGTTGAAAAATATATTAAATTTAGATATTATCTTCCTTGTATTAAAACTAAAGCAGAAATGTTACATTTTCTAATAATGGCTTGAATTTTTGTAAATTCAAAGAACTGCAAAGAGTGGGTCTGGCCTGTGTTTCAAATTAACTCCGCAACCAATCAGATTAGTTTGTTTTTGTGAATCAGATGAAACAAAGGAGCTGATTGGTCGTCTGTCATTTAGACCAAAATCTAACTTCACTCACCTCACAAATCTTTTTTACTAGTTATTTCTACAGAAATTCGTCATGTTTCTTTGTTCCACATAATATTTCTTTTCCATATTTCTTCTTTTTTTTTTTTTTTTGTCGAAAGCAGTCATGTTGGTTTTCATACAGGAGACGACGTTGTCCCTGATTGGCTAAATAATCTGTCAATCAAGCTCACTGAAATTTGAAAGAGAGACACATTGGCAAGAAATATATTTTTATATATCGTCTGGATTTCTTAAAATGCTTAATATGACTCAGATTCAGAATTTTAACCTGGATTTGAGTTTTTTAACTGGATAAATTTTAAGTCCTTACACAATGTCAAATATTTTACTAATTTCAGAGTGTTTTTCACAAATTCTAAAAGAATTTGACTTAAAATAAGAAAACAAATTTGTAAGAACAATTTTCTTAACCGATTTGTAAATAATTTGGCTCGAAATAAGAAGCAATGGCTTGAAACATCTTTCAAACAGTTGGATTAAGGAAACCAACCTAGATGTCTAAAACACATAAGTTAAGTTTGTCAAAATGTCTAAAATGTAGGTTCAAACCTAGTCAATCAAGCCAGTTTAACTTGAAATTTGTTTTTGCAGTGTACAACTAAAACAAAATAGAGAGAGATTTTAATTAATTAATATTTATCCACGTCTACTTTACTCGTGATGTATTCAAGTATCACAGAAGTCCTGAAGACCTCAGATGTAATAGTTTCTTCTCTGGTTGTGTTTTGTAGGAGCTGCAGATGGATTCTCGGGGCGAGGCTCAGTCCTTCGCTGCTCTGGTGGACGGATATTTCAGACTCACTGTGGACGCTCATCACTACCTGTGCAAAGAGGTGGCTCCTTCTTCAGTTGTGCACGACATCGAGAACGGCTGCCATGGACCCATCTGGTAAGAAACACTAGATTCATTTCTATTATTTCAAAGGATTTGTTTTATTATTAAAGCAGATGTATTGTGTTTCTGTCCGCTGCTCTGTGGCGAGCCGGGTCCTGCTCTGCAGCTGGAGTTTTCAAAGTGGTTTCTTTTGCTCTAAATAGTCTCAGAAACTCCACTTTTTAAGGAGACTTAGCTATTTGATGTGAGCACAAAAATCATGACTTGTTTTTGTAGCTCTGTTTTGGGGAGTCTTTTTAACTTCTGCACTTTTGCCTGGTTTGAATCGTTGACTGTACAATGTAAAACTAAACTTGAAAAGATTGTCAGCAAGCTATGAAATTGATTGATATGAAATTGGAATGAAATAGTTTTCCTCTCCAAAATATTTTCAAACTCTGTTCTTGCTCAGGCCAACCGATAATTGGGAACCGTCTTCAGTACAGAGCAGAGAGAAGCAGGATTGATAAAACTGAGACTGACTTGGTGGTGTTTGTAGTCGATTAAGTACAATTCAAATATGCATGAATTACAACTTTAAGTAGTTACATGAAATGGATAATGTCCATGTCAGTGTGGGGACACTGCCCCAAAGTGCTGTACAAGAAAAAACTGATAATGAAGTTAGTTTTAAAAACGATAGACATAGAAGTAACAAACACAAAATATTAAATTCTGAAAGCTACAGACAGACAGTGCAAAGAATCCAATACAGGAGTGATATGATCATAACGACTTTCTCCTGAGAATAACCGTGCCGCCGCATTTTAGACCATTTGTAAATGATACATGGGGGACTGATTCAAACCAAACTACAGTAGTTCTATTGGGTTGTTATCAGTGCACTTTTTCAAGCCGTACCTGGATAAACAACTATAACATGATTAAAAACTTGTTGTCGGTTCAGCAGAGTAAGTTTGTGTGTTTTTTTTCTCTGCAGCACGGAATATGCCATCCACAAGCTCCGTCAAGAAGGAAATGAAGAGGGAACGTACATCCTTCGCCGGAGCTGCACTGAATATCATTACATCATCATCACGGTCGTGTGCAGTGAGGTGAGTGTTTTGTGTCCAGTGCTCGTAGGTCTATGTTGTTGATTTGAGTAAGCCGGCGTATTATTTAAATAAATTTGAGATTAGTCAAATATGTGGTTGTCACTTTGGGTGTAAAAAGTCTTTGATGAGGCGTGACGATGCAAACAACAAACTAGAATTTCAAAACATTGTAAACATGTACTGAAAGCTTCATTATTACTGCAAGCAAAAGGTTATCATGCGCTTTTAGTGCTTTAAGGTGCATTATTTACCTTTTCATAATTTTTTTTGTCTTTGAACAAACGTAAGGGTAAAATATGGTGTATGAAGGAACATAGAATTTTCAAATTCAGTAATTTCTAGACTATAAGCCGCTTCTTTTTCTCAAGTTTTGAACTTTTCAGCTCATACAGTGATGCAGCTAAAATATAGTTTCTCATTGACTTACTATAGACATGTGAGTAGATCTGGGCAATAATCTGAATTTTAGAGAATATAAATTTTGTGTATTGTTTCATTGAATATGTATTGTTTTATTTTGATTCCTATTTTCTAAAATTAATAATCTTGGGAAGTCCTCAGAGACGACTGTTGTGTTGTGATTTTGGGCTATACAAAATAAATTGATTTGATTTGATCATGAAAAATTGTTCAAAAAGGTGATATTTTAGTGATTAAATCACTCATTGTTGTCTTAGTTGCCAATATTGTAGTTAGAAAGTACAGTGTAAATTTATTCATAATTTTTACATAAAAACCTCTGAGTTTGTGTCTTGTGAAGGCAGTTTGAGCCAAATATTTAGTTTGAACATTGAGACAGTAGTTTTGAGAGAGACCTTTAGTTGACTAATTGATTGACAGCACATGTAACAACCTAATTTTCTGATCATTAAACTTCAACTAATACATTTAAATATCTGTTTTCATTTCTGGTTGATTTGAGATAATTTCGTCTGAATATTGAAATCGTGATACGGTAAAAAATTGTCAAGATATCCATTTTGTCAATATTGCCAAGCCGTACAAGTGAGGCTTTTTTTTCTTTTTCTTAAATTGACTTGCTGCGGCTTATATATTAAAGTCTCTGTAAATTAAATCACTTCGATGATATTCTGAGAGTTTATATGAGAGCTGGGCGATATATCGTATATATCATATATCGAGATAAGTACTGGACAAGATATACATTTGGCCAGAGAAGGTGAGAAGAGGTGAGAAGAGCTCCTGAAAACTCCTGAAACTGATGAAAAAGTGGTTATAGTTACAAAGAAAAGGATAAGATCAGTTAAATTGTCTTTTTGTTGCAATAGTCAAATTAAAAACTTACCTAATCAAAAGTTAAGTTTTACTCAGCAAAAGACATGACTAAAATACATTTTTCAATGAAAATTACATTTCTACTTTCTATTTAGCAGACTGTAGGCTTAGAAAAAAAAAAATTTGCTTAAAAAATGTAATTTCAAAGATATCGAGAAGTGTATCGTATATCGAGGTATAAACAAAGTATATCAAGATAGACAATGTTGTCCATATCGCACAGCTCCAGTTTATATAGTAGTTTAATAATTGTAATTGAATAAATGCAATATAGATGTTTGAAGCTCTGCAGTGGAACATTCCAGGTAATGTTGTAGTATCTTATTGGAAGCAAACAGAAGTTGGACGTTCCTCAAGGACAAAATAAGCGAACAGCCTTTATTTGTTAAAAAATCACTTAACTGTTTATTGTTTGTCGTTTTCAGTATAAAGAGGGCCGAGCCGTGTGCCAGTATAAAAACTTCCAGATCGAGCGTCTGTCTCCCGGTGGTTTCCGTTTACACGGCACAGACACAGAATGTCCCACACTCAAGGAGCTGCTGGAGCATCTGGAGGGACAGAGTCTACGGACGGACAACCTGCATTTCCACCTGAACCGCTGCTGCCCGCCCCAGCCCAGAGGTGCGTGGCCTCTCAAACACACACTTTACACAAACACACACTTTACACACACACTATACACTTTGCTGTCCTCATTGACCGTCAGGAGTTGTGTGTTGATGCTGTAGAGTTTGGCAAACAGGTCGGACCATACTGCAGATGAATAATATTTTTATCTGAGCTGTTTTGGTGCAATACAAAATACCTGTCTGACTTGATCTTAAACCGGCCTTTGAGTTATATTTATGTATTTAAAGTTGTTTGTAAGAATGGGCAATAGTAAGAGTAACTAACCACTCAATAACTAATAACACATGAGACATTTTAAGCTGAATATTTAAGTTTTCTGCAGTGGTGGGGTTGTTTATTGTGTCGTCGTCATGAAGTATGCTCAGTTTAATAATTTATCGTGATGTTTTCTGTAGCACTATATTTCACACCAACATCTGTGAGAAATAAAATTATGATGGATTTTCAAATAGAAAATTCTGTAATTTCACGAGATATTCTGCTGTAGCTATTTTATAAATGCAATACTGAATGAATGAATGTTAATTTCGCATAGATTAAAAATAAACTTATATATTATTACCATCTTTTACATTAATTTACAGTTTGCATGTAGTGGCTTTTGGGGTTTGGTTTAAAGCTGCAGCGAGTAACTTTTAGCCAAAAATGAAACTTGAACAAAAGCATTCTTTGTTTACTTGGATGTTTTTGTTTGACTAAAAATACTATAAAAATGTGTTTCTGTATCTAAAATCAAGTATTTTGTTTCCCAGATAAGGGCCTCCTCCTGCTTGTTTCCATGGAAATCATGTTCCTTTAAAGGAAACCTATTGTGATTTTTTTTTATATTTAGGAAAAAACGATGGCATAAGTCAATCAATAATTCACATTTTGTTCATTGTAAAAATGATTTAAAACGGATTAAAAATAGAAACTAGTCCATTGACTTCCTGTTTAAAACTGCAGAACTGATGAGCCCCACCTCTTCATTTTAAAATTTAACTTTATTAAGCCACAGATTTAAAATTATTATACATTGTTGTTGGAAAGTTTCTACATGACAATTTTGAACCTTACTGTTTTACCCGCACGGCCCAGGCCTTTCTGTGTGGAGTTTGCATGTTCCTCCCCGTGTCTGGGTGGTTTCCTCCGGCACTCCGGTTTCCCCACCAACCAACCAACCAATAACCCTAACCCTAACATGCAGGTTAGGGAACACCTGGTGGTAGTCGGAGGTTGAGGCGCCAGGTGTTTAGGCGAATCGCCTCTGCTGAGCTGTCCAGAACAGTTTACTATTGTAGGGAGGGGTTCATCTCACTGTGAAGGGCTTTGTTATTCTGTCTGTGAAAAGAAAAAATTAAAGATTACTTACTTACTTACTTGCTTAGAAGCCTAATTTTTGAGTAATCACAAGTAAATACAGACAAGTGGGCGGGGATAGGTGGTAGGTGAGAACAGGGATTTTTGGAGCATTGTAGCATCAGGACAATACAAGATTACTCAAACATGCATGAATCAATTCAAATATAACTTTGGGTAAAGTAATGATGAAATAACACTGCTGTAACATGGTTAAAAAAGTACATTTTACATAATAGGTCTCCTTTAACATGAGTATTTCACAGTATGGCATAAAACTGATGTATATGCCCCCAAAATTAAGTGAATTGCAAATGGATATCAGGTAGAGAAAAAGCCGCACTGGAGGCTATAAAGAGCCACAACTTACTGACTTCTAACCTCTGTCATTTAACACAGAAAGGAATAAAATCTCTTCTTCACATAAATATATAGTTTCAGTTAAGTTTAGTTTCTATTAAAGCATGTCCAGCAGCATAAAACCAGAGGAGAAACTGAAATATAAACTAAAACACACATTCATTTCTGTGCATGTTACAGAGGTCAAAAGCATTCGCATTTTTGCTGATTTGCTCCATTCAAATTCTGATTTCCTTCTGATTGAGATAAGTCTTGTTGTGCCTAGCGTTTGTCGGTGTCTTTGTGAAACAGTGTCAGGGAGGAAGAGAGTTGTAAATGTGGGTTTCCGGAGCCAAAGTAGAGCTGGTCTGTTTACCTCACTTAGGGAAACGAGGAGGTACATGTGCGAGTGGGTGCAGCTTTCAAAGATGTTTACGGTTTTCATCAGCAGCACGTTACATAATGATAGCAGCTTCACATGCGATCGTCTTTTACACACACACAAGTGAAAGTGTAAACATTTGATATTTATGCACAGGTCTCATTAGACACTGCAAGTCATAAACACTGATTCTAATATAAATGTTACTTGTTGGAAATGGTTGTAGGTAGGGCAGGCTCTTCATATTGATCAGTCTTGTTTAACCTTTTCAAAAACAAATAAAATTGTTCCATTTAGTAGATTTGTGTTTAAATTTTATATTAGTCTTAAGCCTCAAAGTTTGACTTCTGCTCCAAACCACGTTTTTTACCGACTGCCATTCTTTGGATTCAAAACCCCCAAAGAAATTGAATAGAGGTTATGCACTGACATCATTTTATTTGAAAATACCTCCTAAACATTCTGACTGAGGCAAACTTGTGGGCAACACAACGGACTGCTTTATAGGGACTAATTTTCATCCCTGGAGTTTTGTTTTACATAATGTATTTTTATCTGGCGAAATGCAAACTAACAATCATTATCTGTTGTCGTAGCAACAGTCTATTGCTTCACTAACTTGTTTACTAAAGGCAGTTGGAGATTTATGACATTTTAACTGCAGAACTACAATTTATATCCACATCAAAAAGACTCAAAACATTTGATGATGAGTACATTTACATGATAAAACATTGTAAAAAATCTGATATCCAATAAGAAAGAAAAAAAAAATTGTGTGTTTACTTGCACAAGAGAAAGGAAAATGCTCATCGGGATGCGTATCAGGATGCTTAAATTCATAAAACTTTACACTTCTGACCCTGGACTGGTGCTTTAAGGCTGAAACTGTTGATCTGAAAGTGACTTATCCATAAGACACTTTATCAAACATAAAATCAATGTGAAAAGACAATTTGTAAGCATTTTGACTACATTACATTCTTAACATGGTTTTAAGGAGTCCTGCACGCAAGAACATGTTGACATATTTTACAGGCAATATACAATACTTTTCTATAGCTTTTTTCAAAATTTTTTCATCTTGGTCAGTACAATATATCTTTATGTTTCGCATTGAGGGAATTGTATCGAGGTATACGTATCGGGATATTGTATCGGAAGGTTCTTGGCAATACCCAGCCCTAGTGTCAATTATTCTGTGTACTTTTAGAGTGTTGTTTTTGGGGGACAAAGTACAATTACTCTTGGAATGCATCTGTGGTTACCATGGAAATAATGGCAAATCTGCCATGTTTGTTGTGTCAGTTTAGCAGAACTTCTATAGGAATACATTAGACAAAACAATTTAAAAAAAGTAAACAAAACAGCCGTGGAACAGCCTAGGATTGTAGTCAACTAAAGAAATTCTTGGTCGACAAAAAAATGTCCCATCGACTGATTAATTGACTAAAAAGGGGTGTGGCTAAAGCTTTGAAGCTACAAGTATGTTTTATTCAATTTATCTGACCCAAACAAAAAGACTAAAAATTGAATGTGGTTCATGCAAAATGAATAGGAAACGTGGTATTTTTATTTATTTTATACAACGACAGACTAGACCAGGGGTCTGCAACCTTCAACAGCAAAAGAGCCACATTTGCCCAATTCAAACCAAATCAAAGTTAGTAAGAGCCGCAACTGTATTTAATAATAATAAAAACAAACCATCAAACATTTATTAAGTGTATTTTCACAATGTTTTGCTAAACTATCTTCTTTTCATATGTAATACACTTGTGCGTTTTTGAGAAAGGTCAACTCCAGCCATCAGTACATCTAGAAATGATTGAACTAAGCCAGTGGTTCCCAAAGTCTGGGTCACAAGTTGATTTCAAGATGTAGTTTTACAACTACGACCTGGTATGTATTCAGTTTTTTGACTATAGCAGCATGTGGAGTGAATTTTGATCACATAAAGCAAAAAAAAAAACTAAAATTATTAATTTTGACCACATTTTGATGATATTCCAACTTGAAATAATTACAAACGTTCCTTTCTTTTGGTGTTGGGGTTGCGAGTTGGTTGCATAGCTTTAAGGGTCCTGGTTTGAAAAGTTTGGGAACCTCTACACTAAGCAACTGCCAATTTAAAATAAACATATACTGTAAATAGTATAGAATGTTCTTGAAGTTCTTATTTTTTCTAGTCTAGTTTCTCATTCTCAATCAAATCTCAAAGAGCCGCACTGATGTCTTTAAAGAGCCGCAGGTTGCAGACCCCTGATTAGACCAACTGAACATTCTAATGATGTATGATGTCAGGTTACCGAGCCTAAAAGAATTTAAAGTAACAATCTTACATTTTTTACATCTAAAATGTTTCTCTCCTACATTTTTTGTCTCGTCATTTTCCTTTATTTTCTCACTGACTGCACAAAAGTCCAAAAGAAATCAGATAATCCACCTGTTCGTGTGACAATTCAATAATCTGATAATCTCAATAATTATAATCCATAAATCACACTGATAACGTTTTAGTGGTGCATGTAAATGGGAAACAATAGGAGTTTGTGCGTTCCATAACAGAATGTGTTTATATCTGAGAAGAGGAAGTGGGAATACAGCAGATGACAAGATTAGAGCGCCTTCTCTTTTGTTGTAAATGCAAATAGCTCTTCTGTAACACGTCTGCGCTGTGTGTGTGTGTGTAGTGTGTAATATAATGTTGACACACTGCAGCCGTTTCCCTCTTCGACCACAATGTGCTACTTCTATCACAGCTTTGCCTCTGAGCCGCCGCAAACCTGCAGGCCTCGTCGTAGGTACATGCAGCGAGACACAATGTCCTCCCACACACCGCTCGGCTCGCTCGCTAAATAACATCAACAGGCACAACCTCAGCCGCTATTCACAGCCACATTGACGTAACTCTTCATGTAGCGCTTAACTAATTTGGTTAAAATATGGAGTTTTTCTGACTTGCATTTGGTGTCTTAGAGTTTTATTATTTATTAAACAGTGTGCAGTTACATTAAAAAGATGACTTAATAACCTCGCTCCTGATGTAATGTGTAGCCTGATATAAAAGTCAGCGTTCTCAGTCTAAGCTTCACATTTATGGAACTCTTTGCCTTTGGAGTTTTAGACTTTTCTCCACAAAGCTCAAATGCTGGCTTAAGGAAGGCAACAGTGTGAACACTAAACTGGGACGTGGATAGAGACCTCTTTTTTAATCTAAATGTCTGTTCTTATTCATGTCTTTTACTAAATTTTTGTAAATGTAACGCAAAAAGCCTAACCAGATCAGGTCTTAAAACTCTCTTCACTGTTGAGCCTGTGCGGTGATGAGACGAGAAATCTAAATCTTACATACGGTTTCTTTACTTGCAGCCTTTGAGTTGTGAATTGCTACTAGGGCTGTAGTCGACCAAAGAAATTCTTGGTCAGCTAAAATACATGTCCATCGACCGATTAATCGACTAAAAGGGGTTGTGGCAAAGGCTCTGAAGCTAAAAGTAGAGTTGTCCAAAATATTGCAAATCAACAGTAAAACTGGTGTCGAAATTAGATATTCATTAGAACAAATACAGATGATATTAACAGAACAAAAATGTTAACAAAATCGGATATTTTCTGCAAAGAAAAAAAAAATCACATGAAAAGTTTTAAAATAATCTTGAGTTTCATCAAAACTGCTTTAAAACTGAAAGTTTGATCATAAACTTAAATTTAGTGTTTAAATTGACAGTCATTGTATAAAAATCTGACTTTCTTGAAAGGACACTTTGATTCTCATTGTGGTTTCGAGAATCAAGTTTATTCCTTTGTTTCAAAATTGGGTTGGAAATTTGAGTGTTGTGTCAACTCTGCAAAAAAAAACTTGCTCAAAAATTCTAATAATATTCTGTAGTTCATGCAAAAACTATAGTTTAAACAGAAAACGAAGAGGAAACTGTTTGTTTATATAAAAAAACAGTTCAGACCAATGATTCAAATTTCTTATAATCTAAATAAAAAATTATGACTAATAAAATTTTGGTCGACCAAGACTCCATCGACTGATTAATCGACTAAACGACTAAAGAACTACAGCCCTAATGCTACACAATCAATACTATTTAGATTCCTATAAATCCTACAACCTCAAATTGACGCAGTTTTAGCCACATTTAAAAACACAAAACACACTCTGTTAAATTATATGTAATGTTATCTTCTCAAAGGACAATGAAAGATTAAACAATCTGTCTCTATCCACAGAGGTGTCTAATCTGCTGGTGATCACCAAAGACCGCGCTCCGCTGCCTTCAGCCTCTACACAGGAAAGCCAGCTCAGCTTCCATCGAATCCTCAAAGACGAGATAGAAGAGGTACTGCTTGTTCTCATAATGTAAACTGTTTTTGCATGTTACTTTGACTATTTGCTGTTTCTGTTTCAGCAACACAAACCTACATTAAGCCGCAGCATTTACATCTTGTGTTTGTTTACAGACGTTCATAAAGATGCACATTGTGAACACTTTGAAGTATTTATAGGCGACCACAAGCATTTTCATTGCTCTGAAAATAGAAAAGTTTTGTCACATTAAATATGTCAAACTTGATTCAATATTTTTAAAAAATGATACCGATTTTGATACCACAATACCAACAAAAAAATATATTCTTTATAGTAGAGTTTATACATGTTTATTTATTTAAGGAAGTGTAGTGAGAGAGGAGAAGGGGGCGGGGCAGTAGTCAGTGATTTTTTGTGTTTTTCAGGTTTTATTCACAAAAACTTAACCACTAATGACAGAAATACAGATGGGACGATATACGATATTTATCGTTAATCGCGATAATAAAGGGTTGCAATTAAATACGTTTTTCATAATCGTGATAATCGCACATGATGATAATCGCGATTATGAGTCTATTCAGAGTCAGACTCAGAGTCAAATGATTTTTGCTCAACATTTGTTCACATTTGTTCACTTTGAATCATTGTTGATTCCACTTAGACCAAAATACAAAAGGTAGTTGTACAAACACATGCATATTGTGCAGTAATAAATGTTTTAGAGACTTTTAAACTGTACACCTACACGTTTGGTAAATTATCGTGATAAAACGTTAATCGAGATTATTTTGGTCACAGTAATCGTGAGTGCAATTTCTAATATCATCCATCCTAGACAGAAAGTTTTTATTAATGATCAAATACTATTTAAAATATGCTAAAGTCATTAACCATCATTTTGCTGTGATTTTTTTTATTGAGGGTCTGAAGTCGCTTGTTTGGGGCTTTTTTTTTCAAAGTCTAGGTCGCTTGTTGCTCTCTGAAAATCTGGCAACCCTGGAACAGCTCTCAGTTGTCTCCCTTTCTTCTGTTTGAAGAGTCAACTTCACACTTGTGATAAACTAAATTAAATGATAATGACTAAAAGTACAATTAGTGACAGTTCAAAAAAGAAAATTACAAAAATGCTCATGGAAATCTTACATGTAGTGATATTTGAAGGTGCTCATTGTCATTGGTGATTGGGAACACAAATTACAAAGAAAAAAGGGACCCAAGGCACTCTTCATTACAATAAAGATTAAAAACCTTTATTTTTCTGGTCTATTTATTGTTAAAAATTATTGATTAAAACCAACCACGCGTGCTGCTTACATAGTACAACCTTCTTTCTTTACAATTAGTGACAGTTGAAGGAAAAACATGACATTTGTTGTGAGATTATTTATCGCGGGTGTTCACAGCGAGGTTCACAGTCACGAATATGTTTTTAAGAATTTAACCTGACATTTCTCTGTGATCATAAAGGCTACAAACACAATTCAAAGACTGACAGAGAGCTCACACTTTGCTTTATAAGTGTGGAAAAGTTTTGTCTCAAGGCCAAATCTTTCTGCTGCACTGTCTGAAAGTGGAAGTTTTCTGTGACGAAGTTTAAAGAAGTATTGTTGCTTTTTCAAATGAGAATCGATTGATACCAGTTTTAGTATGGGTTAGTATTGGGGTATTGATCTTTATGACACCCTGGTTGTGAGAATAATTAGAGAAGCCATTGTACAAGCAGTAGAATAAGATACTTTGCTTAGTTGTTTTTCCTCCATTCATAATTGTAATATTGAAGTAAACAGGTGGCTGGCTGTAGTATTTTAGACTGAATGAATGAAAACATGTTTGAGATACACTATGGGTTTACTTGGAAGATTTAAAAACAAATTAATTCCTTTTCCACATTCAACTCCTTATTAAACCTTTTCTATGTCGATGTTTTAATCATTTGCTGTGAGATCAAAATGCCATGTTTTTTTTGTTTTTAGGGAGACCACTTGGGCCAAGGAACCAGAACCAACATCTACTGTGGCACGCTGAAGGTGAAGAATGACGACGATGGAGATGCGGAATATATCTCGCCGCAGGAGATGAAGGTGGTCCTCAAGGTGCTCGGAGCTGGACACAGGGACATCTCATTGGTAAGACATGGGTTTTGTTGAATGTAGTTTGATGTGGAGCTGGAGGGGCTGGTATAACAATGTAGTTATTAAATCATCAAGCAAATAATCAGTTATTGAAAACACAGCGACAAAAGGTGGCATTTTCTGTTTCAGTTACAGAGCAAAAGAAGCAAAACACACACAAAGCACAAGAGGTAAATAAACTGGTTACATCAGGGTCAAACTGAATGAGATGATGAACATTTATTCTAAGTTTATTCTTCAGCTTTATAATCTTTTAGTTCTTTCAAAACAACAAGTTCCTGCATTGATATAAACAATGTTTAGTCCTTACGCTGGTCCGTGTTTAGTCCTGACTCTGATCTGCGTTTAGTCTTGACTCTGGTCCACGTTTAGTCTTAACTTTGGTTCACGTTTAGTCTTGACTCTGGTCCACGTTTAGTCCTGATTCTGGTCCAGGTTTAGTCTTGACTCTGGTCCACGTTTAGTCTTGACTCTGGTCCACGTTTAGTCTTGACTCTGGTCCACGTTTAGTCTTGACTCTGGTCCACGTTTAGTCTTGACTCTGGTCCACGTTTAGTCTGACTCTGGTCCAGGTTTAGTCCTGACTCTGGTCCAGGTTTAGTCTTGACTCTGGTCCACATTTTGTCCTGACTCTGGTCCACGTTTAGTCTTGATTCTGGTCCACGTTTAGTCCTGACTCTGGTCCAGGTTTAGTCTTGATTCTGGTCCACGTTTAGTCTTGACTCTGGTCCACGTTTAGTCTTGACTCTGGTCCACATTCAGTCCCGACTCTGGTCCATATTTAGTCCC
Organism: Mugilogobius chulae; assembly: GCA_038363315.1. Taxonomy (NCBI): domain Eukaryota; kingdom Metazoa; phylum Chordata; class Actinopteri; order Gobiiformes; family Gobiidae; genus Mugilogobius; species Mugilogobius chulae. The sequence continues at coordinate 12,361,511 of CM076412.1, read as the reverse complement.
GACTCTGGTCCATATTTAGTCCTGACTCTGGTCCACGTTTAGTCTTGACGCTGGTCCACGTTTAGTCCTGACTCTGGTCCGTGTTTAGTCCTGACTCTGGTCCGCGTTTAGTCCTGACTCTGATCCACATTCAGTCCCGACTCTGGTCCATATTTAGTCCCGACTCTGGTCCATATTTAGTCCTGACTCTGGTCCACGTTTAGTCTTGACGCTGGTCCACGTTTAGTCCTGACTCTGGTCCGTTTATGACTCTGGTCCACGTTTATCCTGACTCTGATCTGCTTTTAGTCTTGACTCTGGCCCCGTTTAGTCTGAACTTTGGTTCACGTTTAGTCCTGACTCTGGTCCAGGTTTAGTCTTGATTCTGGTCCACGTTTAGTCTTGACTCTGGTCCACGTTTAGTCTTGACTCTGGTCCACGTTTAGTCTTGACTCTGGTCCACGTTTAGTCTTGACTCTGGTCCACGTTTAGTCTTGACTCTGGTCCACGTTTAGTCCTGACTCTGGTCCACGTTTAGTCTTGACTCTAGTCATTTAGTCTTGACTCTGGTCCACATTTAGTCTTGACTCTGGTCCACGTTTAGTCCCGACTCTGGTCCACATTTAGTCTCGACTCGGTCCACGTTTAGTCTTGACTCTGGTCCATGTTTAGTCCTGACTCTGGTCCAGGTTTAGTCTTGATTCTGGTCCACGTTTAGTCTTGACTCTGGTCCACGTTTAGTCTTGACTCTGGTCCACGTTTAGTCTTGACTCTGGTCCACATTTAGTCTTGACTCTGGTCCACGTTTAGTCCCGACTCTGGTCCACATTTAGTCTCGACTCTGGTCCACGTTTAGTCTAGACTCTGGTCCATGTTTAGTCCTGACTCTGGTCCAGGTTTAGTCTTGACTCTGGTCCACGTTTAGTCTTAACTTTGGTTCACGTTTAGTCTTGACTCTGGTCTACGTTTAGTCTCGACTCTGGTCCACGTTTAGTCTCGACTCTGGTCCACTTATATATAAACAATACAGACTTTAAGATTGCATTTAAAAGTGCATTTATAGACACATTTCTGCCTCAAAAACCCTAAAGCCCAAAGCTCCAAACCACATAATTTTATTGACACTGACAAAAAGCTTTTGAACGTTTTGATTTCAGAATTGATTAAAATTCATTTACTGTAATTTCCCAGACCAACATCCAGGAATTGGATGAAGAAACGGCTTTTAAATCATCAGGACAGGCTTTTAGTTTGCACCATTCACATAAAAATGGTAGAAAATCATTCCCATAAACACTTTTACAGAAGCCAATGACCATTTGAAATAACTGCATCTTTGATACATTTTTTCTTGTTCAATATTTTTTTGGGTGTGTATTCCTTATAAATCAAAAGAAGAGTTGAAGGATGGATCAAAATAAAAATCTACAAACCTTGTCATTGTCCGTTGACTTTACAATCCTGCAGTATTAATCTCATTCCTTAAATTCCTTTAACATTCACACTTTGGGTGTTGAATAATCCACCACTGTCTGAGACCATTGTGAACAAATAATTTACTTTTATTTATTTGTACAGACAGAGAAACTTCACTGCAAAAACAATATATCTAGACTTGCTTATATTGTCTTGGAATCAGAATTTATTCCAGATTTGAGCTGTTTTAACTGGATAAGATTTACGTAATTGCTTATGTAATGTAGAATATTTACTGGTTTCAAAACAATTTTTACTGGTTATAAGACAATTTGGCTTAAAATAGGAACAAACTTTGCAGATAGGGTAAGAACATTTTCTTAACCCGCAAATACTTTGGCTTGAAATCAGTTAAAAACACTTTGAAACAAGGAAATGAATCATTGTCTCTCAATAAATCAAGGTTTAATTAGTCAAAATGCTTGACAGGAGGTATAAATCCTAAAATCTAGCAACTTTTCTTGTCTTGAAATTCATTTTTCGCTGTAAAACCATATTTGTACCATATTTCTTCATGTGGAAAGACACAATAATCACAAGTCTAAACCATAAATCTACAACGTGTCAGAAAATTCTACATTAGAATTCTCATTGCTCACGTAAACACAACCTATTACTGTAATTTCTGCCCTATTGAGTGCACCTGAATATAAGCCGCACCCACTAGATTTAAGTAAGAAAAAATATACATATATAGGCCGCACTTAATAGTAAGTCTATGAGAATCTAAAAATTGCTGCATTGCCTTATAAGCTGCAGTGTTCAAAGCTTGATAAAAAAAGTAGCGGCTTATAGCCCAGAAATTATGGTAATGTAGTTGCTAGTATACAGTATCAATCACTGTAGCCTACATACATGAAGGTAGAATTAAAGGTTTAATACTTGTAAGTGGAATTGATTCTGAAACATGTCTTTGTTTGTTTTGCAGGCCTTCTTTGAAACAGCCAGTATGATGCGACAAGTCTCACATAAACACATCGTGCTGCTCTACGGCGTCTGCGTTCGCAACCAGGACAGTAAGTCTGCTTTTTTAACTAAATTTAGACTCTGACATTTTCTTGCACGACACGTTAAAGGATACAAAAGTGGAAACTGATAATTTGGTCAAATGTAAACTGCAAAGATCAAGGAAGTTTGTCATGGTCCGTTTTTTAATCCAATCAGAAATGGTCACAATTCTTTAGAAAGTCGACTATTTTAAAATGAGGATGTCCAGATTATTCAGGGGGGTTGCTATTTTATTATGATGATCATTTTGATTTAATATTTTCACAGTCTAGTATCAGGTTATTTTTGTCATTTAGTCACGATTAGATGATGTACCTTTAATATTGCAAAGAAAATATTGTGTTATTTACTCATAATAAACACAACACTAACATACATTACATTGTGAGTTTTTCATTTTAAAACCTGTCGTATCTGTCTTTGTTGCAGACATTATGGTGGAGGAGTTTGTCCAACACGGTCCGCTGGATCAGTTCTTGAAGAATTACTCTCCACTGAGCACATCCTGGAAGTTTCAGGTGGCCAAGCAGCTCGCCTCTGCTCTCAGCTACTTGGTACGTTTAGTATACAGTATATTATGTTTGTATGGAAAGAACACTGACAAGAGTTTAAGCTGGTCTTGGAATGCTTTTTAATTAGATCAGTTATCAATCCGATGGTCTGGAATTGTAGACATTTTACTATAGAGGTTCTGCATGACATCATTCTAAATGTTCGTGCTGAGTGAGTTAATGGAGAGAAAGGACATTTTCTCTGGTAAGAGTTCAATAAACAGCTATAACAGGAAAAATAAACTACAGTTTGATAACAAATTCAACCCACAACAAGTCTACTGAGCACTGGGTTTGTAACTGACATGTAAACAAAGAAAATCAAGTCAAGAGTTGGAGCAAAACATGCAAAACAACAAGACTTTAGCTTCTCACATTTATCAGATATTGAAATCACACACAGTTGAACTAATTACCTTTTTCTTCTTAAAAAAGATGTTTTTGAGTCCATTTGTTGCAGTTAAAATGTCCTAAATCATCAACTGTTGTTAGCAGACAAGCCGTTGCCACGACAACAAAGAAATACATTGAAGAAATGCCACTCATTCTAAATGTTGCTAAGCATTTTGGAATAAAATTTAAGCTTCATTTTTTACAGCGCTTTTCACAGATTAAATGACAAAGTGAATAAAAATATGGACAAAAGACAATTAAACAGTAATTTGTGGCCACGTAAGTCCACTCAAAGTAAAGACACAGATTTTTATTCATATAAATAATATAAATAACAAAAACTTGCTTTATTCACATCTATTTTTGGTCAAAAGTTTCACAGTGCACCTTTAAGTTTGTTTTATTGAATTTAGTGGTCAGCTATATTCATTTAAAGTATGACAGGTTAAACTACATCTTTAGTAAAACATAGTAAACATGATTTTGACTAAACATTTAGCTTGTTTTTACCTAGTGTTGAAGTCCATTATTGTCTTTTGTCCAGTAAATATGACACATGTGGAGGGGAATATACAACTGTTACCTAGCAACCACAATGTAAATCTGGGACAAAATCAACATAAATAACACAGCAGTGACAATGTGACAAATTAATACAACTTGTAACACTTTAATTGTGTTAAATGATTGTTTGAACTCCAGGACAGTGTCTTTGCATACTTAACTTCTGTTAAACTGTCCTACATATTTACCACAAAGACTATCACACCAAACTAAGTCAAAATTAGACAAAGTTCTGGTTTGTCATTTGGGGATTTAGTATGTAATATGTTTGTTTTTGTCTTTTAGGAGGATAAGAGACTCGTCCACGGCTTTGTTTGTGCCAAAAACATTCTTCTGGCCAGAGAGGGGCTGGCGAAGGATGAAGAGGGGCCGTTCATTAAGCTGAGCGACCCGGGCATACCCATCACGGTGCTGTCCAGAGAGGGTGAGCACACACACACAACACACACACAACACACACACAACACACACACACAGTGAGAGAGCGTGAAACTAAATTCTTCAAAAGTGACACATTGGAAAATTCTTGGTAACTTCCGCTTTCTGCCACGCAAAGATTTAAATGAAATGAAACCAAAAATAATTCAGTCACACGCTGAAATGGAAAAGAAAAAAAGGAAACAGTATTTGCAGTGATTTTTGATTTTTAATTTGCTGATCTAAGTGTTTAAATGCACACTTTGGCATCCATTATCTTGCATTCATTCAGTTACAGTACAGTGTTTTCTTTATGTTTGTTGGTTTAGGAGAAAAATACAAGCAATTAGTGAAATGAATAGATGACTTTTATTACAGTTTAAACCTGTTAAACTTTTATGAAATATTTTCTAAGAATGTCTTGGGACATTTATAACATAAAACTGAAGTTCTAAAATTAAAAAATAATAATGTTACAGGCATGGTGGGGCGTTCTGTATATGGACCTCAACAGACTCCATTATAAACTTCCAAACCTATTACAGCTTAATAAAAATAAATGTTTGAAAGCTACGTATGTGGTGAGTCACAAGTACAAGTCCTAAATTTTTCTTTTAAATTTGTTTCTGCAGCTTTATACAATAACTTTAATAACTACAAAGTTATTAAAATATTTTTCTGGATATTAAGTTATAGTTGTGCTTTAGGCTTGTGCAGGCTTGCATTTAAACTCTTTAATATTAGAATTTTTGAAATCCTCTTGGGAGTTTATAATGGGAGTCTATACTTCCTGAACGTGGAGGATCTTCCACTGTTGAGCTCCAAAAATGGAAAAGAAAACACTGCAGTAAATTTTATTCCCAAATAGACAAGGTTTTTAAAAGCATTAACAGAACGGTTGTATTGTATAGTTTTTTTGCACAGGAATTCACATGTTTTGCTCGATTTCCTAATGCATAGGGGCATGTGCGGTTTAATAATCAAATCAAATCAATTTATTTTTGTATAGCCCAAAATCACAACAACAGTCGTCTCTGAGGACTTCCCAAGATTAATAATTTAGCAAACATAAATATTAGGAAATAAAAAAAGAACAATACACATTCAATGAAACAATAAACATTCAGAAGCAGTGATTGATCAAGAATGTCAAAGCAGGTTATTATTAGAGCAGATGAATGATTGTCCAGAACATCCCCTGTCCTTAGACCCTCCTTCTCGGCAAGGAAAAACTCAAAAAAACCCTAAGGGAAAAAGAGAAACCTGGAGGAGAACCACAGTGAAGAAGGATCCACTCCCATGGACGGACAGACTGTAGATGTAACTAAGACTAAAGTTATAGTATAGTTATAGTTATATATTAAAACTGAACGTATCAGTGTTCTTCTATTGTGAGATCAGATGGATTATCTCGGCAAATGAAAAGTGCTCACTAACAAAGAGTTAGACAGAACTGTGAACAATAGTTTAAATGCACTGGTGCAGATTTTTTATTGTGTGTTTCTGTCATGTGTTAATTTGTCTACAAATGGACCCGAGTGAATTGTTTTGTTTTTTTTTTTGTTATTTGACTTTACATGATTTTAGTTCTCACAGACAACTCTGCTTTTGTCAGTTTAATGAAATGTTGGGTCTTTTGTGTATTCTGTATGTATTTTATTGGCATGAGAGCTGTTTGAGCTATAACATTAGCATTGACACATTCTTTATATAAACACACTTTGGTTTTTTAATGAAGTTTTCTTCTGTTTGGTAAAGTATTTAACATGTTGTCAGAGAAAACCACCAACAACTCACTGTTCACTTTCTTACAGTAATTTTTCATTTTAAGCTGAGGCACTGAAAACCTCAAAGAAATGAACTAAACAGGAAATAAACATGCCAACAAGATGTTATCATTTTTGAAAATAAACAAGCCAACCGACGTTCTGTGCACAGAGTTGATTCAGTTTTAATTTTGTTCATGAAAAAGTTAAACAAAAATGTTTTAAAGTTGTTTTTATTAAGTGTGTAATCTTTAACCTTCACATGACATGAGCTGCTCCGTCTGACCGCTGCTTTAGCCCAAAAGAAGAAGCCACTAATATAATTTCTGCTCAGGCCAACAGGATCATGTTTGTCATGATCGATGCACTCTGGGCTGAGCTGACCACTTTCACTCTCACTCATAGTTTTATGAGCTAAAGCTGCAGGCATTCTTCAGAATCTTGTCGACCACAAATGGAACTTCTCATTCCTGTTTGAGCAGCTGCAGCACTGTAGAAACGAACTAGAAAAACATTTTAAAAAAACTAATGGGATCTTGTGTTTCTGAACAAAGATTGTATTTAATTATATAAATAAGTACAAGCATGAGAAAAGACAGAAATGTGAATTAATACAAGAATCACAAGCATTTCAAAACAAGTTAGTAAAAGTCTAATGCTGCGTTCAAGGCAACTGGGAACTGGCATTTTTCTCAGATGAAAAATACTAGTTTCCAGTTCAAAGTGTCCAACCGAACCAACTCGTATGAAAACATTATGGCTAGTTTTAACCTTTTGGCTACATAAAAGTAACGGTAAATAACCTGTAACCAATGTTTACATCGTTTTTCTGGCAGTTAAGCTTTCAGATTCACTTTTTGTGGTGTTTGTTGATCTCTTTTGTGAAGTGGGACCAGAGGTGTGCAAAATATCGAATTTTAGATAATTGTTGTTTTGAAGATTTGCAAAAGTTGAATATAGAGTATATCATTATTTATAAAAAATGCTACAAAACGAGCTGTTTAGCAATGCAAATGAAGAAACTTACATTGTGAACTTTCAAATAAGGGTAGAGATGTGATATTTGGGCCTTCATTGACTAAAATTCGATTAGTCTGACTTTTTATACGTGACAATTTTGCTTAGCCTCATTTTTTTCTGTACAAATAGTTTTTATTTTAAATAAAAATCCTGTGGTGTTGTGAGTGCAGTTTGGGTCAGATGTTTAGTCAGTCATTGTCTCAAGTCGACTACAGCCTTATTGGTTTGATCATTACACTTCAAATAATACATTTATTGACATGTTTGAACATTTCCCTGTTGGTTTGACATAATATCATCAGAATATTGTTATTGAGATATGCCAAAAAATGATCAGGATATCTACTTATCAATATCGTCCAGTCCTTCCTCCACCAGGTGTCAGTTCACAAGTGGTCTTTGCCAGTTCGAGTGGGAAGTGTGAAATATCCCATTTCCCAGTTGCCTGGAACACACCATAAGCTATGGAGTTGCAAGTCTTTATAAGATATAATATTGTGTTTGTGAAGACATTTTTTTCACTCAAAGCTTCACTTTATCTATAGAAATCATCTTATTATCTATCTAGTTGCATTTAAGCTCTGTTTTTCCTGTTCATTATTACAGTTCTAGCCTCTGCAGTATTAAAGTTACTCATTTATAGGCATTAGAAGTATTTGGCCAAAGTTTCTGTCAGCATTTTCGCAACAACATGGTATTCCAAATTTTATATCATCCCCAAGTTTATTGCCATGATATCACCGACGATATAACATTGTCTTGCCCTATTTTGCAGCTTTTCTGTCGAAGCAAAGAGACAGATGGAAAGCTCAAGCAGGACTGTAAATGTTTGTGCAAATGTCCACAGCTCCCGGGGGAACGGCAGCCCTCCCCTCTCGCGTTTTCCCAGAACCGCTGCATTTCTTTGTCCATTACTTTGCAGCAGCGTCCGTATTCCAGTTACAGTTGTGTCCTTGTGCATAGATTTGATTGAGCCCGTCGTGGCTGCAGACAAAGTGCTGCTCGATCCCGCGGGAGCTCTCTCCACTTTTTCCCAGCAGCGTCCGATATATTTGGTCAGGAAGGCTCTAATCTATGAGCCGCTCCCTCGCTTTCTGTGCTCATTTGTGTGTTATCTGTTCACAATCAGACAGTATCTTCATTTTTTAGACACCTCGAGCTGGAACACCATGATTAAGTATTCTGTAAGCTGAATGTTCTTGTTACATTGATCCTTTAATGTGATCTAAAGCGACTGCAGGCTAGAAGAGTTTTAAATCTTTCAGAATTTTTAGACGTATCACAAACAAAACAGTACTATTAGTAAGTGTTTGTAATATTGACTGTAAAAAACACACTGATCTTTCTGGGACAAGTGGGACTGTGTTTAACATTTAGATCTGTGTTAAACATGTAGTTAAATATGTGACTGTGTGTACCACTTTGTTCAGGGCGCTTTTCTGTTGTAAAAATGTTAAATTTACTGTTGTAATGTGGAGTGGACAGGGGTTGTGTACATGCTCAGTTACGTTTATCCAGCTGTAGACCAATTGTCTGTTTACATGACGTCTAAAATCAGACTACAATCAGTCGGGACCACCTGCGCCAATTGGTTTTCCGAAAACCGGTTTACAGCTCCTCAACAGGTCTGCCCAGGTTTACATGCGCTTTGGAAAACTGGTTTAAATCGGACTAGGCTAGTTATCCGGTTTTCTTGGCCTCCATGTAAACGCCCTCATAGTTGCATCATGTGGCAGGAGCGCTCCGTGACTTTCCTTTACATGCACGGTTATAAAAACAAAACGACTACGATGATGAAATGCCAGTGGACAGATAGTCATTAGCGGTAAGAAGCTGGTAAATTGGCATAAAATTAAAACGTTTTGTGTTGGCTATTTTCTATAGAGTCGGTGCTTTGCAGATGCATTGAAACAGCCTGCGTATTGCTCTCGTACTTGCATAAAGCCTTACATTTATACAGATAATGTTTCTTCTTTCTTTTACATTTTAAGGACTAGAGTTACAAAGCAGATGTAGTACAGCATGTAAACCTTACAATGATGCGATCTGACAAAAGTCATAACGAAATCGAAATAACGCCACAGACATAAGGAAGAAACAACAAAAAATCTCTTGAGACAAAGCCTATTCTGGCCACTCGTCCCTGAACTTGTAGAGAGCACATAAGAGCTTAAAATCGGCCAAACTTCTCCAGTATGATATTTATGAATCTTCATTATTAATACATTTAGTCCTGTTTAAGGTTATCAAAGCATATCCATTGTCAAATGATGGTCTAAAAAGTAATACTTCAAGCATTTTGACTTAGTTCTGTGTAATAGTCTTTGTGGTAATATTGATAATAGTTTTACGGCATTAAAGTTGCAATTAATAAAAAATTGTCAAATGAAAGTTGAAATTACAGGAAGTAATTTGAGTTGTAAAACAAATCCTCTAAATACGTCATCAAAAGACGAAAAAATGTTTACCTGCAGTTTACCTGTAAATATACACCTCCAGAACGTTCATATATGGCACCATCTCAGCTCAAATGTCGCAAATATCTTGCATTCAAGGACTCTTACTTTTTAAGCAACTAATAAAATAAAGCCGCCAAAATCGCTACATAATAATATACTGTATTTTTGGAAATGGATTATGATAATATTTATGTTAACAGGAAGACAAAGAGGGAGGGTGTGAGGTATTGACTGCACTGAACGTGATTTATTTAAATGAGAGCCAGAATTATTCAGAGTGTTCAAATGTTTTATATTTTAGTCATTCCTGGGTTTTATTTTTGTAAATCAAAACGTGACACAAAGATTAAACCCATATCTCTCAGAACATAGCAGTCATGAGCTTATTGTTTACTTCCTCTGACTGTAAAACTGCACAAAAATGACAACACAAAACCATAAAGGGACATATAAGAATTTATGGGTTAAATTCTTGCCTGTCCCTTTATGGTTTTGAGAATTAAATTGAAACACCATACATAATGACTTGACACTATCTGAAGAATCATTCTATCTGTATAACTTACATTAAATCACGTTTGCTTGCAGAGTGTGTGCACCGCATCCCCTGGATCGCTCCTGAATGTGTGAAGAACTCGTCGTCACTGGGCGTGGCTGCAGATAAGTGGGGCTTTGGGACGACTCTGTGGGAGATCTGCTACGATGGAGAGGTGCCCCTCAAGGACAAAACACTTACAGAGGTAATAAGCATCGACAGATTTTACATTACACAGTTATCATTTGTATTTAGGATTTATAAAGAAGGGCTGCAGATTGATCAAAACAGTCACACAAAATTAGAAAACTCCACCAGTTTACCACATACAAAAAATTTAGTCGTCTAAGTTTGGTAAGAGACTCCACTGTCTGTAAAATAGTCTACTAGTGACTTTCAAAACATGAGGCAACATGTGCAGGTCTGGTTGTCCTTTAAGTAAACTCTGATGCAAAGCAGAATTCATGATGAATTCTATGATGTTAAGATGATCAGGTCCTGCTACAGCAAAGCAGCCCCAAAACATGACACTGCCTTCTCCAGATGTTACAGCTGGCATGAAGTTATTTTCCTGGAATGTCTTGGATTTACATAGTGTAGGAGTCAAGACCAGAGTCCCAAGACCACTGAGGACTGAGACCAAGAACGCAGTTCATCTAGACCAGGGGTCTCCCACCTTATTCCACAGGAGAGCTACTTTTGCAAAAGAAATCTGGCGACGAGCTACTACTTTTAGCGATGACCAAAAATTGAAGTTAACTGTGGCATAGTTAAGAGACCTACAGTATATGAAATTTCAGACAATAGCTATTTAGAAGTGGACACAATTATTTAGGCATCTAAAGATACGTTTACAATAGAAATAAATTTTATTTATTACAGACTAAAGCATAATTTGTATGATTCTAAAATCTTTTGGCGAGCTACTTGGAAGGTGGTATACATTTATCAGTGTGTACATTATCTTATTGTACAATCCTTGTTACAAATTGTGTCTGGGACAGGTCACTGTGCTCCTGGTGCAAGCTTAGGAGAGTGTGGTGGCAATGCAGTCCATGACAAGTCCGAGACCAAGACCCTAAAAAAGCGATCTAGAGTATATATATTACATTTTTGAAGAATTGCATTAAACAATGTCTTGAAGGTTATATTCTTCAGTTTTATATTGATTGAATAAATATCTACATACTAAAAACTGTTACAAAATACACAGACTTTCATATTTTGTCCTAATTTATTCACATGAGTATGCACCAGGACCAAACCAGGACAATTGTGATTTTCTCCAGTACAAAGAAATAAATTATGTGATTGCTCTTTTGTCTTTGCTGAGCAGAAGGAGCGTTTTTATGAGACCGAATCCCAGCTGGCCACGCCGGACTACAAAGAACTGGCCAAACTCATGACCCAGTGCATGAACTACGACCCCAAAAAGAGACCGTTCTTCAGGGCCATCGTGCGAGACCTGGACATGCTGGAGGAAGACAGTACGTATCACTCACAGCAAAACAAAATTCTATAACAAATAAAGCAGAATATTATAGTGCCTTAATAAGTCTAAAAAAGGCTTACATAGAAAAGTTTGATTAAGGCTTACTTAACATTATTTATTTTGTGTTGGGTTTTTTTTTTCTACGTAACTTTAAGATTGAGATAAGGCAGCAAAAACACATCTAAGCACATTTTACACTGCCAAATAAAAAGAAATCAAAGAGCCAGGGTTTCTCAGGACAGAAATTCAGGTTGGAAATGTGTAGGGAAGGGAGCGAGAAAGGAAGTTTGCAGTTGCCGTAGTCTCTGGCGGAAATTATGTCCGAAAAACAAATGTAATCGTCATCATGGAGATTTACAAAGACATTTAACAATGTGAAAATGTTACTTAGTTCTGCTTAGTTCATTCATTAGATTTTTCATAAATGTAGCAAAATATAATATTATATCATAAGAAGATCATGCTTCAGATCACACGAGAGTAGGTCTTAATTTGTATGTTTTCTGTTCTTAAAAAGTTATAAATTTGACCACTCGATCCCTGAATAAACCCTGTATATATTGCAATCAGCATTGGCTTAATAAAGAATCTAAACATTAGCAGTATTAGTTAGGACATGAATTTAAAGGAACGTTTTGTAAAAAGCACAACTAGTGGTTTTAAAAAGATATTACAGTCACAGAGAAACTTGGGTTGCTAAAAGGTGAATTGACCCGAAATGAGAAACTTCTGACCAATCAGGTTTGCTGTGAATCATGGTTAATACCAGACAGTCAATTTCTCAAACACCTAACTTTTGCTGTTTCCCAAAGCCTAAATACCTTGCCTTGGTCTGGTCTGGGCGTGAAGGCACGGACATCATCCAAGTCATGTTCCAATGTTCATGTCCTTCACAGGCAGTGCCCTTCGTTTGGTTACCAACGATACTCAAGTGTATTCTTCGCTGCCTTGATCTGGGGAATTTACCCATAGTCCGGCTGAGAACATGAGCCCCTCCCTCATGTGTGTTCTGGTGTTTCATTATATTTACTTGAACATAATGAAACACTCTGAAGCCTGTTCCATTAGCCTCAGCCACACACAATGTTGGTAGAACTCAATGAGAACTGTGTGGAAACAAGTGCCTGAGCCTATCACAGACAGTTGTATCTGTGTCCTGGTGCAACATCAGTTCAAACATGTTCCTGAATCATGGTTCAAAATCAGCTTCAGACTCTAACAAACCAAACTGACAACACAAATGAGGCTCATTCTGTTTTCTGATTGGATATTCCTCTTGAAAACAAAAAAAATGTAAACATCAACAAATGAACAACATGTTCATTGCTTTTTTAACTAAGAATAACTCACTTACCTTTAATGTGTATGTTAGCAGTAGCACTGAATCTCTCAGTATGATGCAATACTCTGCCGTAAGTAGGCCAAAAACAGTATGTGTAGTAAAAAGGCTCGCAGTTTTCCCTTTACATTACCTTATTTATTTTGTTTTCATCAAAACACTCGCCCCCGTTCAGAAGTGCGCCGCCACCTTCAATATCAAAGCAAAACTGACATCTTCTTTCACAACAATAGGATTTTAGCTGCAACACAATATTCAGAAAACTGATTTTTATCTATACTGTATGTATTGTTTATTATTATTATTAGTGGTAGTAGTATTTGACAAGATGCAGTGCTACGAGATCTCACAAGAAGAAGGTTGTGCCCGCGTGGAAAATTATTTCGTTTTCCATTTGTTGGTGCGGGTGAGTTACACATTTTGAGAAGCTGTAGTTTCAATAAGCATTGTCACACTGAACAAAAATATAATTAAAGATAAAAGTCTAATTTTGTTAACGGCCAGCATCAGTTGTCTGTCGTCAAAATGTTAGCTTGTTTTGTTCTTGAACTAAAATTGTCCGCTGTCTCGTGGGAATTGTGTTTCATCCCATTTCTTGAGATGATTGTTTTGTGAAATACTATAGGTTTCAACTTGCAAGGAGATGTATGTTTTGTGGTCTTAAAAGGTGTTACATTTGATCCCTAATGCCTATAGGACCTTTTGAACCCTAAACATAGCAAAATTTGGCACATAGTCAGCACCTCTGCTTCTGTCTGTGGAATAAATGGTCTTGTTGACATATTTTGCGTTTTATCGCCATCTGAATAGTAAAAGTGCACATTGTTTTGTTTTCTTCTGGTCGGCTGTGAGCGGTGTGGCTGCAGAGTGCATGTCTCACCTCTTTGTGGCCTCTGCAGCAGAACAAGGCTGTTGTTTACTCAGGCTGTGTGCATGAGGAAGTTCAGTCAGTGCACTCATCACTGATCCACCCTCACAGGGCCTCTCCGCTCACACACTCCCTCTACTGGGCACGCTCAGGCACTGCACTGTTCAGCAGCAACACCATTTACATTTAGAACTTTTATTGTAAGTCAGTGTGCCTCGGATCTCCTACACCAGGGCTATTGGACGTAATTTTCCAGAGGGCCAGATTTTACAGAGGACCATGGCTTCTGGCCCGAGAAGTTGCACAACTCTTTACTGTTTTGAAATTGCACCAAACATTCACTAGATTTATTTCTATGATGATACAAACTAATATTGCAGTTGATTTTACTGCTCTACAAAATGTCCAAATCAGAACCAGGAGCATCCCAGCATTAAACCAAATCTAAACAACTAAAGCGGAATTAAATCAGGACATACACTTTTAAATTTGATAATGAGTGAGTGAATAAACTATTATGACCTTAAATTAAGTCATATTTATCTTTGCTTGAGCATATTCGAAACTGCCTTCAAACAAGATTAGAACGATCTAGAACAAGGGCAAAATGGATTGTTTGGCTAAAAATATGAATTTTCTCACTGGTAAAGAAATATACGCTACATTCATTGGCAAATCTTGTTTTCAGACATTTACTGACACACTAAGACATTTAAGTTGGCCACTATACATCTTGTCCTATACATCTTCTTCTAGTAAGTTTTGTCGCTGGATCCTTGTAGCACCTGCTGATCTGACTTTTGGCCTGTTGACGCACTCACTACTTTCTTCTTGTTCCCGTTTACATTTAGATTGAATTGCAAATGTGTTTTACTGAACTTGATGGACTGATTGTCTTTATTTCAAGTTTATGACATTGAATATAGCATGTTTACTTTACAAGTGATCCACATACAGTATGACGTAGACAATGTACAATATCATACATATATATACAGTATAAACACTTATTTGGCGTTTCCACTAGCCCTGTTAAAACCTACGTGGCCAGATGTCTGCAGCCTGCGACTCGAGAGCCAAATACGGCTCTTTAAAGACATCAGTGTGGCTCTTTGAGATTTGATTGAGAATGATGAACTAGACTGTGTAAAGGTTCAAGACCGTTCTTTACCACTCTTTTCTATTCACAGTATTTGTTTAATTTAAATTAGCAGTTGTTAGTTTATGTATAGTGGTTATTTACTAATTTCTAAATGTATTGACCGCCATAACTAGAGTCTCTCCAAAAACACACCGAAGAATTACAGAAACGCTTTAATTTAACTGATTAGTCTTGCCTTTAAAATCATTATTGTTAATTCACATAATATTTTATCTAACCCTACCCCTAAATCATTGTTTTGATTCACTAAAGTGTCTAAAAGTAATTTTTGCGGAGTGAGAAAGGGACTAAATACAGCTGTGGCTCTTTCCAACTTTAATTTGGTTTGAATAAGGTTAATATGGCTCTTTTGCTGTGAAAGATTGCAGACCCCTGTACTTGGCTCTACTCGGCCCTGTTTCCACTCCTTAACCCTGTTTCTCCGGAACCAGGTACTTTTTAGGACCTGTTTTGCCTTGGTTCTAACCAGGTTGAGCCAGACTGCTGGTGGAATCCACTGTTACCATGGTGTTGCTATGGATATTGCTTGGAAATGTCATTGTGCACTTACAATAAATTAACATCTGTAGTTTTGCTTAATAATGACAACTCTCACAACATACTGAACAAGAAATTATGCATTATTATTTAACAATACACACACTTACACACATACAAACAAGATATAATTATTTATATAATGAGAAGACACCATGGGTAAATATTTATTAATCATAAAGTAAGATGAGAGATCAGAGATGGCAAGTAACAGTATTTTTACTCAATCACTGTGGTTAAAGTCAGCCGAAACGCACAGCTAGAGACTTACTCAGGCCACAACCACACTCCAAACAGACTCGCAAAAGCGTGAGAAGTCTTTTAAGGGACGCCCAGTGAGTGTGAACAGACTTTTGACCGCACAAATTATCTCATTGGCGAGGGATTTGAGTTTTGTGTCAGAGCGGCGACATCAGTAAGAAGTAGTGAGGTTTACAGCTGGTGAGGGTCAGGGTTAGATGCCTTTTATTAACTGTGCAGACATATGTATCAAACCTTGGCATTACAGAAGCACATATTCTCATGTGAGTATCTTGTCTAAAACTTAAAATTAAAAAGACAAAACACTGACACCGGCTTTGATCATACGACGCTTTGCACCATTGTAAATATACTTAATACTTTCTTGAATTAAATAAATCCACACAGGTGAACTACTAACTGTACATTTACCCCAGTAGTGAACTTCAGTATTTTTATCTCAAAGCTACTCAAATACTAATACCATCTGTTAGATAAATATTCCAATAACCATCCATTTTGTGTTTCTTGTTTTCTTTAGACCACGGCTTCAAAACGCAGCCACAAAAGATGGTGGACCCGACTATATTTGAGAAGCGATTCCTGAAAAGAATCAGAGAACTGGGAGAGGTAACACTTTTGCTTTCACTTTAAACGCATAATAATAATAAAGTTTGAGGTGCAGTAAGAGTGGTTTAAATGAATGTGTGTATTCTCTGTTTTAGGGTCACTTTGGGAAGGTGGAGTTGTGCCGCTACGACCCTCGTGGGGACAAAACCGGTGAACTGGTGGCAGTCAAGTCTTTGAAGCCCGAAAGCCGCGAGGAACAAGGAAACAACCTGTCCACTGAGATAGACATCCTGAAGGCGCTGTACCACGACAACATCGTCAAATACAAGGGAATCTGTCTGGATGAAAGTGAGTCACTGACACCAGTTTATTTAGGCTATAATAACTTCTCACAGTTGCAACAAAGACAGTGAGGGAGGTGGTGACGTTTTTTTTGTATGTCAATGTTTTATTTTAGATGATACTTTGCATTTAAGGCTGGCATCTGAACTTTAAAGGTGCACTTTGTAACTTTTGATCAAAAATAGACTTGAATAAAAGCATGTTTTTGTCATTTAAATGTTTGTGTTGCACCAAATAAATAATAAAAGTCTGTGTCTAAATTTAGATTGGGCTTGCAAAGCCACGAAATAAACCATTATTCAGCCTGGAAGAAGACCTCCTCCTGTATGTTTCCATGGAAAAGATGCCTTTTAGTCAGTTTTTTCATATTATGACTTGAACACTAATGTGACTTTTAGGAATGTTCCATAGTATGGCTTTAACTCTTTATTTCTACTGATAAATGATGACTTTTCCCTCCAGAAAGTTACATAATGCACTTTGAAGGTCAATTAACTTTTGTGCTGTGTAATTTTCTGGAGATGAAAAGTCATCTACACTTTCAGTAAAATGTAAAGCTATACTTTGGGACTTTCTGAATGGAGATGAACACATTTTTGGCCATAATATGAACAAAATCAGGTAAAGGAACCTCTTTTCTGCGAAAACAGACATGTTCAGGCTCCTCAAGCCATATAACAGACTCTTTTATGGCCATGCAAGCTCGTTTAAAGTAAAAACGCAGATTTTTATTAATTATTTGTGTAAGTAAGGCATCTAAAAATATGCATTTATTAAAGTTTATTTTTGGCCCAAACGTTGTGCAATGCAAGTTAGATCTTTGTTCGATTTTGTTTATAATCTAGTGACATTAGGGCTGGGCGTTATGGAGAAAAATGCATATCTCGATACGCGATATATATTTCGATATCTTTGAAAACATTTTTAAGTTTTTTTTTTTTTACGCCTATAATCTGCTGATTAGAAAGAAGAAATGTCAACTTACTTTGAATAAATGAATGTGGGTCATGCCTTTTGCTGAGTAAAACTAAATAAAACTAAATTCTATGCATAAAACACATTTAAAATTTGACTATTACAACAATTAGACATTTTTATTTATCTCATCATTCTCTTTGTCACTTTTCTTTGTAACTGCTGTTAATCAGTTTCATGAGGTTTTTTAACACAGAATTGGAATATCTCGGTATTTACAATATGGCCAAATTTTTATCTTGTCCAGTAAATATCTGATATGCGATATACTGTATATTGATATATCGTATATATATAAGTATATTTTTTACACAGATTAGGCTATATACTTAATAACTAGGTTGGCTTCATAATAATGTTTTAAAGGACTGTTGAAGGCTCTCAAAGCACTACATTGCAGACATTTTTCTTTTGATTTATCCTTGGTCGTAAGTCACTTGAGTCGTCACATTATATTTGTATCTTTCTTTGTGCAGGTGGCCAGGCTATAAAGCTGATCATGGAGTATTTACCATTGGGAAGTTTGAAGGAGCACCTTCCCAAATACAAAAGCAAGACAAACCTTGCCATGCTGTTGAGCTACGCTACACAGATCTGCATGGTAAGTCCAAAAAAGTATTCTTTATATTTACACACACCTTTGTCCTGGATACATTAGTTTAACCTTTTCATTCTAACAGGGGATGGAGTATCTGGGCTCCAAGAATTACATCCACAGAGATTTAGCAGCTCGTAATGTTCTTCTGGAGAACGAGCGCACCGTGAAGATTGGGGATTTCGGCCTCACCAAAAGCATCAAAGACAATGACGGCTATTACATTGTGAAGGACGAGAATGAGAGCCCTGTTTTCTGGTCAGTTTGAAGGAACATTACAGTTTATACTTTTTTGTTCAGTATATATAATAAATACAATGTTTGTCTTTCACAGGTATGCTCCGAGTGCCTGACCCACTGTAAATTCTACCGCTCGTCAGACGTTTGGTCTTTTGGAGTCACATTTTATGAACTCATCACCTACTGTGACTCGTCCAAGAGCCCGATGCCTGTGAGTGACAAAACACACCTTTTATATATTCTTTTTGGCGCACCTATAAGAACAGACCATGAAATTAAGAAGGAATGACTAGTCTGGCTTAATCACGACAAAGAAAATATATGGAGAAATACAACGATAAAGGACTTAAAGCATGAAATGTACTTTTTGTTTGGTGATTTTTTATTCTCAAGAACCAAGAGGAAACTTCCACATTTAACTATTGTAGACAGAGGTACAAAACATGAGCTTTTGCTATTTTTAGGTCAAACTATGGTCATTACAAGTATGTGCTTTGGCATTAGCATATCTGGGGCAAGCTAGACTTGTTATTCCTTTTGTAATTCCCTTTAATGTCAGGACTTTTTAACACAAGAAGGCCTCATAGATATTTATCAAGAGGTGCATTATTAAGTGATGCTTAAGCAAAGGCACTCCCGAAGTATAAAAGAAAAATACAAAAAAATGATGCATAATATGTGAAAATGTGATCAGATTTTTGTCTAATATTTGTGTAATGATGTAACTGATCTCAGTAAAAGGTATTATCTGCAGCATGATGATGATGGTTTGAACAAATGACAAAACCACTCCAGCGCCATTATCGGCCGTAAGCTGAGGTCACATGATCCGCAAACTTACTTTCCCTATTCTAATCTGATTTTAGACGATGGATCTCGGTGCTAAAGTGAGCCGTTTATTCTGATTTCTGATTGGATGATGTTATCTTGCGCTCAGACAAACCAAATAAAAGTTATAGATAGTAACATTAAGACATCTTTATTTCATTTTGTCTTAACGTGAAAGTAAAATATTTCTACATAATCAAATTACAAGAACTAATCAGTTTGGTTAAATGTTGCCCTTCTGATCTCTAATTTTCAGGGTGTCCACGAGGTCTTAAAAAGTATTAAAAGTTGATACACTAAATTAGCCTTAAATTAGTCTTAATCGCAGTTTGAGGGCATTCATTTTTGTGAATTAATACACTGGCTCAATTTAAATAATTCTGATCTAACAGAAGATCTTGTTCCTGTCAATTGCCTTTTTGGGATTATATAGATTATTTTAGGCAAAATGCACCTTTAGACATATTTTTATTCTTCTTGAAAATAGTTAGGGTTAGGATTAAAAAATGTGTCTACAATTTAAGCCCTCATAACTATAGTTTGTCTTCCCATGCAAGAATAGTTGTTTTTAGTTATTCACCATGACTTGCTTGAAGGTGGGGTAGGTGATTTTCACACTGCAAACAAGATTTAGGTTTTATATCTGACAATTTTCTCTCATAAATCCTTCAACACATTGTTAATATCAATATGTATTAAGTTTAGGTTGCAATTTTTACATAAAACCCTTTTATTTCTCTTTTAAAGTAAAACTGAAGTGGACTACCCAAGATCAGCCAATCAGAACTCTGCATTCTTCTTCTTTTTAGATTTGGTTTTGTTTTATTTTTTCCCTCAGACTGTGCCAGATCAATAAGTCACGTTTTAGTTTTAGAGCTTTTGCCTCATCCACATCTGTAAACATTTTCTGACTCTGTTCCTTCCCTTCCTTGCGTCTGCAGATGTTCCTCAGTATGATCGGTCCCACTCAAGGACAGATGACCGTGATTCGGCTGGTCGGTGCGCTCAAAGAAGGAAAGAGACTGCCCCGCCCCGAAAACTGCCCCGAGGCTGTAAGAATTTTTATTTTTTACATTGCACCATCACATTAACCTCATCTGACTTAAGCCAATTGTCTTTTGAATGCCTACTTTAGTTTTTATTTTTTCAGTGTCTGGGAATTTTAATTTTTGAATTTCAAGTCAGTTCAGAACTATTTGAGTGAAAGTACAGATGCAAGAGCAAAAATCCACTCCAGTAAAAATAGAAATATAACACACACAAAAAAATCTACTTTAGTAAAACTATATAAGTATCTGTTAAAATCTTTTAGAGTAAAAAGTGAGGATTTTGATAAGGAAGTGTCCAAGTTTTTTGTCAACTAGTTTTGCCATTATGATACATTTCTATCAAAGCTACGAGTTGAACCTAAACATTAGTCAGAATGAATAACTATTAGGGCTAAAATAACCCCTCAAACCAAACCCAAAGTACTTTTTTACTTTGCAGTCTGTTTAAAATATTGCCTTTTTGATCTGCTGGACATTGGGACACCACTACAAAATGGTGTCTGATTGTCCAGCCTCTTTCTGTTCTGATTGGTTTCTGTGGTTTTCTGACAGAGCTGTGTTGTTTGCAGGTTTATGAGCTGATGCGCCGATGTTGGGTGCATGAACCAGATAAGAGAATCACCTTCAGTGCCTGATCCAGGAGCTGAGCGCGATGCAGAGGCAACTTAACGGACACCACGACTTCAGCCCCTAAACCTGGAACGCTTCATCTGTGGATCTGAACTTTGGGACAACACCAAGCCAACAGACTGTAACCTGAGGCCACAAAGAAGAAGCTCCGTCCCCTTTTGCATGTTTCCACAAAAGACTTTACTCCACCTTTACATTAATTACCTTGGAGTCCACCTTATTTTTTTAATCGAGACTTTAAAATGTTATTGTAGCTGGTCTAAAGACGGTAGTTTCACTTCCTGTAGCTTATGCCTGGCCTAAATGTGATACGTCATACATTATAAATATTTAGCTGCCATGGAAACTTTTCACTTTGTGCAAAAAGTGACAAAATAAGAAGTGAATGTTATGTTGCCTTCACTGTCTTCAGATGTAAGTAGGCAGCATTACATTAGAAGTGATGTTAGAGAAAATTAGTTTTTAGGACCAGAGTTTGTTTTATATATACAGTATATATATACCTATGTTATTGTAGCAAGAAAACCAGAAAGTATGTACATAGACAAGACATACACCATATTTACTAATGACATTGGTTCATTCAACATTACCAGCTTCAGTTTTGGAACAACACAAATTCAGCCTGATCAGCTTTAGAAAATTTAAATATACACTGTCAACTTTTTAATATGTGCACTAGTTCTCTGGCATCATGTAACCAAAGTGCATAAGACAGGTTAGTCAAGTTTTTCAATTATGATGTAGTTTGGTGTGGTAGTCTCTGTGGTAAATAAATGCTTATCATAGTTTTATACAGTATAATGGAAGTTGCGTTTGTAAGGAAAAAAATAAACACAGAATCCTCAATATGCAATCATTCTATGCTTGTGCACAACTATCACCTTTTTTGCAGTTGATAAAATAAATGTCATCAGTTCTATAGCTAACGTCTGTACTTGTGAGCATTTCTTGTTCTTATTCTTGTGTCATACATCAGAGATTAACATGTCTGCCATTAGCAAACACCGTCAGGTCCCAGCATGTTTTGGCTTTGCTGACCCATTTAGCAGCTATACGTTATGTCAATCTGTGTCACTCATAAGTATGGCAGAAAATCCTTAAAGTGCATATGACAGGTTTGAACATTTTGTAGATTATATGTTTAACTATAAATTATAGTTTTACGTAAATCAAAAACAAGTTTGTGGAGAGAAATGTGATATGTTGAAAATACCAGGAAGTAGAGCAGAGTTCTAAACTGATGACATCACACTAGGGAGACAAAGACATTTTCAATTTTCTCACAAGAAACAATTTTTATGACTTTGTAAACGCATATTTAACAAAAAAGTGAGTTCTAGTGTTTTTTTATGGCTCAAGTAAAACAAACTGTTACATTTGAAGAGTTCAGCCCAATTATTACATGGTCGCTAGGCAACTACCTAGCGTGACGTCATCATTGATAAACAGGAAGTAAATTTTAATGCTAAAAATAGCCAAAAAAAATAACTTTGAAAAATGTTTAGTAAAACCTTAAATATATTGTTCTTAACTATGTCTTTGTGAAATGAGTAGTTCAACCTGCCATGGGCACTTTAAGTATGTCAGAAAAGCCTTAAGGATGTCAGAAAGGCCCCCGGTACAAAGATGACCAGCTTATGAGCATACACAGACCAAAAGTGAGGATTGATACTTTGTTAAGAAATCCACATAATAAGAAGAAAAATGGAAGGGCCATGTTGCTATTATTGATTTCAGTCCAAAAAGAAATAATGTTAGTTACCTTTGAGTTTCTGGCTTCTGTGGCAGTCATCTTTTAAGTTGGACATTTTGCAGTCTTCATGATGAAGCTTGTTTGTACCTTTGGCTTTACTTCCTTACATTGTTTTATTCGTTTTGAAATTTGAATTAAATACAGACGAAACTAAACTTAACACAAAACTTCCTTTACAAATTTCAACAAAATTGTAAAATGAGATTATTACTATTTCAAAGTTGTAAATGCTCAATAAGCTAGCTGCTAACTCTTTGCTTAAAATGGCAATAAATAAGTGTGACGTTTTGGGCTTTCTATTGGCAAACTTAGAGATGGCCTTCGTCATACTGCTTATGTCGCCTACAGAAAGAGACGCTGTCCATCTAGTTGGCCGGAGAAACTTCTTTGATTAAAACAACTAAACGAGCCGAGAGCCAGCTGCTATCTGGTCTGAACCATGGAAGTATAATTAGAACAACTTCTGTATTTATTTATTTATTTATTTGAAGAGGAACGAATACAAAACATTGCTATAACTGTCACACAGTTGATGCATGCATTATAGTGCTTCTAACCAAACTAATTCACAGCATCTGTTCCTAAAGAGCCAATAACATATATAAAAACACTATAAACTAAAAACTATAATACATATACAGGTGTAAATAATACACATTAAACAAGATGCTGTGCTGTTAATAGTACTATTCTTTAATAAGACAGTTGTAATAAGCTATAACAGGGGTCTGCAACCTTCAACAGCAAAAGAGCCACAGTTGCCCATTTAAAACCAAATTAAAGTTAGTAAGAGCCGCAACTGCATTTAAGAATAAAAACAAAAAAACAACCAACCAAACAAAATAATGAACATGAAGTGTATTTTTACAATGCTTTGCAAAACAAAACATAAAAAAGTCAAAAATGTATTTTATAGCGAGACTAATCTTTTTTTTCATGTGTTTTATACTTGTGTCTGGGTCACAAGATGATTTAAAGATGTACTTTTGCAACTATGACCTGGTATTTAGCAGCTGCTCTTCTCTTTCTACTAAACCTCAGGCCTGTCTGGATACAGCTCAGCCTGTATGAACTACACATTTGTTATGTTTATTCAATTATTCTTCATTTTCATAGTAGACAATATGTAGTTTAACCTGTCATATGCACTTTAATTCAGTAAAAATTATTCATTAGCTTGTATTTTACTCCCAGATGCTCAAATAGCAACAGTGCTTTGTAAGATCACGCGATGTTTGTAAAAGGTGTAGCTTGTCTGAATAATGGATAGTATTGAACACGGAGCACTTGTTTTAAAAGAAAAAAAAAACTGTAACAGACACTTGGGGGCAGCAGAGTTTCACTTTTCTCTTTTAGCTTTAGCTCAACAAACTGTTTATTCTCAACTTAATGACTGTATTTTACCTTTTGCCGTTGTTATTGCAAATGTACCTGTTCATTATGGTATAAACACATGTACATTATTTACAGTACCAACCTGATTTATAACATTGTGGTTTGAGCAGAAGGTTTTCAACACATTATAATTATCAAAACTGTTATTGAATTGCATTTACTGTGAATATTTCCACTCACACACACATACACACACAAAAAAAGCCAAGAAACTGTTTTTGCTTCAATCCACATTTTATTAAGGAATGTAAAAGACAATTCCTTCTGCTCAAAATAAGCCAAAGAAATCTATTTTCCAAAAATAAGAAGAAAGTATCCATAAATACACGTTGGAAAAATAAATAAAATCACTGTTCGCTGTGTAA
Organism: Mugilogobius chulae; assembly: GCA_038363315.1. Lineage (NCBI taxonomy): Eukaryota > Metazoa > Chordata > Actinopteri > Gobiiformes > Gobiidae > Mugilogobius > Mugilogobius chulae. The sequence goes on along the minus strand of CM076412.1, from coordinate 12,336,960 downwards.
TGTATCAGCCCCAATGCAATATTATTATTATTACTATTATGAACAGCTGAAAAACGTGACACTCTATATATATTACAATTAGCATGCTAAAATTGCTCTAGAAATACTTTATTCACATGAAACAATACCAATTTATATAAAATTTAGCAAAGTCTACAGTATATTTTAGGTCAGAAAAAAATATTCACATAATGTTTTTAAAGCAAAGCGTTTATAAGCACGACAAATCTAAACTACGGCTTTTAGAAAAAAAAATCCAAATAAAAGTCTGATATATTGCAATAAAAGCTTAATAAATATCGTATCACTCAGAAACAGTCACACGCTATTGCCAGTCGTTATGGAGACGAGCTGTACAAACCGTTGCCATGACAACGAGAAACAAAAGTGGTGGACGTGGGTTACCTGAAGTTTATAGATTATTTACGACACTTGAAAAAAGAAAAACTATTAAACGTTAAATAAAACTCCGCAAACTGGCCACAACAGATAAAACGCCAGTTGTGCTTTGTCCCGTTAAAAAGTACAATCATTAGAGAATATGTCACGTCGTGTTGGCGGCGGCAGAGGCACGGAAAAGAGAAGAAATAACGTTACTACTGTCGGTTTTGATCAAGACATCGCACTGTGCAGATCAACGGAAGTCAAAAAACATACCCAAGTCTGTTCGGATTGCTTTAAAATAGTATTAGAGAGAGTCAAAGTACAGTTTTAGCAGTGGAAAGACAGGATAGTAGGGCTGGGCAATACATCGAAAAAATAAATAAATAAAAATAAATAAACATATTTAAAGAGCTATTTGAAAATGCAAATGAAAAAAAGTATTGTAGCCTAATTTAATAGAAAGCTTTTTTTTTTTTCATTTAACCATTCTATCCCTTGTTGGTAGCTGAACTGATCAAAAAATGTTAATATTTTTCTGGAATAATAAGGGTTTGCAAGTACATTGTACATTTTTTTTTAAATCATAATTTCTCTTTTTAATTTTTACAAATTATTACACCACTACCGCACTCCATTGTACTCACACAAAAAATATTTATCTCGTAACCACAGTGCACAAAAAAAAAAAAGACACACAAAAAATTATAATAAAAACAGAAATAATAAAAATAAAATAAATAGCCTAAATAAATAATGAAAAAAAAAATCAAATAAATTATAAAATAAAGATAATATTAACAAAAAAAATAATTATATAAGTAAAACTTTTTAAATGTGAAAATAACGTTTATCTGCAATTTTTTTTTGTTTGAATCAGATATTTAGTCGGATCATTGAGACACTTCCTAGTTTTGAAAAGAAAGGTAACTTTTAGTCAACTCGATAGAACATGTCTTCATTCGACTACCGCCATATTTGTTCATGAAACTTATAAAGACACGTTTGAACACTTTCTTGTTGGACTGAGAAAACATTTTTCAAATATCTTTATAGAGATATTGCTTTTTACCAATATGCCCAGCCCTATATAAGACGTGCAACATATTTTTGGGCAAAACCACAACTAGATCAGAGCTAAACAAAGTCCATATCTAGACGCAATTTAAAGCAAATAGTGAACGCACCTTGTTAGAAGTAACTGAGACAAACTGCAGTGATCTCATTGATAGATTAAATAACTGAACATTAAATAAGTGAATAAGTGAAATATTATCTGAAAGAGCAATATATAAAGTGTCTGAATATCCTTTCTATTTCTCTATGACCTTTAAGTCTGTCTGATTGTATAAAGTGATTTTTGATGAAAACAATCCACAGAAACATAAAGAATAGAAGACATATGCACATAAAGACAAAACATACAACAGAAACACAACAAAGGCACTGACACAGTCTTGCAATGGGACTCAAAATGGCCTTTTAATTATTTTGTAGAGTCTATTTAACTGTTAAGAAGCATGCGTTTTGACCAGTGGTGGATGAATAAATTTCTACTTAAGTATAAAAAAACAGGGCAAAAATTACTCAAGTAAAATAAAAGTAACATACAAAAATCTACTATAAGTAAAGTATTGAAGTATATGAAAAATGTACTTTAGAGTAAAAGTAAAAGTATTTCCTACAGATTTTGAGATGTTTAATGTGGCACTTTTTGAGGTGAAAAATCAATTATAGAAGCAGAAACTTACATTTTTACTTTGGTACATTCTTGATTGGGATATCTACTTTTTATGCCTCAAAAATATGGCTAAAGGAGCCAATATTGTCCAATTTGTACATTTATTTTATTTATATTTTATTTAAGTCTCATTTGGTCCATAATTACTAAAGTCAGATTATTGGTCAGATGAAGCAACAGAATTGACAACTTTGTTTATTTAGCCAGTTTATTTTTGAAAATTTCAGTCCAATCAGCTAAAATGTATAATAATTAAGTTGTACCTTTTCAGACACTCTCAAACCTACAGAAAAGTACTTTTTTAGTCCTTTTCAAAAATGTTGTGAAGTAAAAAGTACAGATACCTGCTTTCAAATGTAGTGAAGTAAAAGTATCCAGAATGAAATATACTTAAGTGAAGTACAAATTCCTTTTTCTAGGGTGTCAAATTAGTGCATTAATTGAGATTAATTAATTATAGACATTTAATCGCATTAATCTATTTTGAAATCTTTAACTTCATTGTTTCCATCTGCGAGTCAAGTGTTCCTTCCTAAAGTCTTCATTTTTTGCAATATATAATATTTCATCAGCAACAATAATGTAATTAATTAAATTGGATAAAAACAAAACAAATCACTTAAATGAGTGTTTTTCTCAGCAATACTTAGGTGAGATTAAAATAGATTAATTGGATTCATTAATTACAGATCTTAATCTCGCTGCCCTCGCTTGACAGCACTACTTATAACATTACTCAACTACAGTACTTTTACTTTTGTTTTGACCTCATCTTGCAATGGACTGAATCCGATACAGATATCTTCTAGAAAATGTCACAATTTTGGCGGTAAAAAAGCAGTAGAACAAGTTTGTGTCCACTAACCAGCAGGTAAAATCTGAACTATCTGTGTCCTTGATCAAGAAATCTATCCACACTCCACAGAACTGCAACACAAGAAATGTGAATAATCAGAAAGATGAGAGAACCTGTATTTGTTCTACAATGTGGAATCTTCAAATCAGTAATTGTTTGTTGTCCATACACAAATCAAACATAAAAACTTGCTGAATTATCGTAAGTTGCGCCAATTACTCAGTCACTAAGTGTAAAATAAGTATCTAAAAGTATCTTAAAATGACAAAAAAAAAGGTGTGTAATGAAGCAGTTACACCTGGCATTTGTGGCTCAGAGGAAACATTCATTCATTCTCTACTGCTTGCTCCTGTTTGGGGTCAAGGATGAATGAAGCCTATCCCAGTGACTTTGGGCCTTAGGCGGGGGAACACCTTGGACAGTGGCCAACTTTTTTCACAGGGTTAAAGACAGACGATCATTCACTCGCTCATTCATTCACGAGGGGAAGTTTACAGGACTTCAGATGGAAATTAGCTTGCTGCTAAATCTGGTGCAGCCATCTTTTTAATGTAACTGCACATTGTCCTTTTAATAAATAAATAAATAAACTGTGACGCCCAATTTACCTACCCATGCATATTTTTCAACATGGGGAGAACATGCAAACTCCACCCAGAGAGTCTGGAAAATCCAGATGATACATTGAAAATATATCGTATATCGTAATCATAAAAATACATCGATATATTAAAAATATATCATCTGGCCACGTGTCCCTCTTTTGGATTTCTGTAGCCGTGATTGACAGATTAATTAGCCAATCAGAGACATGAATCTTCCGCAGTGTATAAACCAACATGGCTGCTCCTTACGAAAAAAATACATGGAAAAAAATATCACGTGGACCTGAAAAACATCGCGGATTTCTGCAGAATCAATGAGCAAAGCAAAAACAATTTTAATGTGAGGTGAGTGAAGTTAGATTTTGGTCTAAATGACAGACGACCAATCAGCTCCTTTGTTTCATCTGCGTCATAAGCTAACCTGATTGTCCGGTCTGATGTAGATTTGATCTGAAACACAGGTGGAGGGCGTGGTGACCAGACCCACTCTACGCAGTTTGCTGAAGTTCTGGATCCCAGGCAACACCTCCCTCATTGGGAAGCCAGAACTCTAACCACTCTGCTACAATTGATTGTGTGTGGTGCATGCACTTTAAAACACAGAATGTCTCAGAAATCTACTTATGACATCATAGATCAGGGACATTCAGAACAGTGGCCTCAAACGATAGAAAAACAAAACATATCACAGACAAAACTTCAGCTGTGTTTTTGGTGAAAAAGCCATGTTCAAACAGGATTAAAAACTCAAAAAGTCAATTTTGCATCATATGTGCCCTTTAAACGTGAGATACTGTATATTAGATGGAAAAGCACTTAATCTCTGCTCCACCAGGCCAACATTGTAAATAAGACTTTGTTCTCAATGTTTTACCTGGCCAAATAAGGGTTAATAATAATAACTTACATCGAACTGAACTTGCGTTGCACTCATGACCGTCTGAGTAACAAAGTCTATTAGTAACACGAGGCTGTTGTGAACTGATTTAAAATGCACACTTGATTAGAAACACACTGCTGCCGTTAATAATGTATGCATAAACAGCTGAAGTTAGTCTGGTCTGAATGAAGGAGTGACAATAGCAGGCCGCGATCTGCAAATTAAACAAGACACATTAAAGTTTAATGAGCAGAGCTGTTAACATACTGACAAAGCAAGATATACAGGCAAGTAACTAAGTATTTTTACTTTTCTAGAGTATCTGTACTGTATTAAATAATCTGGTGACTTTCTACTTCTTACATTTTTCAAGAAGCATCTGAAGTATCTGTACTTTCTACTCCCTACTTTTTAAACAGGTGAGTTACTTTATAAACCCATAAACAGTTTTTAATATTCTTCTTAAAAATTGTGCAGTGAAAATCGCCAAAAACTTTAAAATTGCTAACAATTCTAGTGCATGATAAAAGTCAGAATAATTAGAATAAATTCACTGTGAAGTCCATCTCAGTCCAATGCTTAACAAACCAAGAAAAAATGTATCTCCAGCATAGTTCAAGTTTTTTAAAACCTTGATTTTAATCTTTATTTTGGCATTTGTTTATGTTTACGACTGGTTTTACAATGGATCTATTGATATGAGACGATTCTGTCTTGTTTTTCCATACATTGTTAGTATTTCAAAATAAGATCTTGTAAGATGTAAACTCACCCCAGTGGCAAATTTCATTCAACCTCAAGTTCTTGAAGTAGTCACAAATGTCTTATATGTACAATTTGCTCTGTGCATGGAACTTCAGTTGCTTTGTACGTTCAAAATAGTTAACTTCAGTACATACAACACTTCCTGTTAGCGTTAGCATTAGACACAATCACGTCTCTTTAAACACTGTGTAAAGTCTTTAACATGTTTTCTGTAACATTCACCACAACTGTCTGATCTAAAGAGTATTTATTTGTTTTGAACTGATGTAGTGAAAACCTCATAGAAATGAATGAACAGGAGATGGTTTTAAGTACAGGATGTACTATTTTGAACGAAAACAAGCCAGCTGCACTTAGCCTATTGTATTATTGACTAAAACAATTAAAATTAAGATGAATATTCGAATTCTCGTCGCTTTAACTGAGACAAGATTGTTACTTGGTTGTACTTTTTACTACTTCAGTAGACTTACACAGGTGTACTTTTGTACTTTTACTCAAGTAAAGGAGTTCCAGTTTTACTTTTAGAGTCAATTTTTTTAACTCAAGTCGTTGTACTTTACTGATAAAAAACTCAGTACTTTTGCCGTCTGGGATTTAGATCTCCTTTACGCAAAATAATGTATCAAAATGAACAGGAACAGCTCTACAAATAACATAATCAGCATCAAAGGTAAAACATGCTGTCTTTAGTAGTAGCAGTTATTAAAATACTCATAATATTAGTTTTTTTTTTTAAGTTGGAGGAGAAGCAGCATAGTAATATTTAGATTGATTGCGTTTCATTACTGAACGTGCTCAGATTCAAGCTAAATGTTTACAAACAACGCTCTAGAATTATACTGTCATTTTCTCGTGTCGTGTTGTGCCCGACCAATTTTCTCCTTTGAATAATTTAAAAGCATCCTGCTGCTTCAAGTCGATACAAAAGCACACACGAGCGTTCAGCTGACTTCACCACATATTTCAAAGAGAAGATCGGCTTTAGCGATAGAAAAATGTCCGTTTGGAGACTAGTACAATCTGGTCCTGAACAGAAACTATGTGGTGGAATAAGACTTATAATGTATTCAACAGGATTTGAGTCACAGCAGGAGAAGAGCACCATGGGACTTCAATAAATGCCAGTGTGTGGGTGCGCTGCTTATCACATTGTGGGACTAAGCTGTGTGCACACTCGATTCACGGCAACAAAAACAGGTTTCAATTGTCTTTAGAGTTCAGAGGCAGATAACAGTTGTTTAAGTTGGTTTTAAGGTCATGTAGACGTGGTTAAGTGAGGATTAGTCTTCAGGAAATGAATGTAAGTCTTGAAGAAGCGACCCCAACACACACAGAGAGAGAGAGCAACAAGCAGGATGCTGACAGGGCAAAGCGCTCTGAGAAATCCTCCACACGCAGCTCCTGGAGAGTTTCTGCTCTGACTCATGGAGCTGTAGTGAATGTTCAGACTAGAAGGCTGCCCTAGCTTCATCTTTACAGACTTTGGGAGCTGTACTACCTGCCTTTACTGTTCAGGTTTTGCAGCCCCTCTCCTCATCAGCCCAATAAGGTCAACAAGGTGAAAGTTCCTACTTCACAGGGTAAATCCAGACTCTCTTGATGTCATATTTTCAGAGAGAAACAAGTGACCAAGCCTTTGAAAATAAATCCCAAAACAAGCAACCTCTGTTCAATAAAGTTTTTAAAATTAATCAGGCAGGCAGCAACTTTGAAGCATTTCAGTCACAATGAATGTATTTTTGTGAAAAGTGGCTAAATTCATCTCTTTAATGACTTCAGCGTGCAGCGCAAAAAGCACCTTCAAAATTTGTAAGAAAAGTTCAATAGAAATCACGATATGACGATTTCATGAAAAAGAAGATTGTCGCAGAGATGAGCTACAATTCGATTTTTATCATGATATGCCCAGTCTTAGTGTCCAGTACATTGAAATTTTTAGAATTTTTTAGAATATTAGTAATTTTCAAAGTGACACCGTGTAATTTCTGGAGGTGAAAAATCAATGAATAATCCCATTAAATAGAAAGAACCTTTTAGTGTCAGAGTTTTTCAGTAAAAATGCAATTCTGTAAATACAAGTCTTAAAACTTTCCCTGAGCATTTAAACTGATATTTCTTGTATTTTTTGTAAGGCATTGAGACTTAGTTGAGGTTTTTTGACACATAAAAGGTGGAGTAGTTGATTTTAGTTGCAAATTTAAGTTTTAAATCTGACAACTTCCTCTCATGAATCCTTTGAACACAGTAATTATCAACTTGTATTCATTTTGGTTTCAAATATGGTCAATAAAATCTTTTTACAAACAAGGTGAAACTGGGAGGACCAGCCAATCAGAGAGCAGCATTCCGATGAGAACTAATATCTACTATCAGACAGTACACAGTAGCCTCATTTGTCACAACTGCTGAATTTATCAGACTTTTTTGTGGAAAATATACAGAGTTGACTCATTTGCAACTAAAAAAGTTGTTTCCCCAACTTTAACACAAACTGAAGGTCTGAAGTCTGAGACAGACAGCTTGAAAAGGCTGGTCAGAATTTGCTACCTAAAGGTAACAAAGTACATCTTTGTAGCTCCTCATAAAGAAGAAAAGATTTTATTGAAACAAACAAGGAGGCTCTCTCTAGAGGAGTCACTTAGAGAAGCCATTCTGTGACTTTGGGTCTTAGGGGGGAACACGATGGACAATTGCAGATTAACACGTAAAGACAGACAGACAATCATTCACTGCAAATTGACCTCTACATGTTTTTGGAGCAGGAGGAAGCCAGAGAGAACCACAGTAACACAAGGAGAACATGCAAACTCCACCCAGAGAGATTGTGAGATGTTGAATCGATCCAACCTGTTAGTCAAACCCACATTCTCGTTATTGGGACATTGGGATTTTGTTAAAAGTATTTTTTGCCTCAACAGTTACACGTTGCACCTTTATCTGGCAGGAAACTATGAGACTCCTCCTGAACTTGTATTGAACTCATCTTGTTTTGTGCTGAAGCTATAACTTCTGAAAAGCAGAAGTATTTGAGTGTTATTGCTCACACTTCTTTGTTTACTGCCACAGTTAATGTTCCAACTTTGTTTTTCTACTGTCTGCTTCAAAATTATGACAGCCGTTCTTCAAAGAAATAAAAACGTATAAGAATTATCTGACCAAAATTCATTATTACTGACAGACTTTTAATGGTATAATTGGTGGTGTTGTGAAGATATGTGAGCGTCAAAATGTTCTAATTGAGTTTGGTGAAGGTAACATTACAAAGAAACAACACAACTAATGATATTTTGAGGTGAACAACAGAACTTTTCAGCTGCAGGATTAATCAGACAACACTTGCAAGCACAGAAAAGCAGATACAATTGAACAAACAACACCATGTTGTGTAAGAAAACAACATAACCTACACAGCTGTACAATGTCTATCTTAACACAGGAAGACTTTAAAACAGTGTCTCCCAAAGTATGTTCAATTGGGGCTGGGCAGTATTGTGATAAATATTGAATCGTGAGGTCATCTCTGTCACAATCTGCTTTTTGGCGAAATATTGTGATTTCCTTTTTCTCTATTTGCTGCACCTGTCTGTTCAAATACAGATTACTTTTTCCTTCCTATTACTCTTAGTCTTAGTTGCCAAATCCAAGTCTTTACAGATTAAGGTTGAGTTATTATTGTAAGAAAAACACATACACTTGTTTTGCAGCAACACACAATGTTAAAACTAATCGATTCTTTTATTAACTTTTATTGAAGGGCTGAGTTAGCTTGTTTCTCTCTAAAAATCTGGCAACACTGGTCAGTTTTTGGGCTGGATTTAGCTGTTGATGGTGAATTGTGTTTACCTCAAAGACAGCAGGAAAATAAACTGCAAGAATCGTGATAAAATTGAAATCGTGATCTGGCTCCAAGAAAATCGTGATATTAAATTTTTGCCATATCGCCCAATATCCAATAACAGGCTTTTTGTGGTTACGTAAAATCATTTAAACATTTGTGATGGACTTTCACATACAAAAATTAGAATAGTAATAACTGACTATAGACCACACAGACTTTTTTCCTCTCAAGTCAAATTTAGGAGATTGACACATGAGATTTGGAGCTTGAAGAGCACTTGAGTCACCATTGCCTCGAACTCCCAGCGCCCTGCAGAGACATGAACGTGACACATTTAGACGGGTTTCCACACGGGGTCTGGGGGAGCTGCTCTCACAGTGTTACGCAGTGAGGTGCTTACTCAGCCGAGCTGCACAAAATCCACATCAGCAGACTGCTACTGTAGCTCACATACAGTCAATGGGACTCCATGTGTTATAAGCTGACACCAGTGTTAAAATAAGCCCGGTCTGACAGACATGGGCCGGCTGAAAGAGAGAGAGAGACAGGAAACAAACAGGCACGCAAAGTCATTGTCTACTGGAGAATTTAGATCTGTACTGCTTTTATATTTGGGTAGTGGGTAGTCTGTAGTTTTATATACAGTAGTTTAGGAAGTTTTGGTTTTCATTTTTTAAACTGAACATGTCCAGATAGTTTTGTACAGGTGCTGAAGTTGCTGGAACACATACTGTAAGGATAATCATAATTCACTCCTAACGGCAAAAGAGATTTGTTTAATCAAGTTTTATCTTAAAATACACACTGATTTACTGATAAATAATGATTGTAATTTTTTGAAACGTGTACGTAAACCTGGAATACTTAAAGTTTTTGGATGTAAATTAATAAATGTCTGTTCCATCAAAAATGTTAAAGTAAACACAACTTTTGGACCAAATCAGACCTTTTAACAAACATTTTAACAGCATGAAGCAGAACTGGATTAAAACGGCTGATAGTAATAAAGAAACACAGTATTTTGTCTCTTTCCAACTTTGCAATTGTCATAATGTTGTGGTTATTTTAGTAACAATGTATTTGAGTATGTCTTCTTATTATTTCGTTTTACATGTATCTACAATCACACAATTAAGATGAAGTGTCTTGCCAAAGGACAAACAGCAGAAGCCAAATATATAACAGTAAACGTAAGCTTCAGACTGCACCCATAAATAGTGTCTGGAGATAAATTCTCTTTTACCCCTGAACTGTGTCCCTGTGTGCGTTTGAAGACTCGAGTGAAGGTCAGGCAGGTAAAGTGGAGGTGAGAGCAGGAAGCAGCTGGCTCTGGCTCAACACAGACTCCAGCTGGACCCTTCTCATCCCCTCTCTCTCTCTCTCTGTTTCCCCCCAAACGTGTGTGGCACCAGTCTAGAGGACAGGACGGTGCACGGAGCTGAGAGCTGATGGCACAGGTGGAGCACAAACACAACAGACACAACAGGATTAAGGATAAACACCACAGTCAGGGGCAGGTTTGGGGGACGCCTTTTGAACACAGGTTTGCTTTACAGTTATCCAGGTGTGGACAGTAATTTTCATTTTATATCTTCAGACTTTTCTTTTCTTTATGACCCACTAGTATTACATCAAGAATTAACAGAAATAAAATAAATATTGTACATACTTGGATTAAGCAGGGTAAAGCAAAAAAAAAAAAAAAATTGATTGACTTGATTTGACTTTTCCCTGTCAAAATTTAAATTTAATATGATAATACGTGACATCTATGTTTCAAGAATGAGAAGAATTGATGTATAAGGAGAAATTGTGATGAGAAATTTATATAAGCTATACTCTTGCAAAAAGGGGCGTATATGTATATTTTGACTACATGAAGAAGTTCATGAAACATCCAGATTTAAATATTTTACTAACAAGATCAGACTAGATCTGCTGTATTCAGTCAGTATTTTCATCCGATGTTTCTTTGCTCATCCAAACAACTTCCTCTGAGCTAAGTTATTAGTCGTGTTCAAGATGGTCAAGGCGGTGCAGTCGGCTCGAGGCGTTAAAGGGGGCCGGGTCTGACGCCAGCGTGAGAGATCAATCAGCGCTACGGACAGTGCTGTCGTCAGACCCGACCCCCCTTAACGCCTCGAGCCGACTGCACCGCCTTGACCATCTTGAACACGACTAATGATTGTAACTTCCTCAGGTGTGATTGTGGGCGGAGACAATCGCTCACAGTCACCAGGCAAAAAGATTCAAATACTTCACATGAAGAAGATCATAAAACATTCAGGATTTAAATTGTGACTCCCACCTGATGAGAGGCACAATCAACAACCTAGCCCTGATACTAATGAGATTTAGTCTGATCTTGTTAGTAAAGTATATTTTGACTGATATAAAATAAGATTTGCAATGGAACAAGCATACAGTGTCTTGATTTGCCAAAGAATTAAATAATTTCCTTTCATTAAATAGCATTGGTATTATTTCCACCAGAGCGCCAAGAACAGGTCAATTTCATTTCTAAAAGAGGGTTAAAACCACAAATGCAGTAATAATTGAATGCAACCACAATGGTGCATTCAATTAAATCCTTCACATAATCATACAGCGCTAAGTAAATGCCCAAATGCCCAAAGACAAAGTTACAGGTGGTTACCTAAAATCAACAATCTACAGTTAATGGAAACGTTCTTCACCTATGCCTTTTACTCCTTTTACACCAAGGCAGTTTTTTGTATAAATTCAGCTGTGAATGACCTTTAACAAAGCATTTCGAATCATAAAACAGATTTACTTCTCTAAAAGGTAAAAGGAATGTGTCTGCAGATCATAAAAGCGAGATATAAACTTCGATACATTTCTCCCACTGCCCTGGACTGACCCAAAGCTCATAAACAACCACAGTCAGCTTGTAGGGAACCTGTTGTCGCAAAATACTAGATTTATACGTGTTCAGGTGTAGGTTTGTGCTGAGAAAAGCTGAAAAAGTGTGAGTCGATGGTAACAAGCAGTAGTGTCACCTCACAACGTCGCAATGTGCCAAACAAACTGACTACAAGTGTCACTGCAGAGATACAGACAATTGTTGACATTCTGTAGAAGATATAGGCCTAAATATACAATGAAACATAAATATTTTTGGTAAACAATATACAATAATCTCATCTGGTTTTAGTAAGTATGCATGGGTGACAAGTAAGAACTATTTTAGATTAAAATCACACGTTTTTGATACTGTTTTTTGATACATTTCCTTTTTTTTTACCATTGCAAGACAAGGTTAGACCACACTATTTCAGTCTTATGTTCAAATATTACTTGAATTTAAATGTCTGTTCATCTTTCATCACCGAAACTACAACGAAGACACCACATTTACAAGACACTCAAAAGCGTATAATGACAAGAATGATAAACATTAAATGTCCTGTCATTAGAAGTGATAGATTTGGAGACTGGACAGACAAAACAAATGATGACAAAAACAGACAAAATAATCAAGATGAAATGCAGACATAAAGTGTAGTAATGTTTGTTATGTATAATGTTTAAATGCATTGGAAAGTAACTTTACAAATGTTTGTGTAATTAAAGAAAAAATCTAGGGAAATCCTCACTTCAATTGTCTTATTTGACCAGCCTTTTTTCAGTGTAATTCTAATAAACAATGGTATAATCAACCTGAAGATAGAGTTAGGGTGTTTTCTTTCAAATTCAAAAAACTATTCCTCAACATGGTTGCTAAACTGGGGTGTTACCATTGGTTACCAGGAAGTGTTTTTCATTATAACTGGGGTTGTGCACACACTGTATAACAGAATTTAAAGTCCTATGACAGATTATCACTCTTTTCTATATTTTACTTAGTTGGTTGTGATAGTTTAAGTGGTAAATTTGTTTAGTAAAGTTGCAATTTATAAAACAATTGACAAATAACAGGAAGTAATTTGAGTTGTACTAAGAACCTTCCAATGTCACAAACCAAAGCAATTGTTATATTTTCAATCATAATGCCATTGCCCACTTGTACCTTTAGCTTTACTACTTACTGTAAATTGTAAATATATATATAATACTGGTTACAGGGAGAAAAATGCAATATATGTGCAATACAATATTACAGTCTCTAAAATGTAACTGAGTTACTGTGAGTTACTTTGTGCTAAGCACACATTTGTTAAGACATTGTACTATACTAAATAATTCTGTTACATTTACAAGTGATTACTGATCAATTTATGGAAATGTGACATCACAACACAGTTTCCTCATATTTATTAACTTTTAAGCCAACAGACAGTGTTTAGTGATGTTTTGGACCTCAAATGTTGTTTTCAATAGAATATAAAAGGGATGGAAAGGGATCAAATCAGTATTGATATATCGATATTTGACCATATCGTAAAAAAACTGCCGATATTTGGCACCAATCATTTTAGAGAAGCTTCTCTAGTCTCTCAGTGCACATTTACCAGCCTCAGTTTAACCTAAAACCATCATAATTGCAAGTTTGATTGCTAGGTATCATAGAGTTATTTCTACATACAGCATGTTTGCTGGACAAAATACAATTAAAAGTTAATCAAAACAGACAAACTGGATGAAAACAAACAAAAAGTTTAGTGAAATGTAATCACATTCACAATGTTCTACTGAAACTGTACTATAATCTGTCATATACTCTTTAAAAAACAGTTTTGAGTGGTGTTATTTTATAATATTTCACTATTTCCAATTCAAATGCGCATACATAATTCAACAACCCAAACTGAACAAGTTTCTACCACTGAGTGACCACTGCAGTCCAACTTCTCACGGCAAAATGCACACACTCTCTCTCTCTCTCGCCCGCTCATGGTTTTCACAGTGTCGGAGCTCGGTTGTCATGGCAATGCAAATAATGTTCAGCACAATGAAATATAAACCCAGTACAAAAGCTGACAGCAAAAAATAAAAAAACATATTGTATACCGTGTGAAGTCATTAAAACAGATTTAAATCAAACATTGTGTGAGAGTTATTGCCATCTTCAACATAAGACTACCATCAAAAGTGTACATGTCCTTTTCACAGCCTTTGGACAAACAACAGGAGTATATTGTTACTATAAGAAAGGAGAAGTAAGGGTGCATCTGGATTAAAATGATGAATACAAAGTACTCACAGGAAGAGGGATATATGTATTTCTTATGGGAATAGCAACAGAAGAATATAGTATAATTAATAAAAAGTAGATCCTAAACAAATATAGATGTGTGGACTTTTCATTAGGTTGTGTTCATGTTCAATGAGATGATGAATGACAGATGAAGTTAACATTGTGGCCAGGAAAACGGGGTATTAAACTTTATTTTCCCAAAGGCCAGATATTTGGGCAAGCTTGATCCAGAGATGTAAGGACATTTCGAAGTTGGAGAAAAATGACATCTGCTGCATTCAATTTTTGTGGTAAAATGACAAAAGACTTGACTAACATTGTCATTTGCTCACTGAACCTAAAGTAAATGATGGCAAGACTAGAAACCGGCCTGAACAAAGATTAAATCATGCCTAAATCAGGATTAAGTAAGGTCTAAAGCAGGGGTGTCAAACTCATTTTGACAAAGGGCCACATTGGCCTCATGATTGTCGTCGAAGGGTCGGTTGTAACTGAAATTAACTTTACTAATCTTTGACATATTACAAATAATAGTTGTATGTGATTATTGTATTTTTATTGAAGTGACAATAACTGAATTTATTTGCATTAGTATGAAAAATAACTTACTCTTTGAATTTCAGACAAAATATTTAATTGAGTTAAGACACCCAGATTATTAGAGTAATATAATAAACCCTATAAGACCTTGAGGGCCGGATGAAATGAGGTGGAGGGCCGCATCTGGCCCCGGGCCTTGAGTTTGACATATGTGGTCTAAAGCAAAAGTAGCCAGACATACAGACGTCGTGCCTGAACTGACCCCCGGATCATGTTGAGTAGCCTTGGTCTAAACTAGTGAGGTTGAGGAGCAAAGTCTGGGGGTCGCGAAATGACACTTTTGACTTGGTTTGGAAGATGTTTTTCCTCATAAAAAGCTATAATATACTAAAATAAAGCATTTGAAACCAATTTTAATGGTTTTCCGACTAGAAATTATTACTGACATCTATTTTATTTTGTTGTGGGGATTGCAAGTTGGGTACACACAACCCCTGGTCTAAACAATACATTTTCAATATGATATTTTTATTAGTGACTAGACTCTTTAACTTTTTGTATGACAACAAAGGTCTCAAACTGATGACCCGGGGCCCAAATATGGCCCTCCAGTTGATTTCATGTGGCCCCCAGGATGATTTCTGATTATTATTAGTAGAGGCCCACCAATCAAATATGTCATTGAGATGTGACTAAAACTTAAAAAATGCACGAGAATACAGCAAATTCCTCACAATTTGTACAAAATTTCCCAAGGCAGAACAGTTGGACCCTGGTTATCCACTTTTATTTAAATATCACTTGTGTGTGTGTGATGTAAAATGCAAACATATTAGAATACATGGCTTTATCTAACCTAATATGCTTATTCATATAAATTATAAAAAAGTGAGTCCTGTATTTTAAAATATGGCCCTCGACCAACACTGACTTTGACTGAATTATTTTCGAACGCCTGTATTACAACAAAATCATAATAATTGTTGTTTGTGTAGCTGTATTCAATATTATTATGTAAGGTCATCATGTCACGTGAACACAACCTATTGAATTTAAACTATTAAAAGTATAAATTATTTGTTTTGGATCAACATTAAAGGTGACATCATTATTAAATTACAGACAATTTTATTTTTTTTCTCAGCCTTTGTGTGCCTCTAATGATTATAATAGTCAAAACACATTACAATTTAAGGAACACGATCCTTATTGCGTCATCGTAGCTCAGTCATGTCAAATACAATGCTCCTGCTTGGCCTTTTAAACTTAAAACCACTTACTTCTCCTTTAAACAGATTAGGCAGACCCTGAACACAATTCAAATGTGATTGTTGAAAAAAGCACAACACGAGCAAAAGAGGCCACAATTCAAACATTATATTGACCAAAACGAAACAGCCGTTCGACTGATATTAAACCCTGGAGTCTATATTAATAAAAAAGATCTTAAAAAGGAAAAGCCTTCATTACATTCAGAACTCCGTGGAGATAAGAGTCCCTGCGCCTCAGCGTTTGGCTTCAATAATTAAAACCAAGCCAGCTAATTACATTTGAGAGAATACATCTACGCAGTGTTCATAAATGATCTGAATCGCCTTAAAATATTAATACATTACAAATACATTATATACCAGCTTAAGATAGAAAAGGAAAACAGACAACACTTATTCAAAGCGAACAATGCGGCCACAAAAGAGCTGCTTAAATGGGTTCGATCTGGTATTGTGTGTTCCGCATGGCTTTAGAGAATATTATGTACACCTCCTTTTGCGGGCCGTTAAAAGCACACTCGACTGAGGGAAGCTATTGTCGCTGAACACATTTAAAGGTGCACTGTGTGACTTTTGTGGTGGAGGGTTTGCTCAGTGTTTCACAGAATGACATCAATTTATCTATTGTTATAAAGACAAACAGGTGCAGCAAAGGTTTTAAAATATTCTTGATGAATTAATTCTCTAACTAGTGATTAAGTAGCTTCTCTTGTACACTGACTGGGCAGCTACAGATGAGTCTTTTGTTCAGAGGGTTGTTATACTTTCCTCAAACTGTCCTGACACAATAGTCGTGTTCAAGATGGTCAAGGCGGTGCAGTCTGACCTGTCCGTAGCGCTGACTGATCTCTTGCGCTGTCGTCAGACCCGACCCCTTAAACCCTCGAGCCGACTGCACGCCTTGACCATCTTGAACATAACTAATAGGCAGCGGACTTCCTGTTTAGCTCTGTTAAGGTAGCTAACTTGTTAGCTTGTCTCTTTAGCAAGGCAATCTCAATTTTTAAAAATAAACCCAGCAACTGAATAAAAATGAATGCTATATTTTTATATTGATACAGTCGGCATCAGAAGCCACGCCCACTGACGGAGCTCCATGGGGGAAACTTAACATTGAAAGTAAATCAGGACAACAGTTTTATCACTCAGTGATCAACTACTACAGCAAATGTGAACCTTTCTTTAACTTTTTGTTTACTTTTCTGACATAACATCAACAATCTTCAACCTGGTTGTGACTCGGCTACTTGTTGTGCTAAAATACATTTAATTAGCCAGAAAACGTCTTAAAAGAGGTAAAAATTTAAAAATTTGTATTTTTTGTTTTTTCCCATATTGCTAGGGCTGCGCAATCTGAGAAAAAAAAAAATCAAATTTTTTTCCTTGTATCAATCTATCTGATTTTTTATTTTGTGTAACCTTTTCAAAACAAGAAAAATGTCATTTATGAATAAAATTGTAAATCAATATTTAGACTCAAAGTTCGACATCTACTCCAAACAACACATTTTTACTGACGAAAGATTACAGTTTGATTTGATTCAATTCAATCTCTTTGATTTCTTTTCCGATTATTTACCCATCCCTACGTATCGCCCAGCCGTAATTCAAATATAGCTAATTTTACTATTAGTAGATCCAAACTTATTCCTTATTATTCCTCATTATTATTCATTGCAATGAGTTTGTAACAATATTTTGCAGATTTCAGAGCAAAAGTGAAGTTCTGTCATCATGATAAAAAAAAAACTAACAGCTATTTTGAAAGTCTTGATAACTATAGCGGTTAAAATGTGTTTAATATTATATAATTATGTGTAAGCTCTCAATGGTGCCTCTTGTCTTCTCAGCCCTGGTCAAAGGTCAGAGGTTACACTAACAACACACTTCCTGGTTCTGGGAAAATAAAATGTTCTTTGATCATTTGTAGCTCTTTCAAGAGCAAAACATCTGCACTGAGACAAATCTAATGGACAAACATCAGTAAGGCGGATTTAAAGCCATACAGAGGAACATTTCATTGGAAACAAGCTGCTAACACCCCCTCCTCCAGAAAAAGTCACAGAGTGCATGTTTTATTAAGGGCTTTGATTGGTTCAGGGCCCTGTTTTCCTGATGTGCTCCCGAGTTTGGGATTGAAATGGCTGACACTTCCTACAGGTATACACAAAGACACACGTTAAACAGTAACACACACACACACAGACATAAAAGACGACATGTGCAATCAGAGGCGCACAACCAGACATTAAAGACACAACAAACAGCAGCGAATCAAAGCCTGACACAGACACAGACAACATTTGTGTTTCAAAGACACTGGACCGAGTTCACACTGATAAAAGAGTTTAATGTTGAATTTAAAGTGACAAGACAACAACATATGTGTATGTAATAATGTCCGTCCAGGGTCTTTGGTGCTTGGATTTGAATCCTTTTTGAGTAATTAACATATTGGGGGAACATGAGGCATCTTAACCCTAACCAGGCCTGCAAATGTTCTGTCGACAGGCGTTTGTGTATGCATTAACAAATTAGCCCTACAACTGTGTTTGCTAATTTAGCATAGCTACAAGCTGATTGGTAAAATATATAATATTTTAATGTTTGAAATATATTCTTACAATGGATGTTATAATATTTTACATGCCTCTCTATTACAGTAATATACCCGACTTTTTACATTAAATAACCTAAAGGTGCACGGCGCAACTTTTTTGGGCAAAAAAATTATGCGTTTTTACTTTGAGCAGGCTTGCATGGCCACAAAATAGTCTATTATTTGGCTTGGAGGAAAGCTGTTCCTGTTTTCATGTTATGGCATAAAATGTATTCATCTCTATCAGAAACTCCCAAAACATAGTTTTAACTTTTTATTTCTACTGAATTATGTAGATGACTTTTCAACTCCAGAAAGTTACACAATGCACCTTTAACAAAATTGTCCTAAAACTGTGATTATTAATTTAGCATAGCTACAAGCTGATTGGTAAAATATCATAATAATATGATGTTTGAAAGTATATTCTTAAAATTTATGTTATATTATTTTTACATGCCTCTCTATTACAGTGACAGAGGGACTTAAAGGGACTATACCCGACTTTTTACAATAAAATAACTTAAAATCAGTTTCCCCCTAGCACAGATATCTTGTTAATGTATCTATTCAGGCAGAAATTAGCCAGCAATGTCCTGACTATATAGAATAATGTCCCGTTTGTTCACCAAACTCCACTAAGTTCATCTGTTGTTGTTGTTGTTATTAGCATTGTGGCTAATTTCCATTTAGCATATTGACACATTTTGCTCCTAACAGCAGAGAAAAAAGCCTAAAACACATCCTGGTGAACAATTCAGAGGCTCAGAATGCATTAGGTATTAAGCATGTCATATAGACTGAAGTAGGAACTTAAAATGATTTTGTTCACATTTTTAAGGATGCAAAAGTTGGGTATAGCACCTTTAAGTTTAGCTATCCTTAAATTATTAAAAGGTCCAAAACTAAGAAAACGAGTGAGTAATACTTTAAATTAATTTGATTTAGAATTGTATATATTTTCATTATTTGCAATCCATTTAGTTGGTGTGGTCAAACATAAACATTTTTGCTTGTTTGTTTGTTTGTTTGTTTGTGTAGTCTGTAAACAACAGGACAAGACGATAAGACCGAACTAGAAGAGACAGAACAGCAGCGTTATGTACAAACAGATACAGCATTATAACATATTTTTACATTACATTACAAAAAAGTAAAACAACAAGTTCAAGATTTAAGGCTTAAACAGGACAAAGTCGACCATACGATTTACATAAGTGCCAATATGAAAGAGCACTATGGCTTTGTGTTTCACTTGAGCCATGTGCAACCCAATTCTCTTCAAATCCAGACCTACTTGTTGGGATGCAAACATGACAGCCACGGAAAGGCCACTAGAGGGAGCTGTGACACGCGCTAGGCTTCACGGTGGTTTGGTTCATATTAGAGCCTCTTCCTCTTGAAGTAGTCGGCGTACTGCCCGCCCAGACCCTGCGAGTGCTGCCCGATGTAGGCTCCTTCTGCAGGGGCCACCTCAGGCACGGCCAGCTGGGGGTACTCCCGCTTGTGCCCCCGAGCCTGGTTCTGAGGACACACACGAGACAGGAGGAGGTTAGACCATGTTTGAAGAGAAAGTTTATGCTGCAAATCAAATCAATACACACATCTAACAAAAAATATTTTTATTATTCTGGTACAATGTCTTAAAATCACATCCTTTAAACTCTTTTAAGGTTATGTGAGGGAAGTTTGATTTTGTTCTAATGATGACCAGTTGCATTTTAGTTTATAAGCACAACTATATAATAAAAAGGTGATACTTTTAGTTTAAATACAAACATATAATATAATAATATTAGCTGCAGTTGTTCTATAGGCTACAGTCCTTTCCAGTGTAGAACTGTGTATATTATATCCAGTTCAAATTTGTATTTATTTATTTACTTTGCTATGTTACAAACCATTTTGTAACATAAAGGTATGTTATAAACCATTCTGTCCTGCTATGTTATAAAGTTATAAATTGTTTTGTCCAGCTATGTTATAAGTTATGTCATTGTTACATGTTTGTACAAATCTAAGCTACAGGATTTACACCTTTATGCAAAAAAAAAAAAAAAAAAAATCAAAAGATGTTTTATGACTTGTAAACTAAATGAAAATTGCAGCCTAAACGGCAATCTTTTGATTAACTGCGCAGCCCTACAGTATGTACTTTACAGGCCTATAACAAGTTGAGTTTTTTGCTTAAAGCCAAGTGAAGTCTGTGATTCTGTGAAAGGTTTCAGATCCATCCAACACACTGGACACTATCCATGAGTTCCAGCGTGACAAATGAGCTCAGTTACCACGGCAATTACCAACTCAAAATGAAATATTAGCTTTTAACTTTTGATCGGTGAAAAGTGGGAAAGTGACTCACATTTAGAAGTTAGAATAAAATGATTACAATATATTTATGTGTTGATAACCCTGATTATTAGTTTATTAAGGATCTAATAAGAACAGTATTTGAGTGACGAGATAATTAGCAAATAGAGTGTGAACCGAGAGGATTTCACAGTGAAGCCACTTGTGAAGTCTGTGTTTGTGCAGAAGAGACGAGAAGGACACAGCGTTAAATAAACTCCTGCATCTGTGAACTATCATCTCTCTCTCTCTCTCTCTCTCTCTCTCTCTCTCTCTCTTCTCTCTCTTCTTCTCTCCTCTCTCTCTCTCTTCTCACCTCCATCTTTCACTTTCTGTCCCTCTCCATCTTCCTCCCTCCCTCTTTCTCACACTCACCCTCGCTTTTTTCTCTCTTTCCTCCTCTCTTCTCTCTCTTTCTCTCACTGGGCCTCTATCTCACCCCTCTCTACTCTCTCTTTCCTTCCTCTCTCTCTCTCTCTCTCTCTCTCTCTCTCTCCTTCTCTCACTCCATTCTCTCCCTCTTCTTCTACCTCCCTCTCTCTCTCTCCCCCCTCTCCCCTTCTCTCTCTCTTCCTTCTCTCTCTCTCTTATCCTTCTCTCTCTCTCTCTTCTCTCCCTCTCCCCCTCTCTCCTCTTCCTCCCACTCTCTCCCTCTCTCTCTTCTTCTACCTCACTCCCTTCCTCTCTCCCCTCACTCTCTCTTCCTCTCTCTCACCTTTCTCTCTACTCTGTCTCTCCCTTATTCTCTCTCTCTTCTCTCCTCTTTCTCTCTCTCTCTCTCCTCTCCCTGGACAAAAGGTCTCCAGATGAAAAACACACTGAACAAACGGATGGAGCTCACTGATCAATGACAAAGCAGAAGACTGGTGTTTTTAAAGCGACACTCGGGGCACGCTGAGGCACCGTTACGCTCGGCTTTCGAATGATCACGCAGAAACTAATTAAAATGGAAAAAAAAGATAAAAACTGCTCACAGAAATCTTACTAAAATATGATAAAATATGCTGAGTTCATTAAAAGCCCAGTGTCTGTGGCTGAGCAGTGAGGGTGTGTCAGTGTTACAGAGATACTATCGCATGAAGAGCTAATATGGGGAATTATTATTATTTTCACGCAACAAAAACTTTCTTTATGTGGTTATTGCTTTGCTTAGAATGTTACACAATGAAACAGTCTGTGGAAAGAAGGCATGTGTATCAGAGTGGACACAACATAGAATCATCATTTTTGGTACAGCCCTGGTTCCGAAACACTCTACAAACTCACAAATCTGACGCTTTGAGGCAGACTTACTTCAAAAGTGTTCCCTGGTCTACTGCTGTAAAATCAGGTACACTGAGCACCTCCAATAATTTGGAAACAGGACCTAATTGCACTTCACAAACACAACTTTAAAATAGAAACCATTGCACAGCGGGGGCTCCGTGAGGTCCCGCTGTACACTCACGTAGTAGTAGGAGCTCCAGTCGGGTGCAGCAGCATGAGTGTGGCGACCGGGCTGGGGGGCTGCGGCGGGGTGGGGGGGACGAGGAACCCAGGCACCAGGGGCAGGGTGCTGTAGGCAGGGAGCACCGCAGCAGCCGGTAGGACAGCAGGGGGAGGGGCCGCACCGTTACTCACAGCGTGGATAGACACCCCCAGAGGTTTGCACACGTCCACCTCCTGGAACACAACATCAGCACTCGGTTTTATCTAGCATGTGAGTCACAGAGAGGCTGTTATTTTACTTGTTAAAAATGTGATAAAACTGTACACTATTTTCTATTGACTCACAATATTTCTTCCTTTAGTTGCATGTTATAATTCAATAATATATGGCACGCTTGATGTTTCATAGTTATTGAACTGCTTTAAATATAAATATGACCAATTGATACCAGTAATTATAAACTTCTTTATGAAGGCCTAAATTGTGTACGGGTTTTAGCTCAGGAACTATAAGCAGCTCTCCATCACCTTCAAAGTGGCTTCCAACAGGATTTCAAAATGTATTTATTATATGCCCATTACCATTGTAAATGTATCATGTCTGTGTCCTAAAAAATAGATAATGGTCAATGTTTGTTATAGACACCTCACTGTATAGAACAAACAGGACAGAAACATTTACTGTCATTGTCACAGAGTACAACAAAATTAAGTTTGGAGCGAGCCTCTGGGCCGATGCGATTGTATATGCGCCACCACTTACTCTTCTGCACATGAAATGCAAATCATATACAGTATTCAAAAAACACACTACGCAGTCACGTGATGGGATTTTTTGTGAGGAGTAGGAAAGAAATGAAAAGAAAGGCAGCAGATGTTAGGGACAGAGGATGGGAGGGGAGGAGTGTATCTGAGTGTTTGAATCTGAGGAGTGGCTCACACACTTACCCCATGTAAGTTCATTTTTTGCAACTACCAAAAGAAGTAGCCTACTGACATTTTGTTTGTACACACACAGCTATTACAACAAAAACTAAATACAACTAGCACAATTCAATATGCATAATATCTCTATGGGGAAAAGGAGGTACAATCCCAACTAGAAAAGCTAATGCAGTAGGATGATCATTATGATTAACCGTCACTAATGGCTTGAGTGTGAGCTCTTTGACTGGTTAATTGACACAAAAATTCAATTGCTCCAGTAGATGGCCTTACTGCCCCTGAACAGCTCAGCGTCTGTCAAAGTGAAAAAGACAGCTAAAACTACAAAACAGTGTTAATCCAATAAATATTGAGCAAATCTGTGACACTGCAGTGTAATAGACTTATATCAATCATGCATAACTTATTCACTTTCATTTTATGTTTGGAGAAGAAAACAGACTGGATTTTTTAGCTTTTGCCTGGGAAACTATCGATGCTTTAGTTGTCCAAGGTAAATTGCTATCGCCTGCAGCAACTTTACAACTCCTTATTTATGAATGATTTTACTGAATACACAGTGCATTGCAGCAGTGTTCATAGAGACATCTATTCAGTCGTGTTGTGCAAAGTTAAAAGACCTGTCGCCGTTAAAGAAAAAAATGAAAACGTGGATCCCTAAAATGCATATTTCAGTCTCTTTAAATTTTTTGTTTGCATAGAATGTACAGAATGCAACACAAAGTAAGAAAATTTCACTTTAAATTACGTTATCAATAACAGCTGATCGCACAAAAGTTTAAGAAACGTCACACCTCAGGCACAGTGGCACAGTTGGGAAGCTTTTTCTCACTAACCAGAGGGTACACTGTTCTGTATCGACCAAATGGCAACCAGGCAATACACTTAGCCACTGAGTTTGCAGTTCTGAAAGCTGGCTGTGGTGAGAGGGGCATCTGATTTTACAAAGGGTTTAGGAGGAGGCTATGGAGGTTATGCAAAGACATTCGTTTATCTGAAAAATACTCCTCAACATTCTGACTGGGTTAACAAAAAGAACATCTGATAAAAAGTGTTTCTTAGCTGTTTTGGACAAACAATTTTCCTCCTGGGAGTGTTTGTTTTGCAGAAGTTTAATAAAGCAGCTTTTTGTTGTCAGGGCAACAGTGCACAACAATTCAGGCTAATCCACTCGTCAATCTGATTAAAAACATCTTATTTAAGCATAGAAAGCTAATGAGTTGAACTGTGTACGATGCCATTGTGTGTGTCAATGAGAAATGTGAAAGAAACAGAGGTGTTGTTGTAGTTTTCTGCTTCTCTACTACTGTCATGTCATGTGCAAATTAAATATATATTATGCTTTGATCTAAAGTAATAACAATGGACTGTTATTACCCGCCGCCCTTGTCTTGTTGCCCAAAGGCATGGCATGGTCCAGATAAGTGAAAGTGGGCCAGGCCTGAGGCACGTGGAGATGGGTACTATCAGCTGCTGGGTGCAGAGTGATATGTCCCTTCTCAACCCAGTATCAGTGTCTTAGAGAGAGGTCAACTTCTCCAAATAAATACCACCACACCACTCATATACTTTACACTGTGGCAAAAGAGCAGGAAGCATCACGACACAAACATATCATTATTATTAACTACATGATTATGCTTTTAGCTTCACTAATCTGATTTTTATGAAAGGTTAATGAGCTTATTAATTTTTAACATCTGTGGTGTAAGAGGTTGCTTAATAGTGTTTCAAAAATATCAATAAAAAATGATAGTAGACACTGAATGGAGCAAGTATTAGAGGCACAGATAAAGAAAACAGAATGACTAAATAAGCAGTAAACAACCAGGAGTCCCATGTGTTTAACAGTTTTAATGCACACTGTTCCTCTGCGGGGAAACGCTGGATGTACACTGACTGCAAGGTAAGTTCGGTTCGGGACATGTGCGGGTTTTTTGCAAAGTGCGTGTACACCAGATACTGTTAGCTGTGGTCCGGTTATGTCCAACGCCACGTAGATTCATGTAAATTCCCACGAGAATGAATTGAATTGAAAGCTGCGCCAGACTGCTGCGATCTTCGGGAAAATATGCAGCGGGCCGCGCGGCTCCCTTACTTGCACTCGCCGGAACTTACTTTCAGTGTACATCCAGGGTAACACTGCCTAACGTAGGGCTCTAAGTTGTTTACTGTGCCAATACCACAATTTCAAACTAAAATAGCTCACTTGCAAATCTTAAAATCTAGTTTAAAGTCTGAAGATATCTAAGATATGTTATTTCTGTGTTTTAATCAAAGCTAGTTTCCTGACAACAGTTAATCATTCGTTGTTATGGTGACGGCCGCAAGCAGATTTTTTTTTTTCACATTTTCTTTTATTTGTAACACTTAAGTTGCGTTAAATGATTTTCAAAACTTACTGAAAACTTTGTCAGTTTTAAGTGTAAAATGTTTTTGCATTTTTGACGACACATGGAGGGATTCTGTTTTAGAACTCTGATTACTTCCTGTAATTTTCAACTTTTCTTTGTCAATTACTTCATAATTTGCAACTTACCTGCTGTAAAACTTTGAAAAATATTTACCACAAAGATTATAACACCCAAGTCAAAAACAGAAAATGCAATAATCTTTGTTGTTGTTGTTGTTGTTGTTGTTGTATACTTGCTTTGCATTTCATGTTCAGAAGAGCAAGTGGCGGCGCTCAAAAGGTGTAGCGGCCCAGGGGCTCACTCCAAATGTAATTTGGTTGTACTCTGGGACAATGACAATAAATCTTTCTGTTCCGATTTTAAGGATTTTTACTGCTTAGCACTGGCACTCTCACTAATGCTAACTTGTAGATACTGCATAGCAAGCACTTAATTATATCTTTGTTAGCATTTGCAATGATTCTTTTGTCATTTTCTTATATTCAGCTATTAACTAAAAGATCCAATGTATTTTAGACAGATCTACACTCAAATGTATAACTATAAAAGCCACTAAAATAGCTTGATCGTTCTTTTTTATGATTACCTCAAGGGAATAAATGATGGAATTTCAAGTTAGAACTCCTACTGCTCATGAGCATCATTAACAATGTGCTTTTGTGCCGTCTTTGTCAGCATTATTAATTGTTTTATACTTACTAACAGCTGAAAAAAAAAAACACTCGTTAGCATTAGAATTATGAGTTTGGCCGTAACCTGAAGTGTTACCAAAAATACACCCGACATGTAATCTTTCTCATAACCTTTGGCAGTCGTGGGGTGTGAGAAGTTTCCTGCTGAAGTCACTTAGCCTGACCCTTCTCTCTAATGCTCTCATAATGTCAGTGGGAGGATGTTTTGTCACTTGTACCTTGGTGGCATAGGCCTGTGTGGCAGTGGCAGGCTGGGAGTAGTACTGAGTCACCGCCTGCATGTAGGAATTAAGTCGGCATAGGAAGACGCCGGGGGAGCCTAGGACAAATAAACATCAGCTTACTTAGAGTATAATTTCAAACTCATTTGCGTCATTTGTGGTGTTGAAGGAGGTACAGACCTGCGTGTGGTCCTTGGCGTACTCCGCTGTCGTGGCGTCCGGAGGGGCAGTGCGTAGGTGTGGGCCTGAGCTGCAGCCTGATAGTGCTGGTACCACTGCTGCATGGCTTCCTGGAGGCAGAGAGAGAAGAGTTAGGGAATATTTTGAGTTCAGTGCTCAGATTAGCTTCATGACAATCGGATAAAATGTCTTGATTTGAAAAACATTGTTCAAGCTTTTGTACGGATTTATTTCTATGTAGAATACTGTAACTGATAGAAAAACATAAAACTGAGCATTCTTCTCTCGTTCTGATCAACCTAATTTGAAAAGCATGTGTAGTACAGGAAGTAAAAGTAAATGAAAGCAATAAATAAAGTGTTATATTTTTAAAGCTGAACACTATATTCTTAAGCTACCAGTTTCACAATAATACTGATATTAAAATTAAAACAATGAAGCCAAATTCATATTTTTTCTTACTGGGCTTATCTTAGCACTAGTATGTGTTTTAATGTGTGTACTTATGAATCTAATTTATATAAAGCATATATTTTTGTTTTAATATTACTGAAATTATTGGATAAAAAATATGTTCAAGTTGTGCAAGTGCACTAGCGGCACGATGGCAGAACCTTCTTGCCTCACAGCAAGAAGGTTGTGGATTTGACTTATGTTTGCATGTTTCTCCCCGTGTCTGGGTGGTTTCCATATTATGGACTGCTTGGTGGTGGTCGGAGGTTGAGGTGCCAGTTGATTAGGCAAATTGCTTCTGCTGAGCTGCCCCAGGGCTGCTGCTGTCACTGAGTGAGGAGGGGGGTTCATCTCACTGTGAAGCGCTTTGTGACTCTGTGTCTGTGAAAGATGCTATACAAATATAGCTTACTTCTTTACTTACTCTTTACTTACTTGCTTACTTACTTACTTACTTACTTACTTACTTACTTACTTACTTACTTACTTACTAATTAACAGTCATATTGCAATTGTTTGCAATGTTGTACAGCCCTAATCAAAAGCACACATTTTTGGTATTGCATTCATGTTGATAAAAAAAAACATGTATAATAAGTTGTTCAGCTAGTCAGTATTCATTGGTTCTCATGCTTTTCCAAGTCCCACCTGTCCAAATAACCTACCGCCATATTGATACTGGGCTAAAATAGAACTATTTCACATCTAAAAATAGGGCTAATCACTACCCTAGAGTGAACAATATTAGAACTTAAGGGGGAAATCTTAGTTACCTAATGTAACTGTAGTTCTATGAGTATGTGCGTAGCCCTCTACGGGCTTCGCTATTGGCTAACACTCGAGGCAGCGCCTCGCACCTGAAGATCAAACAATGTACCGCTCCAATCATGGGGACGTGGTTCCCCCACTGGCCGTATATAAGGCCCTGTCCACTATCGCTCGCCCTTCTTGAACTCTAGCACAGTGGAAGACATGCCTGCTGGGCCTGCAGGTAGAGGGCTACGCACATACTCATAGAACTACAGTTACATTAGGTAACTAAGATTTCTATGTCGTATGTGCTACGCCCTCTACGGGCTTCGCTATTGGCATACCCTACGCGAAGGCCGTAGGATCAATGTACTCCCAGCAGGCATACATGATTGGAGCGCACCCGCAAACCTACTTCGTACCAAGTACAGAGAGGCAGCGGGCGAGGTTGAAACCGGATGGAGAGAAGGCACATAGTCCTGCCCGGACCTGCCACAACCACCCGCATGAAAAAGAAACAAAGGTGATGAAAGGCCGCCTCTCCCAAGAGCGCCAAGTCACCACAAGAAAGCATCCAGAAGGAGTGCTAATGCATTGATGAACTGGTCGCCTCTCCCAAGAGCACCAGGACACCACCACAAAAGTATCCAGAAGGAGTACGAACGAAGGTGAACAGCCGCCTCTCCCAAGAGCGCCAAGAACACCCCGGCAAAAACCTCCAGAAGAAGACGCTGAAACTGGAAGCAATGCGCAGGTCGCCTCTCCAAAAAGCGCCTGAGGCACATCGCCAACAAAGAGGAAAGTCCTTAGGCCGTCACCTCATGCGACTCATCCGGCCCGCGATAAAGGACCAAATGAGTCACTGACCGCACTGTCACATCCAACAGATATGACTGCACAAACGTCGACAAGGAGGACCAGGAGTTTGCAGACAGATCTCTCTAGGGGCACCCCTCTAAGAGTAGCTGAAAAGGTGGCCACACACCAGGTAAAACGAGCTCTGATGAGTGCAGGAGGGGAACGCCCCTCTGCCTCGTCAGTCATGTGACCCGCCTGGCACACCCAGTGGGCTAAGCGCTGCGAAGAGAGAGCAGTGCCTCGATCCTTCGCATCAAAACCCACAAATAACTGGTCAGAATACCTGAAGCCAGCCCGTGCAGTGCAGGAAGCGGCGAAATGCCCTGACCGGACATGACAGGTGACACCCTTCACCCTCCCTGACGCATGTGGGGGATGACAACGCTGTCCCAAGCGGATGACCCTGGACATCCTAGGCTGGAAAGCCTGGTTCGGCCATAACTCCACCAAGCCTCCATCACCGCTGAAGAACATGCAAGAAGGGTGGATGGAGTGGACGCATAATTCCCTTGCCCTCTTGGCAGAGGCGATCACCAAAAACGTCTTAAACGATAAGCAGCTGAGCTCAGCGCGATCCAGGGGCTCAAAGGTGACCCGAGAGGCCCTCTAACAGACCTGCAGTTCCCAAGGGGCGGCAGAGCTTCTGGGGGTGGGTTCGGACTGAGCGCACCCCGTAAGAAGCGCTTACGAGAGGATGGTTATGGGCCAGGAAACCACCAAAAACCAATGCGGCCGAAAGCGATGGCCGCAGCAAAGACGCCCAAGTCGAAGCCGATCGACCTTTGGCCAGGAGACCCTGACAAAAACCCAAGACCTCCTGAATAGTGCAGGAGAGGGGATCCACTGACCTCTCCGTGCACCATGTGGCAAACAACTGCCATCATAGCCTGTAGGCCCTAAACGTCGAAGGCGCACGGCCTCCTTGAATAGTCGAGACTACAGCAGAAGGGAGGCCTAAGCCTAACCACCTTCCTTCTCGGCTTCCAAACCAAGAGCCTGTGGCCTAGGATTGGACGTGAGTAAAGGATCATTGGGCCTGAGTCAGCGTGTCTGGCGAGTCCGGGAGGGGCCAAGGTCCCCCTGTGCCATGGACACCAAGTCCGGGTACCACCCGGCACTTGGACTGTTCGGGCCATTTGTAGCCTGTCTCTCCTGACTCTGTGGAGCAGTGGAGGGAGGAGCCGGAGGGGAAAATGCATAAGAAGACCCTCGGCCAAAGTCGGTGCCCAACGCGTTGACGCCCAGGGAGGCTCGTCCCCTAGTCTGAGTGAGAACTACAGGGGGCATAGAGTGTTTTCAGGTCGGCCACCGGGTGGCCGAGCTGTTGCCAAACCTGCGCCGCCACCCAAGGGGCTAGGCTCTATTCGCCGCGGCTCTCCGCTCCTGGACATTCTGTCGCGCCTACGTTGAGATGCCGGGGATGTGCCGCCTCAAGGAAAGGAGTGAG
Organism: Mugilogobius chulae; assembly: GCA_038363315.1. Classification (NCBI taxonomy): domain Eukaryota; kingdom Metazoa; phylum Chordata; class Actinopteri; order Gobiiformes; family Gobiidae; genus Mugilogobius; species Mugilogobius chulae. Next base: position 12,306,586 of record CM076412.1, on the reverse strand, counting down.
TGATGGCCCATNAATGAAAGAAAGCAGCAGATTTAGGAGACAGAGGATGGAAGGGGAGGAGTGTATCTGAGTGTTGAATCTGAGGAGTGGCTCAACACTTTACCCATGTAAGTTATTTTTTTGCAACTACCAAAAGAAGTAGCTTACTGACATTTTGTTTTGTACACACAGCTATTAAAAAACTAATACAACTAGCACAATTCGAATACAAATATTCTATGGGAAAAGGAGTAATTGCCAACTAGAAAGCTATATATGCAGTAGGGATGTTCATTATGATTAACCGTCACTAATGGCTTGAGTGTGAGCTCTTTGATCGGTTAATCGACAAAAACAAAAATATCATTTGCTCTAAGTAAGATAAGCCTAAACAGCTCAGGCGTTTCAAGTGAAAAAGACGCTAAAACTTATTCAATATTCCATTTATGTTTGGAGAAGAAAACAGACTGGATTTTTTAGCTTTTGCCTGGGAAACTATCGATGCTTAGTTGTCCAAGGTAAATTGCTACTATCCCATGCAGCACTTTTACAACTCAGTTATTATATGAATGATTTTACTCAATACACAGTGCATGCAGCAGTGTATAAAAGAGACATCTATTCAGTCGTGTTGATGAAAGTTAAAAGACCTGTCGCGTTAAAGAAAAAAATGAAAACCGTGATCCTAAATGCATTATTTCAGTCTCTTTAAATTTTTTGATTTGCATAGAATGTTACGAATGCACCAGTAAGACATTTCACTTTAATTAACGTTATCAATAACAGCATGATCGCAAACAAGGGTTTTTTAAGAAATTTGTCACCTAGGCATAGTGGCAAGTTGGGAAGCACACTTTTTATTATCTCATTACAGAGGGTAAAAACTGTTCTGATCGACCAATGGCACCAGCAATACATTTAGCACAATTAGAGATTTGACAAGTTCTCGAAGATGGGTTTGTGGTGACGAGGGGCATCTGACTTTTTTCAAAGGGTTCGGAAGGAGGCATGGAAGGTTATGCAAAGACTATCGATTTATCTGAAAATGCTCTAACATTCTGGAATGGGTTAACAAAAAGAACATCTGATAAAAAGTGTTCTTTAGCTGTTTTGGGACAAAACAATTTTCTACCTCACCTGGAGAGTGTTTGTTTTGCCGAAGTTTAAATACAAGAAGCTTTTTATGTTGTCAGGGCACCATGCAACACAATTAGCTAATCAAGCACTTCGTCAATACTGATTAAACTCTATATTTAAGCATAGAAAGCTAATGGCTTGACTGTGTAAAATGCATTGTCTGTGTATGAAGAAATGTGAAGAAACCGAAGGTGTTTGTGAGTTTTTCATGCTTCTCTACTATGGTCTGGTCAGTGCAATTATAATATATTATGCTTTGATACTAAGTATAACAAAGGACTGTTACACCCGCACATAAAAACGCGAACGACTAAACAAAAAACATCACACGCCACTTCGTTTGTTGAACCACCGCCTGGCCCGGTCCCCTGCTGTGCCCGTGGCCGGCCTGCGGGCAGCCCCTCGCACTGGGTTCCTCTCCGCTGCTGGGCCGCCAGTGCTCTAGTCCTCTCCCTCCTCATTGTCTTCGCGCGCGGTCCTTCTCCCCCTTACCTCCACCAACCACTCCTCTCTTTCCCTGTGGCCCGCGCCGCGCTCCGCCCACCCTCTCATTCTCTACTCCCTGCTCCTTTTTCGCTTCTCCTCTGATTTTCTGCCGGTTCCTGCCTTCTCTTTCCCTCTGTGGTGTCGAGTTTTCCTCGTGTTTCACCTCTGTCCCTCTCATCCCATTCTAGTCGCCCGCCTGCCCAGTCTTCCGGCCCCACGCCCCGCCTCCCTACCTACCAGCAACCACCAGGAGCCTCATGTGTTTAACAGTTTTAATGCACACGTTCTCTGCGGGGAAACGCTGGATGTACACGGACTGCAAGGTAAGTTCGGTTCGGACACGTGCGGGTTTTTTGCAAAGTGCGTGTACCCAGATACTGTTAGCTGTAGTCCGGTTATGTCCAACGCCAGTAGATTCATGTAAATTCCCACGAGAATGAATTGAATTGAAGTTGCGCCAGACTGCTGATCTCGGGAAATATGCAGCGGCCGCGGCTCCTTACTTGCACTCGCCGGAACTTACTTTCAGTGTACATCCAGGTAACACTGCTAACTAACGTAGGCTCTAAGTTGTTTACTGTGCCAATACCACAATTTCAAACTAAAATAGCTCACTTGCAAATCTTAAAATCTAGTTTAAAGTCTGAGATATCTAAGATACAGTTATTTCTGAGTTTTAATCAAAGCTAGTTTCTCACAGCAGTTAATCATTCGTTGTTATGTGACGGCCACAGAGCAGTGATTTTTTTTTCTTCAAATTTTCTTTTATTTTTGTACACTTAAGTTGCGTTAAATGATTGTTCAAGACTTACAGAAAACAGTTTTGTGTAAAATGTTTTTGCATTTTTGATGATACATGGAGGATTCTGTTTAGAACTCTGATTACTTCCTGTAATTTTCAAATTTTCTTTGTCAATTTCTTCATAATTTGCAACTTACCTGCTGTAAAACTATAAAAATATAGTCAAAAACAGAAAATTTGACATCTTTTGTTGTTGTTGTTGTCGACTTGCTTGCATTTCATGTTCGAAGAGCAAGTGGCGCGCTCAAAAGGTAGCGGCCCAGGGGCTCACTCAAATGTAATTTAGGTTGTACTCTGGGACAATGACAATAATCTTCTGTTCAGATTTTAAGGATTTTTACTGCTTAGCACTGGCACTCTCACTATGCTAACTTGTAGATACTGCATAGCAAGCACTTAATCATATCTTTGTTAGATTGCAATGATTATTTGTCATTTTCCTGTATTCAGCTATAAACTAAAAGATCCAATGTATTTTAGACTGATTTACACTCAAATGTTGACTATAAAAGTCACTAAAATAGCTTAATAGTTATTTTATGATTAAATAATAACTGATGGAATTTTAAGTTAGAACCTTACTGCTCATAAGCATCATTAACAATGTGCTTTTGTCGTCTTTGTCGCGTATTAATTGTTCTATGCTTACTAACAGCTGGGGAAAAAAAACGCTTGTTAGCATTAGAATTATGAGTTTGGCCCGTAACCTGAAGTGTTACCAAAAATACACCCGACATGTAATCTTTCTCATAACCTTGGCAGTCGAGGGGTGTGAGAAGTTTCCTGCTGAAGTCACTTAGCCTGACCCTTCTCTCTAATGCTCTCATAATGTCAGTGGGAGGATGTTTTGTCACTTGTACCTTGGTGGCATAGGCCTGTGTGGCAGTGGCAGGCTGGGAGTAGTACTGAGTCACCGCCTGCATGTAGGAATTATAGTCGGCATAGGAAGACGCCGGGGGAGCCTAGGACAAATAAACATCAGCTTATTCGGAGTATAATTTCAAACTTGACGTAATTGTGGTGTTGAAGGAGGTACAGACCTGCGTGTGGTCCTTGGCGTACTCCGCTGCCGTGGCGTCCGGAGGGGCAGTGCTGTAGGTGTGGGCCTGAGCTGCAGCCTGATAGTGCTGGTACCACTGCTGCATGGCTTCCTGGAGGCAGAGAGAGAGAGAAGAGCTAAGGAATATTTTGAGTTCAGTGACCAGAGTAGCTTATTTAGATTGAAGATGATAATCAGATACAACGTCTGATTTGAAAAACATTGTTCAAGCTTTCACCAATGAATCACTCAAGTTGGAAAGAGGGATTGTACAGATTTATTTCAAAGTAGAACATGTAAAAAAATATATATAAAACTAACCATTCTACACTCTTTCTGATTTCTAATTTGAAAAGCGTGCAGGAAGTAAAAGTAAATGAAAGTAATACATAAAAGCAAGGTTGCACACAGCAACCAGTATCACAATAATGTACTGTTTTTAAAATGGACATTGAAGCACTACCTTAAATTAGCATTAGTGTATGTAATTTATTTAAGGCAACTATTTGTTTTAATATTACTAAAACCAGTGTTTCCCAACCAGGGGTATGTGTACTCCCGGGGGTATGCAAGCACTCACCCGGGGTACTTGAAATGATTTCAGACTTTAATTGAAAGTGAAATGCACAGTATATTGAATTAATTTAAAAACAATATATGTGATGATTTTTTTTTATACTTTTGAGGCATTTTAAGCCAGCATTCATCAAAACAAACAAGAAAATAACAAAAAAAAATTGGCTTTTTTTTTTTTTTTTTTTTTTTACTAGAAAACCCATTTGTTTACCTAAAAGCACAAGTTAGGGGTACTTGGCGAGTGGGACAAAATTTAGGGGATACTTGGGACAAATAGAGGAGCCACTGACTTAAATGATTGAATCAAAAATATGTTAGTAATGCAAGTGAACTGATAGTAATTAACAGTCATATTGCAATTGTTTACAATGTTGTACGGTCGTAATAGAAAGCAGTGGGAGATGGTATTGCATTCATGTTCATGTTGTTCAACTTGTGAGTAATCATTGGTCCTCATGCTTTTCACACTTTTCCAAGTCCCACTTTTAATACAACCATATCTATACTGGGTCTAAAATATAACTATTTCACATCTAAACTAGGGCTAATCCAGACTTACCCTAGAGTGAAACAATATCAGAACTAAAGAGAGAACGGGCCCTTTTCACGTTGTGACTAGGCTTGTTCCATATTGCATAAAAACTGTGCATAGTTTGTTTTTGGTTCTCTTCATTCCTTATGAATGGAACCAGACGAATTTCTTTATAAATTATTATTTAAAAATCACAAAGCAGAGAGTGGATTTAACTAGATAACTGACACTGACACTGACCTTCACAAACGAGATAAATACTTTACCAGCGAAAGCCTGTGTGTTTATAAAAGTCTGTATTTTTGGTGCAATGCTTATCTGGCTAGTCAGATGAAATCTTTTGCAAAATTTAACAAACTCGAATCTGCCTGGCCATTCACTCGCCCGATTAGTTTGGCGAACAAACCAATGTTTAATGGCCAATCACATCGCAGAGGGGTGCGGGAGTTGTTAGCAACGACGACAGCAAGTAGTGCCTGAAACATTTTGGTATTTACCTCGTTTGTGAAGATCTGAACATTATGGAAAATTATCGTCTGATTGTAACTTTCTGTTCGCTTGGAGTCAATTAAATATGAATGGAAAAAGAAGCGACTATCCGCTGGTATTTTCAGAATAGAGCCACATCTTTATTTTCCCCATCGCAGTTATGTCGCTACCCGGTCAGCATACTTTTCTCAAATCTCTAAACAAAATTAATTTTGCCCAAACCTTACCCAAATCCCTGAACTTTTTCTAGCATATTAGCCACCAAGGCAAAGTGAAGGTGTCTGGCATAACTGGTTGGAGAAAAAAAATCAGGCAGCCTTAGCCGCAGCGTGAAAAGGGCCTGTTGCATAACTTCATAATGAACCTGTGTACCTGGTACCACACTTTGAGAAACACTGATGTACATCAATATTTCACATTGTGTCTACTGTAGGATACGATTTATACATCGTGTAATTTTACAAAGCAAAATTGCCAACTAACAGGCACCACATTTCATTTACTTGTTTGAATAATGGCTAACACTTTTGTGTAAAATCAGACTGACAAGTAAGAGCAGATGATTTACTTAAAGCGAACCCTGGCTATAATCACATCTTGCCCTAAAACACTTATAATATCATCACGTATATAAATACAGGACAAATACCTTGGAAGTATTTGTAGTTTTATTAAAATAGTGTTTTAAAGAAACATGGAGGCTGCCATTTTGCTGTGGTTATGACAAAAATAGTGTTGTCAAGGTAACAGGTGGTAGGAGGTGACTAAGCAATCTAAATTTTTCAGTTAAACATTTTCAGTTTGAGTTGGAGTTTGGCCAAATAGAGGACAATAATGTGGAATCTAGTGACACTGAAGAGAAAGAGGAACTGGGCACTGGGTGTTTTGTGGCAACAGTTCACAGATGAAACCGCAGGAGTAACCATGGCAACACTATTTTATGTCATCAATCAATATGGCGGCGCCCAGAGGCTTGAAAACAACATAAACAATGACAATTTTATAAAAAATACTAAGCAGTTATATATTTGTTTGCAATGTATTTTAGTAAACATGCCCAGTACTAGCATTTAAGCCACATTTATCTTCATAGTCAGGGTTACCTTTAAAACATGCATAAATAAACTAAATTCAGACTGGAAAAAAAGCTTAATGATCAGAAGAAAACAGATAAAACCCTACAGAAAACTAAAGTATACTAGACCTACAGAGACACTCATCTGCACAGTTCAGTAATAAAAACATCACTTTCGCATTGCCCGATGTGAACCTGCCGCTTTGTTCTTGCTGACAGCTCTCCTTTCCCTCTCCTCTGTTTCTCCACAGATTAAACTGGCTGTTTTATTGCTTATCTAATCATGACTCATTTGTTTGGGAGCATTACTTCGCAATTAACATTTAGAATTGGGTTTGGATCCTGCTGCAAATATCAGATATGCCACTTACTGCCGTGGGGAGCTCAAAATGACACGGATGAAAGAGAATTGCCACCAAAAGGAAGACGAGAAAGAGGGAAAGAGACAAATAAGCAATAGGAAGCAATGGGTATTCTTGAGAGGAGCAGTTGGAGGAGGGAGAGACAGATGCACTAGTCCTTGCCAAATCTTCATGTCTGTCCAAATATCTCCACTCCACACTGCTTCCTGCCTGCACAGTTACAGCTCTCCGTGCAACCATCCATTCTCTAATTATGAATCCATCTCTCCGTCGCTTAGCACTATTGTGAGACGGAGTAAAGTATCGCTGTGCTTTACTTGGAATTTGGAAAGACAATGCAATAGTGCTGAGAGTGATTAGAGAATAATAAATATTTTAATCAACAAGGAAATTATGATTGCAGATTTTGACTGCATTTGTCTGGGAGCGAGATTTTGATGATTCATTTTAGTGGCCTTTTCATAGAGTTGCACTCTTTGCAGAAATGTGATCTATATCTGGACAATAACACGATTAAAAACCTGATTTTATTCCTAGAAGAGCTTTGAGACCTGGTGGCTAAGGACTGTGACAGATCTTAGTCTCAGTATTAAAGCCAGTAATTCACGGGGATGGGATTTCTTGGGGATCTCGAACCAAAGCTGTGGCCTCAAGAGCGATAAGTCCGACTGAGCAGACAAAGCCAGAGCATTAAGTCACCGCTGTGCACAAACTGAGTATTGTGTGTGTCCGATGTGTAGCCGGACACAACAGAGAAAACTGATCCACCTGGAAGTAAAAACCCTAAAACAACTTTTTTTGGTTGTTAACTGTGTATATGGTGTATATTGTCCACTCAAAACTGAGCACTAATTGCAAACATCTGCTGTCAAACTAATCACACTGCTGCTCTCCACTCTAAGCCCCGCCTTCATGGGTGGAGTTTAGGGGGTGAGCTTACCTTTAACCTGGCTGTGTATAACTCTAAATTGAGTTATATACATAGTCAATCTAAAATGACTGCTGCTGAAGGCTGTCAGGAAAAAAAATGACTCAACGTCATGACAATTTTTGAATCTGACTGTCCAAGAATTTCAACCCGGATGTAGCCGAGAAGTCAAATTTTTTTGTTAAATCCAGTCAAGCTAAAATCCTTTACAAATGCCAACACAGATATACAACAAAATGTCAAAGCGTATAACCTTAAATTTTGGTTTGAAGCCATGTGGCTGTACGTTTCTTTGGGTCTAACGGTACGTTTAGGCTTCAAGGTACTAATAATGGGTAAGTTTAGGGCTGGGGCTTATGGTAGGTTAAGATTACTCTTTAAACCCAAAGAAAATGTCGCCATGTGGCTTCAACCAAGTGATTATTTTACGTCCTGGTTTCGTAACATATTGATGTATTGAACATGTAAAGAACGTGCTTAGTGTACGTTTTTGACATTTCGTTGAATATCTATATTTTCCCTGGAGACTGGGCTGAAAACATATTCTATTTGGTTCGAACGTGTGCTTCTACCCCACATCACAATAGTGTGTTGTGATTGATTCGATAAACCTTGGCCACCTCTAACCTTGCGGCTGGGGTGACTCCAGATGGATTTTTCAGATTTTGAGAATCCATCTGATAAAGCAGGTTAAGCCTTCATCATTAGAGAAGGAAATGCTGATGAACATTATAAGATTTACCATATTATACTACAGCAGGCATGTTTTAACTGTGGAGCAGTCGCACGTCCTGGACATGCTCTTCCTGATCAGCCCAGTTCACCTCCTCCACCAGGATTAGCCTGTTTTTGTCCTACCTGATGAGCCTCTTTCCCTCTGTAATTGGGCTACGGCTCTGCAGACTTAAACTCAATCTGCAGATAGATGTGCGTCATTCCTGATCACATCAAAAAGGTTCAAGAAATTTAGTGTTTCATTTTGACCTCATTAGTTTGTCATTTGTGCAAAATCTGAATGAAATCTGATATTGACATAACATTTCATTACCTGATCACACCAGAAATCAAACTCAAAAATGCAAAAAACAAAATGCTTTGAACTTTGCCGTGAGAACTCTTATGACTTAATCTTTGTTGGTTTTAGTACATCTTGCATAACGTACTCTGAATAAAATTATATAATGACTCATGCATAGCTAATTCCTTTGCCTATAGCAGCGTAACAGTCAGTGAGTACCTGTGTGTATGCCTGGCTGTACTGGCTGTAGTCCGTGGAGGTATCCGTGCTGTAGGGGGCGCTGGTGGTGGCTGCGCTGTGGGAGAAGGAGCTGGAGGTCTGAGAGACGACAGGAGCGACGGGGCCAGTGTAAACAGCAGCACCTGGAGGCCCGCTCGGAGCCTTGGCCCCCATGGAACCTGTCCAAACAACAGCAAGAGGGTTTAGTCACTTCAGTGGACACAGAGACTAGAGAAAAGATTGCTTCTAGTACTGTATATATACAATGGGTTTACAACTGTTCAACAGAATGAAACAGAGCAGTACAGAAAAAACTGAAACAGAAAAATTTATAGCAATGGTGATGCAAATAGGATCCAAAGATTTATAATATGTAATAAAAAAAATGTATGTCCTGCTATGGGTAACATGCATTCAAAGGAGCGGCTGTTTAATCTGTCCAATCAAATATCAATTAACCTTGGTCATGTGGTCGAAATAAAACAAATCAGATTTGTATTAATAATAGTTCAGTTTGTACAAAACAAAAAGTGATATGTAGATATTTCAAAAAAGTTTATTGTGTCACCATTTTTTAAATTATTTTTCTTTGATCCAAAGCAAATTTATAACATTGTATGATCTTTTGAAAATAGATTCATTTAAGACGTGTGCATATATTTCTGTAGGGCAACATTATATATTGTATTTCTGTAAGGTTTCATTTTTAGGGCCTCATTTATCAAGCTCAGAATAGGTAAGGAGGAGCAAAGAAGTGACACGGTTGAAATTTCTGTTCCACACAGACATTATAAGTGCCAAGTTTGAGGTGATACATATTTGTTAATAACATCTTGTGTAAAATGTCATTTATGCATCTTCCAGTAGTAAATTCAATACGAAACTCACTTTTTTACAGTATATACACACAATTATGTCGCCAGGCTGGTGCCACTTAGCGCCTCTGTTAACTTCAATTTCACTACAAATATTAGGTCAGGTATCACGAACCACAAATGATTTAGAAGGCTGACAAACACGTTTTGCACTCTACTTCCTGGTTTACACTAAAGTTTTCAGATGCAACGATTGGTTAAAGCAAAAAAGTCCACGCACATTATGAACCCCAATGTTGCGATGCTAGACAGTTTTCAATACACGAAATAAAACCGACTGGTGCATCAGCAGTTTAGCTCCTGGATTGATAAATGAGGCCCTTAGTATATTAACAGATCTGATGAAATAAAAACCTTACCTTGCAAAACGACACTTGGCATCACGCTGGCCAGGTTCAGGTAAGGATTGGAGGGAAGTCGGACCTCTTTGGGCGGATCTCCCAGTAACGAACTCTGACCATTGTTAACCTACAAAAGGACATGACTCACGGTTACAACAACAAACGCCCGGTCACATTTTCGTCTGCAGAACACATAGCAGCCTGCGACTCTTCACCGTAGCAACATAAGGTTAGTAATGCAGGTTTAATATAATGAACTAGAGGAGAGTTCCTGCTGTGCCACCTTAATTACACCTGCCCTCCATTAAAAAGACCTGGGACTTGAGCACATTCCCAAAAGCGGCCTGGCGGTGATTATGTCTCCGCTAGAACTTATTACGGAGGTATTTGAGTAAAGATGCATTGTTGAAACGGGGGACAAATCAAGCGGGAGAGTAGACAGACCGAATCCAGAAGGGCTCAGAGATAAGAATGTAAACTACAGCAGGGAGAGTAAACAACCAGCTGAGCACAGGGCATTGTGGGTAATACGTCCAGGGGAAATAAGATCGTTGTCAGAGTAGGTTTCAATCATTCATGAGCTGTAGTGTAGTGTTGTGGACCTTAGTGTATACATTTGTTTGAATCCTTTTGAAACTTTTTATGTAAATACTGGTTACTACATTTGTTTTTCTACATGTTGTATTCAGTCAGCCAGGTTTTATTCAATTAAGGTGGTTAAAATGAATAGATTTGTGCATAAATAGAAATACATTTAGACTTTTTGAATCTGTGATGACAGCTTTTAGAAAAATATTTGATTAGAATTATAGGTAACACTTAACAATAACTGTGCCTTAAATAGCCTCAGTACACTCTTAATTAAGCATGAATAAAAAGTTAATAATTCAAAAGCAAATCATCAATTAAGGGATGAAATATTTATTAAGGCTTAGTAACTGCTTACTTAAGAAGTTCTGGGGTTGATGGGTAAAGCTTGTAGTAATTAGGTAGTTACTAAGTCTTAATAAATGTTTTCATTATTTCTCATTTGTTCATGATGCATTACCTCATTATTAAATTTTTATTAAGTGTGCATTAAGGCTAACCAACGTGTAGTTATTTTAAAGTGTTACCGAATTATATAAATCTTTATGGATACATTGAAATTAATCAGAACAATATCGGTAAAAAGACAAGTCTGGGTGTGTGACTATGTTTCGGTATCCGTGCATCTTTTGCTTTGAGGTAAACTCTGCACATTTGTAGAGGCGACAGGTGCGTAGGAGAAAAGGCTCAAGACCAGAGAAGAAGAAGAAAACTCCCGAACACTGTCTCACTTATGCACAATCTATTAGCACAATGACCTTCTTCAGGTATGAGGACAGCCCCTTCTGTAGAACTTTTTAAAAAGTTAAAGGAGACCTATTATGTAATCTACTTACTGAGTTTTTAACCATGTTAAACACTGTTCTCTCATCATTAGTTTACCCAAAGTTACATTTGGATTGATTCCTGCATGTTTGACTAATCTTGTCCTGCAGCTGATGCTCTAGTGCTTAGAAAATCCCTGTCTTTACCTACCACCTATCCTCACCCACGTGTCTGTATTTACTTGTGATTACTCAAAAATTAGGGTGGGGAGTAAAACATACAGAGTTCAAAATTGTCATGTAACAATTTTCCAACAACAATTATTATTTTTTTTAATCTGTGGCTTTAATTTTACAATGAAGAGGCGGGGCTTATCAGTTCTGCAGTCAGTGAAACAGTTTCGATTTCTAAACCATTTTAGATCATTTTTGTGTTTTGCAATGAACAAATGTGTGTGTTGATGTGTATTGATATAGTTTCTTCTGAAATATATGGAAAAATCACAATATGTCTCCTTTGAGGGACTGTCCATCAGTCCAGATGTCCATTCATAGAGCGAGAAAGATTTACATGGTATCGGTGCATCCTAAATATTTTTTATGTGATTTTGGTCATTTGATAACAGATTGCAAAAAAATTGCACTAATACAACTACACAAACAAAACAAAAATCTAATGCATTTCAGTTAGGGCTGTGCCAAAAATCGAAAGACAGAGAGATCGCGATCTCAACTTTGTTCGATCTCGATGATAAGGCTTGCACATTAAGATCGACAAGTCTATCAGCCAATCACAATGCAGAAAATGCACGCGGCGCTGTCTGGTAGTTTTAGCCAATCACAACGTGGTAAATGCACGCGGTACAGAGTGGGAGTTGCCGCGCGCCCACTACAGTCTTTATTTTAAGGATAAAATGGTGATCGTTAATGAAATGCCTTTAACTTTTACTCATCATAATGACGAGCCACGCATTTTATTCGCATCCGTGCACGTCTTGAACCAGAGCCAAGCCTCCGTGAACCCCGCTTGTGTTTTAGGCAGGAGCCGGGAAGGCACGCACTGAACCCGGATCAAGCCAGCGCCAACTTCCCTGTGTCTGAGCTGGGAGCGCCTCAGGACCGCGCGGCCCACTTCAGCGCGAGGTTAGTGACAGAAAAGGCTCAATACTGACGGGCTTCACGTGTAAAGTGTTGTACCTGTGAGCCTCCTTCAGAAACACTCGTTTGTTCCGCTGCAACATTTTCTCTGCAAGAGGCGCGCTTTCCCACGTTTCTCTCTTTTTTTCTCTCCCTTTTCTCCACTTCATAAGCGGCGACGCACTTTCATTTACACGCACAAATTCGCTTCACTTCTTCGCGTATTTGGTCGCTATATTCACACGCGAGTAAAGCATAGCCTATCGCAGCACTTGTGCTCGCTTCTCTGGGAAGCTGTCAGTCATCTGTGAACAGCGTCAGGCTCACGTGTATAAGCGCCAGTCTGACTCTGAACGCACGGACTGACCGCAGAACAAACAAATGTAGAATTTAAATAGCCTGCAGTAAATCATGTTTTATTTTTTATATAGACTGTTTAATAAATAGCATATTATTTCTGCTGGTCAAGCTGACCTGGGACATCTAGTCTATTCTTTCTGGTCAAGGGCACATTAGGGGGACTTTCACCTGTTAAATAAATAAATAAATAAATAAATAAATAAATAAATAAATAAATAAATAAATGTAAAGTTTTTTTGAAAATACATGTAGTTTCATTTTTTTGTATACTATATTAATACTACAATTTTAGATAGTCTTTGTTAAAAAAAAAAATTGAATCGAAAAATTGAGATCGAATGATATGAAGAAAAAAATCGTGATCTATTTTTTTCCAGATCGCCCAGCCCTAATTTCAGTAGATGTTTGTGGGATCTAAGCAGATTTTGTGTAGAATAAAACTAGAAGACATTTTTACTTTATGAATGCAATGCATAATTCATCTAATACCCATAATAAGTATTACAAAAACAGCTTAGCACTTTAAAAACTCCATATAGTAAAGACATTTGTATAGCCTTAGCAGGATGCACACACCATTTACTGACACAATGTTTTCAGTCTCCATAAAAGTGCATTTTTCTGCCATTCAATGTAATCTGAGTCTACATCAGCAGCTCAGAGCCAGAAAATGCCCAATGACGTCTCTTCACCTGCCACTGAACAAATGTACTGCAGGTGCACAGAAGTAGACAGAAATACACTGAAAAATCAATTGTTTGGAGGGGGATATCAACCTCAGTAAATGTTTGGTGAATAACAAAAAAAACCTACTACATCCATCGTTAAAATAAGAAGTACAACATGCAATGCTAGTAAAGTATATGTATATAGATTTACAAACCTCATAAAAACACCTTAAAATATTTTTAAATCTTATTTGTTTTTCTTCAGTGAGCCACAGATTGCAAACACATGGACTAGAAAATCAAAATACATTTAATAACAAGACACTAAAATAAAATAGAGAAGAATAATAAAAGTTATGCAGTACACAGATGTTCTATTATTGAAAATGTGAGTGGCAAAAGTATAAACACCTGATGAAAGATGTTTCTTTGCTTTTTGGGGCTAAATTATTCCTCCTGGAAGATTTTTTTCTTTGGCACAAATTTGTTAAAATCAAGACAACGGTGCAGACTTTAGCTAGCTTGTTTGCTAACAGCAGTTGGAGTTTAGGACATTTTACTGTTGCACATAAACTAATTAACTCATCAAACAGACTTATTTAAGCATATAAAAGGTAATGAGTTGAACTGAACGTGATATTAAAGTTTGTGAGTGAGGAAATTTGAGAGAAGCAGAAGCGCTGTTGTAGTTTTCTGCTTTTCTGCTACTGTTTACCTAATATTATCTTTAACAAATAAAAACAAACAAACTTAGTATTTAGCTGTAGTTGCATAACCTTTAGCTGTAGTATAAGGGAGATGGATTTTGCTTATCTATAGGATACATATGACATAAGTAATCAGTCGACTGTCAGATCGATGCGTATCAAATGTTCAGAGTATATTTAACATGCAGCTGTGACTCTCCACCTCCGGGGATTTCATCTGAGGTCAATAATAGACTTAGAAAACCTGCTCACCACAGTCCCGGGCGGTGCTGGCTGTCGGTCTGTGCAGCCTGATGAGGAAGAGGAGGTGGAGGAAGAGGTGGTGATGGCGGAGGAGGAGCAGGGCACAGTGGGGGCGGGGGCGCTGTTGTGCTCCCCTGTGGAGACTCTGGGCTGGAGGTAAGGCATGACTCCTGCTGGGCTGTTGTGGCTGGGCACTGGAGCAGCCTCTTGGCCCAGTTCTGGAGGAGGAAGAAAGGCCGGTCAGAGCAATCACACAGGTACAAGAGCAGAGTCTAAGGGTGCCGCGTGAAGGTCAAAAAGGGTCAGACAGAAATGTCACAATAACACATGTTGGTAACACTTCAAAATAGGGTTGTATTTTAAACTTGGGAAGATATTAACTTGCAATAAATATCTAAACAATTTCCTAATGTTCTTACAAATATATTTTTCAACATAGGGGCACTTGCAAAATCAATTTTAATCAACTTAAATAAACTTTTAACCTTGTTACATCCGTGTTTTCTCATCGTTAGCTCTCTCAATATTACATTTAGTTTGATTCTGGTTTGAAATTAGTAATGCACCGATCCAGCTTTATGTGTTCCGATACTGAAATGGTCATTTAGAAATACAGAGTTGGAATGTCCAACAATGAACACTCAGATGGATAATTGTCCCAGAGCCTCCTCTGTCCTTAGATCCTTCTTTTGGACAAAGAAAAACTCAAAACCTGGTGTGAGAAGAAGAAACCTCAAGGAGAGATCCACTCCCATGGACGGACAGGCTGTAGATGTGATGGTGCAGACCATTTCAGTGGACCACAGGTTGACTCATAAATTGTGCCACTGTTTAATTACTTTGTTCTGTCACTGAAAACAATTGCTGTACCTAACCATGTGGGTTATATTTGTGCTGTTTCTAATCCTACCTAATGGTGCTATAAAGGAAGTCTTGAATTTTTATTTAAAAAACAGAAACAAGCTCTAATGTAGCACAAAGTATTGAATAATGGTGAATTCATCATGTATTTATTATGAGTTCTTGACAACTAAGTTTTACTATAAGGCTAGATTCTGTTTTATTTATTTTTTTTTGGTGAAAGAAATTTATGCTAACTCATGATGACTCATGATGTTCATGCAAGTCATGATGATTCCTGTTTTTGGTTTAAATATACCCTGATCGTGTGAATTCCTTGTATATTCATGGTAGGTTTAAAAGTCATGGTTAACTAACATGATTCCATGTTAGTTAATTGGATGTATTAATGGTGTAATTCATGAAAGAATTCATCCATTAAACCTCTGGAATTCATGATAATTCATGGTGAATTCATGATAGTTCTTGATGAGTAATGGTGAACTAATGCATGAATACATCATGAATTCATCATGAATTCACACATTAATTTCTCATGAATTCATGTCCTCTTATTATAAAACATTACTGTTTTTTCCACATGTTTTTTTTCTGGGTAACTAGTATTTAGCTAAAGCTTGAGTAGATAATTTGACATTTGGTTCATTGCAAACAGCAATACTTTGTGGATAATTTGAAAGGCAGCAGGTGAAAACTGTGTTTTTCTGTGCACTTGAGCCTCATTACTTGACAATAATACAGAACATTTCAAACCAATATCAAACGAAGTATAATGTTGAGAGAGCTAATGATGAGAAAACACTAACGTTACAAGGCTAAAAGTTCATTAAAGGTTGCAAGTGCCCCTATTTTGAAAAATTGTGTAAGAGCATTGTTAAATTGCGTAAATATCTTACAAAGTATAAAGAACACTATTTTGAAGTATTACCAACATATGTTATTGTGACATTTCTGTTTGACCCTTTTTTTGCCCTGTTTTCTTCTACCTAAACTCTTGTGATTTTCAAGCATAGTCAGGCACTAAATGTAAACTAAAACAGACCCAGTGGCTGTGTTGGGCGAACGCTTTAGCGACAGGAGTCATTCAGAGCTAACTGGAGGTGCAGCCCCGGAGCCTCTCACACTTCAGTAATATCTGTCTCATACATCATCAGTCATCATTGTGTTTATTTACAGCTCCGCTTTTCTTCAATCTCATAACATTTCACTCACTCCGGGGTTTAATAAACACGCATTTGTGCCACGCCGACGTATACAGTAGAGTAGCACACACTAAAGAGGGGGAAATGTGTGACGTCGAAAAGCCAAAGTGAGCGCGCGCATTGATAAACAGCACTTATGTGAAATCCAATATTGCAGTGACAAATGGCTCCACGGCGGCGGCACAGTAAAAGAATCAGTTCTAACAAGCCTTAAGCTAAAGTCACAGCGGTGCACTGAGACACACAAATGAACAGAGTTTCTATGTTTATGTTGCATCATTTACATTTTAAACACGACTGAGGCGGCTGGACATTTGAATTGTAAATGGGAAGCAATCTTTTGTGTTTGTAAAGTGAAAGTGAGAGTGTGGCCTGTAAAGCTCTAAAGGGCAACAACTATCCTTGTTATAATTAGCACTTAAGTACAGTTTGTGCGTCTGTTGGAAGACTTTTATTTTTATCCAACTACTACACTGCAAAAAGTGAATTTCAAGACAAGTTAAAATTGCTTGATTCTAGGATTTAAACTCTAACTTCAAACATTTTGATTAATTTAAGCTTGGTTTATTGTAGAGACCTTGATCATTTTTCTTGTTTCAAACAGTTTTGAATTAATTTCATGACATTACTTTTTATTTCAAGCCAAATGATTTGCCAATCGATCAAGAAACAAAAAAAAAATTACCAATGAGACAAGAACATTTCTTATCTCATTGGCAATTTTTGTTCTCTTTTAAGCCAAATTCTTTATAAGCAGTCAGAAACACCTTGAAACAAGTGAAATATGCTACATTACATAAGCTATTAAATCTTATCAAGTAAAAGGACTCAAATCCAGATTAAAATTCTGAACCCAAGTTAATTAAGCAAGTTTAGATATATAGTTTTTGCAATGGACATGCTATTTATGTAATTTCTGTTTTGTTATGGTAGAAAAAAGTAGACCGTCACAAAAGACAAAGAACACAAACTGAACCAATGATCAAGTACTGGACACATACTGTATATGTAACTTTTACAAATACTGAATGTTTAAGTAAAGTAGTTAAGAATCAATAAAATGCTTCATGTAATTAAAGCAGAATGTAACTTGGCTTGATTTGTGATCTTTAAAAAACAAATGCCACCTGTTTTACCCATGTGAAGACTTCTTTATTCTGCGTCTCACCTGAAGGAGAGTCTCCCAGCAGGCCTTTCCCCAGAGCCACCAGCCCTGGAGGCCGCAGCGACAGGGCTTTCTGCATCAGCAGCTTGGAAGGATCTCCTAATAAACTGGCCACCTGAACACACACAACACAGGGTTAAACAATATAGTGACCATTTTGGATAACTATTTGTTTGAAAGGACCAAAACATTTATCATATAGTAAGAAAGAAAGTGTGCTATGTTCTTCAGACATTGTAATACTTCCAATAAATGTATTTTGTGGTGTGTAGGTGCTTCTTGGTAAATCTGATGTTTGGTTGTGTTAAGTGCTAAGCTGGCGGCACTCCTCGATTTCTTCTCACTCCAGTTGGTAACACAGGGCTACAGACAGTTAGCAGGAAGTACGGTCATCCAATCAGCAAATTGGGAGGGAAGCAGTGTGTTGACCTCTATATTAAAGGTTGTATGGAGGATTTTTCAAATCCAACAGCTGCTTGCTGTTTTTCAAATGATGCACATGTGTTTCTCCTCCCAGAGCCACGCCCTTCACTGCTACTGGAAACACTGAGGGTTTGCTTGACAGTTTAACAGGCCAATAGATAACGAGGTACCTGGTTATCTATTGGTCATCGTTTTACTGGCCTCATCATGTCCACAGTTTATATATTTTTATAATTATTTTTTGTTTAGCACAAGTACAAGGCTGCTACAAATCTATGCAACTGTTTTGGTCTCATCTCAGTCTTGACCTCCAGTGGTCTCAGTCTTGGGACTGTGTGGTTTTGGAAAGGTCTTGATCTTGATTAGTGTGATCTTGACTACTACACTACAAAATATATACATTTAGCTAAAGATATTTATGTTTGTCCTTAAGTTGCTTCAAAAAGGTAATTTAATTTAATGACAAATGATACAAAATTCACAACTGGAGCCACTCTGTCACTTTTCAGATCTTGCACACGGAAACATTAGGATTTGTTATTTAACAGCGCGGCTTTTGTATACAATGGAACAGTTTTAAGCAATGATATTTCTATTGAGGTAAGCAAATGATCCACACCCAGACAGAGAAGTTAGACCACCTTTATATGCTTAAAACATCACTTTATAAAACAAAAACAAGATAGATTTACAATGTGGCCACTCCACTATTAGTTTTACTGTGAATAACTATATATGCTAATATATAAGTGTTTATTTAAAATTTAGGAACATTGCACAATAATACGCTTTGATCAAATGTACAGTAAATATGTTGAATTATAGTTACAATAGCTACTTTACCTCGACCATTCTATATTGTAATACCAGATTAAAAGAAAATGTTACTCATTTAAAAACAACTGCTGACTTTTACTTTGACATTTGTAATAAACAAAAGCACCCGAGACATTTACAAACTAAATATGCAAATGGAAAGAAGCTCAGATTTTTCACCTTAAGGTCTTTTCTTGCTCAGAAACAACCCTTTAGTTTGCATGATTCCTGCTCA
Source organism: Mugilogobius chulae (assembly GCA_038363315.1). NCBI lineage: Eukaryota > Metazoa > Chordata > Actinopteri > Gobiiformes > Gobiidae > Mugilogobius > Mugilogobius chulae. The sequence goes on along the minus strand of CM076412.1, from coordinate 12,287,559 downwards.
TTTGGCCTCATTAAGCAGCAAACGCAGCAGATTTGATGTTGAAGCGCAGATAAACTTACGGCTCACCTATGCAAATGACTGTTGGTGCTGTATGTTTGTGCAGACACAGACATGTAGGTACGCACCGAGCTCACGCGCTTGTCTTTGATGTGGAGGAGCTGCTGCTGGGCGAGCTGCATGTGCAAGAGATTCTGAAGGACCAGCCCGTTCCCAAGCATGGCGCTCTGAGGAGGGAGAGGAGAAGGTTTACAGGTGTATACGATACGATGGAAATGTGTAGCTACTTTAAAAAGACAGAAGACAGTTAGAGCTGAGCGATTGTGACAAATGTTCAGACGATATTTCATTAATCCAACAAAAATTTGATCAAAAAGTCTTTAAGCTTTTTTTGTATACGTTAATAGGTTGCGTTCACCTTGCAGAATTTTATTATGTCTTTTGTCTAAATTAAAATTCTGAATCCAAGTCACTTTAAGCAAGTCTAGATAGATAGTTTTTGCAGTGTAAAATTCATATTGCCCTTCTTTAAATTCAGTATCTAGATTTTAAATTGCCTAAATTCAGAATTGAGTTTGGAATGAATGGCTGAAAGAATCAGTAAAAACATCACAAACATCTAAAGCTGATTGGTCGAAGAGTCACAACATCGGAACAAGATGAGAAATCTACGTTTTGTTCAATCCAGTTGAGACAAAAGTATCTTTCTTTCCGTTTGGATCACAAATATTGCAATAATTCTCCAGACAGGGCCATAATTAACAAAATAGTAATCAAAATTAAGCTAAACCTGTACAGCAGGCCTATTCAACTTAAGGCCCCTGGGCAAAATTGGCCTTCTAAAGATTTGATCCGGCCCTCCAACTCATCTGCAATTTTATTTATGTTTTTATTTGTAGGCCTAATTCTGATGGTGTATTTGGTCCCTTTTTAGTTTGGTGTAATTCTGCTTTAGACTTGACCCACTAGCAGCCTAATGTCAGTTAGTCGTGGTTCAGACTTGGCTAGTGCTGGTCTAGTCTTTGTTCAGTTCTGGTTCAGTGCTGGTTTGGACATTTTGTAGAGCAATACCAAACACAATAGGAGAAATTACCAGCATTACTGAGCAGAAGGATATTTTGCATAACCCTAAAATTTGGCATCATTGGCCCAGTGGTCATGGTTCTCTAAAAAAACTGGCCCTTGGAAATAATGAGTTGAACAGCTGCAGTAAAGAGTCAAGCTGAAGTGTTCTGTCCATTGAAGTGAAAGTCTAATTCAAAAAGCCACACACAAATAAACCTATATGTTATTCATAGGCTTCTGGGAAATATTTTCTTGCTGATTTGAATGTTTTTGGAAGGACATTTCCCCATTGAAAAGATTTAATGTTTTGATTTGAATTGCTAAATGATGCCAAGGCTCATGAATAGAAAAAGGTAAATAAGATCAGCTCTAAAGGTATATTGTGAGCATTTATGCATAATTTGTTTTTAATCACTGAATTTAAAGTAACTAAAATATATTCATGAACCATATCAACGCGTTTATATAATAAGCAATTTTGAGTACTTTTCACCATTCAAAATAAACATACAATATATTAATGCTTTGTTTTGTTTTCATTGGTAATATCTATGATTTTTTTTGTTTGTTTATTTAGCAATTAGCTTTTTCCTGTGAGAGAATTTGATTGTCTCCGTTTGGAAGGTGACTGCTTCACAATTTTCTGACTTTCAAGCAAAACGCAGAATTCAAAGCATCTTATTGTGAGTACATATACAGTTTAGTGGGAGTAATTAAAACGCAGGAGAGGGTCTGACCTGGTGGGCTTTTCCCAGAGTGAGCAGTGCAGCGGTGAGAGGAGGTCTGAGGAACGGCAGGCTGCTGTGGTGAGCAAACTTTCCTGGAAAAACACACAGTCACATAAGTCACACCAGAACACTGATCAACAAGCTCAACAAAACTCAGAAATTATAGGTTTCAGCATGATTTTAATTCTCAAGATGCACATGAAGAGAAACTCATCTTGATTTAAGTCTCTGTCTTTTCTCACCATTAGTTTACTCAAAGTTGTATTAATCATGATTCCTGCATGTTTGATTAATCTTGTATTGTCCTACAGCTGATGCTTCTAGCATTAAAAAATCTTACAATGAAGAGGCGGAGCTTATCAATTCTGCGGTTTTGAACAGGAAGTAAATGGACCACTTTCTATTTCAAAACTGTATTACATACATTTTGTGTTTTACATCAAACAAGATATAAATGACTGATCCATATATATAATAGAGGGATTATCGGTCAACATCACTTTCTGTTCTAATGTACATGTCACCTGCAGAAAGATGCGCTGTCAGTCTAGTTAGCTGGGGAAACTTCTTTGATAAAAACAACAAATCGGGACGAGAGCTAGCTGTTTGGATCAGTTATGAACCGGTATGAAGACATCTGGCTCCTGAAACTTGTTTTTTCACTCACCTGAATGTATTGTGTATAGATGGTAAGACGAATTTCATTCATAAATGTTGATTTAGCAGCATAACTTTTGTTTTCTCTCAGTGATAAACTTTTGTTGCTAGCTGACAACAGGCAAGTGTTGCTGCTACAATTTTGTCACGCATGTCTCGTGTTGATAAACAAATAATCCCTCTAAAGTTTATTCCTAAATACATAAACAACAACATCAACAACAACAAAAAACGCCATAGGTCTTCTTTGTAACAAGTTACGCTACATTTTTAAGTAAAACACAGTGAAGATGATGAGGATTTTACTAAATTATTGTCCAATTTGGTTAAATATGATCTATGTAGAGGTAATTGGCTCTGTACAGTTGACTTGTTTATGTTCAAAATAGCTAACTTCTTTCCTGTTCAGTTCATTTCTGAGGTATTCACTACACCAGCTTAAAACAACAAATACTCTTTAGATCAGACAGTGACAGTGAGTTGTGGTGAATGTTACAGAAAACACTTTAAAAACTTCACAAATCAGAAAAAAGAATTCACCAGAGGACACTTGTGTGTTTAAAAAGAGACGTGTTTGTAACTAAATGCTAACGCTAACAGGAAATGCCAATTCCACAACTGCTACTTAGCAACCACAATGTAAATATTCACATAAAATAACATAAATGACACAGACGTTATGATTTCACAAATTATAGTATTTTGTAACACTTTAATTGTGTTAAATGATTGTTAAGCCTCCAGGAAAAAAGTTGTGGGTAAACTGTCTTTGCATTTTGGTGCTTTTTGGAGGAATTCTGGTTACTATGATGAATATTTACTACAAAGACTTTCACACCAAACTCAAAATTAGAACAATGTGATGGTCTGTCATAAATAACTTTAACTTTAAACTAACCTTCTTTCCAGTGACAACTTTAAATCAACTTTTTATCATTTAGTTTTTACATTCTTGACAAAAGCTTTAGAAATCATAAATACCACTGCAAGACAAAAATATGGACTAAAAAAAATCTATATCAGACTATTCCTTCCAAAAAAAGTATATCAAACCATTTGTCAAACTTTTGGCCCAAGGAAGAAACACTCTGACAGAAAATCAAACGCCAAATCAATCATTTTTTTGGACAGGCACATTTCCAGGGCACACCTTACAAAAATATAACAATCGATAAAATGCCCAAAGCTAAAACAAGCCTCCAAAAAGCTTATTATTTGAAGAAACAAACGTACTACTGATGTAAAATGTGATGTAAAGAATAACTTCCAGACTGAGAACAGCTTAGACCGCCTACACAGCTACACCTCCTGTTGCTTCTTCTTCTTCTGCTTTAGATAATAAATGTAGCTAACCGTCATGGCTAATAAAAGCTAGCTTCCAGAATAGGTAGAGGTAAAGTTTAACATTTAATCAAGTGACTATTTTTAGACTTTAATTGTGCCGTGGCTTCTTTAAGAGCTCCCCAGCACCTTCCATCCAGCCCGCTTCCTCTTCTCATTTGTTCTGCTAATGTCGCCTGCTTTCATTTTAATACCTGATTAGCCATTCATCAAATAATGACGAGGTGATTGCACCAAAGTCTGGATCAGTGTGCAACCTACGATGGACCTGGTGATTAGACCAGAACTTTTTTAGAGCAGAAGGAGAAGATATAACTGAGACTGAAGCGGCGGCGAGGTGAGATAATGAGGGATAATGTGTAGGTAAGACTAGGTTGTGTTCACGTTTTGAGGGCAGATGTGACCTATTTTCTCTAAAACGCTCCACTAGAATTGTCTAGAATTCTTATTGAAATGGTCATTTGGAGCAAAGCAAAAGGCTGGAGTCTCGGAGAAACTGAAACCGTGTAGTTTTAGCTTTTGATAATCAAGAGGATCTAATCATAAGTGAGAACAAGATCAGCACAAAAGGACAACAGAATCTAATTTTCACCAAAGCTTCCTTCATTTTTGGTAAGTGATCTTCTTATGGTAGATGGTTTAAGGAGCAGTAAAGCTTGTGTTTATAGTTGAGACATGAAGGATTTGGCTTATTTGGCTAATTATTTTACAAAAGCTGAAGTTCTTTTAACTTGAAGAGACGATACTCAATTTGTCACAATAAAAGAACTTAAAATCAATTCCCACAGCACAGATCTCTTGTTACAGTAGTCTACCCATTCAGGTGGAAATTAGTCTGCAATGTCCTAATAGTCTAATATTGTCCCGTCTCATGCCTAACAGTTTAAAACACATTGTAAAGAACAATTCAGAGGCTCAGAATGCATTACACTGCAAAAAAAGGAAAATCTAACTTCGATAAATTGACTTGAATTAAGCATTTTAATCTTAAAATATTAAGATAAATACTAACAATTACTAAAATGATTTGACTTGTTTTAAGATATTCTATTTGATTTACCTTATCTAGATTTAAAAACTTATTTGAAGCAACTTTGTATCTGTTTTAAGCCATAATAGCTTAAATCAAGAAAAAATTTGCTTAAAAATCTTTTCTGTTCAAACCAACTAGGTTAGTCACATTGTCTTACTGCACTGGCAGATTATTTCACTTTAAATAAGACATTTTTACCTCAAGATACCTTTTTGAAAGGCTTTTTGCAATGTATGTGAACAAAACATATTAAAAATTTGATTTGTTAACATTTTTAATCAGGTACAGGACCCTTAAAATGAGTTTTAGGGACTAAATTAAGTTTGTTTGTTATGTTGGTAATATAGGCCAACAAACAAGGTTTGATTAATCAGAACGATTTCACTCTAAATAAGAGTTTTAATTTTCTTTTACATTTAACATTCCAAGTGTCATGGTTTGTATTTTATACGATATTGAACAAAAAGGAATTGATCAAGAAAAAAATGGGAGGGCCCTCATTTGGCCGTCCCAATGAGAAGTGGCTTTAACCACAAACATTCTGTGTCTGGACATTTAAAGTCACTGTAATAAGCCTTTTTAATAAAGGATAATGTTAGCTGAGCCTGCTGTAATTTATTATATTAGCCCATAGATGGTGATGTCATCTGAAACTGAACGGGTTATTTCACGCTTTTTAAGAGCCGTCAGTGCAGTGGTGCATGTAGTAGTAATTAAACCTTTAAGCTGTAAAATGGCCAAGTCTGACATGGAAAGAACTGGACTTGGAACAGGATAATACTATTTAAACAGTTTATTAGCTAACAAATTGATTTGATTTGCTTAGTTGTTATGCAATATTACTGTATTTATTCCTTCTCAATGCTGTTCTGTGCATAAACATTTACCTCATATTTATTCACTGGTTATTTTTCTGTCCATCTGCTGCAGTAGTTCATAATCATATATTGAACATGTCACATACTGTACGTGCTCAGACATAACAGCAACTGCACATAAGAGTTTTTAGACTATAAAATTATTACGGTTTTAAAATAATTTTTTTTGCTTGATTGCATGCTTCTATTTCAAATGCATGCTTATATTTTCAAACAAAAGATTTCTTATCTTATCTTAACTTATCTTAATGTTACAAGATAAATCATGATTTAAACCAGAGATGTGGACCTGGACTCGAGTGAGTTACTATTTTCATGACTTAAGACATGATTTGACAAAATGGACAAAGACTTGACTTGGAAGGTCAGTGAACGAACGACTCCTCACTGTGAACAATGAGAAATCAAGTCACAAAGGTGAACGATTCATTTACTTATTGGAGTAAATGCAGGAACAAAAACTGATTTTTTTTTCACTCAAATGTGCATGTACAGAGAACACAGAGCACCAGTATCTCCAGGTGTCACCTCAGACACAGTTTGCACGTTTGCTGTTGTCTTTGGACTTGCAGGTCAGGATCACAGATTTAATTTCACAGCGGCAGCTTGTGGTGGTGATGTCTGTCCTCATATGTCCGTGGTAACTTTACAAGTAGACATGTGTAAGTTTGTGTCCTTACTCGGCTCATTTCTCCATGAAAAGGAGTCGTATTGTAATAAAACACACAAAACATTTTAAACCTTAAAAATCAAGGAACAAGTCTCTGCAGTCAGAGAGGAGGAGAGAGAGCGAAAGAAAAATGCAAAAGCCCACATCATTTAAACATTTGCAGTATACATTTTTTGTTAAAATGAGTTTGTTCTTTGGTGTGTTTGAAAAGAGACTTTTAATAAATACTGAGTGAACTGAGGGGGGTTAAAAAAAAAGTCAGGTTCCTTTTAAAGAGTCGGTAGTCGCATCACTACAAAACCATGACTTGGTCTTACCTCAGAACTAAAGTAACATTTAAATATATCTGTGCATACCTCCTCTTTTCCCTGTGTTGTACGGCCTCATGAGGATTTGCAGAGCAGCAGGGTTGGTCATACTGGTCAACAGCTGAGCAATGTTGGGCTCCGGCAGCAGTCCTTTTCTGTTACTCAGAATCTGAAAAAGAAAACGCATAATTAAGAATTACGAAACACAATATTGTTTGCCGTAGATTTCCTATCACTGTTTGGCCCAGGGAGCTCCCATTACACCAGTTTACATCATGAACGTGCCTAGAGTCTGTCAGAGGAGGAGACACAGCCACGGGCCAAGCAAATAGGAAGCAGGCAGTGCAATGAAAGAAAAAATGGGATGTGAAATCAGATTGAATAAATAATGTTACACAGTACAGTACGTCTCAGAGGAGAGAGCAGACAGATACATTTCCAGCCTTAAAAAACACCAGAGGAAACTCAACTACTGATTATGATGGAGGAATGATAAGAAATCTCCCATGACTTGGCCTGTATAAATGTAGCGAGGATATAATAGACGATAATAGTGGATTTGTATGAATATTTTTCACTGTATGACATCAATATGTTTATGGGCTCTATGTAAAGACACAGTTTATAAGCTCAGATCATTATAAAGATTCGGTTCTGAAACTATATTGGCATGTTCATCTAAAAACATGAAGCAAAAAGCAAAAGTTGTCTAAGGTAAGGTAAGGTAAGGTTAGGTAAAATAAAAGAAAATGTAAAAACAATTAAAAAACAATAAAAAAAAAAAAAAAAAAGTTATAAAGCCAAATCTATAGTGTAATACAAGTATTTTATGATTTCTTATGCCAATCCCCTCAAAACAGTGAAGAAGAATACAGACAGATGTCCTCCAGAGTGCTTCACACAGCAGACTGTACTCGATGTATCGGTATCGGGACATGTCGTGAGATTGTTGGCAATACGTGTAATATTACAAGGCGTATCCGGTTACATGTCAAGATACTTAAACTCATATAAATTTTACACTCATGAACCTGGACGGCTGCTTTGAGGCCGAAACTATTGAGCTGAAAAATTACATAATCATAGAATGGTTGTACTTGTATTAAAAGCAGTGTGAAAATACAATGCTTCTGCATGTTGTCAATCTATATAATCAACGTTACATTCTTAACACTGATTTTAAGGAGTACTGTACTCAAAAACATACTTTGTACATTTTCTTCTTTTGGTCAGTAAAATACATCTTGATGTGTATCGCATTGAGGGAATTTTATTGAGATAAACATGTTTCGGGGTAAGTATTGTATGGTAAGGCTCTTGGCAGTACCCAGCCGTAACCCTGGGGCAGTTGAGCAGAGGTGATTCTTCTAAACACCTGATGCCTCAACCTCCGACCACCACCAAGCGTTCCCAAAGATGCATGTTATTGGTTGGTGGGGAAACCGGAGTGCCCGGAGGAAACCCCCCAGACACGGGGAGAAACATGCGAACTCCACACAGGAAGACTCGATCCATGCAAGAGTCAAACTCACAATCTGTTATTGTTGATTTATTTCTTTCCAAAATGTATATTATTCTTATTGAGGTGAGTTTTGTCATTTTGTCCGTTTTCGTTTCACCAAAAATTACTCTGGAATGACTTAAGATATGAACTTTTTTACACATTATAAACGCCTGACTTAATTCTCTAAAAACTACATTAAATCTGTAATATTGTTATTTATTGAAAAAGCCATGTTTGTGAAACTTGGCTCATATAGATATCATATAGATTCTGATATCTATATGAGTCAAGATATCAGAATCTTGACTCATGTATCGAGACAAGAATCGAATCCTGATAAAACTGACTCATTGTTCCATCCCTAATGTATATCAATCTGTTTTGGTAAATGAAGAGTAAAAATACAGAGGAACATATTTGCATTTGTGGGTCACAGATAGACTTTCATTCTGCTTATGGAGTTGTCGTTCTACTTTCACTGTCCGTAGGTTTGCAGTAAACAGAAAACTCGTAGTATATTTTGAACTGATAATACACTTTTTTCAGCTTCTAGGCAGAAACACAATCATCCAATCTGAAATGAAATCTAAAAGCAGCCGGAAACAGCCGCCGTGTTTTGATTTTAAAAGTGCACTTCTGTGTAACTTGTCTTTGTGCTGCTGCTTTACTTACAGAATGTTTCACAATACAGCATTAAACCCATAGAAACAACAATGTGATGCTACAAGGAAAAGTTCTAATCTGTGATGAAGTGATCCCCCAAAATTTGCTCCAAAACCCAAAGTACATTTAATAATAGAGCTGTTTTCCTGGAATTGTGGTTGTTTTTAAAGCAGCTTTTGGTGTTGGAGAGAAGTAATCGAAGGACAAACTAGTGATCTGGCATGTACAGTCACCGGTCTGACCATGAAACTGGACGAAATGTTGAAGTCACTATATGATCCAACGCTGGGTGTCAGGAGGACTGATTGAATATCTGGAATAGATTAACCCAAAGAGCAGCCTAAAATGAATTATTGAGCTAGTAGAGCAGCTGGTTAGTGGTCTTATCTTTTCCTGAAGGTCACTGGCACAAACTGTTCCATCTTGGACTGTCCTGTTCACATTTCTGCCTTGGCCCCATATCTCTCTCTCAGACCCCCCACACATGTATAGTTCTCTCCCTCTTTAGCCCTTTATTTTTTTTTGTGTGTGTCTGTCTTCTATGTGTTGTTATTGTACTGTATGTGTGCCTTCTTTGTAATTTTCTAGTTCGGAATAATGGGTGGCGGCGCGCATAAAAGTGCACCGGCCCCGGAGGCTCACTCCAAAAGATATTTTTGTTGTACTGTGTGACAATGACAATAAATCTTTCTGTTCTGTGCTGTTTTAGAAGGGTTAGTTGTTTACATTTTTCTTAGCATTGGTTATTGGCAATTAAATTAATTTTAAGACAAGCTAAAAGTTAACTTTTTTTCAGAAATTCTGACAAATTCTTTTTATTTTATTTGTTTTAAACTGCTTTGGACGGTTTCAAAACTACCTCTTAGTTTGAACCAAATTACTGTATTTCTCAATGGTTTAAGAACATTGGCCCTCATTCATGAAAATCTGCCTAGCTTCCACTTTAAGAGGCTGTGAAAACTCTACGTCAGATTTATGATGTAAATTCCTTCTTAACAGCCTTTACGCCAAATTTACCTATTAACTTCGGCTATGAATGGTTGTTTGCATAAAAATTAATATTGCATTTAGAAAACTACTCCGTTATATGGCAAAAAAAAAAAAGTCCAAACACACTCCTTTGAACACACTCAAAGGAAACGTATTCAGGTCACAGAAGGAACAACGCTGGGATTTTGCTATTTATATTGCGTTTGAAACAGCAAGTTTTTTGTTCTTACAAGTGCTCCTGAGCGTTCTTAGGATTTGTACTTACGGACGAAGATTTTATGTGAAGAAAAAATATTGTAAATGCCAAAAATGTTTGTAAGGTGCCCTTAAGAACAAATTTGTTCGTACAAACGTGTCATGAATGAGGTCCATTACCTTTTGATAAATCTACTGTATTTATACTGTTTTTATTCAAGCAATTACATTTTATCTGGTTAAAATGACTCAGTTTCAGATTCATGTTTGAATTCTGAAAGTAATTTTAAATGAGGGTTAGGAAAGTAACAAGTAATGTTATTGTCAATACTTTGCATGTAATTTGATTGAAAGTCAAACAAAAATAGATCAAAAAAAGCCACTAAATAATGACTGATCTCAAATAATAGCACGTCTTTTTATATCTACAGACTTGTAATGTTTGAAATACACTTGTTACACTGTGTTTGTAGTTTGTCTCTTGCTAAAAAGCAGTATATTTCGTTTGGAAACATGGTGAGTGTGTGTATTTTGGCACAGCCTTGGAGACACCCCCACGTTTGTGCGGAAAATTTAGCATCAAATAATTTTAGACTAGCCTTTGATCTGCTTCAGCTCGCATTCAACTTTGAAGAAATGCTTTTTTTTGTGCAGTAGTTAGTTAGCTCAGACAGTGTAGCACAATCTCAAATTAATCGTCAAACTCAGCTTTTCTCAAGACATCTCTGCACTCGAGGAAAGCCTTTTTACAATATGTACCGAACAGACTGTGTAAAACTCACTTGAAGGCACGTTCTCAAATAAAAATTAATCACTCATTACGCTGGGTAAATTTAATTCCACCGCACAAGGCAATGAAATGGTATTATTGAAGCTTTCTTCTGACAGGAGCAGAGTAGTCTTTGGTAAATGGCCCAAAGATACAACTATATAAAACGAATTAGCAGCTTGGTGATATGTCCTGCTCCCTCCGCCGCGAGCTGCTCTGGGACTCCGGTTCTAGTCCGACTTGTTTCCTTCCTGTCACTTCCTGAAGTTGGAGCGATTTGACATGAAGTAAGCGAGTTTGTTTGACACCGCGTTTGACAGACGTGTGCGCACAGTGGCTGTATTTTTAGAGCAGAATAATATCCGGTGTAAATCCGTGTAAGTGCAGTGATGGTGAGAGCTACAGTTGTCATGATGTGAAGTTTCAAGAGCAATTTCAATACTAATGGCTCATGATAAGAAAAAACGTTTTGGTAAATATTATAACCAACTGGTGCATACGCTACTGATACCAATTCTGACACCATTATTAAGTAAAAATGCACTTTTTCAGTTCAAAGTAGGGCTGTAGTCGACTAAAGAAAGTCTTGGTTGACTAAAATTCTGTCTTATCATCTGATTAATCGACTAAAAGGGGGTGTGGCCAATGACAATTTGACCCAAAATGTGCTCAAAAAGACTGAAATTGATTTAGAGTTCATGCAAAAAAAAAAAAAAAATCAACAATTTATACAGAAAAAGAACATGGCCGTGTGTTTACATCATGAATCGCAGATTAGACTGAAGGATTTGGTCCAAATGTTCAGCTAATTCAAAACGTTTTGTTGCTGTTCAACATGAACTGGAAAAAGACAAACTTATAAAGCTAACAAGTAAAATAAGGAGTTGAATTAAGTAGCATGTCTTGATAAATCAGAATATTTTGTAACACTTTGCAACGTAAATTTTAGTTTTTATTCCAAGCAAAGCATTTTATTTCAAGCTCGAATAAATTTGTATTTTTCATATTTTAGGTAAAAGTAGATATTTTATGCTTGTTCCAATGGTTGTCTTATTTTAAACCAGAAAAAAAAACTCCTGGTATTCAAATTACGTTAATACTTCTTACTTCAGGCAGATAGTCACTTGTTATGTAATTTTAAATGATCATATATTTCAGTGTAAATCTTTATCATCTAACTAATGTTGGTCGGCTAAGAATGCACGACTGAACGACTGGAAGTTTTAGACAATACCGACATTTCAACCATGGCCATACACAGCATTGAGGTCAATAGTATAGTAGTAGCAGTATTGATTGAATGCAAAGGTTGCAGCTTTTGAGACACTAATATTGTAATAAAGCATATAATTTAAGCAATATATTGTAAATTTACCATAGGACTAGAGTAAAAATAATTCATAGAATGCACAGAACACAATTTCACCCAAATATTTCTTACATTAAGTGTTTAAAAATAGATAATTTAAAAGACACACAAGGGAATTTCTCCATTGGTCTAAGAGAATCAACTGTTAAGTCAGAGGTGTTTCAATAGACTTTGATGTAATTTTATGTGGTCAACATTTGACTGTTGTTTTTTTTAAGTTGTTTTTGTTTAATGCCTGATTTTTGTACTTTTGACAATAATAAACACATTATTCCACAGCAAGACCATTCAAAATTATTCAGAAAGAGTCAGATTTGGTCCTGTTTTTGTGATGTAGTATCATTTGCTCAAAAGAGTATTATTTTCCAGCAGTGACAGCCCAAGTGGGAACACATTTTACCAGTGAGAGAGTGGGTTAGAGTTACACCTCTTACCTCCATCTCTTTCTGCTTTAACTAGTCATTTAGCAGCAAACTACAGTTTTCCCCTGAACACTTTTACTGGTGTGAAAAAAAATGCTTAAAAATGAATGCATTTATAAACATAACATGGGGATTGAGCATCAGTAGCAGAGGTTTTCTAAATGTGCATTTATTTTAATAAATTGGAATGCTGAAACACAGTAAAATCATGTATTTTTACACAAAATGTTTTCCATGAGCAGGACACCTCAAAATAAACATATTAAAAATGAGCTAGTCCTGGATAATGTTTCACAGTCTACTCCGTTTAAAGGTTGTGTTCCATGATCTTTAACGTAAGGACGTCACAAAGGCAGAAGCTGGGCAAAATTATTATCATTGTAATATTCAAATATCTAAATGGTAGTTTCAATCCTTCTCAATTAGGTGATCTTGATTAGTAACAATACCCATAAACCTGTTATTTTGTCAGATTTTTTACCTGTAAGCAGCATGTTTGAGCAAATGTAGTCATAAATGCAATATAATAATGAGAAAAAAACGCACAATCAGAAAGAGTTTTGTATTTCTATTTGTGGTGTAAAATTTGGGAATAGTTTGAATATTAGCCTTACACTAGCAAGATATAATCTAATTCAAAAGAAACTGTAAAGAAGAAATACTTGCAAAATAATAATTATTCAAAATGGATTGTGTCGACGCGTAATTTGCTCTTGGGACGTATTACTGCACATTTTGTAAAACTGCAGGTAACTTATCAAGTGACTGAATGTGTATGCATACTTTTTATATTGTAAATTTAGATAATAATGAAAATGTGTAAGAGACAAAGGGTATGATACAATACGTTTCACTTTTATTCAGAATGATACTTACATGTAAACTTGAAGGAATTTTTTTAATTCCGAACTATTTAATCAGAATTAGGATGCACCGATCCACTTTTCAGTTCGATACCGATACTTTGGCTTAAGTATCTAGATACTCTATCAACGATACATGTAAGGACTGAAACGCTTTTTTCTATTAAAATAAGTATTTTGTCATATATGCTATGTAACTGTATTTTATATGCAACCACACTTAACACTTATCTGAATATATGTACAAATATGGACAAATGATATTGGTAAATATATCATGGAGCGAACCATCCAGCAAAATTTCAGGATTGGCACAGATATCGATCCCAGTATCGGATCGTGATTCTATTCAGAATAATTAATTAGGAATTAGAGAGAAACATCATGTAAATGTGGCCAGTGATTGGTCGGCTCACTGTGTTTTAACCGACTTGGGTCTCTCCAGAGAAAATGTGCTTTTATGAGCATTTGTACTCAATTAAGTATTGGAACAAAACCAATAAGCACCACCTCAATATTGCATTACAGTGTCAGGTTTTTGCTTCCCTTAACTTGTTTTACACATGAGCGTATCCTACAGAAGCACCTGTAGAATCCACACACTAGCTTCATCCTGACCGGAGCTGCAGCTGGACTCACTTCCTGTCTGTCACGTCCCATTAGCGGAGCCTTTTGATGGGGACAGAGTGAGTTTGACGTCCCTCCCTGACAGCCGCAGTCTCCAGTATGAGCGCGCGGTGCATATGTGTCTCTTCCCCCTGTGTCCGCGGGCTCAGTGTCGAACAAGAACGGACGGAGCTGACAGGGAAGAGGAGATGGAGAGCTCTATCGCCCCAGAAAATGTCAGCGTGCATCACTGGCTTTGGCTACGGGCACTGCTCTCCCACACAGTAACGCGCGCACATGCCAGGGAGGTAAGCTGCGAAGAAGGAAGGCGCGAAGTATCGAAGAGAGAGAGAAAGAGAGGGAGGAGGGTGAAGGGAGGAAGAGAGAAGAGGAGGAGGCCATCTGGTCCTTAGTGTGCACGCTTGCTTAAAATGATAAGTGTAAAATGTTGGAAAAGAGCCGTGGAGAGGTGCAGGGCTGCAGGTGGGGCAGGGTCTGATCGGATTTTTGCCGCGCGTCTAAATGTATTCATCACGCTGCAGTTCACTTCAAACTAGAGGGGGAAACTAATAAAGATAGAGCTGAAAAAGTGAAAGAGATGTAAACAGTTTTTAATGAGAAATCTGCCAAGCTGCAAGAAGAAAAAGCAAACAGACTAGACTTAAATCTAGACATATACAGGTAAATACTACACTTGCCCAACATCTTGTGCTTGCTTGTTGTAATGTATTGTTATTGAAAATCATAAAAGATACTGAGTCGAGCTGCACAATATTTCACCCTCGAGAAAACAAAACTGTGTTAGAAGATTGTTTATTAGGTGCATAACTTTGGCGGTCTGACCCCAGCAGAAGACATGGCGACGATGGCCAGATTAAGCTGATTAGATCTGGAATAGGACCCCCATGGCTGCACACTGGTGGTGGTAGAGGATAAATCAGGGGCAAAGATTATGAGAGACCAGGGGTGATGAAGGTGATTCAAAAAGTGGCCGATGAGAATAACATTCCCTGTTCTTGGACTTTCCTTCTTGGCAAGGAAAAACTCCAAACCCATAGGGAAATGAGAAACCTTGAGGAGAACCACAGTGAAGGAGAGATCCACTGCCATGGAGGGACAGGCTGTAGATGTGGCTCGACTAACATGACTCCAGCGTCCATGGCAGAGGAAAAATACTCTTCTGGCAGGATGACGACAGCCATTACGGGGGAGAAGGGGAGGAGGTGGGGCGCAGCACGACTGACGATGAATGAACGAAAATGAATCGTCTGCATGTGGCCTTATATGTTGTAGTCAAGGGCTGTTTGGGAGCAGAGCTGCAGCTGGAGAAGAAGGTGTGGCTGCTGATGAGGGACAGGGAGCAGGTGAGGTTGTTCCAGGCTGAATTAGGCCAGCTTCATATCAGTAGCTAATCGATATTGCATATTAACAACAGTGATTAGCAACAGCATTTTCCTCCCTTTTTCTCATTGTATCTCATCTGTGTGTCTGCAGGCCAGCTGAATTGTCTAAGCGCACATGGCTGGTCAAGCTTGGTTGTAGTTCAGTATTTTTTATTTTGGCTGTATAGTTAACTAAATACGTTCTGTGTGAACTAAATGCATGCTGACCCAAAATGCACATGCCATTAAGTACAGCTGCAACTGACAATTATTTTGGTAATTAACTTGATTATTTCTGTTGATTATGGTGAGGTCGCTGATTTTCACACATCAAGCACATTTAAGCTTTAAATCTGACAACTTACTCTCATAATCGACATGTTTTCATTTCGGTTGCAAATATGATCAATTAACTTTTTTATTTTTTTTTTACAAACAACAAAGTGAAACTGTAGTTAGACACTCAGAGCGCTGCATTCTGCTCCTGATGAGACAGTGGTCTATTTTTTTCACAAAGTGCTGCATTTGTCACATATTTTTTAGTGGAAAACACAAAGTTTACAAATGTACAACTAAAAAAGTTGTCCTTAGGGTAATACTGTTTTATTTGACTCATAAAACTCATCTTTTCTTAGTTTGAATATAGAAACATAAACAATGATTTGATTATTAAGCTGTTTGACAATTATTCCTACAGGTTGTGATCAATCGATTAACTTGTGTCAGCCTGTAAAAACATTTATTTCTGTTTTACTTCCCAAACTTCATCTACGTCACTCTTAGCCTTTTTACCTTCAACATCAGTGAATACACATTTGTCCCACACAGACAATCAAATAACTAATTAAAATGAAAAAGTAACAAGTTTTAGCACATTTTTCAAGTCACATCTTTAATCAAATCATCTTCTTCATTGCACCTTGTTCACATCTCACTCGTCTCACACGTCTTTGAACAATAATCCTTCATCTTCAGTTTAAACCAATCAAACATCACATTACGATCGTAGCTCTTTCTTTAAGCTGCTGCAGTCCAGCCCTTTGCCTTCAGCGTGTAAGCACTTTGTCCTCCAGAAAACGGGCAATTATATGAATTTGTGCGAGTATGACAGAAGTTAAACTGTCACTTTGAGACAACTGGGTCAGAACATCTTCAAAACTGCAGCTCTTGTGCAGTGTTCGAGTCTCCGGAAGTCAAAATCAAAAGTGGTGCCAAGAAGCGATACAGCAGCCACTATTTCTCACTATTGTTGAGCTACTGCATGAAAGGATCTAATAAAATACATAATGATTTGTCTCAATACCATCAAACAAGATAGAGAAATGTACAAAAAAGTGCTTGTAATGTCTTGGTTGACAGTAATCATAAATCATAAATACTCTATATTCTATGATATTGCATTTTTGCTTATCCACTATCGTAAGACATCTAAAACTGAGAAGTAAACCGGACAGCACAGTGGCAGAGTGGCTAGATGCGCCGCTCCACGACCTCCGCAGTAATTGTTCATCCTTTACAAATGCAAAGTAAATGCTGTTGGTTTCACATCTTGCACATGCGCTGTGCAGGTCTGCGCCTCAGATCAACTGTAAAATCTTCTGCGCTCGAGTCTGGCCAAATCAAGCTCCACAGATCAGAGCACACCAAACAGGAAACAGAGGATGAACTACGTCCAGAAGTAGAAACACTCTGCATTGACTTTATTCTGATCACAGTCGCTGTAGGGACTCAGTGGTCTGTTAACTTTCACTTTGTCACTGAAACACTGAGGGGAGAATACAACTTGATATTGGACTCATTCACATGAAAAGGAAAAAAAACTAACCTCAGGTGTTGTGAACTAAAGAGCGAACCATTATCTGCTCCTGCTGCAGAATAAAAAGAGCATTTTTGACCTCAGTTGATAACTTTTATTTCATAAAATTGTGCTCTCCGCACTTGCTCTCCTTGGGCTCTCTGGGGCTTCACAGTTCGGTGAAGACCTACAGTAAGTGAGGCTTTGAGCTTGAAATCGGAGGTTTCCAGTAGTGCAGCGCTACCGGTGTCCCTCACTAACACAAAACAAGTACCATTGGAAAAATTCCTCAGCTACGGCAGTCCAGCAAGATCTGACATTCATCCACCCAGTCATTTTCCAAACAAGTGAAATTTTGTCACTTCTATGTGAAGATTGTTCAGTCTGTTCATATTTTACACACCATTTTCACCACATTTGATTCCTTAAACATTGTCTATTGTCATTGAAATAATAAAAAAAAACAGATATACATTTTTGCCACTATTGCCCACTCCTATCGCCCCAAAGCTGACTCACCATAAACTTTGATATGATCTGAGCTGCAATAACTGGCTTTGATTCCTCCTTTAACTAATCTCCAGCAGAGATTTATCTTTGGAAACATGTGCATCTCAGAAAATGGGAATGCTGCAGATGACTTTCTTCTCAGCTGTCTTCCCCGATTCCATTTTGCAGCCTGTGCCACGTCTTTCTCTTATTCTCCTTACAGGCTGTGTTTATGCAAATGCAAAAGTCTGTTCAGTATTTGAAGTTATAGCGAGCAAAGAATACAAATGGACTGTATAACTCAACTGAAATGTCTTTCTTATGCTCAGTGTCATCTGAATCGACTTTTCAAACCAGGACGAAACCTTTGCAAAGAAACAAACAAAAGAGAATGCTTTGTGTGGGCTAAAAGTGACAAAACACACATGGATTTCATAATTTAGATTTGAGAAAATGTCTTGGCTGGAATATAATAAATTTAAACTCGTCATCATATTCAATTACATTTTGGTAAGAATGAATAAAACTGGCATTTATTGGCTTAAGGAGAACCTGGAGCGACCAAAAACTCTATTTATGGGAGTAAGAAAATCATTATGTACAAAAATTGGCACAATCAGATCTAAACGTGCAAAAACCGTCCAGAGAAATCATGAGATGTTGATTTAATCCAAATCCTCTTATTGCAAAGCCAGAGCGCTAACAACTCTGCTACGAACACATCTGACTCTAACTCAGACGTCATCAGGGCTAAGTTGTACCTCATAATAGTTTGAGTCCAGGGCTGTGCCAAAAATAGAAAGATCGCAATCTCAACTTTGGTCGATCTTGAAGATAAGGCTGAGCAATTAAACGAAACATCAAGAAATTGAGATTCAGTCATCAATTATTTGGTTGGAGGAATTTAAAAGGTTGACAAACGATTCTTTTGTCAGTAAAAATTTGTGGTTTGGAGCAGAAGTCAAACTTTTAGGCAGAAATATTGGTATTTATTCTAAAATATATTAAATGGAACATATTAACACTTTATGTTCATAAAAGCCCCAAAAATAGTGAATATATTTTTTTTCCAGATCGCCTAGCCTCACCCCCAATTTACACCAAAGCAGCGCATAACTGCAGCAGCACGTCATACGCGCAGGAATCGCTCATTGTAGAATAAAGTCTGATCTGGCTCGAACAGTTTACAACAGCAGTGTGAGACATGTGTCTGACAGACGTAAATACACTACAGGTCGCGCAAATTAGGTTGGACTTCTAATTTTTCAGCGTCAATGGCGCGTCTCCCAGGCTTTTTTTACACTTTTTTTTTTCCACTCAGTGACAAAATAAAGAATTTATGGATTAGAACAAGTTTGTTGTTTGTTTGGAAACACATTGCAAACTTTCCGACTTTAAATCACATCATTTTGAGACTTTTTTCTCCATGAATATCAGTCGAACTGTTACAGACCACACACCATTTTACAGCTTAGCATGTAACGAACGTGTCTGTGGAATCAACGCTGTTCCCTCTGTTCACATTCGGTTTATTATTGTGTAGATGTTGGAGCACTTCTGACACGTCTAGTGCAGATTGACACTTCTGAAAATACAGGCGTATGTCGCTCTGCATGGTTAGGTGCTGCTGCAGCTCCTGGTAAAAAAAAATCCAGGTTAGAGTTTAAAATGAGAGCAAAACAGACAAAACACACATAGATTTGTATGCCTTGTATGCTATCGTTGAAACCACAGTTTGCCAAACACAGTACATATAATATCTCATATCTATGTCCACCATAAACCTCAGGGTTACTGTTAATTTTGTTGCGCAAATACGTTGAAAAACATGCATTGTTTGTCTTTCCATCGATCTAACCTGTAACCCAGGCATTAAGCAGACCATTGTAAAAGCATGGACACAAACCCGTAGTGTCTCTATGCGCCTGTCAGTCGTACGATAAATAAAAGCAGATAAACAAACCTTATAGACTGTCACAAACTGTCATTCTGCTCAATGGGCCTCAAATTTATTCCCAACACACGTCGTATGTTTGCATGTCCTTTGTGTGAATTCCAGTGTGCTGTGTATGACTGTCATTCCACGTTGTGCGGTTTATTTCGGGCAGAGGGGCGACTGTGGAGGAGCCCAATCAGTCCATACAACTATAATTATCACGTCAGCGCTTCTATGCCACTACAGAAGTGAGTGGGAGGGATACCGCGGCTACAAAGACTATTCCTGCCATGAGCTGTTCATGTATGTGCGCCGTGTCAAAGCTCCGGCTCATAACGGAGTGTGGTGAAAGCTTGCGCACGTATGAGGGGCCGGCGCAAGTCTGAATCTGAGAAAGTGAGAAGTGTGAGCTGTAAGAAGGAGGTAAAGGGTCATCTACTGCCTCGATTTTCAACCATGTGCCTTGAGATTAGGGCTGAGCGATAGGCCCATGGCAAAAAGACAAAAAACCTAAATCATGATATTCTTGCAGCCAGATCATGATTTAGATTTCTCACAAGTCACGTAGACACTTTTCTTGTCTTGTCTGGGGTAAATAACTTCATTAGTAAGTTCATATTTCAGTGTGATTGGTTGAATCCAGCTCAAAAACATTGCAAAGACTGGTCACTCAGAGAAACAGACGGGAAAACTATTGTGTCTTTGAACAAACTGCTGCCTTAGAAAGAGAAATGTAATTCCTGATATGACGATTTGGCCAAAAAAGGTAAAAGAACCTCCATGAAGTTGGCCCCCATCAAACACACATCTACACAAAAACTGTCAATTGTTTGTGCTGCTTTAGTTTTTGCGATATTAACAATTGTTTTGTATGTCATGTTACAGCAATGTAGACTCTAAAGAAGCTTAAAAAAGCTCAAAATGGTGTGAATGCTTAGTTTGTGCGGCTTCTGCTGTAAAAACTTCTATTTATGCTGCTTTTTTTTTTTTTAAGTATTAGCACTTTTATTCTGATTTCCTCATGCTGCTGCTAAACAGTTGTTCGGAAACCATGTTTGCCACTAATAAAAAATTAGCGGCAAACATCACTAATTTGCCGCTAGCAAAAAATTATATATGTGTTGTTGTTTTTTTAAATATACTGTATATTTTAAATATATTTAAAAATATGCTCAGCAGAAACAAAGCACAGTTGATTAACACTATTTTGTTTTATTCAAGCTTCCTGAGAAGCTGCATGGCCTTCACTTGACCTACAAAAGTATAGTTAATATCTCAAAAACTAAAGCAGCACAAACAAAACTTTTTGAGCACAAAACAGCACAAACGAAGCACAAGTGGTAGATATAGTTTTTGTGTAGATGAGGGATTGATTGGGGGCAACTTTACAAAGGTATAAAATGAGATTGTCACAGAGGTTTACAATATGTGTGAGCACAGACTGGAATGTGGTTTAAAAAATACATTAAGTAACTCTTCTTGTTTACTTTTTGAGATGCTTTGTAAAATTTGAGTAGTTTTTTAGTATCAGGTGGGCTACAGAATATTTTCAAACCAAAATTAAATTTTTTGTGACTCAAGATAAGTTGAAAAACACAGATCTACTACTATACTTAGAAATAAGGTTGGTTTGTACTACATCGTTGCAAGGTTATGTAAAATCTGCTTGAGGAGTTGACAATGTAAAATATTCATGACAACAAAACCAGCCTGAACATAAACTTCTCAACACCTCACGGGGAAAACAAACCACTCTGTTTTAACCAAATAATTTTAATATAAAACAGTAACTCTATTCAACAACTATAAGAGCAATGAAGATGTTTTCTATGTCTCCAGATTAAAACTTCTATGAATTCTAGTGGCTTCTACGAGCTAAATGCTGGTACCACCTGCAGTATTTCAACAGCAAAAAAACAGTCTGCTAACGCCACATCAACCACGCCCGTGAAGAATAATTGGTTACTTGACTTGAAGAAAATATAAATAATAAAACGATGAAAAACACAACACTGCAAATGTTATCTGATGTGCTTTTTCTGTAATTAATCAAATGTTTTGCAGATCGTGATGATCAGATGGGCTTTTTTAGTTTAATAAGCCACTTTCATGGTGAAAATAGTGAGTGGTTTTGGAGAGGATTTCTCTGTAACACTTTTGAATAACATTAAATTAAATCAAATCAATTCCACTTTTTTTTTACTGTTAGATTGCAGCCTATCTTCACCAGACACAATCCCACTCTGTAGGTGTCCCATTTTCAAGAACACCTCAGACACGTCAAAGAGATTAGATTGTGAGTTTTCTTTCTCTGAAAGAAAAATAAGTTTAGCTCAAAGCTGCAGAATAAAGACCCTTACTAATCCTTCTACATGTGCAGTTTTTTATATTCAGTGTTGGGAGGGAACAAAACAAAAATATGTATTCTGAATACTAATTAAGACTAAGTGTATTTAGTTACAGTTTTTGGAAGTATTCAGAATACAGTTGCAGTTTATTTTTATTCCAAGGAATACATTTTTTGTATTATTAACACATAATTTAGGATTTGATGAGCGGGTTTTCATTTCATACCAAAAGTTATAAACACACTCACTTTACGGGGACCTGTCTTCCTTATGGGATCAAAAAGCAGGTCCCCATGATGTAAAACCTGGTCAACATGGTTTTGAAATATGTAAACACAACATTGATGTAAGTGAGAGTTATCCTTCTCTAATTCAATGTTTCCCAACCAGGGGTCCAAGGATCCAAATCCAATATTTTTTGGTAAAGAAGGAGAGTACTGGAATAAAAATATGTGCTTTGTAGGAAATATATATATATAAAAATAATAATAATAATAAGGCATTTGGACTTAAATATAATCAAATAATCAGACCACATTCATACTCAAACCTCTTGGTCGACAGTGACACCGCATGTAGCCCGAATTAGATGCACTCGACACCGGTTCGCGAAACTTCTCTATTCCAGGACCGGTTGTGACAACACGACTCGAATCACACATGCGCAGTCGTTACACTTCGAAGACCTCGAGGCTTTTTGTCTATTGGAACACCACCACGCTACTTAAACTCTAACATCTACCCACAATAGCTAACGCACAATCTTAAAGTACAATTCTCCTATCACAGTGCATAATATGGCAAATCATCTCATTGAACCTCTCACGTTTGATCTTACTAGCGACTCCTAATCCAGCTGCCTGAGGGGTCCGACTCGGCCCACTTTTATAGACCTGCTGTATAGTGAATAGAGGTATATGCTATGTTCTGATTTGGTCGTTATTTTATATGAGACAAAATTGTGGTGTACGATCAACTCGCCCCAAGCAAATTATAGGTATGTAAGTCAAATAGATTTTTCTCTATGTGGTGTTTTTCATCATGCTAAATTAATAGTTATTTTCTCATATTAATCACTGAATTTCAAGCCATATATTTATCGTGCTAATGATATCCATATATTCTCACATACTGTGGGAATTTTGACTTGGACGTTGCCACTGTACAGTACAATACAAAAAAACACACATTAATGCATGTCCACACTCGAGTTGGAATATATCTATGCTAGACTTTAATCCCAATTGGCTCTATTCCTCCCAACTATTCTGTGATCCATGAGTAAATAGCTGTCATGGCACTGGTTCAATAAGTGGAAAATAGATCCAAAAAATTCATGAGGAGCTTCGTAGACAAAAGTAAAAAATTTCCACCCTACACTCACCCTAACCTCACTTGCCAAATCGTCAATTCTCCATAACATAAATGGGTTTGTCTTTATTTTTCCTCCGGCCACGAGGCCAAACGTTGCAATAAAAATATAGTCCCATTGGGTTTTTTGATCGGTTTTGATGAGGAGAGTTAGTTGTGTTGAATTTTATGCATTTGGTGAAACTAAAATTTATCCCATTCAAATAGTACGGGTGCGTGTTGGTAAAACGGTCACGAAATAGCGATCCAGCGAGTGATGATTGACTTTGTCAGAATGTAAAAGAATATTGCGTGTACCAATTTTCAAGCTGTCTTAGGCCAAAAAAAATATTTTTTCCCCCCATCTACAAGTTTTTCGTCCTTCCATTGGATAACATGGGTTTTTTCATTTTACGTGCCATGGCAACACGCTTGCGATAAAGGTATGCTCCCATGGTTTTTCGTCAGACAGCTGAGTAAGTATGTTCTTTTGCCAATTTAAGTGTCTACGACAAACTAAATTTTGGCTTTAAAATGCCAATTTCAAAGGGGGCGCTGTGGAGCAATTATTCACCTGATTAATATCGGTTAGGTGCAGAGAGTGTGATCAACTATCGTTACTCCCAGGCGCTTGTGCGGATACTGGTGCACACCACATACATCCTTCTCTGTCCTTCAGCGCTGTTCAAACCCTATAGAGACAAATGCGAGTGCCAAACAGACCTTGGGGCCACAGTCGCCCGTGATTGCCATGGCTTACGCAACTAAGTCTCAGCCGATACGTTCTTTAATATGAGTACCATATGCTTACTCGACTCGTTTTTATTTTGTGGTGCGTGGATAACTACGGAGGAGAGTATAGTGGACGTCTAATCTTAATAATTAAAGTAGAAGCTCACATTTGTGATATAGATTCTGCTGGGTGTGAGATGAGAATCGTAAGTGTACTTCACTCTAGAAGGCACGTCACAAGGTGATTGCTGTGTCAATCTGACATGTTTCACTGAGAATTCAATTGACAACCAATTTACAGAAAAACAAAATGGTAATAGAGAGTAAAAGCACTAGTCGTAGAGACCTTATGAAACTATTTTCAAAAAAAATCAGGTTCCGCCCTTAATCAGGAAGAATAACCGGGCGGCCCGGTAGGGTAATAATAAATCTTAAAGGAGCCAGGAATTGCTTACGAATACTTTTTGAGGCCGCTATGTGGAGCCTGCTATGTTATGCTGCGGCGCCCACAGACTTAAAATCAATCGACTACGCGAATGATAGAGACAAAAAGGCTGAGGACAATCTTCTTGAGATATAGATGGGATGCACTTGTCTTAAAATACTGACAGGAGACTTTCGGGTAGCTGGCTCTTGGCACTGCGAGCTTCATTGTCTCGCGTGCGCTCACCTCGATATTATCTTTATTGATGATAGGACTACTATAGAGTCTCTATAAGATACAAAATACTATATATTTCGCGCAGATCGCAGATATCGTGTTGCTCAGTGTGGGAAGAAGAAACAGAGAATGAATTAAGACTCCAGAACTTGATCACACAAAATACCGCGTTAGATTTTTATTTATTTTTTTTTTATTTTTTTTGACAGAAAGTTAGAGAGAGGTGTGAGTCTACTCAAAAAACAATAGATAGACTTTTCGTACGTTTAGGGTCAAAATTGAGGTGATGGGAATAGTATAATAGAATAATTAATAATAATAAAATAACGGAAACTTTTTTTTCCTGTGAGAATTATTTTTCTATCCTAAACAACAAGAGAGCTAGATTCACGAAAACTCTGACCCTTGTTGAGGTATGCCTAGACTCCTCACGATTGTGGAGCTGTGTTCAATAATTGCGAGCAGGACCGCCGGGAACCAGGGTGATGAGGGTCTGTCTAGCGAAGGGACAGTCTTGTGATGGTACTACGTTCGAGAACGTCGAAGAGGGCTGGTGGCGTCCCTATCGTGGTATATCTAATTTGAGCAGAAAATAGTATATATGAGAAATATTGAAATAATGAGAACTGGTGCTTTGAATTAGAGGAAAAGAAGCCCCAGGATCTTAAAAGCAAACTCTGCTAAGAAAGGAAGGAGCGCAAGAAAGAAATAAAGAAAGAACCATAGTAATGATTGGGTCTCTGACCGACTCGCTCTGACTTCCTTCTTCAGTTGAAATAATGACATTATAATACCAGGCTCGGAGGGAGCGGGGCACTCTTGTCGCAATTCAGCCTTACAAGGGTATATAAATATATAATAGGTGCTCACAAGCAGCGGCGACTCGTCTGGACAAATTGATTTTCAGTCCATTTTTCTCTCTGACATAGATATAGGATAATCCTATGATCTTATCTTTTATAGAAAGATTTTTTTCTCATCATGAGAATCTCTCAACAAAAAAAAATACAACAACATTGTCTTTAGCTCTATAAATAAAATGTATATCAACACGTTACCTTCATTAAATATTATCCAGTGCGAATATACATATATAGAAATAGTCAGAGAATTCTATACTAGAGAAAGACACTTTTAATATGGAATTTCACTTTATCACTCATATGGTTCAGCTGTCCCTTGTAGTCTTCCTGTGAAGCTCTCTACAAAAATTGTGTGACGCGTCCCATTGAGAACAAATGTTTAGTATTACTTCCGTGAGACCAATAATTTAAGAAATCGAGAAAATTGACTAGGGCATTAGGGCTCCTACATAGACGTTTTACCTCTGAATGAAACCTGTAATTGCCGCTATTTTTGAGCCCCTAATCTTGAGTAATCTTGTATTGTCCTGCAGTCGGTTGCTTCAAGTCTCAGTGAATCCCTTGTCATTCTGTCACCTATCCCCGTCCGGGACGGTTGATCCAAGATGGCCGATCCACTCTGTTCAACTTGAGCGGGGTAAATAAAATATGACCACAAAATGATCTCTTTTTCTTCTCCATGCGTGAGTAGCGTATTGCTTATGAAAAATTCTTAAAGAGTGTTGTTTTTTTATCTGCCTGTCGCACTCGTGTCAGAGGAATGCTTTCATTTACTTATTATGTACTGACGACTATATGTACTATATTTATTGTTACCGTCGTGTAAGGTCGTCACACTGGATTACTCTCCAATATGTTTATCTGTATCTTCGAAGGGTAAAGAGTCCTGACCAATAACAGTTCAGCTGCTCTCCCTTTATATATTTTTCGGCACTCATTTTAGCCATCGGTTCTCACTTTTCACACAATTACATTTCATCGCTGACTCACCAAAATATCATCAACTTTCTCTACGAACGCTTAGACCTGTGTACGTTTTCTTCAGTGCACAAAGTGAGTCCTGCTCGTTTTTTTTAGGCTGCTCTACACATGTCCCCAGAGCTCTTCCACTCTGTTTTTCATTTCCGAGACTCTCCCCTCGCCGGACGCAATTCCAATTAGTCCCGTGCCGTAACTCGTTGATCATACTTCGAGCAGCTCGCTGCCTCGTACAGAAGACTTGGTACGGATTACTCTGTTTCGAGCTCACCGATAAGCATCGTATGGTGTGAACATAGATGTATATTTAGGATTAAAGATACATCAATCCAGCTTTTTGACATCTGATACGGTTTTGATACTGTGGCTTAAGTATCAACCAATACCCAATAATGTCAGATAGAAACTGGAAGTAGCAGTGAACTTGTTGGAAACTGAACTGTTTATGTAAATCATTTACTAACAATGTTATGTGAATACAATTTCAAATAGTAGTAGTGAGATGTGCTGGGTCAACATCATCCAGTTAATAGTTTTAGTGTTGAGGTGATCAGTGATCAATGATCAATGATCAATGAGGTGATTCAAACTTTATAATCAAGGGCTGCATGTTGAAACACAGACTAAACTAAAAACATGTCCATTAATGCCTCCCCTGACCCTTCCCCCAGGGCTCCCCTGCAAAAGAGATTCTGAATCTCAGTGGGACTTCCCTGGTTAAATAAAGGTCAATTAAATTAAATGGAGGGCCAATCTGAACCAATAAAAATGGACATGCAATACAAAAAATCAAGTTAAAATAAGCTACAAAACATATTTGGCCTAGTAGAATTTATAATATACCGGGGAGTACAGAAACCTGGACCAAAATAATGGTATTTTTCTTATAAGGGCCAATATGGTGTGCCAAGAGCCAAACCTAATTTTATGTTGCATCTTAAAAGTGTTTTGTTATAAGAAAGTGATAAAATTGTATTTAAATAACATGTCTTAGCCCATTGAAATTATTTTGGTATACTTTGGCAATTTTTTCAACTTAGTTTAGTTTAGTCTTTATTTGTCAGGAACCATGTACAAAATGTATTAATCTTATTAAAAGAAGAGAAGATTTAGCTATTGCTACATTCCATCTGCAATCTATGGGCAGGTGAGCACACAATACAAAACATATAATTTACATAACTCTTGTACTTAATATGTAATCAAACAAACATTCTAATCAATCTGAGCACCTCTTCACAGGTCAAATTAAACCCCTTGGAGGGCCGAGTTTGGTCCCCAGGCCCCACTTTGGGCATCACTGACATAGACTTTAAAGAGGTTTAAGCTCAGTGTAAAATGCATCACTTAAGGGCTGTTCTTAGGGTGGTTTATAGCAGTTATTTTAAGGTTATGTCTTTCCAAAACACAACTCAGATGTGTTGATGCACTATAGTAACAACAACGCAGTCTAAGGCGTTATAAAGTTTGAAGTTATGCTTAAGGAAGTTTTGATGATGGGTTTCTCTTTTGTTCATGTTTTCTCTGTAATCAGTTACTTTTCTGTGTTGACAAGCGCTGCAGCCAAACAACCAATTTCTTACAAAACTTGTTTCAAAAAGAACACAGTTATATCAAACTGGATCATCTGGGAAAAGTTGTAAAGACCAAAACAGATTAGCTGGCGCCTGGGATGGATTTTGTGAGTTTGAATATTTGCAAAGGATTCAGGATAACAGGGAAAAACAAAACACAAACTATAGGTAAGTTTTTCGGTTCCAAACAAGACAACATCATTACATTCTTGATAAGAGAATACAAGTGTATATTATCTGCATGTAACTTTATATGAAACCCAACAATCACATTTTAAATCGTTTAAAAAGCTATTAAATAGCTAATTGGACAGAGAATGGACTGAAGTTATAAGAAGCAGTGTAAGAAGCAATTGGTCAGAACAATATCTGGGCAGGTTTTTGCCCCAAATTCGCATAGTTTGCATTAAAATTTATGTCTAAGATACATGAACAAATGCTAAGCTATATCTTCAGGGCTTGAGAAATGTAATTTGTCAATACAATTTTCATTTTCTGCAAAAAATTATAATGGTTTTAAAATCATTGTGAGGTTTTCTTTTGTTTCTGTGATCACTCAAGTGACTATTACAGAAAGAACAAACTTTGTTCTATTTCTATAGAGAGATTTTTTGTTTATCAACACCGGCGATGCGCGCACACCCAGCCTGTAGAAAGAGTCGCCGCTCACAGACACAAACAGCGGAAACAAGTGGAAAAAGCTCCATTGTCAGCTAACTACAAGAGTTTAAAATTTGACTCTTCAACCCTTAAAAGTTGCTTTCAGGCAAGTGAAAAAACGGTGAGAAAAACAGTCTCAAACTTCAGGAGACAGACGTCTGTCAGACCTGTTCATACAAAACACCTAGCTCTCGTCCCTTTCTGTTGTTAACTCAAAGAAGTTTCCCCAATGATAACCAGACGGCGAGGTCTTTCTGCATAACGCATGCACAATAGGACGGAAATCCTTCTATAATTTTGCCAATATGAGTATCAAGTTTCAAAATCAGTGTCACTTAATAGCGAGACAACACAGTGTTTTTTACTCACCATTCCCTGTGCAGCGATGAGAGCGGCGAGCGTGCTCCTGCCTGACGTCCCGGGGAGCAGAGGGACAGTCGGACCACCTGTCCCATCACCACTGTCCTGTCCATCTCTGTGAGCACCGCCTCAGCCTGCTCTGCGCTCTCGTACTCCACCACTCCAAACCCCCTCACCGGGCTGCCCTCGTCCTGAGCCAGCTGCAACAAAGACACACACAGAGTCAGAGAGATGGAGGGGGGAAATTTTTAACCTAAAGCCCATATGACAGATTATCAAATATTTCTAATTTTGGTTTTAGTTTGGTGTGATAGTCCTTGCGGTAAATATTCATCATAGTTTTACAGCAGCTAAGTTGCAAATTATGAAGAAATTGACAAATAAAAGTTGAAAATAACAGGAAGTAATCTGAGATCTAAAACAGAATCCCTCCACATGTGTCATGAAAAAGCGCCTGGGAGTTTAAACAATCATTTAAAACAATTTAAGTGTTACAAAATAATACCTCAAAGTACATAACAAAAGCCCATCTGTTACCAATATTGCAGAATAATTGATAAATACAAGTTTCTGACCTGCTCTGGACAATCATTCATCTGCTCTACTAATAATCTGCTTTGACATGCTTGATCAAATGTTTCATTGAATGTGTATTGTTTCATTGAATATGTATTGTTTTATTTTGATTTCCTTTGCTAAAATTAATAATCTTGGGAAGTCCTCAGAGACGACTGTTTTTGTGATTTTGGGCTATACAAAAATAAAGAGCCTTCTCACATTAGAAAACTGCCTACACTGCCTTCTCTGAGGATTTGAAAACAAGGTTGTTGGAAGGTCAAACATGTAATCACATGTAACACGGTTTATGCATATATTTTAAATTCTGATTGTTGTTTACCCAACTTCTAAATAATTCTAATGAACTGTTCTTTCATAAGTGCAGTGAATGTACTTGCCTTGTGTGACTGTTTCTGTCTTAAATGTTCTTAACATCAACCTGTCGAGAACCAGATGATGGAAATTAGCCATGTTGGCTGTAATCTGTACACGTTTACAAGTAAATGTTCATTAATAGGTGTTGTCCATTTACAAATCAATTATTTTAAGAAACTTAGAAATAAAAAACTTTGTCTCAAGTATGTAAACTGATAGGAAAAGCTCGAACTGTGTTCACAAATTTTTACCATTTCAGTATAAAGAGAGAGAGACTAAGTGAGTGAGTGAGTGAGTGAGTGGGAAAGAGAAATAAATAATAAACAATCTGTCAAAAAATAAAAACCCAGGTTTAGTCAAAATGTGTGAACCCTTTTTAAATAGAGATAGAGACATTCAACAAAAGCTAAAAGCTCCTCAGATACAGACACTTGGCTACTGAAGAGGCTCTAAACAATCTATAATCCATAATATTTAATTTTTGTGTTGGTCAATTAAATGTGGAATATCAAATTCCTTATCTAAATGTTATAGCTGTGAACAATTCTG
Organism: Mugilogobius chulae; assembly: GCA_038363315.1. NCBI lineage: Eukaryota > Metazoa > Chordata > Actinopteri > Gobiiformes > Gobiidae > Mugilogobius > Mugilogobius chulae. Next base: position 12,256,891 of record CM076412.1, on the reverse strand, counting down.
CATTACATTCAGCTCATTTCAGTCCAAAACACTGGAAGGAGAACAAACAAAACAGAAAATATTCATAACCCAGAGTTAGAGGCAGAATGAACAATTGCAACAACCAGAGCACTTGAAAACTACACAATTATGAATCATAATGACCATAATGAGATATTTGTGAATGTTAAGCAGCACAGACTTCCTCAGGTTGGCTGACTTGACCTCTCTGAAGGACCTTGGAGAACAGCTACAATAATTGCCAATTGCAACAAACTGATGAGTCAAAAGTTGTTTCTATGATAAGTAAAAATGCATATTAATAATCTCATCCAACATGCATGCGCTCTAATAGGTACAGCAGTGGGCCAAATGCCAGCAACACCCCCAGTATTTAGTCTGTCTTTAATAAATTATAACAGCTACAAGCAGTTTTCTGCCAGCCTCGGTTCCATTTTACGACAAGCTGCACAAATCTGTGGTATTTTCTCTCTCTCCGTTTCCCTAAGCTGTTGAAGTGGTGAACACGAACGAATTCAGGGATAAAACCACAAAATTACACGAGTGTGCAGCCAGTATTATTACGGATAAATGCTCTTAAAAGTGAGTGGAACAGATTCTACTACAAAGTTAGCAACTGCTTCAAAGTTTCAAAAATTTGGTAATTGGTGAAAGAGTCACATAAAAGCCTTCAGAACCTACGTCATTGAAATGACTGTGCACAATTTGTGCTTCTTTGAAAAGTTAAGCGAACAGAAATAATGATTTTAAACTTCCTATACCAGTCCACATGTTTTGCTTATTTACTATACATTCTGAGCCTCTAAATTGTTTATGACATTGTGTTTTAAGCTTATTTTTTTACTGCTGTTAGGAGAGAAATGTGCTGGCATGCTAACAGGAGTTAGCCGCACTGCTAATAACCAGGGCTCTCAACTTTTGATTTTGGCTTGGAGTGAGATTTTTTGTGAGGGTGCATATCATTCGCACATTCTGGGGTGGAGTAAGGCTCTGAAATCTACATGGAGAATTTGTAAAGCAGCAACCTAATTGGAAGTCTATGTTATTCAGTGGTTGATGGGCATCAGATGTATTTCAGCAGTGGGGAAACCATGTTGTACACGATGAAGAATGAACGGGGGGTCTGGGGTCCTCCCCCAGAGATTTTTGAAAAAAAACAGACACATTTTGGTGCCTTTGAGACATTTTACAGACTTCAAGTGGCTGAAAAAAGTGAGACTAAAATTGTCATATTGGATAACACTTTCAATTACTCTGAGCTTATTTTATAAAAATTTAAAATTTAAACAGGTGTTCAAACAACCAAGTAAATAAAAGATAAATGGCAATTAGGCCTTCTGTTCATGTGGCCCTGAGGGGTCAAATCTGGGAGTTCCCCAAGAGATTTTGGTCAAAATAGATGTAGTTTCCGGGAATCTGAAGTGTTTTTAACTAACAGATCCTATTTTCTAGCAGATTTACACTGGCACAAAGTCAGCTGTATGTTAGAAAATTTCACCTCGAAATTTCTACTTTTAGGCCTTCACATGTCCAAATCCTGTGTCAGTGGTTCTCAGTGGAGTCCTAATCCTCTTTGTTCTGTCCTGCTCAGTGAGAGACATGACAGTGAGGGGGCTTCAGACTGCAGCTCCTGGTTTTGCAGATGTTCAAACTGCAGGTCCTGAGACTGCAGCCTCCAGCTCTACCTCTGCTGGCTTTAGAGCTGCCTTTGTCTGTGAGCTGCTGTTACTTCACAGTGGACAATGCACATAGGCACCTCCAACAACAGTTCTGCCTAAACCTTTTGTGCAGACACTTAGTGGACTTATGTTTGTTATGTTGTTTTTTCTATTGAGGATAGGGATCAGGATTTTGGATCTGCTGTGCATGCTCCATCACCATAATTTACTTTAACTTTCTGAGGGTGAAAAGTCATCCACACATTTCAGTAGAATTAGAAAATAAAACCACAGTTTGGGACATTCTAAATGGTGATAAATACATTTTATGGCATACTATGAAAAAAAACAACACTTTTTTTTATCAAAACAAACATGCGTGGGCCCTCCTCCTCCAGGGCAAATAACAGCCCATTTTGTGGCCATACAAGTCTGTTCAAAGTAAAAACACTGTTTGGTTTTTTAATTATCTATTTGGTGTAACAAAGACATAAAAATGTCAGAAACATGAAAGTATTATAACGTTGTATTATTAATTGGACGTTCTCAAGTTAGCTGCTGAGCCCCCACACCCCTTTAAAGGTCCTCAAATCCCTTTCAAACGGCCCTGCACTTCCCACCGGAGACCGTGGAAACAGAGTCAGTCTTTATGCAGCAGTGACAGTGGAGCTGAGGCTGTAGAGGCTCTAAAACTCCACAGACTTTACAAACATGGATCGGGACGTCTGAACTCACACTTAGTATCCCTTTTACGTGTCCTGTGTCCTGGGACACTGAATGAAATGATCTGCAGTGTCCAGGGCCGAAGTGGGACTCATTTTCAGCCTGGGAAAAATTTTAATGGATCAGCCCTTTGACAAATAACAATGTAACAGTGTGGGCTCTAGCCGTTTTATCACTCTAGATGAGATTTCAAATCACACTCCTGATAGATAACCACTCTCCCGAAATAAATTTTAATGTTATTTAAATTTACAGACAGACCCTCAGACCCATAAGCCTGTAAATACAAATATATTTAAATCTAACAAGGTTCAGATGTAATCCAGGGGGGTCTGGGGGAATTTTTATAAAATCAATGCAATTTCCTGTATTTTGCTGAGTTTTAGATGTTATGATCCTATTGTGTGATGTCATTTTTATATAATTAAAAAGACATGAGGCAGTTAAATAAACAAAAATACAAATAGGGTCCCCCCATTGAGGCCAGAATTAGGGGGCCCAAGCCCCAACTGCCCTTAGCTCCGCCCCTGTAAAAGGCAGAGTGACTCGACCTGACAGGACTGTCCTGAGTGATCAGAGCTGGGAAAACATGGGAGCTGCTGCTTTTGTAAGGTTAGTGATCGTTTTATGTCACATTCAGGGAAAAGTAAAAGTTGTAAAGACCACTTCAAACATTTCCGCGGTGCGCTGGTTTGCGCGATTTTCTCCGCTGTTATTTACACAAGTTATCTTTCACTGTACATTTTGAGCCTTTTCTCCGTCAATATAAGGCTGATTTGCACAAACTATGGATGACTATGAAGCTTCAGTTTCACAGAATATCACTGGGAGTTTGAAATGCGTCTCAGAAACGATCTGTCTGTTAAATAGCTCTGATGTGACGGTGCACGCAGCTTCCCAAGGGAGATGGTGAGAGAGAGAGAGAGAGAGAGAGAGAGAGAGAGAGAGAGAGAGAGAGAAAGAAAGAGAGCGATCTTTAGACAGCGCATCTGAAATGCAGATGCACTGCTCGGCCGTTCTAGGCTCTATACATTTGAGACTATTTAATTTTGGTTTAAAAAAAAAAAAAAATGTGTCTGATTTTTCAGCGTGAGAAATGCCAGGTGTGGCGTGAGAGCGTGTGAAGGAGGTGAATTGCGTGTGTCACACGGTCATTGCGTGAGAGTTGAGAGCCCTGCTAATAACAACAACAACAGACAAATTTTGATTAGTGAACAAAAGGGAGATTATTATGCTGCGTTCCAGGCAACTGAAATACAGTATTTCCAGTTGAAAAGTGTTGAACTGAATAAAATTGTATGCAAACATTATTGCTAATGCTAATGTTTAGGCTAAACAAAAGTAACGTTAAATAACCTGTAACCATAGTTTTTGTGTCAGTTAAGCTCCCTAAGTTCACTTTTTGTGGTGATTGCTGATCTTGTATACAGCGTTTCTTTTTTCCTCTCTCCCATTCTCACTTTAGAGAGACCGCGAGTGTCTGTGTCATATCAGAGCTTAAGCAGATTGTGTCTTTAAAGAAGCGTTTCAAACACCCAGTGATATTCTACGAAACTGAAGCTTCGCATTGATGCTTCATTTGTGCAAATTTGCCTTGTATCTGTGGAGAAAAGTCCGAAACAAAAAGTGAAAGAAAACATATACGGGATAAGAAATTTGACGCGGCGCGTAACGGCACATCGTGAAAACCGTCAAAGTGATCTTTGGAGCTTTTGCATTTGCAAAACAGAAGTCATGTCCTGACAAAAGTTTGTGGAACAGCAACGTTTTCTCCGCTCTGATCACACAGGACAGTCTCGTCACACTGAAGCTTCTGAACGCTGGTTTACAGGGGCGGACTAGATTGGGGCCCCATGAGAGCTTCTGATTTTAAAATGATTTTAAAACATGCTTTGTACACTTTCAGTAATAATAAAATTACACCATGCATTAGGAAAAAAAAATTTTTTCCTAATGCATGGTGTATTATTTCAGAATACAGAATATCACATTGAATTTAATACATTTTCCTGTGGTGTTTGGTAGAGTTTTTTTTTTTTTTTTTTGCCAAATTTCAATAAAATCTAAAAAAGATTAAAAAGGTAAAAAACACCCTATTTAAAGTAAAATATTATGTCAAATTGTAATTAGGGCAAGAACGCTTAGGGGTGCCCCAGTGCTGAAAAGTTTGAGAACCTCTGGTGTAGGGGGAAACTTGATTTTAAGTTATTTTATACAGCGCATTATAAGCAACTACTGCAATATTCTTATTGCTTTCTAGGCAAAAAAAGTAAACAGTGCGAAAGACACTAAATGGTTTGTAAACTCAACAATGATTCAAAGTGAGGCACTGACCTCTTCTTAGTATGTGTTCGATAGGTTTGCACCAGTTGACACTCTTTAGATTATTCATATCTCGTGATTTCTGTGGACTAATTAGCTAGCTGTTAAATGCTAACAGCTATAGAAACAAGGAATTGCTACTGTCAACGGTTAACAAAACAAATACAGTAGATCGCCCCAGAGTTATGGAAGTATCATAAGCCTGGAGTTTTTTATCCAATAACCTTCTGTAGAAATCAGCACAAAATAAAGCCGCAGGTGCAGTTTGCTGTGAGTCTGTAGTTCTGCCCTTTGTTGATAATTAATAAATACACATCACCCAAAAATGTTTTTCAGTGTCATGGTAACTTGTCTCCAGTACTTTTCTAAAAATATGGAGTCATGCTCATCAAAAGATTGGTAGGCTCGTAGCTTTTCTTTTGTGTACACTAGGTTTTTCCATGAAATATAAGTAAATATCAGGCCACTGAATATCAGGACACTTACTAACATCATGGTAACATTAAGTAATCTGAGAGTCGCTTGCAATCTTTCACTGACAATGTACCTGCGTAGCTTGAAAAGCCTGGGACAGTCCGGCCATCTTACCGTTGCGAGAATGGCCGTGCAGCCACTTGCTAACAGTAAATGAGTCTGTGGCTTTACAACAATTTTCTGTACCAACTGGATTAGAATCTCTAACTTTCACATCAGTGCTTTGAAGAATAAACATGTGTACCGCTGGATGTTTTCCTGTTTTCTTGAAAGGTTGTGGATTTTGCCGACACATAATTTCTTTAAAGAAGATGGACATTCAGTCAGAAGCTTCACTCATCTCCGGTCCACAAGAGGCAGCTAAATAATGCAGCAAGGCTAAAAGCTCAGAGCTAATGGAAGTTAGCGGATAATGACAACATCTAAAAGCTAATGGCTAGAGGCTAATGCTAGTACGGACTCAATACACACAGAATGATCCATGGACCTTGCTTTGTATACGTCGATCAGCTTTCAGTTTTTTGTCAATCTTAATGAAGTGAACAATGCAAACACAAAGGTAGAAGCAAAAGTAGGTTTGAATATGTAAAAGACACTTTACCAAAATTAATTAAAAATTGGAACACACAATGGAGTTAAAAATTATAATAAAATAGTGAAAATGATGTTTATTAGTTTGCACTCGGTCAATTCATGGCTCATTCGCATCTCTAAATGTATGAACTTATGAGTCGGTATGAAATACAACATAAAAAATGTGTAATTTCAAATCTGTTGCTTATTACAGTTACATTTTAAAGGGGACCTATTATGTCAAATTCACTTTTCTAAGTTTTAACCTTGTTATGATGGTCTTAATTCATCATTAGTTTACTCAAAGTTATATTTGAATTGATTCATGCATGTTTGAGTAATCTTGTATTGTTCTTCAGCTGGAGCTCAAGTACTCAAAAATCCTCGTTTTCACCTACCACCTATCCCCTCCCACTTGTCTGTATTTACTTTGTTATATTTCAAAAGATTAATGCTCAAAGTGACACGTATATGGTTCAAAACTGTCTCATAGACACTTTCCAACAGTAACAATTTATTTAAAATCTGTTGCTTTTTACAGTTACATTTTAAAGTGAAAAGGCGGGGCTTAGTACTTCTGCAGTTTTAAACAGGAAGTCACTGAAGCTGTTTCTGTTTTTAGGCCGTTTTAGATAAATTTTGAATAAAGTGAACTAAATGTAAATTGCTGATATACATATGTTAGTTACTAAAGAGTTGGAAAAAACACAATACAACATCTATAAATTACATTAGTTTCAAAACAGAAGAATTGGGAATGGCGTCTTTAAATACAGCAGCCAAACTCATACCATGAGCTAATGATTTCATAGCAAAGCTCATTTCTTCTTTCTGAAAAATAAGCCTTTCTTTCCTTTGGCTTTTGGACAATGAAAACAACATGTTTTGCATTAACAAGGTGACAGTGTTGGAGAAAGTCGTCACCAAAACCTGAAAAGTCTGTTTTTGTTGTTTATCTTTTAACAAAACTGCAGCTCACGATCAATAAGATGACCTTTTGCAACAAGGGAATGACGCTGGACTTGACATAAGCAAACACAATCAATAATGTAAATATGTAAGTAAACGAGCTGGTAACATATTCAAGTATTCTTTGTGTTTTGTGATTGAGGATACTTTCACTTGCACAAGAGATTATCTAACCACGTCCCCAAAACGCCAAACAGTTAACACGGTGCACCACAATATTGTTCTATTTTATATAGACCTGTTCTGTTGTTAGGTAGACATTTACTAACGTTTCCTGTATCAATAAACCCACTTTTACAGCTTTCTGAGTTGTTAAGATGTGAGATATGATCCTAATATGCTAAAAACACACTTAAAGAAATATTTCTTTTAGTAATGAAAGCATAATAGAATAAGTAAATATTTAAATAAAATATTCTTACATAATACTAAAATGCAGTGATAAACACAACACTAGTAAATGTCTAATCAGCAGCATGAGATTTTAACATTAAAGGTCCTGTACACATTTTCATAAAACAAAATTTTGCCCCAGCGCATTTAGTATATATTGTCAATACAACAACAAAATACATGTGATGACAGTTATTACAATCTCATCTACAACTAACACTCAGGAAGTGCACTGCTTAGATTATTGTTGTTTGCAAATGTCAAAACCTCTAAAGTGCCTCTAAACTGATTGTGGTGAAGGACTAGGATCTCTGAATGCATTAGATGAGTGAGCCAAAGCAACACAGTCTCACAGGAATGTGTTGTATACCACTCAAATTTAATTGTGTATGTTGTGTATCTTTTTGTATCTTTTTTAGTATATATGACACAAGTTGCTGCCCCAGTTAACTTCTATGGTGGATCTAAAGTTGTGTTATTATTAACAAAATCCTAATCCCAACTCCAATCACTCAGGACTCAAGCACATTTGGACTCGGTCTTATCTTGGACTCGGTCTTATCTTGGACTCGGTATTGTCTTGGACAGCTAGACCACATTTCATTGCCACTATGTTCTGCTAAACTTGCACCAGGAGTTCAGTGACCTGTTTCAGACACAACTTTTCAATACGCACCGCACAATAAGATCATGTACACTGATAATTGTATAAAATTACTAAAGACAGTCTTGATTTGGTCTCAGTGGACAGCAGTCTTGGTCTCGTCTCAGTCTTGACCTATAAAAGTCTTTGACTAATCTCTCTCAGGGTCCTCAGTGGTCTTGGTCTTGTCTCGGTCTTGGGACTCTGTGGTCTTGGAACACTACACTACACACTACCTAAACTTACCCATTTTTGTAACTTTAAACCTAAACTTAGCCTTTAAATCCAAAAGAAAATGTCCCGACGTGGCTTTAACTAAAACACCTGTCGCAAGATGCTAAGAAAATAGTGTCTCTATTTGATACTTTTCACTGCCTCAAATCGAGACTCCACATAATAGACATGCAAAAAAGTGGTTGAAACCAATGTGGCCATTCCTGCTTGTCAAGGCTGTTCCTGTCAGATCTCAGAAGTTAAGCAAATTAGAGCCTAGTTTGTACTTGGATGGGAAACTAGAGTGGATTGTTGTTGTGTCCTTGACAACAATCCACTCTAAACCCACATTGCCTCAGTGTCTCCATCAACACAGTCTCTGAAGAAAACGTAGATTTACAACAAAATGTAAAAATTGTACAATAAGCACATTTTCATATCTTTTTTAAGTCAATATATTACAAAAAGCCAAAACGTACAAAGAATCACAAATTTAGTTTGAAGCCACTGGGCGACATTTTCTTTGGGTTTAACCGGTGAGTTCTTCACATTACTAAAATGGGTAAGTTTAGGGTAGGGGTAGGTTAAGATTTACCTGTTAAACCCAAAGCAAATGTCACAACACAGCTTCAACCAAAATGCGTGGTTACTTTTTGTATCATGTTGACGTAAAAACGGCGTGAAAACGTGCTACGTTTTCTCCGGACACTGGGCTGGTCTCCGCACTCTGGCTGACTGGATCCTAGATTATAAAACCTTTGAGTGCCTTGAAAGGTAGAAAAGCGCTATATATAGAGACCATTTACCATTAAACATGCTCATGATAGGCAATATGCAATGCCGTGAGACCATGTTGGCAAAATAGATTGTTCAGTTTATTCATGTTTTTAAACCTGTAAAAGCAGGTGCACACTTTTAATAAGTATCAGATGATTATATTACACTAAACCACTTAATTATGCAAATTACAATAAGTACTTATAGATGATCATAAATGTGTTTTAAAATAAAACTTTACCAGATTTCTTTTAAACGCATGGCTTTTTGTATCTTTTCTCTTCGCTTCTGAGGTCTGCAAAAGTCATTATATTTCATTTGGCCGACATTATAGTAATAAGGAAATACCACCTCTGACTCCGAGTGCAAGAGTCTGCTCTAGTCTGTATGCTAATCCGGTCCATTCATGTAGCTAATAAGCCACTCGCAGTCCTCCGTAACAGGCCGTTTCTAACAATAATTGGGCCTTCTGCTGCACTTGACAGAGAAGGACTCCATGGACCAATTCAGGCAGCGAGGAGGAGAGGAATTCTTCAGGGAACAATCAGCCCGCCGGGAGGAGAGAGCGAAGGGGAGGAGGAGACACACGTAATGCCGGGGGTAAGAGATGTCATGATATTTATAGAGTTCAAGAGGACACAGCATTGCGAGGCATAAAAGCACCGGGGAAAGATCAACAACAGCTTGTAGCAGGTACTCCAGGAGATCAAGCCCACACAAAAACCGCTTCAGAAAGATTAGGCTGTGCGAGGTTACGGGACACGAGTAGCAAATGTCAACGTACAATGGGATTTTTCTGGTTTTAAAGGGCGTCAGGCCAGGAAGAAAAAGGAAATGTTGATGTTATTTAGTGACTCAGAATTTGGATAAAACGGAACAAAACAGATGACATACAGAGGAATAAGTCAGGTTAGATGGAGTGATATCATATGACATTACTTAATCGAGTGTTTCTCAAACCGTGGTTCGTGATGTTACAGAAGGTTCTCTGCTGTTTCTATAGTGTCTTAAAGTGACAATGTGGAAGTTTCTCAGTATTGAAAGTCAAATAAATTATTCCATGTAAATAGAAACATTCTCCATACAAGTATGTTTTATGTGGGAACAACATTTCTATGGAAACCAGCAGAAGGATGTCCTACTTCAGGTCAAATACTTTGGAGATATGCAAGTCGGATCACTGTAAGATAGCACATTCTTTAAAATTTAGTAAAACAAACCAACAAAAATTGCAGACAGGGTGCATGGTCGCGGAGTGGTTAGATCTCTGGACCAGGAGATCAGGGTTCAATTCCAGGGTCGGACCAAATCAACATTGCATGATTTCTCCCTGTGTTATCTATATTGCCCTAAAGCATAGGCGGGCAAATATATTTCCTCGAGGACCATATTCAGGTCCAAACGGTGCGGCGAGGGCTGGACTACAATCATCAATTTGGCTCAGTGAATACGGAATATCTTCAAACAAGTCCAAAACTGTTTAAAACAAGTAAAAATAGGTTTATAAATAGATCTAAACATTGATCAACATTTGAGAAATTAAAGTTATAATTCTAGATTTTTAGGTCTTGAAATTCATTTTTTCAGTGTTTCTCCACAAGGCAGTTTAATTTATTATTTTTGCCACTTTAAAGAGATCTTTATTTAGAAAACAACTGCAGGCAGATGTTTCATTTTGATGTTTCATATTGTTTATAAAATATGTTACACAAGCAAAGTTGGATGACTAAATTCAATATTTTGCAAAATAAAGAAAGGAGAAATTTCATCCTTGATTTGTCAGATTTCCACAACTTGCAGAGTAGTCAAATCTATCTTTTTATAAACTTTACTGTGCTAAGAAAGTCTGAAGATAAATGTAGATGAAGCGCAGCCCAGCCCTAAAGTCTGATGTGACTGTGTTTTTGATTGGAGAAATATCTACATGTTTTCTAACTTACTTTGTACACATGTTGCCTCCTCCCTCCCACCCTCGCCCCTTCCTCCTCCCCCGCTCCCTCCTTCATTTGTCTGTCGTTCGCTCCGGGCCTGAGCAGTGCTGCCTGGATGGAGCGCGGAGGGGAAAAATAGATGTATGTGGAGGAGTAGGTCGATAGGCTATTATCATCAGCATACATTAGGCAAAACTGTATGGAAATGACCCGAGCCTCTGCGCACTCCAGCGATGGGCGCATGAAAGAAAGAAAAACATTAGTGATTGATTAAATGACTGTGAGTGGAGAGACTGACAGAGGCAGAGACGCAGTGACTGACGATACGAGCTTGAAAAACAAATCATAACATTCAAATCATTTCAGCTCGCACACAACAACTGCAGAGCTGCGCAGCGTTATTTATCAAGCTGGGTTTAAATTAGATTGCTGAAATGATTCTGTCTTTGAGAGAATGTGTGATCAATTAAGTATGCATTTTTAATAATGCTTAAGCTTTGTTTGTGTTTCTAAACAAGCCAACTAAAGTGACATTTGCTTAGAAATCATTAATTTTTAAAACTAATATAGTTGAAACCATCAAAAAGTACCAAATAAATCATTTTCACTTTTTAATGGGAGGAATATGAAATGTTTTAAAGCAGGAAGTTAGTTAAGAATTACCATATTTTAAATCTTTCTCGTGTTTGTCTGTCTTTCTGTCTGTCTGTTTCTTTCTTTTCAACTAGTTTATGATACAGGAAATGAGGAGAGAGATTGTAGAAACGTCCGATATAAACAATCATCCAGGAAGCAACCACATAAGTCAGAGGGTCTCAACCAAGAGCTTGGGATAAAACCATGAGGGTTGTGGAAAGATTTTGGGTTCTGTTGTCAAAGGTTGTACCCATATGAAAAATCAAGATCCTTAGAGAAGCTTTCTGAACTCAAAAGTATGTTTTAAGTATGTGTTTGTATGACATGCATTATTGAAAGTCCTAAGTCCTAGTCCATAGTCCAGTCCTTTCACCTCGGTGTCTCCCAAAGCAGCCCCTTCCTTCACAAAATCACAAACTCTTCAATAGATAGAGACACAAGCCCTGTTGAATTTAAACAAAGCCCCCTGGCCCACAGGCAGAGTGAGTCAGCGGCTAACAAGACAAGTCACTTTAAGATATGAACTGTGACCTGAGCCATATTTGGCACAATCATTTAAGGCACTAATGGGTCAATTATATTCCAGTTAACTGATACAAAGACAAAAAAGAACGACTGGAATGGGAATTGGCCATGTTTGGTGCTAGTTAGTCTAACCCAGTGATCCCGAACCTTTTTTTCTTGCAAGGACCCAAACAGATTTTCCTTTTCCATGGATCGATGAAGGTTTGGTAGCGGCAACAACAACCACGTAAAATGCATACAACTAATAATTGTGTATATTTTTAGCTCTTATTGCTTGAATTGGTTGTTTATTGTGTTAATTGACTCAATATTTTTCTAATAAAGCACAAGGAAGTAGTGGCAGACTATAAAATGAAAATAAAATACATTTTAAAAGATCCTCTGAGGCCCGGTACCAGATAGCCCTTGGTCTAGTTTTGTCAATGGGTTGGGGACCCCTGGTAAACCCAATAAACTACTGGGTCACTACTGATAGATACTGTATATAAGAGCAAGTTAGAATAGACCTGGGAACACAAAAATGCAGCCCTCAACCTGTTGTGATCAGGCCCGCAGCGCGATTTTAAGAAACAATTGTTAATCTTTATATACATATTTTTGGCTATGGATCATATGACTGTGTTCTTTAAAAGTATCACAATAAAAGGACAGTAACAGAGTAATAAGCCTCTAATTAGATCTTTTATAGAAATGTGCATGTAATAATATGAATAACTATAGTCCGGCCCTTCACTTGTCTGAATTCGAATATGGCCCGCTGTGAAAAATAATTGCCCATCCCTCGGTTATGTTTTGAGAACACAAAGCTATTTCTTAACATTTATTAGCTTAACATTATCATAACAACATGCCAGAAGACATCATAACTAATCAATATTTCTTTGCACATTTGCTTAAAAAGTTGCACACTCTTCTGGTTTATCTGTTTTTTCTACACTGCTTGTACTCAACTGTTTCCTAAACCCCATCTTCAACATGACATGCACAAAAATATAAAGTCTATATTCAAACATCTCTAGACCACAGAAAGTCCACCATGTCAGAAAATAAAAATACGTATTCCGGATCCTCTGAGTAATGCATTTTGTGTCTGCACATGTGCTAAGTCAGGCATCTCTCTGTGACAGCCTGTGACCCGGGAGAGGTGCAGTTTGAGACATGCTGACCATATCTTTCTCCCCTGACCAGCATAACTCCAGTCACCTCTCCGTCTCTGTCCCGCGTCCCTGCTGACCCCCTGTCCTGTCTGTTACTGCGGTTAAGTGGCAGCGTCAGACAGAAGCAGAGTGATGGGGTCGTGACACGGGGCTGTTCTCAGATACACCACCTATCAGAGGCTCCAATGTGGCTCTCTAAACGGTCAAAGGGGGAGGAGTGAGAGGAGCAGAGGTGAACCCTTCAGATTCAGACACTGCAGGGTAAGATTCACGTGGAATAGCAGGGAGACAAATTAGTTTTATCGATGTTTACTCTTTCTGTAGGTGGACGGAGTCAAGCAGGGCTGCACAATTAATAGAAATTGAATCGAAATCGCAATGTCGATAATGTAATTAGCAAATTGTAAAGGCAGCAGTTGTTGAAGCCCCATAATTTCTGTCACAAAGAATAAAGTATGTGACTTTCTGCATTCAAAACTGTTAATGTAGATCAAACATGTTTTAAAATAGGTTTATCAGTTCATTATATTATTTTGTCTATTCTCACAATTCCAAACTGACTTTATTATTAAAACATACTAATATCACAAACTGAATCTTGATAATATCAGAAGTAAACATTTTTCCCCCACATTTTGCAGTCCTGGTGTAAGGGGGGGGAGTCTGGCTTTTTATAAATACATAAATACAGTTTCCAGCTATTTTTCTGTGTAAATAATTATCTTATGTAAACTCCAATGAATCTGTAGTTATTTCAGGTATAGTTTTGGTCAGATAAAAGATCAGACCAGAGTGATACATTTTAGTTTGAGATTTTTTTTCTCCTCCCATTGGAGCCGATTAATGGATCGACAATACATCCGTGGCGGCACGGTGGCAGAGCGGATAATGCTCTGGCCTCACAGCAAGGTCGCGGGTTCGATTCCCGCAGGACCCGGGGCCTTTCTGTGTGGAGTTTGTATGTTCCTTTTCCCACTAGACAATAACATGCATGTTAGGGATCACTTGGTGGTAGTCGGAGGTTGAGGTGCCAGGTGTTTAGGTGAATCGCCTCTGCTGAGCTGCCCCAGGGCAGTTTACTGTCACTGAGTGGGGAGGGGAGGGGTTCATCTCTCTGTGAAGCGCTTTGTGACTCTGTGTCTGTGAAATGCGCTATACAAATAAAGATGACTTACTTACTTATATAAGAAAAGGAAAACATTTGCTCTTGCTTTAATTTTAGTTTCTTCATTGTGTTGTGTCATATTGTCCTGTTTTAAATAGTCTTTGATTGATTGGTACAATGACACACAATTACAATTATTTTTTTTAGGTGGCTGCTTTAAGAAGCTACATTATCACTAGACTTCCAAATACAGACTATTTATTAACATCTTGATTTATTGCACATATTCTGTTGTGTCCAAACCTTTTTCAACAAGAACCACACATTGAAACATACTGGGAGCAGAGGGTCACAGAAGAGTGGTCAGTACAGTGAGTCATTCAGATGAGTGCTTTAACTGAGCCACCATATGAAGCTTGGAACAGTTATTTTAGGTTTGTATCTGAACACAATGTGATGTTATGTGATTATGGTGGTAAAGTGGTGGTAAAATATGATGTGAAAGCACAAATAAATAGGCTAATATACAGTATATCTGTACTGAAATCTACACATAATCATTCTACATAGACTGTTGACTGCCGAAAGAGAAAAAATGCTATGTCAGGGCAATGAATTTTCACTTCTTTCCCAACCACGGATGCACAAATTTCCTGTGTGCAGGTTTTTCAAAAGTCAAAATAATGTAAAGTGGTTTTAATACTTCTGTCTAAACCACAATAGCACGCTGTGATTGATCCGACTCATGTTTGCCTCTCTACATGGATTCTCTAGATCAGGAGCGCCCAAACTTTTTTCCTCAGCTGGTCAAATTAATATTATTTTTTCTCTAAAGGCCAATATGAATAATTTTGCAGACTTAATCTAATATTAAGTTGCATCTAAAAAGTTTAATTGAAATAATATAGTGATTGAATTGTGTCTTGTTAACATGTTTTTGCAGAATAAAACATATTTGCTGTATTTTGTTCATCTTTTCAGTCCAAAATAGTCAGACAGACATTCTTAACAAATCTTAGCACCTCAAAGCAGGCCAAATTGAACCCCTTGGAGGGCAGAGTTTGGCACCACTGCTCCTGATTTTGTGAAAATGACAAATTTTGCAAGAAACCATGTGGTAGAGTCAGAGTGTAGTAAACAAAATGATTACTGTTATTGCCATTTGCCTTTTGTCTGCCTCATCTCGCGGCCTTAGCTCAGCGTTTTGCAATCAATTCACTGGAATAAATAGCATCTGTTTCATTTAAAAAGATTACCTGATGAAACTGAGACCATTTTAAATTAAAGCGAGTCGGTCAGTCCAGTTCAATATTTACCATTTCTTTTAATTTAACCTCACTTCAGGCTCATTGATCTCTCAGTCTAGTCTGACAGTATCTCTCTCTCTCTCTCTCTCTCCACCCACTCACTAATAGGTCTGGCATTTCAGCAGCAGTCTTGCTCCTTCCTGTGGCCTCAGACTGTCTCGCTGCTGCTGCGGCTGTCCTTCCCTCTAATATGGATGACATTCTTCACCCTGTCCTCTTCTTTCTGTCTTCCTGGCTGACTGGGTCTAAAGTGCTACCTGGAGGGCCCTTGCAGAGGCAGGAGAATTACAGCGCTGAGGGCCAATGCAACAGGTTAAGTGCAGAGGCAGAGTGACACGAGGGCCGCTCTACCTGCGTCCACGTGGGAGGTAGACGCTTTATGTAATACACAGAGGAGCACAGTGGCCATCGGCATTAGGGAGCAATACAAGACAAATGTATATGTAACTACAGCCGTCTCAGACCAGCGGAATGAGTCAGACAAGTGTTGAGAATATAAACTTTTGCAAAAACTTCTGAAAGTTAGAGAAAGTTATAAATATGGGTATGGGTAAGTATTCACAGCAGTTAAATAATACATCTTTGTTTGTTGAGCCATGTAAATCTAAATGTTTTTGTCTAGTTTATTTGCATGGTTTGAAAAGTATGAGACAACATGTGAAAAAAGAGTGCTATGAAACAAGGTTAGGGTTAAGTTCAGAGTTAGTCATCATGAATGAATCCATCCGGCCCTTCGACCACCTCCAATCATTCACACATACACACACACACGGCAAATGTGGGTAAAGTGTCTTGCCACAATGACACAACGAGTTTGAGCATCTGAGGTTCAAGTGATGTCCCATCCAAATACTGATTCTGAGATCTGACGGGATCGGACTTTGACAAGCTGGTATGGCCACAGTTGCCAGTTTATTGCAATTTTTAGATTGTGCAGGACTATAGGCAAAAGAACAGATGAAAAGATAACTCAAGGCAGGATTAAGTGGGGAAAACAAACAATGTGGATGCCTTTAAGTTTAGACTTTGCAGGAGTTACAGGCTGAATGCAACAGCTTGAGTTGTTTGACATATACCCAGAAAAACAAAAACATACCAAAACACAAAGTGTGGAACAGTCGTCATTCAGACTCAAACTGAGCCTGTTAGACTAGGTTTGGTTCTCTAATAGTCTTTGTCAAGTTTTCATGATCTAGTTTAGTTTGAAGTCTAGTCCTTAAAGCATTGTACAACTTTTCTGATAAAGGCTCTGCCACCTGCTGGTCTCCAAGGAGACGCTGCTACACGAAAATGACAAAAAACTGCTTAATTCATTCAACAATGATTTATTCATCAAGAGTAAACAGCAGAGCTGGCCTCCTGTAAATCCCCGAGCAGCTGTTCCAGGAGCGTCACACCAGGAGGACTAAGGACCTGCTGTCTGCAGTGACTGGTCTGGAAACGTCTCGGGATTTTACTGTGGAGAGGGAGGAAGTGTCTGGGGGTGGGGGGCTCACTCATTTTGGCTAGCATAGCTGCCCTCACAACCTGACCCCTGAAATATGCAAGTATATCCTGATATAGTGGATAAAGACAATTGCCTTTCGTTATTGTCATTCTCCTTATTGGTCACTGTTTTCTGCAGACTTATTCAACATCTAAAGAGCTAGAGAGCAAAATATAACTATAGTCATGTGACAAATAATGAGTAAACACCTTTTTCCTTCTCTCAAAATGAGCACAATTGTTAATGCACTAAAACAGTCAAGAAAAGACAGATTATTCAAGTTATTCAATGTTATACACTGACTGTATCAACTTTTAAGAACTCTCTTTTGCCTTTAATTCCTGCTTGAATAGTTTTCATGCACAGGTCTTTTCTAACGGCACAGTCTGTCTTGGTCTTAACTTAGTTTCAGTTCCTGCTGGGCCTGGCGACAAGACAAATGTACATGTGTGTGTTCCTAAATGTGACACCAGCAGACATATCACATCCTCATGAAAGCAGAGAGCCCATAACTCACAGCCAAACGACTCAAGCACAAACAAGCAAGGCCATAAATATTGACATAAATACAGCTTCACACTGTATACTGTACATCTGCTTTTCTGTGAGTTTTGCTGTAGATAATAAATATGTGTATAAATCTTTGTTAATTGGAGTAAAGGTAGTTGAGTATAATGTTTTTCCAATCTCAAAATCAAGTATGTAAAATGTTCAGTGAAACACATTTGGATTTGTTGACACATAAGATATCTACATAAATCTAACACCAGTGTTTGTTGTCTTGTCTCCAGCACAACACAGTCAGAACTGGCAACACCTCTGCCAGTCCAGATGGTTCAGTCTGTCTTGTGCTGCTGATAAAAGCTGCGGCCAGTTTGAAATTTTACAATACACCTGTTCATTCTACTGCTGTGATTTATACCAGAATATATTTCTTAAGCAAAAAGGCTTTAGACATGTTTTTTTTTTTTTGTTTGTTTTTAACACAACTTGGCTTTTTCTTATTTAGATATAGTAATATTAGGGATGGAAGATCGATCGAAAACATCGAAAATCGTTTGACGTTTGCAGCGATCAAATCGAAAGGCCAGAATCGATCAGTTTTGCTCATGCAGCTGACTTAAACACACTCTGTAGTTGTAGTATACACACAATAATACAAGAAAGGCCAAAATGTTTGAAGAAACAAAGTGTGAACTTGTGCCAGACCTGATGAGTGGACCTCTAAATATGACTGATTGCTGTTCAAATGTTGATAAAAATACAAGTTCTGAGTCACAAACAGCGTCTATGTTTTAAACATATTTATTATGGTTTATTTTGTGTCTTAAAGTAAAAAAAAAGTAAATAAAAAAGTTAGATAAACTAACGAAATCAAACTACATTGAAAATCGAGGCTGCAAAATCAAAAACTGAATCAAATCGTGACTTAAGCGGATCGTCCCATCCCCAAGTAATATGTTGTTATTATTGCTTAATCTACAACTGTGAGTCTCAACTCAAAAATAAGCCTGAAAAACAGCACAAGTAAATGTTTAGGACAACGTACAATTACATCAAGTACGATGGCAGAGGTATTTGTACCAGATTCTAGCTTTACAGCTTTCCATCTATTGTCCTAAGCAGGGAGAGGGGAGGCATTGGACATGTGGTAGGAGAAACCTATGGACCCGGAGGAAACCTACACAAACACGTGGAGAACATGCAAACTCCATATAGAAAGGGCCTGAGCTTCTCGGGAGTCGAAACCAGGACCTTCTTGTGGTGGCGTAGCGGTACTAAAGTCTTGTTATTAAGACTAGTATGAATCTAGTAATTATATAGTGCTACTAATACTTTATTTGAGGGAAAACAGAGAGAAAAAAAAACTCATATCCATTCAATCTGAAATCTACTCAGCCACTGACCCTCAGCCAAACCATTACATCACAAATACACCACAAAAACATGTTACACAAAAAACTCCTGTTTATCTGAATAATTGTCTTCACTTGTCTTCGCCATAAGCCCCACACATCCTGTACCGCACATACTGTACCACACATCAAAATGTTGAACCATAGGTCAAAGCCTGCTGGCGCTGCAAACAGTCGAGCAACATGAGCTAACTCCCACAAAGCATCATGGGAGCTGAGTGATGTGGGTGTATTGATTTCCGTGTAGGAGCGGGGCACACGGGTGGAGTTAAAACCGGAGCTGCGCTGGATGACACACTCTCGTTTTGCCCGAGAGTGATTTGTAAATGGCCAAAAGGGGCGGAGTCAAGAGGGTGTCCTGGCACTGGTAGAATACATAAAGTTAAAATAAATACAAAAACTGTGCATATGGAGCTTAAGAATTTCCTGTTCATTTAGTGCAGTTTCAAGTCACAAACTGATTGTGTCTCACTTTTTCAATTTTGCAGCCACGGTTTTGATTTTCTTCAATTTTGTTAGTTTATCAATATTTTTTCTTACCTTAAAACACAAAATAAATCATAACACCACCTTATTTCATGCAGCCCTCAAGGTCTTACAAGGTTTATTTAATTTTATATTAGTGCTGCCTGGAGAAATTTGGGTGTATTAACCTAATGAAATGATTTGAATTAAAGAGTAATTCATTTTACAGACTAATGCAGATGTATATTAAGAAACTGTCACTTGAATGTATACAATAATCTAATACAACTATTACGTCAAAGATTAATAAGATTATTTTCAGTTACAACTGGCCTTCGAGGACAACATCGATACCAATGTGGCCTTTTGTCAAAATGAGTTCAACACCCCTGAACTAGAGCGTATGTGTGTAGGTCAGATGCATGAGCAAAACTGAAGTTTTCAAACGCTTTCCCATTCCTATATAGCGCTATTCCACCTTACAAGGCACTCAAACACTTTACAAAGATCCACATTGCCTCAGTGTATACAGACATTGAGGCAATGTAAGTTAAGTGTCTTGCCCAAGGACACAACGACAGTCCACTCTTGTCATCCCACTGTGGCTTCTGGTGTTCCACCTGTCTCCCATCCAAGTACTAACCAGGACCAAACTTGCTTAGCTTCTGATCAGGATCAGGCTTTGACAAACTGGTACGGTCTGCCTACATCTGCAGTTAAGCCACTGCTCCTCCCCACTCAGTCCCTCCTTTCACATTCTCCCAATGCTTTTCCAGCAGCATTTTAGTTTGAAATGTGTTTCTAGGTGATGTTTAGAGGGTTAACTACTGGCAGGAATCAAGAGGTCAAATTTAAGACTTTTGAAGACCACAAAACATATAAATAAGACTCAATCACGAGTCATGACCTATAGTAATTCACAATGTTGCTTCTTTTCCAGAAGTCATCTTAAGATGTAATTTTATATTTTGCTCCAATTATTAAAATCTAATAAATTAACAAAAAAGAAAACTATTACACAGAAACCGAGCATTCCATCTATTCAGTCAATCAAATAACAGTAAAGAAACACAACAATTGAACTAAATTGTGCAGGAGTAGCGTGAAATGATCATGAAATTGACCGAAATTAGAGCTGGGCCATGACTTGAAAAATCGAGAGATCGAAATCGAATCGTCAATTATTTGGTGGTGGGTTTTGTCAATAAAAATGTCTAGTTTGGGGCAAAAGTCAAACTTTGAGGTAGAATACTGATATGTAGTTTCAAAAAAATCTTATGTAAATGGGACATATTGAAAGTTTTTGTTTGGTTTATGTTCAAGAATGGCATTTTTCATTTGGTTTTGAAAAGGTTAAGCTAAATTGAATCGAAAATCAAGATCAATCAATACAGTATGAGAAAAGAAAAATTGTTTATATTTTTTTCCCAGATCGCCCAGCAACGGAAATGGCTTCATTCAAAATTTAGGACTTGAACAAACAACAAATTTAAAACTTTTTAAGGCCTTAAATTAAAATTATTAAGACTTTTTTTTAGGACCCTACACAAACGAACAAACAAAACAAACAAAGAACTTGGGGCGTGCCTGGATCACAGCAGCAGCCACACCTCGCCATGGAAACAGTTGCCTGGGATGGAGGATTAGCCAATAGAGA
Organism: Mugilogobius chulae; assembly: GCA_038363315.1. Lineage (NCBI taxonomy): Eukaryota > Metazoa > Chordata > Actinopteri > Gobiiformes > Gobiidae > Mugilogobius > Mugilogobius chulae. Next base: position 12,235,961 of record CM076412.1, on the reverse strand, counting down.
CACCGCTCGATAGTTTGAATTTTGAATGAGGGCTTAACACCTGGTGCTTTAGCGGCTGTTAGCGCCTTCAACACTGCCAAACATTTGACCTCAATATAAAAACAGGTATAATCATTTCCGTTAACACCTATTTCACGATTAGCTTAGCATTTTTTTAAGAGTTGAAACTAATTAATGGATTAATTGACAATTTATATACTCAGCAACTCATTTAGAAACTCAATGAGGATTAGTTTACAACACAACATGCTGAAAGTAGAGTTTTATTGTGATTATTGTGCTGTTTTCAAGCTAATAAATCATGAATCTTTATGTCATACATTTTGCATTTATCATTAAGAGTCAATCTCCAGCATTTATCTCAACAATGGCTGTGCATATCTGACATATTTAATGGGCTATAACCAGTTACGTGGCATCGAACATAAAGTGCGACACTGACAGAGCGGCAATTAGGCTTGTCACGTCCTGTCATGTTCTTTAATGTGGAGTGGATTTAATAAACTGTCACATAGCATAGGCCTACATGTGAAGACAAGAGGAACGGAATTCATATTTCTGGATTATGGATTAGCCGTCATTCTGAAGATTTAACATTTACATTAGAAGAAAGCAGTCTTGCATTTAAATAGAATATGCAAACTAAACTATAAATAGCTCCCATAAAGCACAATAATGGGTAAAATATAGTATTAGTTGCATTGCTCAGCTGCAAAACAATGTCCCACATAATGTAGTCTCACATTTTAGGAAACATTAAGTAACATTTTGAAGAAAGTGTTTTTTTATAATATAACTTAAAGTGCATTTAACATGTTAGACTACAATTAAGACTTCATTGAACATTTTGCTTGTTTTCCACATAAAAATAAGTTCCAGTCGTGCTCAGAGGTTGGACTGGAAGTAATGTTTTGATGAGCTTGATTGGCTCATTACTTTGACAGTAAAGAGCCAATCAAGTAATAAATAGTTTGGAAATTACCCAAAACAGTCAACATACAGAACTCTTTATGTCAGTTTATCAACTCGGACATTGCTGTTACATTTACAGTTTGTAAAACATCGGCAAGAGAGAGAATTTGGGTTTTTGTTTACATTAGCTCTATGTAGCCGCCAGCAACTTTAGCATTGCAGCACATAACAGCAGGTTTATAACAGCAGAAGCTCATAAGAGGTACAACAGCAAAGTCACAGAGGCGAGAGAACTGTAGAGACAAACTAAAGAGAAAGTAACACAGGTGCAATCAGCAGTGAATGTTTATCTTTTTCAAAACACAGGGCGCTGCCATGTTCGATTTTCTACCTCAATCTTTAAGAGTATTTGAGTTGGAGGGCTGTTCCAGAGGAAATTTACAAGTCCACTAGAACGCACTATAATGATACAACAGTTACCCAGCAACCACTATGTAAAAATGGACAAAATCCAGGAAAAATGTACATAGACGCTACAAGTTAACACTTAATTTTGCTAAATGATTGTTTGAACTTCCAGGAAACTGTGCCAGTGTGTGTAAATTATCTTTGCATTTTGATACTTTTTGATGGCATATGTGTAGGGATTCTGGTTTATTAATTTTGATCATTTCAATATTACTGCTATAATAATTATTCACCTCAAAGACATTCACACCAAACTAGTGTCCTATTCACAGGCCATAATATTTACTTACGAATGTAAATATAATATCGTAATTACTCCTGTAAAAATAGTGTAAAGTTTCCCCTGAATTTTACCTACTGTAATTCACCAAACTCAGACTCAAACTCTGTGTGTGCTAGGTTTTGGTTTAGCATGACAACTTTAGTGAGAAAAGGAAATATTAAGACTTTATCTTTAGTGCATGTTTTGGATGAATGAGTGACACTGAACACAGACAGTCTCATGTGTCCCTATAGACATGAGTCGAGAGCTAGTCAAGTTGATTCTTATGGTGAAGACAAGTGTCCCTTAAATATGATGAGGGATGATTTAAACTGAATTCACTCCAAAGACTTGGCGCTGACAGTCAGACGTCCTCATCATGAGCATAATTAAAGTGTCTACAGTAGTGAGCAGTTACCTGACAGAAGACAGGCTTGTACGTCTCAGAGAAGAGCTGCGTGAGCTCCTCGGAGTCGCACAGGTCCAGAGGCAGTCGGTCCACGCACACACATTTAGAGTGAAGGTTCTCCTCCTGACTCAGCTGGTTCACATCCATCCACTGCACCATCAGCGAGCGGTCGCCCTGCATAAGAAACACTTTAACTCACACAGGCAAAGACTCGTTTATTTCTTAACCTGACCACATGGTGAATTTTTTGTTTTTTTTTTTTATCAAATGCCAGTTATTTGAAACTTTAAAAACAAGAGATCAGAAAAACATTAGGCAAATTGTTTTAAATTATTGTTGTTTTTTCTTTATCAATATGCATGTTTAGAAACTTTATTGGAAAGTCAGAAAAAAACATTACACAATCAAAACGAGAGTGTGTGTTTAGAACTACAGTTATTATTATCAGTAGCCATATTTCCTTTAGCCCGGGTCAATCAGATTAAACTTTTTAAACTCATTTTACTATGTTGGATTAAGTTGGACACATTAGGCACAGGATTTACAGTGTTTTACCTCAACAAACAGGAAGCAGCTGATGCTAACGTGCTAGTTTGGCTTTGCTAATCCTGTCGGAGCAACAAATAAAATTTTCTTTGCTGAAAATACGGCGGTTTGTCACAGGATCAAGTAGGCTTTTGTGAAGAATGTTTTCACCTGAGCCTGTGTTTTCTCTTGCTTAAAGTTGGGGCAGCAGTGGGCTGTGAAAGCAGTGCCTTTTGCAACTCGCTTTGAACATAGCAAGCAGAGTGATACGGCCGCTTTGCACAGTGGAAATAGGACTGTACAGTATCGCTCTGAGCTGAGCCGAGGAAAACAACAAGACATGCATGTGCGTAGTCAATGTCCAAACTTAGACTCCTCAGTTTTTCTATTGTCCCAAATGTTTGGGAAATCAATCAGACACTTTTTTCATTTTTTTACAATGTGTTTGCAATGCATAAAGTACATTTTAATTGATTCACCTTTATTTAACCAGGGAAGTGCCACTGAGATTCAGAAACTCTTTTGCAGGGGAGCCATTAGTGGACATGTTTTTAGTGGTAGAGGAAACCGGAGTACCAGGAGGAAACCTATGCAGACACGGGGAGAACATGCAAACTCCATATAGAAACGCCCTGGGTCGACTGGGAGTTGAACCCACAAGCTTCTTGCTATAAGGCCAAAGCGCTAATCGCTGCGCCACCGTTTTGGGGTTTTCAACTTGTTTTCTACTGATTTGATACCAATGATTTTTTTAGAAAAAAGACTTCAGGGAGTTCTGTTGCTTTGTCCAGTGGTATTCACATATTTAATTTAAACATGTTTCCTTGTTTTGTGCCTTTGGCTGTAAAAAGCTTGCATCACGTCACAACTCGTCCCTCCCTCTAAACCTCAAAGTCATGAAAAAGCCATTTTATACAGTATGGATACAAGAAATAGTGAAAAATGATCTTGCATTTTAACATTTTTGATAAAGTTTAAATAATGTTATGTCTTGAACCTGCATGTATAATGCGTGGTCAGTATTGGTTGACTTCTACCACTTCACAAACACCACATGTACATACCAGTGGTCGTCCCAGCAGCTCTGAGCGGGCCCTGGAGGCGGAGTCCTTCTTCATGTACTCCACAAAGCCGTACCCTTTGGAGTGTCCCGTCAGCTCGCTGTACACCAGGAAGGAGCGCTCGATGTTCCCGTAGGCGCGCACCAGCTCCTCAAACTGCTGCGCGGTAAAGGTGTGGGGCAGGTTGGTGACGCAGAGCAAAGAGTCGGTGGGCTGCAGCGTGACGTTGATCAGGCGACCCGGACAGTACTGTGGTGGAGGGAGCGGATGGCATCCTGAGCCTGGTCCCCGTTCAGCAAAGTCACAAAGGCTAGAGGAGGGACACGATGGAGACGAGGACCGTGGGAGGACAGGACAAATACGGGACACGAGTAAAGACACAGACATTCGACATTTAGAACATCAAAAAGGAAAAGGAATGACAGGAGGGAGGATGTAGTGCCACACAAGCAACAGAAAGAAAATAATTGGCAGGCAAAATGTGAAAAGGGAACAAGTTTGGAGGAGGATGAAGCATGCTCAACATAAATCACAGTCATAGAGACAGACACACAGATACACAGAGAGAAAGACAACACATTAGCTAGAAAAGCCAAAAGGGAGGCACTATGTGGGGAGTGCACTGTGACACACATATACAAACTATTATATGTGAGCTATATTCACTAGTGACATCCAGGAACAGGGAAAGTCTGTGCTTCAACAATAGTATCATAGAGTTCTTGGAGTGAGTGTAGTTAAAGGTAAGTTGTTCATAATTGTATTACATTTGAAAAGCAGATCACAAGGCAGTGGATTTTCTTTTTGTTTAACATATGTAAATATGAATAAAAGTAGGACATGAGCAAATCATTTGTTTGTAGTTTATTGTTGTTTCAGACAGCTGCAGGTTGGGTATTTTCCAGTTCAATGTTACAAGATCTCACTTGTAATATCACAATCAACTTGTATTCTAACGTTTATTCCTGTTAGATATGACTCGAGCCAATTGCAGTGACTTTGGGGCTTAGGCAGGGGAACACCCTGAATGTTGCCAAATGACCCATATACATGCATGTTTATGAAAGAGGAAGCCATGAGGGACTGGAAAGAACCTACTGTAACCTAGTCCCAGTGATCAAAGATGGCGACTGCTGTGCGTCAATGGCTTTTGTCAGTACCGTTTACGAGGTGTTCTACAGGCTATTGGACATGCACAGTTGTGCTTCCCCATGATTCTTTGCGGGATGAGTGGGATGAGCTCAAGCCGAATGGAGTCGAATAAAGCAGAAACTTCCCGCATTACTGTTCTGACCAATCAGAGCAGGAGTTACAGAGTGAGCAATAAGCAGAAGCTAAAGCTTAAAAAGCCGTTTATATGAAACTAAAACCCTTTGAAATGGAAAATGATGATGATGTGAAACTAGGTAAGAAACAAGTGTTTTTAGAGCTGTAGATGCTGTTTGTGTTTGCATTACGCTCTAGGGAAAAATATGCTTTCTGGCCTGTAGAGGTATTTTCCCGCAGCACAACCAATTGGCAGCCACTGCGGCTGATTTACAGCAGTTACAAGCTATATAGATATTATAATAGATCTATGACCGTAACGTTGGAGAAGATGCAATTTCCACCCAGAGAGATCATAAAATAAAGAACCCACAATCTCCTTGTTGAGAATCCAGCGCTATAATTACTCTGCTACTGTGCAGCCCCGTATGCTAATGTTAACAAAAGAATAAAATAAGAATAATATTTTAATGTTTGCACTGTTAAGCTCACTTGAAAATTCACCTTATTCCGTTGTGCCCACTTTTCTTGCACTTCCTGTTTAGCTGCGTTTAACCTGTACATTTCAGTTGCTAAGTTTATTTTAAGTGTCATTCTATCTATTTGAAATTGCCTGGTTAGACATACAATATAAGTTAATATGTAAAATATTATTCCTAAACAGGAAGTGTGTTGGCAACAAAAGTGGGTGGGGCAAGCTACACCAAATATATGAGTATGTATTCAAAGCTTGTGACAATAGCAGCAACTTATAGTCCAGACATTACGGTATTGTTGGATTTAATCTGTAATCAATGTTAAATGATTTTTGCATCAGTTTACCTAGTTACAAAATACGTAATAATGTGAGTAAATGATGCATCTGTCAACATCAAAGCACAACAAATAGTAAACATTGTGTGTACACTAAAAGGTTTGCTCTGTTGTGTCAGCTAAGTGTGAGGCATTAGTGAGTTTAAAGAGAGTCCGCTCCGGTGTAATGGTCTCTAATGTGATGTAGTGATAAAACGCTGCTCTGGTTACTGTAAGCGTGACCTGATGCTTCCATGTTGAGCCTCTGAGCTTTTATTCAATAGATTACTCATTCTCACCATTAACCTACTGAAGGTAAATGCTAAGAGGCAGATAGTGTGGACACATGTATGGATGAGTTTACACAGATATACACCCTTTCCTCGCCCTCTGCACTATATATGCACTAACTCTGTATCACACATGTTGCTCTAAAAATATCAGTGTCACTGTGAAGGGCTTATCGGTTTGGTGGTTTTAAAAAGAAAGTCTGTGGACGCATTTGTTTAGTAAACCAATTTAGATCAATTTAGATTTATGTAAGCAATAAACAACATTCCTCCAGTATTGCCAAGAGCCTTCAGATACGAATACATTTCTCATTATAATGGTCCAGATACGATGTGTATCATGATACATGTATATCCCGATACAATTCCCCCAATACAATACCATCAAGATTCATTTTACTGAAATGATAAAATGTAGAAAAAATAGAAAAGTATTGTATTCTACCTGTAAAAAATGTCAACATGTTTTGAGTACAGGACTGATTAAAATCAATGTCAGGATTGTAATTTTGATTATGTAGAATAACAAAAACAAAAGCATTGTATTTTCACATTGCTCTTAATGTTGCCCCATGAAAAAGTCATTTTTCAGCTCAATGGTTATTAGTTTGAGCCTTAGAGCAGTAGTTCAGGTTTTTATGTGTAAAACGTATTATGAGTTTAAGTATGCGTATCACAATATAATATATCCCAATACCGATACATTGAGTACAGCTCTACTTTAATTGTGTTAAATGATTGTTTAAGCTTCAGGAAACTGTGTCAGTTGTGTGGAAATTGTCTTTGCATTTTGTCGCTTTTTGATGTCATGGAGGGAATCTATTTTAAACCTTCAGTTACTTGCTGCAATTTTCTACTTTTAGTTGTCATAATTTGCATATTTACTGCTTTAAAACTATGACAAATTCTTACCACAAGGACTATTACACAAACTAGGTGAACATTTGAAAAAATAATCTGTCATATGGCTTTAAGCGTTTTTATCACACAGCAGTTACTTTGGCATTCTCACTGACAGTGGTATTCGCCTTATTCTGCCGTTCACTTTCTTGGCTGCACACTTCCGGTTTAGCAGCGATTAGCCTGTAGAATTCAGTCGCTGGGTTTATTTTAACCGTTATTATGTAAAATTGTAAGACAGACAAGCTAACATGTTAGCTACCTTAACAGAGCTAAACAAGAAAAGTGGGCAAGAAAAGTTGACGGGCTGAATAAGGTGATTAAAGTAAGTATAAATTCAATTAATTTAATTAAAAATATATTAACTAGATTATGTATGGAAATAAAAAATATTCAAATGTTCATTTAAATTGCAAAACAATGTGCTTTCATCTCCATCTGAACTCTTGCATCAGATCTGCAAGGCCATTAAGAGCATTAAACACAAACAGTAAAATTTTGAAATTAAGTCTAAAAAAAAAAAACGGAAGCCAGTAAGTATTAAAAAGAACTGGGGTCACGTGCTGAGGGCTGATGTCTGGGTGTGTAGCTAAAGAGACACAGACGTAAAAACCATTGAAATGCATTGAGGAAATTTTCTAATATTGGGTAAGCTGTTTGTCTCTATAGAGGTGCAATTGCTTTATAATATACAATGTAAGGGTGTCATCTCTCTAAAGACCGAGTTACACAGGCCTGAAGATGGCATGTTCTTGTCTCCATGGAGTTGAATATGCCTAAAGCAAGGCTAAGCAACCTATCCACAAACAAGCAGAAACAAGTGGAGGGAATGACATGACTTTTAACTTTAGTGCACCTCAAAGCTCTTCGTAAAGACGCCTCTCTAATGACTTCAATGATTTTGGTCCTATTTAATAAACTATGGCTTGAGAATTGCATGCAAAGTAAAACAGAAAAGTGCAGAGCAGAGCAGTGCATCCTGTGAATTAGCTAAGTGGTGGAGCCAAGCCTGGGACCGGTCATTGATTTACACTCTGCTAAATTTATGTGGAAAGAGAAGTAAATCAGCGTTCCCATCAGCTGCTCCGAGTTTCCACAGAGCGCACGCAGGCAGCACCAAATGGATACATTACATTAGATAAATATATTCCGTTTGATTTGGGGTGTTTATAGGGAGTCGTTTAGATGATGTCGGTAACTGTGGAACAGAGACGAACCAGTGACACAGCAGATGTTGGCTATCACGCTTTGGTTCATTTTGGAGCTCAGGCTGTGAGGCTACTTCAGAGGAAATTAGGGTAAAGAGCACTGAAGCGATAGATAGATAGATAGATAGATAGATAGATAGATAGATAGATAGATAGATAGATAGATAGATAGATAGATAGATAGATAGATAGATAGATAGATAGATAGATAGATAGATAGATAGATAGATAGATAGATAGATTGTTTATTTACATTCACTTAAATCTGTGACATCCTATCAGTATCCAATGCAACTCATGGAAAAGGCCCATTAAAAATGTACTTATTTTAAAGTTGTGGTACCTGATTTTCATAGAAGTACATTTATTTTTTGTCTGTCTAACTGAGTTCCAGCTCCTACAAATCCTTCAAAACATGCAATTACAGCTTAAGAATAGCTTTTTACAAACAGCAAGTGAAAGTAAAGTGGACCACACAAGCTCAGCCAATCAGAGCACTGCTTTTGGCCAGCAACAACACAGATCTGATTTTGTCTGATTTTTAAGGAAGAAAAAAACAAATATAGTGTTGAGATGTGTCTGAAAAACTTCTAAAATGCACTGGAATACAGCAAATTACTTGCCATTTGTCCAAAATTGACCGTCTAACTCTGATTTATTGACTTTTTATTGCTTACAGTATGTGTGTAGGGTGTAAAATAATTGATGTGTACATCTTACAAAAATTATTTATAAGACTAATAGCTCAATAGACTTTTATGTAGAATATATTATAGTCAGGCTTATTAAAATGTGGCCCTCGACCAACTCAGACTTCGATCATTTCTGCCCCAGCTCCATTTGAGTTTGAGGCCCCTGAACTATTCTAATTTACAACTAAGTTTGCTCACCTTTAAGTACCGTAATTTCTGCCCTATTGAGCGCACCTGAATATAAGCCGCACCCATTAGATTTAAGTAAGAAAAATGATAAAGTACATATATAGGCCGCACTTTTTAATTGTAAGTCTATGAGAATCTATAATTTTGCTGCATTGCCTTATAAGCTGCATAGTTCAAAGCTCATGAAAAAAGTAGCGGCTTATAATCCAGAAAGTACGGTATATTTATCCACCCGTGGCACAAGAAATAGTGGGGAACACATCTTAAAATAAAATAAATATGTTTAAAAAAATAGCCTAGTGTGTACAGGTTAGATTACAGTATGAAAAGGTGAGTTCACTAATGCAACAAGGGCCTCATTTATCAAGCATTTGCTCATGTGCAAAATAGGTTAAGGGGAGCAAATATTGACACAACTGACATTTTTAGACACTACAACTTCAAATATTAAGGTGGTCCATACCATAATAGTTTTGTGTAATTTTTCAAATGTAAAGCAAACATCTCACAAATATAAACGACTATGTTTATTTGATTAATGACTAGTTACATTTAGTAGATTAACTGCTCCATAGATACTTTGTTGTTTGTTCCAGAAGTTCAAGACATTTAGCACCTTCACAACTGAACCAGAATACATGATGTTGAGGAAAATTAGTAGTTTGATGTTATATTGTCCTTGTGCTATTTACTGATTAGCATTGTTGATAAATTGATAATTGTTAACTATCATGGTATAATGTTTGCAAGAAATATATGTGTTTATGTATGTGTTGTTTCTCGATTGTGAAGAAGCACTAGATCTATGCAAGCGATTTTGTAGATATTACTATAGAAGCTGTTCATATTTGTAGTTAAGCATGTTTTTTGACTCTGTGGGGAGTTAAAAATAAGTATCACTCTGTTTTGAGCAATAATCTCATTACTCAAATTCTTTCATTCATTAATTTAATACCTCAATGTGTATGTGAATATTCTGTAAAACAAGTTCTCTGGTTACACTTTGTTAGTGTATATCTCAAATACTTCAAATGTCTGAAACGTTGCCACTGGAACAACAGGATAATAATTTGAATCAGCGGGCATAAACAGGTAAAAGCTTTATGCCTCGCCTATAGGCTTATTTTAAATGGTTCCAGATGGCTTTTATAACAGCAAGTGCACATTACGTAATCTGCTAAAACAGACACATTTGCAGCAGTTCTGTTTGGCTGTGCAGAGACAAAACACCTGTTGCCAGAGCCCCAGAACTTAAAAGGCTGCATATATTAGGACAAGAGCTAGAGACAAGAGATTTTGACTGATTAAAGAAGTGACGTTAACACATTTGTCAGTATTAATCAATAGAGGTTATGCACTAATGTCTTCTGGTCTCAGAATGACAGAGGTCGCTACATCCGGTGGCGTAGTTGCCATAGTGACACAGTTGTTAACTCCAAATGCTATGGACATCAGATGAATGATTTTGGGCAAGTCCTTTTAGACGCAGTGCAGTTCACTCACACTTTTACATCTTTTAGTTATGAAAACACAGTTCTGAAGCTGCACTGTTCCTGCTGCTACGGCCAACGCTGCATCTACAACATATGACAAAAGAGGACAATTTTTGATATAGAGGATGGCTTCGGGACTAACCCAAAACCTCTGTGTCTGATTTCCATCGCAGTTGCAGCCTCCAAACAACAATGGGTTTAAACTGTACAACAAGGTCTGTAGCTTTAGTCTAGCTAGCATTCACACTGGTTTACCCTTAACAAACGATATATCAAACCTTACCAACATGTAAACTAGAGGGCCAGGATTAATAATTGTGTCACTATGGCAACTACGCCACCGGATGTAGCGACCTAGGTCAATCTGAGACCGAAAGACGGTAGTGGATAACCCCCATTATAAAGTAATTGTGATTTTTGATCCACCATATTAATGAACAGTTCAATTGCAAAAACTTGTATCAATTTAGAAAGTTTGCACAAACATTTTTTTTTTGTTAATATTCTCAACCACTATTATCAATAATGGTGAATGGATTAGGATTAGGGTTAGGGTTAGTGCGGGTTGAAATACTGTTTAATTGAATTAAGCTACTAACCTAGCCAGCAAGATGTATTCTTGAGATATTTGTGAATTCACAAACGTGAGAGAATTTATCTGGGCCCCCACCACACTGCAGAAGGACTCGGGAGCGGTTATTAGCAAAGACGTCAGCAAGTGGTGCCTGAACTAAACAAAACAAAGATGGAAGCTCCCATGGATGTATGTGTGTCTGCTGCTATTGATTCTATTTTAGCAGAAATAATGAGTATTTCCTTTTTGAATAAAATGTGACACTTGTTTTATCCAACGTGCACACATACACCAATACGATTTGTTGGTGTGATTTGTTAAACATAAACTATAGGCACTAGTTGACCCAAGTCCACGCTTTCAGAGGTGGATGCTCCAGATGAATACTGTTGAAGAAGTCGAATAGGAGATGAACACATGTTCATCTGCAGTGAGCCAGGTTAAGAAGCTACATTTGGCATTTGAAAACATTGCTACATAAAAAGTAAACTTCAAGACATTGATGACTTTTTAATGCAAATGAACTCATTTATTACTTTATTTAATGTGGATTCTGATGTTCTTCCTCTGGAAACGTTTGTCCAAATGAATCAGTTACTGCATTCTGGTGCATTTTGTAATATACTATGGTAAGATGCAACTGAGAAACCTACAAAACAATGCCTGTTCATAGTAAGTGTGGTCTTCTTTTGAAACACAAGTAGAAATATACACATTCAAAAACAATATCTACAGCTTTTCTATTACTTCAAGTATTGAAAACTGTTTTGTTGTAAGGAGGCACTGGCTCCAAAATTTGTCAGCTAACTAAAGAAAATCCACTTTGATATGCCACTGCAAATGTCAGCCTACTACATTTTAGTCACTTCTTAACTTGATAAATATGCATTCTTAAAAACATTTTACTGACTTTGACAAAAAAGTGAGTGTCCGTCAAACAGAACAGTTAAAGGATCAAAATCTAACCAAAAAGTCTTTTAATCGGAAATGGACACAAAAGTTTCCAGCATCCCACATTATGGCGTGATTGTGAAATAATTTGAATCTAAAGCATTGGCAGCTGGTGTGTGTGTCTGTGTGTGTCTGTGCGGCTCATCAGAGGAAGCGTCACAGCCAGAATCCCACAACGACAAGTGATTTCACTGCGAAAAATCGTGTCTCTTTCAATTCCAAATCTTGATTACTCCGACCAGACTAAACACACATCTCAATCAACATTTGCCGATACGTTCCAAAAATCAAACTTTTGGAAGGTTTAAATGGTTTTCTTCACCGTTACTCTTGGCACTGTGTGGGTTTTATTAATAACAAATGCCAGGCTTTGTTCCAGTGCACACAGAAGGTAATAAGTGAAATGAATAAATATATTACTAAAAGGACTATGGTGATGCCAAAATCACAGTTAGCAGCTTCATTTTTAATATTTGGAGGCGTCTTTTGTCCCAGTATTTCTCACTTTTGAGTTGGCAAAAAAAAAAAGAAAATTCAGATTCAAAGCAAGATCTCATGTTTCCACAAAATTGAACATGCACAAGGTTTTAAAAGGATCTTGCAAGATAACCATATTTATCTAAATTGAAAAAAAGTCTGAGCATGTTTCTTAGTTTTAAAACACACTACTTACGTTTTTCATTGTATTTCAGGTATAAAACTGGCCATGTTTGAAGTGTTTGATCTGAGTTCTTGAGTTTTGAAGCCACCTTCATGCTCCCACTGCTGTTTAATTATTTGCTCAGTGGCTTTGGTTGAGAGATGAGGTAATTACTAAGAACAAATTTCTCCAAAATGATAATAGACTTTAACCTGCCAGTCAGACTGATATGTAGCACTCTGAAATGAGTTCTACTCCAAAATCATCTGGAAAAGACAGACATGACAGACATCTGACACTGACTGATCGCAGTGTGACAGCAGAACAGGCTGACAAATCAAAGTTTTCTTAAATGCAGAGACATGCACAGACATGTCTAGTAGGGATGGGACGAGATCTCGTGCAGCGAGATCTCGCGAGATCAAACTGTCACGATACTGTGCGCACACGTACTGAACTGTCTCGTGAGATTTTTCCATGGCCATGAAATTAAGTTTTGTATCTTTGAGCAGCTGTAGTAAATATTCTCCTCCACACACAGACTTGTATGTACACCGACTTATTCTGACAGAAAACAGTCTAAACTCTGTCTCAGTTTTTATTTCGTAAAGATAGGACCAATATTGACAGAGATAATTAGTCCTAAACATTGTAAAAGTTAGCGTAAAAAAATATATAATCGTCAGATATACGCGCGGTCATCGCGGGAACAGCGCCGTGTTTTTCACACTTAAACATAGTTAAAATAGATCCACACAGAGATATTCTGGTCTATATCATCAATAACTGTAAAAAGTAGGAAAGTCTCCTGGTGCCTGTCAGCAGCATGGAAGAATCAGCGGCAGCGCTGTGACGGAAAGGGGAAGGGGGCGGAGCCTGAGCTACTCATATCGTTGAAATAATAAAAATCCAAGGTGATACACGTAATGAAAGGTAAAGCTAAACTAAAAAAAAATAAACTAACAATAATAAATATTACGAATTATTATTATTTTTATTTGCCTTGTATAATTCTAAATTGAAAAAATTAATGCAAATTATTTAAAAATCTTGTCTCGTCTCGATCTCGTGGACCCAATTTCGTCGCTCGTCTCGTCTCGTGAAAATTCTGTCTCGTCCCATCCCTAATGTCTAGTCCACAAATACATCAAGAGCTTATGTGCAAGTCTTTCAAAAGTCATAAAAGTCAGTATTTTTGTTAAAACAGGCCATATGTATGTCCATTAGAGCAGAGGTTTCCAAAGTGAGGATGTCCAGGGGGTCGCCAAGCACATTCTGAGGGTTGTAAATGATTTCAAGATGCTCTATTTTATCTATCTAAAATGAATAATGTATGCTTGCAAGAATTTGAGTAATACAATGCAACAAACTACTAAAGTTATTATAGTACTAAGTAATACTAAGTAATTAGGCCCAATTTTAAATGATACACACACACAAAAATGTGAAAATACATAAATAATATTAACTAGTTTAAATACGGTACAGGAGAGCTGTTGGGGGAGCACTGCCCCTGAAGATGCTTAGTTCTACTTTAATAAATCATGCTTGAAGAATTCTGTATTATCCAGCAACTGAGATATAAGTGTTTGGGAATCTTCAGTTTTCACCTCATAATCCTGCACACATCCTGTACTTAACTGCAATGTATTTAAAAAGTAATGCCCTAAATGTCTGGCTGTAAAGTTTTCAAACATTAAAAACAGTAACATGCAAAGCTTAGTGTACTTAAGAAAGTCCACATGAAAGCCCACACTTTCTTAAACACAACACTCTCCTTTCCCCTTGTAAATAGCAACAGTCGCATGATAACTTGCCATTAAAATGTTAAGTTTATTATAACTGTTCAAACTCTTTGATTCATAGACATGTTTTCATTTGGTCCCTTTTTTCTTCCAGCTCTCCGTCTGCAGCACCACGTAAACTTGGCCGTCTGAAGTCTTCTCTGCAGTAAAACATTTGGCGAACAGAGCTCAGATCAGAAGGTGGCACACAATCCCATCTGCAGCACAGGACCGTCCACGCTTGACCTGCTCGCAGACACTTTTATCTCACTTCAAAGCCACGCTGGGGGTCCCAAAACTGGCACAAAACTTCAGCAGTAGCGACCATTTACACCGGCAAAGTGTTAGCGTTCGCAGGTCAACTTTGAAATTAAACTGATTGCATGCTATGAGTCAACAAAGAAAAAATACTAGAATATAATGAGTAGCCTTTGTAGCATCTGCTCCACAGGTGTGTTTCTGTCTGATGTAGTGAAAGTCTACGGTCATGCACATTCCTTTATCAGTCTGTTTTGTTTTCATCCTGGTGCCGTTGTGAATCATATTGATCTGTGTATTGTCTTTTCATGCCTCCCACCTCATGCTATTTATTGGACAGTACAGGCTTTTGGCAGCTCAAATGCTTTAGTTACAGTTATTTTCTCTTCCCTGTGGAAAATAGACAAGATTTTTGCTGTTTTTTAGCTGACAGCAACATGGAGCATTAAAGAAGACTTGTTTCTTCATTATGTTTGTGTTGTTATTGGCTTTTAAACATGCTCATGAACAACTCTGCTTACAAGGTTCATGCTTTAGTTCAGGATGTTCAACTTTTTTTTCCTTTCCAGTGAGCAGTGACGCATTGTTTTAGTTTTAGCATTGTAAACTACTGCTGTATCATATTTTAGTTGAAAAATAAAGATGCATACACTTTTGATTCGGATCAGGATTTGTTTTCATCTGCATAGTCTGGCTTGGTTGAGTAATTCTGAATGTGCAAACAAACTCTGAACTGGTTACAATTTTAGTATCTGGTCTGGTTGAGAGGTTGGCCTCGGCTCGTCTGGAGTGGTTTGTTTGCATTAAGAACGCAAATGGACCGAAAATGAAACAAAACCAGGACGTGACAAGATCCATGCTGAGACACACGTCTGAGAGATCGATCATACGTAAAAACAAATGAAAGCAGCAGGAGAGGCCAGAGGCTGATTTCGATTTATTAAGTGTTTAGTTGTACAGCTCAATGAGCAGATGACAGACCTTTCAGAGCCGTTTTACTCAAGCTGATTAGATTTTTTGAAACATTTCACTCAGACTCTATAAGACTTTACCCGGGCCGTCACTTCTCTCTCACTTCAAAATGTCGGCACATTGTCCACACTCCAACACTTCGTCTGTCACTCACCGTGGGTCTGTTAATGTGAGCAGAAGCACCACTACTTGTTTGTTTGAATGTGACACAGATCAGGCAGAGACAAATGGAGGCACCAGGTCTTCCTCTGTGTGATTCTGTCTCACAGCGCCTCTACAGGACAGAATAAATGTGTTTCTACAGCACTAATTCAATAGGTTAAAGTGTATTGAGAACAAAAACGCAGTTTAGAACAAGATACAATGGTGCAATTTGGTCTGATTGTTTGTATTGTGAATGCAGCCTAAAATTCAAAACACAATTGGTTAGATTTCTGAACTAGACTCTAAAATAAGGCTAAATGTAAAACCAAAGCCAGAATCAAACCAGTACAAATACATTTTCGAATGCTTGGAAGATATCCATCTTTAATTGGTTGGAGGCCTGATCTAGACCCGGGCCTTATGTTGAATAACCCTGCTTTAGTCTATTGAAAGTTACCACTGGGAGGGAAACAAAACCTAACTTTCTGTGCAACATGTTATGGCAAGCACAAAAACTGAGGTCAGAAATGCATCTATGAGCTGAAAACAAATATTGTTTTAACTTTAAATGAGTAATGTTGTGGAATTTTGTATTCATGTGAAAAAACAAGATCCCTTTAGAAGTTATTTGAGCTCAAATGTATGGTTTATTTACAATTATGATTCAGTGAGAAGCCAGCTTCAGTTAGGTCATGTTCGTCTGGTCTGGTCCTCATGTCTTGTCTGTTCCCCTTGAGTCACCATATACTCCAGGAGCAAGACTGCACCTCTTATTCACACGCATCAAATCAAATCAAACTTAATATATAAACCCCAACACACCAACTCTATTAATCACTGCATACATACACACACCACAAACACACTAAAGTTAATTTTGAGATGTTCGCATACACTGGGCTTGCTACAGATGGACTAGAGAGAAAGTCACCAGCCCGAGGCCCAGAGAAGAGATGAGGTCAAAACCAAATCTCCAGGGCCCATGAGCCAGAGCCCAGCAGCTACAACCAGCCACAGCTCCTCAAAGGGAACACTGGAGATCCAATAAGTGATACCAGAATTAAGACAAGCACAAGATCCCAGCTATTCAAATATAGACAATCTATTCACAACACTAAGAATGTTCTACCTTGAGAAGATTTGTAAATATAGAAACCACATTAAAACCATTCTAATGACTGCTTTTGTTTTCTTTCTTCTCCATTGGAATCAGTTATCTGCAGCACCATTTAATACTCCACACAGTGTAATAGATCTCATTAAATAAGCTGAGGGCTTTATGGCTTTAACCTGCTAAGTGTGCACCTCATTCTAGGCAGAAGAGAAAGAAAATGTTTGGATTTTACAGCCATAGATCTCTAATGAGATCTATGGCTGATATGGCTGCTCCAAATGAATATAATTTACAGCTTTGAAATAATAGAGAGGACTGTATGTGAACTTTGTCAGAGCTATAGAAAAGTACAGAAATTACAATGCAAAAGCACAGACTTATTAATTATAGGGTTTAGCTTTTGTCGTCGCTGCTCTACTGAGTATAAAAGAACACCTATATTGGAAAAATCATGTCGAAATTCCCTGTCCGGGTGCAATGTTCCCTGATGGAGGAGCTAATTAAAAGCAGAGGAGTTCTGAACCGACCCAGGATGGTGGCCCTGGTGGAGCAGAGGAGGTGTGGTTTTATCTCAGCCCCGCAGCCTGTAGGAGTCTGGGGATGGCAGAACCGGAATGAGGATGTGGATTGTAATGGAAAAAAATAACAAAGTGATCATTTCGGGATAGGACGATTGGGAGAGATTTAAAATGTGCCCATAATTATCACACTTTTTGCTTGACAAGATCTGAAAGATATGGTGGAAATTGTACTTTAAAGCATCATCTGCACATCTCCATCACAACTAGGACTGGTCAGATCACATTTGACATTGATATACAATCATTAAAGCTCATCATTGCTCATCAGCAGCTGAACTATGGGTCTATGGTGTAGTGAAAGATTAAGGCAAATTTTTTTGTATAGCACAATTCATACACAAAGCAATTCAAAGTGCTTTACAAGCAGGAAAAGATGTGTCAAAAATACAATACAAAACATTACATGCACTGCCAAACTGATCATTGACGTCAAATTTAAGCTTTTTTATTTATTGGAAGCTGGACTGGTCCTTTGAAAGACAAGATACCTGTCACTTCCTTCCCCTAAAACACATTCCTTCCTTTGAATTATGACATGAGCTCAAGCGCAGTCACATTAACCTGAAGAAGATAAGTCAGATGTTTGAGAAAAAGACGATTAATGCATAACTGTTTTCACAGGATGAATTGCCTGGTAAAAAGTGTGAAAATATAAATAATGTGAATATACTGTATCTAATGTTGTGTAAAGTGCCTGATGAACTGCTCGACTTTTGTAAGGAAGCTGAGGCACAATGGTCAGACCTGAAGATATCAGGTCTCACATGCCTCCAACTGCTCTGACCTGATATTAACCAAACACAAGCTTCACATTGGATTTATGATATTATTACATTCTACAAGAAGAACAAAACTTTGAACCTAAAACAAAATAACTTTCTTTTGGCTATATTGACTGAATATTGTTACTGAAACATTGTTGTAAATTCGCCAGCTTAATTGAATATAATGTGTAGGCAGGCTATTCAACTTAGGCTCGTGCCAAATCGCCCTCTGGAATCTGATCCGGCCTCAATCACTTCTAATCTTACAAAGACTAGTTATCTTGATTTTATTGTATTTTTACTGTCTGAAAATAAGTCTTTTTTTTGTCAATTTCAGTTGTATTTATATTAGATTCCAGTGATAAATTGTTATCTTTTTTATATTTTAGCCAAACAATCCTTTTGCTATTGTTGTATTGGCAAATCTTATTTGAAGTTAAAATACGCCCAAATAAACCTAATTCTAAACCTAAATCACAAAATTTTCTGTGAATATTTGGTGCAACCTCGTGCCTTTGTGTGTTATGGTCCTCGGTCAAATCTGGCCCTCTGGAAAATCTAGTTGAATAGCCCTGGTGTAGATCTTGAGTTCTTAACCTTTTTGACATCAAGGCCTGAATATCATGTGTAATGTAACTTCTAGGGCCCAATCTATTAAATGTTTTGTATTTTACTGAGGTGCTCAAGGCCTAACTTTGGGCCCTGGCTTGATGGTTAAGAATCACTGGTGTAGAGATTTTTGACAAATATAACTTTTGCAATTAAATTTTACAAAAAGTCATTTGTCAAATCACTACAAGAAACAAAAGCAACGTAAATGAGGTAAACAAAACATTAACAACAAAACCAGCAAGAAAAACAAACAATGATGTTTTTCCATAAAAATGTTACTTAAATGTAGATTAAAAACAGGCACAAGTCAGTTCAGCTGTACTATACGAGCCTTTCCCATCTCTTGTCAGACATAAACAACACACAAGACCATCCAAAGGGGCAGGGCATGATTGTGAACATCCCAGCTTTGATCTGAAGGGCTGTTCAAAAAATTGCACTGTCTGAAAGCTTTATATTGCCGGAGGTTGTTTGACACTTCTGAAGCTAAAATGCTGACTCATCTAAAGAACATAGTTTGAAGATATATGTGTGGATGCTGTTTGGTCTGTTTTAGTTTCAGGACTTTGAGTCGTTGTACTTTTAATTCCTGAAGGTCAGCTGAACAAATATTCTAAAACTTCATTCCCTATAAGTAGATCTAATTTTCTTCAGGAATTTCAGGCACTACACATTTCTTTTAATAGGTTGTTATAAGGTTACAAATTGACAATGCCGTAATACACTGAATGAGTGTTATAATAATACAAAGAGCTGCAAAAAGTACATTATGTTGAGCTGGTGAAATTGCATCGTTCACCGCCTAAAGCTGTCATTTACAGCCAAAGAATCTGGAAAATGTAAGGTTATTTGGGTTAATTAAAGTTAGCTGCATGACCACTCAGAAATAAATGTCCACGATATTTCATGAATTACATTTGTCGAGCTCAAACTGTAGACATATAAAGACTGATTTTTGTTTTTATAAAAGAGAGTATTGTGGCATTACACATTACTAACTTCTCTAAGGATCTTTAGTCTTTACATGGAAATCCTAACCCTAACAAGAGATCATTTTTGCTAACTTCACAGTAGTGATGCGTCACACAATAAATCAATCCTAGCAAAAACAAAATATATACAGTCGGTAGCGCATCATATTTGGGGGGCATGGCTTGCTTTGGGTAAAGCTGTTGCTGGAAATCCATGTTAAGACATGGAAGTTAAACTTTTTACCGCTTTTACGAAGTTTTCTGGCAAATTAAGTGTATTTTAGCACAACTAATTCAATCAAGTCACAATTGCGTTCAAATGGAGGTTACTGATGTCCGAAAAGTAAACAGAAAATACAAAAAAGATGCTAAAACTCGCCAGGCTGCGCTATAATCACGTTGGCATTAAGTTCACAGCTACAGTTAAAATTGTTGAATATATTTACATAATTAAACCATTAGATCACTTTATTCATCTCCATGTCTTCGTATCTATATTTAACACAATATATCTCCTTAAGTCCACGTTTGCAGTTGTAGTTGTTCAGCAGTGAGTGATAAAACTGGTAAAATGTGGTTTCACATGGACGGCCGTGAGAATGCTTGTATTATGACCGCTGCAACCTCTAGAATAATTAGACCCGCAACAGATTCTTTCCGCAGGCTCGCTCACACTGCTCCAGGTCACAGTGGATTTAAGCACTTTCTGAGTCGAGAGTCGCGCAAGTCTTTTCCCGCACCAAACTTGCACTCAGTGTACAGCAGGGGTTATGGATACACATGGGTCATTACACAATCAGAAAAACTATATGATTTTCAGACAATGGTTAAATCATTCTCCAAATAAAACCCTAAATCAATGCTAAAGTACATTTGCAGCATTAGTAATAAGCTTTTGACTCACTAGTCTATAGTTCTGGAAATTCACTTCTCTTGTTATAATGGGGCTTCGACAACCCCTGGCTTGGTTTCTGCTTTTGATAATTTGCAAACCTCAGTACAAAAAAATAATCCCGTTCTAAAACTGACTAATCTTTGATAATGATGACCACCACTTTGGAAATCATTGGGAGCCAAAAATAAATGCATACATTAAAGTTCAGGGTGGAACAGAGCATTTCTGGCTTTGGGGATGTGAAGATTCAATAATACATTGTCTACTCAGTATTACATAACACTGGATCTTCAATGTTACCTTGCTAAACCCAAAGCATTCAAACTAAAAGAATATTTGTAGAGAATGAATCCCAAAACAAAATTGCAGGAGAACAGCTTCATTATTTGCGTGTAAAACGTTGTGTTAACTGTAAGCGGTGCTGGTAATGCGTTTGTGGGCGTTGGAAGGCGAGGGGCGCGCTGATGGAGAGAGCCCGAGATGAGAGGCACATCGCTGGGCTTGTGTTCAGCCAGCCGCCCCCTCCTCACACCCACACACACATTGTTCTCTCAGCTGCTTTGCCCCTTCTTCAAGCGCCAAACAGGAAGCATCATTTAACATATCCAAGTAAAGCCGCGTGTTACATCTCTGCTCTGAAAACATATGAGTTTGATTTAGAAGACGACAGGAGTTAAATGGTTGAGTGGTTTAAAGAGGTTCAAGGTGATGAGTGTCGAACTAAAACAGTAACTTCATGTAAAAGAAGACATTTTGCAGCTGCTTCATTTTTAAGTACAGCATAGTGGGTCGTTTTGTTCTCACACAAACGCAATATTGATCTATAATGGCTTAGTTATTGAAAGAGATCCTTTGACTTCATGACATTGACTTTCTGTTCAAAATTGCAGAGCTGTGTTCTTAAAAAACTACAAAATACAAAATGAAAAATTGCCACATAAAGTGAATAGATCCAATGAAAAGACCTCTATCTTTCTTAAAGCACAATTATACTGTATGTGACTCAAATGAGACTTTCTTAAGACGTTATTAAAAGCTGCTTGAGTCAAATTTAATGGTTCCTCAAGAGCATGACCACGGCCCCCTTTTTCACTTCTGCAAACGACGCCTCTCCTCCTCAACCACAGTTAACTACCCGTAAACCTACTTATTCAAGCTTGTCCCAGGACAATGTTTAGTCTCTGCTCTCTCGACTCCACCCTCCTGCCTTTCAGACGTAAGATTCTATCCTCAGGAAAAGAGGAGTCTCTCTGATTGGCTGGACTGAGCATTCTAAGACGGAGCCCCCATTTAGAGACTCTATCCAGCCACCTCAGCCCCTCCTCATCATCATCATCACTGATATACCATTTATAATAAATGTTTTCTTACACATGGTTGTGGCGTGGTCTTTGCTAGTTACAAGTAAAAAATAAAACAAAAGAACATATATAATGAAGGTATTTTGTTTGCTATTAGATGGTTTTATTTAAAAGAAAAACTGATAATTTAACTCTGACGCTGATAGAAACAGATTAAGATGTGTTCTAAAGACAATAAACTTATGCAAGTCAACAAATGGTCAAACTGTCAATGTAACTATGTATCTCACCACTTTGAAAAATTGAATATTTTAAAATATTTTACTGGTTACAATCTGAGCAACTTCAGGCAGGGACGGCTGGTATCAATGGGCTAGGTGGGCTAAGCCCCTCCTGTCATTTCAGGAAAGAAAATGTGGTTATAACTAATATATATTTTTAAATAAAAATATCACCTTTAAACGTATTACTATGAGTTATTATAGTTTCAGAATTGAATTATGTCAGTTTTGCTGAAAAAATCCTTAAAAAAACGAAAGCAGGGCTAATTTTCTCCAGCCCGCAGCAGCTCGGTACAAACTGCAGGAGTCTATGGAGGATGATTGACAGGTGCTTGTCCCGCCCCTGTTCTGTTGCACACGGTAAAGTTCAGCAGCGGGGCTAATTCTGTTTAGCCCAAAACACATCATTGGCTCTTAAAAGAGATTGACAGTTAGTTTGACCAATCACAAGCAGCAGTGGGCGGGTCTAAGATTCTCATTGGTTCAGAATCGTCATGTGCTGTACAGCCTCTTCCCAAAGCATGAACGCGGAGAATACAACAGACAAGCCGATTTTAGGAATATATTTTCTTTTTTTGGCGAGTTTTTGTGATGGAAGTAAAAACTAACGGCAGCAGAAGAAAAGCTATGAGAGTTTGGAGTTTACAGAGCCATGAAAAGACCTGAGTTAAGCGAGTTTGGTGAATGTCGAAGACAACTTTCTCTTCTCATGTGAGTGCAGTAGTGATGGGAATCTTGGATCTTTGTCCGATACGATGTGCATCCCGATACACTAGCAACGATACGATTTTTTTAAGATACATGTCTTACAGCTAACGATCGATTCGGTTCGATATGCCCCCTGATCACGATGCATCTCGATTCACTCAACATTGTTTTTTATTCAAATACTTACTAAATATTTAGTCTTTTTAATCATTCATGGGCCTCTTAATACCCCAGATAAATTCAAGCCATGTAAAAGTATCTTTCAGTCACTTGAAAATTAAATTACTAACTTTCTAAAATTATAAATAATAATATATTATTATTTTTGGTTCGGATTGTATCATGTTTTTCACAGTGCTGTGTGCAATAGGACTTTATAAATAATCAGATGTAGCCTACATGTGTGAGACCCAGCGCTCTCATTGGACAGATCTGCTGTGGAGGCGGGGCCAACATGTTACGATAAATATGTGGGGAAAAGCGAAATAACGGGTCCATTCTGGAGTGCTTTATTTCGGTCTACTATCAAACTGCCCCATACAGCTTATGAAAAAGCCTGTATAGTTTGTCAGTGCGGCCCGGGAGAGGGAACGTGGGACGCAGCTACGGCCCAAACTCACAACGATAGAGGAGCAGCATCTAACCCGCACGAGGGGCAAAGAGGGACGGTAGCGCGTGGAGAACCAGTGCGCACAGAACCAGTGTGCACAGAAATAAAACAGCCAGGACGAGAACAGCGCGCGGGGAAAACGCACATCGCCTGAAACAAACACGGACAGACTGACCAGCGCGCTGGGAAGACGCAGACCGTCTAGATTTGGACATAAACACGGGAAGGACAGCTCTCTTACTGGGCACAGACGCACAGCTTTCCTGCACGTTCACGGTGGAATAATAGCTACGTGTTGCGGAGCGAATCAAACTACTTCTTCTGAACGCGAGTTTCAATGGACTACGTCTTTTTCTCTACAATACACAGGTAAGGCACACTGGACACTGTTGTTATTACGCAGGCTTTCTGAGAATGAAAGGTGCGTGCTTTGACTGAAAGAGACAAAAGCCTTAACGGATTGAGCTATTTGTTGTTGGCACATCTTCAGATGAAAATAAACCACAAACAGCCCTTATAAGGAATGTCAGAAACACACAGCGTTTGCAGCCGTGTCAGTGTCAGCTTGTGAGTGCGTGTGTGTCTGTGTAGGAAAACACTTTCGTCAGTGAATCGTGAAAAATCTAGATTCATCGGTAAATAGTCTGATAATCCGATGCAGGCTGCTTTTGTCACACGATCTGCATCGATGTAGCTCCTCTCTACCGACGCACTCGCATCGCACATGTTTACATCGATGTATCGGTGCAAATCGGCTAATCTTCCCATCACTAGAGTGCAGCTATTTTAATATATTTTGCCAGTTTCATAAGTGTATATAAGTGCAGTTGTGTAGCGTCCACGTATTGTAATGTCCAAATAACAGCGTGAGTTTGGTAAATATGTCGTTTGGCTCGTGTCTGCACAAAGATAACGTTACTTGCCCTGTGTTGTTGTTGTGGTGGTGGTGGACACATCTGACACACACGTGTCTTTGTGTTGATGCTTTTGAGCCGCTTGGAGGAAAAAAGTCTTTCTCTAACGCTGATGACTGGTTTTATTTCTCCATTTGTAGAATAAATAAGATGATAACTCATTTACTGTAAGTGTTTGTCTGGTAAGTTAGTGCTGCAGTTATGTAGCCCCTCCGGTCAAAGTTGTCACCAGCCGCCACTGACTTCAGGTATTTGCATATTTAAAAGAATTGCATTAACACTTTAAAAATAACATTTTCAGTATGAAAACAACTCTGACGCCACTGAAACTGTGAAATTCTTGACATCTGTTGACTTAATTCAAAGATTATTATAACTACACCTTCATTAAAATTAATAAACTCTTTAAAAAGCATTAACAATAACTCAGTTCGTCAAGAACAAATGGCAAATAATTAATGGATGAAAAAAGCCATACCTCTGTCTTAACCTTAGTTTTTAAGTAAGAATTTACAAAGACTTAAAATTGCTTAATTTCATCCATTAATAGATTATTTATTTATTTTGAGTCATTATTCATGCTTTACTAAGGCTGATTAAGATGTTAAGTTATTATAAAGTTGTAATGATTAATCAAATGTTATGAGGAAAATATAGTTTTGTGATGCCACTTTACCTATTCAGTAAACCAGCCTTATAATATGATTAGTAATATAAAATATCTTAATAACAAATGTGTTCTTAGATAAACAATATCTAAAAATAATGCAACTCATTTATGTTTTAGAGACAGTAATAATATAATATTTTCATCCTAGTAAAGAATATGATGCAATGCAAGAACTAAAAAATGTCTCCTTCCTTGAAATTTAATGCATTTTTTGCGAGTGTTGTTCTTTTCATGCCTTAAACTTGACCTTTACCTGCTCTGTAAACATCAATTGTCTAAACACATGACTTTTTTACTAGACAAAGCAAATCTATTTCAAGTATTGAGCAATAATTTTCAGTAACTTCCATATGAAACCAAGTGCATTGTGTGATTACACCTGAAAAGCCTCTACAGCAGATAAAAGCAGCTCATAATACCTGCTTCCTCTTTCTCTGGCTTTATCTCCGACACAAACAGCTGGCTCTGTGGTCTCCCTGTTCTGACTCGCTGGTTATCGCGCCGTTTCGGTTCAAGGCTTCAAATCACACTTCTGCTGGACACAAACACCACACCTAACGACACACGTCTGATGGAAGAAGAGCGCTGCAAAATGTCCATTTGAGTCGAAGTGGAAGTATACCAGCTGGACATGGCTGTTTGTTTTTCTGTGTTTTCAGAAGCCTATAGTTTTAGTCTGTTGTGAGATTTTCTATGCATGTTAAAAACCAAAATCTGAGCTAAAATGGCTATACATGGCTCATTTACATTACACACAGTTGTTCCGTTAAACGTCCCCTTCAGCTGGTGAGTTCTCCATTCCCATCTTCCCAGTTACTAAAATCTCAGTCTCAGGACACCCTCTATTCACACTTTCAAGGTGAAAACAGCAGAACCCATATCATATTGAACAATGTTCACACTATACACTACACAGACACAAATGGCTTCACAAAAGCAATTCAGTATCAAACTTTGAGAATGCATTCACAATCAACATCATCCTTGATCTCATGGAGAAAACAGGCTTTGGTTATTTCTAAGCCCTCTTCCCATAGGTTCAGGCCAGGGTGGTAAGTGGTTCTATGCTGTTTCCACTGAGCAATGCGACACGTTGCGTCCCTCTTCCTGGGTCCGTAGTGGACCACTTTTGGCTCTGCTTTCACAGTGGACCCTACAGCAGATCTCATTATAGTACGTAGGCACAATGATTGGACAAGAGAAAATACAGGCTGAGGTGAAAACCAGACAGAAAAGAGCAGATAGAAACATGAAATCAATCAATATAATCCTGTGACAAACCACCCCATGTGGCGGTTTGGTCTAGATGTCGAAACTAGATCTTGTTGCATGTTCCAAGGTTACTGCTTTGTTTCAATACACAGCAGTCCCTGCTCACTCAGTGACAGTAAGCTGCCCTGGGGCAGCTCAGCAGAGGCGATTCGCCTAAACACCTGGCGCCCGACAACACCCAATGTTTCCTAACATGCATGTTATTGGTTGATGGGGAAACCGGAGTGCCCGGAGTAAACCACCCAGACATGGGGAGAAACATGCAAACTCCACACAGAAGCCACAACCTACTTGCTGTGAAGCCAGAGAAATATCCGCTCTGCAACCTTCCCGACAGGCCTGAATCAGACCAATATCATGCAGGTTAAGGAAAACTTGGTGGTCAGAGGTTAAGGCACCAGGTGTTTAGAAGACTCGCTTCTGCTGAGCTGCCTTGAGTGAGGAAGAGGGAGGGTGCTATATAAATAAACCATCATCATCAAGATTAAGGTGTATATAAATATGTCCTCTGCATTTGACCCTTCCTTCAATGTCTCTGGAGCATCTCCTCCTCTTGCTAGACTTGGTCAGGACTACCACAGGTGGACCATTTTTCCCAACATACATGTTTTTGGTTGGTAGGAGAAAGCGGAGAGCCCAAAGGCGAGAGCGCTATCCACTCTGCCACCGCTGCCATGTATAAAAGTTAATGTATAAGTGTCTCAAGAGTGGTCCAGATGATGACTCTTGCATAGAACTACAGCCTCATTCATTCTTTCAACTCTTGAGCCACATACTTTTGTTTTACAATAGTCATGAGATCTTGTTTTTTTTTTCTTTTACTTTCAATAACTTTTTTCGACAAGAGTGAAAAGAAGCGAGCCTACATCTGAAACCATATTTCTGTTTTGTTTTTGATATCTGACACAGCTGTGGACCAACACAAAATGTGATTGTTTCTTAAAAACGAGCTGAAAGCAATAATGTAATGCATCCTGGACAGGAGTTTCCATATTCTGTATTATTTGAAAAATTTGATATTAGCAGAATGTCATGTCACCACTTGATGATGCTTCTCTTTTATTTTAGCATAAATATTTACCAAATGTTACCACCAATGATTTAAGCATTGGTCGTCCTCTCCTTGTTTGGGTAAATTACTTCCAAAGTGATAAGTGCATCTGAGGAAAAACGTGTTTGTATTTAAAATCCTGACAAGTGATACAAACTTAATTACCAAACTGATCTAATTATCACAGATGTGGAGACAACATGAGCTTTTAAGCCTATTATCACCATAAATAAAAGCATAACATATGGCAGATGTGATCGCTCATGTTTAGATAATCACGCACAAACGCACATTTTTAGCAATAACACAACATGCATCTTTCCAATTAGCTCTCATCACACTGGCCCCAGAGTGACACCACTTAGACGAACCAATTGACTGTAATGAAATGAACTCAGAGCGATTATGATCATGCTCGAAGGATCGGAAAATTAAAAGGAAACCCATCGCGATCATTAGCTCCTGTTGTCAATATATGTTTGTTTTCCCCGAGACGAGAGCCCGGAGAACTGTTCACTTCAGACGCTTCACGCTCAGAATTTGGACTAATGAACGTCTGAGCAGCGCAAAGTCATTATGATATGTAAGGATTTCCTCTCAGGTTTTGGAGAAGCCATTTACATAATTCTGACATTTTAATTCAAACCTGATTCTTAAAAAAAGTGGGGGAAAAGTAACTCATCTAAATCAGTTTAATGTGTTGCTGATGCATTTTGAGCACAAACGTATTCACAACATTGAGTTGATTATTGCTTTTTACAACTTTCAAAAGCTCATGTTTAACCATAACAGCAAAACTAACAACAACTAGCATGCTAACAGCTAACTTTCTGCTTCACTAAGAATAAAATGCTAAACAATATCTGGGACACAAGGTGAACACAACATGAATAGTGACGGCTCATTGCATTTTCTCAATATTATACATTATGTTTCAACCAGAAAGTTCAACTATATGGCATTGAATCAGCAAGGCTTCGTTTGAATCACTTGTTACTTGCCTGTAACTTCTACAAATGACAAAAAAGATTCCATTAAATTAGTTTAATGCAACACTGTGAAGCATTCTAACAACCTAGAACATTTCCATGAGAACAAACCAAACCTCCACCACCATTTTAGACAAAACCATCTATCTTTTGTTACTGGCCTAATTAGTTGCTTGTTTTTACTTTTGCAACTTAAACATGCATAACTTTCTATCAGTCTGGCATTATAATGAACATAACAACCACAATCAACAGCTTTATCACTCACTGCTCAACAACTGCAGCCAATGTGGACTTAAATATATATATATATATATATGGTAATATAATATAATAATGGTAAATATAGAAACGATGACATGGAGAAGAATAAAGTGATCCAATGGTTCAAATATGTAAATATATCCAACTATGGTAGCTGCGACATTAGGCCACAGCAACAACCTCCATTTAAACTCGAATTAGCACCAGAAAATATTTTAAAAGAAGAAGGTTTAGTTTTTCATGCCTTAACTAGAGATTTTCCCTCACAGCAGGCCACACCCCTGAATATGATGTTATGAGAGTAGGCGTTCCATCTACCGGAAACAAAACTAAATTACAAAGAGGACACAAACAAACCCAGCTATAATATACATTTGTCGACTGAAATGCTCAGATGATTCTAGCAATGATATCAGGACTTACAAACGGCACAAAAAAATTTCAGAGTTTGACTTATAACAGGGCTTTGCAACTTTTTACAGCAAAAGAGCCACATTTGCCCAATTCAAACCAATTCAAAGTTGGAAAGAGCCGCAACAACTTGTTAAAAAATTATAATTATACATGTAATAATAATAATAATATTGGTAAAAAAGCCTAGACAGACAAGTGAACAAAACAATATTGTGTGAGTTCACAAAAAATATTTTATGTCAAGAAAAACCAACACTTCCTTCCATATGTCTGCATTTTGAAAAAGAGAAAGAGGTGAACTCCAGTTACAGCTGTCAATAGATTTAGGAATGATTAAATAACAATTATACATACACTAAACAACTGCTAATTAAAAAAACACATACTGTAAATAGAATGTTCTTTAGCAATTATAGTCTAGTTACACATCCTCAATCAAATCTCAAAGAGCCTCACTTTTGTCTTTAACGAGCTGCATATAAACAGGATTCACTCCACAAGCATGAATGAAGCTGTAATGTAATGTTTTGGTGAAGGAATACTGTAGTGCTAGAACTTGTCCTCGTCCTGCTAGATGAGTCGTTTCCCTCTGCTAATAGATTTTCCATTTGTATTGTCTGTTTTTTTTCTCTTGCTTTCTCCTGACCAACTGTCAACAAATTTTGATCTGAATCAGTTAAAATATTTGGCTACTCAACTTACATTTCTGCACACGGTTGTAAAAAAAGGCATTTGAAGTCGTGACAGTTTTAACACCACTGTTAAACCCATGTAATAAAAGTGATGGCAAATGTTAAGAAAAAATTTAACAGATGAGCATGTGGCAGATACCAAGCACCAGTCACAGCTTTGAACAGACTGAGATTTTCTGCACTAATGTGGAATTTGAGACTTTTGTGCAGATGAATACACTTTAACTGGACACAATATTAAGTTGACTTTTGTTGCCAACAGACCTGATGCTTCATGCTTAGCCGAAGTATGAACAGTGATTAAAACTTATGGGACTGTAAAGTGAAAGGTATATGAATGAATAAAACATGAGAAGGGTTCTTCAGTAATGGGGCGATGAGAGCTCGGTGTTTGCGTGATCACAGCTAACAGCCGCACCACATTTGCGCAGCCGGTCCCGATTTCACAAGCAGACAGATGGACAGATGATGACACAGGGAGAGACGGGAGAGAGAGAGAGAGAGACAGAGAGAGAGAGAGAGAGAGACACCACAGAACGAGTGACAAGCTGCTGTCCAGGGAAGCAATTAGAAAAAGCAGACATAGAGCCCACTGCTGTCACTTAAGACAAGGCACAGGAAGCAGACAGAAGTGAATGTCATTATAGTGCTGTTAACTACTGGGATACTATAAACAAACACAGATGCTCACAGTACAAGGGTAATGCAGAGAGTCCAGTCCAAATGTGAACAACACTGTTAAGTTTAGTTTTACAGTCATGAAATGAAAATAAAACCACAGATTCTGTAATAAAAAGAGTTGGTTTGATATGATGTTCCTTCATCAATGTTTCATTCAGAGTTTGATTCAAATGTTTTGGAGTAATCTTGTGTTGTTCAGCTGACCTAATCGGACTATTTTCTTCAGGCAATGTTGATTCAGAATGTCTCAAAATGTTTGAATGATATTTACATAAAGTTGCTAAATTGTTAATTGTACAGTACGTGACATTCATAACAACAAATGTACTGTTTTATGGAGAAGAAAAAAAAAAAACGTTTCAGTCCTTGTGTCAAACACAAGGCCCGGGGGCCAGATGCAGTTCTCCATATCATTTTATGTGGCCCTCAAGGTCTCATATTTACTTTAAACTTACATTAGTACCAGGAGTAATCTGGGTGTCTTAATCTAATTAAATGATTTGTCTGAAACAAGATTTTTCAGACGAATGTGAATATATATTCAGTAACTGTCACTTCAACAAATATACAA
This sequence comes from Mugilogobius chulae, assembly GCA_038363315.1. NCBI lineage: Eukaryota > Metazoa > Chordata > Actinopteri > Gobiiformes > Gobiidae > Mugilogobius > Mugilogobius chulae. Next base: position 12,204,816 of record CM076412.1, on the reverse strand, counting down.
AAATCAAATACAGAAACTATTATTTGCAGTCTGTCAAAGATTAGTAAGATTATTTTGTGTTAGAACCGGCACTTTGAGGACAACCATGATGCCAATGTGGCCCTTTGTCAAAATGAGGTCACATTTCTACACTATAGATTGATATGATACTCAAAGTCGCATCAAAACTGAACAAACTGGATCCTTGCATCTCTGGGTCATGCATATGGTCTATAATTCACTAGGAGGTTTTATGACAAATTAAGTGTAATTAAGCACAAAAATTCAACTTGAGTCCATCTTTCACCGATAAAAACACATAAATGAGAATGTGTGTGCCAATGCAAAATACTGTGAAAAAGTCTGTCACAGTTCTGCAGTTCTCAACAGGAAGTCGTTGAACCCATTATTTTCAGTTCACTATTGTGGTTTTAATGAAGCAAATGTAAAGTAATCATCTGAACGAAAAAGGGGTAACTAATTGCAAGGCTGACAAAAAACTACCGAACTATTATAAATGTAATGTAAACCATTATCTGTCCCCCCCAAAAAAAATTAAAAATCATGATAACTACTTTTTTGCCAGATCGCCCACACAATAATAAGATTCAAGATGATAGTTGACACTCTTAAACACTCGGATCACTGTTTGGTTAAATTTTACTATTTGCACAGCAACAAACTCGATTGTAGAAATTTCATGCAAAACATCCCACTAAATACAAGTTACCTTTAACCAAACTCCTCACTAAACAACACAAACAGAAGAATGAGTAATAAGCAGACCCACTCATCCATCCTGACAGTACATCCAAATCTATTCCTAAACCGAGGACACAACTAGTCCTTTCTCATCCACAAAACACAGCTCTCCCTAATGCAGCGTGGCATTTTCAGTCCCATCCATGCACTCTCTCCATTCCACATGCACAAAGCTCCAGTCTGCTGAGCTGCTCTCCGCTCTGCCTGGCTGTCTCTCCATTACGGGACTGTGGCTGTGGGACACAAAGGGGGACATTGAGAGGCTGGGATTCCCTGGATAACCCCTGGTCTTTGTGCTGGCAGATCTGCGCTTCCACAGAGCTGCTGAGTGAGTACACATAGCTCTGAAGCGGGCCTGTGTGAAAGAAAGCTTGGCCCGACGCTTCGCTGGTTTGATTGAAACATGGAGGCAGCTTTTAAACAGGCTGGCACTCGCACGGCTCCATTTGTGAGGGAAGGCCTGGCTGGACGGGTAATGGGTGCATCTGTGGGTCTGGGCTGGAGAGAGGCCGCTTTGGACTGGAGAAGGATTCTCACATGAAAAGTGAATACATGGTCTTTCAGTTTTGACTTTGGAAATAAAGGAAAGGTATTCTGAGTTTTGGGTTAAAACTGACTAGAAGTAGGAGCAATTATCTGGCACAATATCATTCTCAGTGGACCAAAAAGTTAAATAATGTGCAAAAATAAAGATGACATGTTTCTCTCACCTTTTTTCCTTCACATGTAATAAACTATTGCATGCTCTACAACATCCTACTTAGTTTAAGCAATTTGGATTCTAGCCACAATTTTATGATGATTTGAGACATGATAAAATGTAATACAACTTGGGACATAAAGTTGAAGGCCGTACCTTAGTTGACTTGGACTTGCAATGATGAGGAACAAGGGGCTTGTGCACTGACTCAGTTTTGGGTCAGGACTACTTGTACACCAACTCCAGTGCACTGTTTTATCTAATGGATCAAAGCTGCACAGATTCAAATGGATTCTCTCTATTATAATGACCTAAAATGCACAACAGTCTTCAGAAAAATAGACTTATAGATTCTTTCCACAGGCCTGTGCCCAAGCGACAGGATGCATTTGTTTCAAAGGTGGAGTACCTAATTTTTACAATGCAAAACAGAAAATAGGTTTATAATGTGTCGATCTACATAATATAGCTTTCGAAATATGTCAGCACATGACTGACATTCATTTTTGGCTGCAATAACAGCTTAATAATATCTTTTTACACAGCGAAGTGAAACTGCATTGGGCCAAACAAGCACAACCAATCAGAGCACAGCTTTTGACTATTTATCAGTAATAAATACTTATTATTTAATCCAAACAATACACATAAAATTTATTTTGTCAAGAAGTGCTGCATTTTACAATTTAGTGGAAAAGACAAAGTTTAAAAAGCATAAACATAACCACTTTCAAATTAAATCTTGTGGGACCTGAACCACCCGATGTGTACTGAGCGCTTTAGGGGTTCCCACTTCTCCATTTGTGATTAGAATAATTCCTTGAAAGAACCACAAAAATCATGTACGGTTAAAAAAAAAAATCTATATATATATACTGTATGAGCTAGGTTCTGTAGTTTGGTTCAGTGACTCAAAACCCAAAGCACAAGACTTGATGGACTGGGATTTGTAAGACACAGACTTAGGATTTGACTTGGACTTGAATGCCTCAGACTTGAGATTTAGGGCTGATTGACACTGGGAAGTTTGCACCAAGGTCTGAACTTAGAATATTCAAAAGTGTTCTATAACTTTTGTTTGGTCTTCAGAGTTTTGTTTCACACTATCTTCAGACAGTTTGGACTTTCAAACGTACTATTAAGCTGTATCTACTGCTGTCACGACAACTGGAGCTCGCCTTGTGAATGCCGAGTCAGTAACTTTGTTTGGAGAAGTTAATATGAGAAAAATGGTGAGCAAGAGCTTCACACCTTTGTGGCAAAATAGAGCGCTCTCTATGATGTATGTAATCTGTCACTTCCTGGATTTTGTCTAAAGTCCAAACTTTGCAACTTGACAGACCTTTTTTATGGACCAAAGCTTCAGCTGTTTGGTCCAGATCGCGGTAAGAGGGAGCATTCACATGGATCAAACTAAACAGGAAAGTCCTGATGTTTGGACCAAAGGTTGCTAGTGTGAACTCACCCTTACAGTACTTGGTCCTATCACTGCCAATTCTCTATCAACATGAAAAAAAATGGCACAATACCAGTAAAAATACAAAACCATGCTCATTTAACTCAAAATAACAGTAGTTTCTTAAACTCAATCATGGTGAAAATGTAGATTAGACCATATAGGAAAATATATTATTTCCATATCAATATTAAACAAGTGCTGATAGTAGTTTGAATATATTTATTTGTATGTGGGTACTTTGGGCATCACTTCAAAGCAGCACGGTGTATTACTGGCATGTTAAATCCTAAAAACAATTTAAACAGTTCTGGCAACTTCAGCAAACTTCTGCAAATGTATTTTTGGTGCAGCTGCCCAGCCAAGCACGCTCCAACATTTATCTAGAGATTTTGTCAACAGGTGACTCCAAACCAATTGGACTGAAGCCTGTAATTTAAATTAAACCACACCAGAGCAGCGTTATTAACACGCAGCATTTGTGGCCAACTCATAATCCACTTTGATAATGAGATTTTCCCCTGCGCTGGCGATCCCACCCCGAGTAATGTGCGGATGGAGACGGATAATGATGAATGTTTAACTTTTTGAATGTGGGCCACAGAGCTGCTAACAAGCTGTGGGTAAAATACCTTGCCTCCTATTTCCTAATGGCGAGGAAAGGAGAGAACGAGAGGAGGAGATACAGGTTGAAAGCGGACAGTAAAGCTAAAAGATCAAAAACTGACAGTGGAAGGCTCGTACTGTATGTGAAAAGTGGAAAATTGGTCACCAGTGAAGGACTCTTTGAATGTACATTACACTTGGGCGCAGCAATGTAAAAATGATTTACAATTATGTATTTTCACACTTATTATAATAAACATACTTTAATACATTACTTTATCAACCTTCATCAGAAATATTACAAAGATTGTTTCTGAAGATATTTCTGGCCATTAACCATCATAACTGAGGCCACACAACTGATTTATAATTGAGTTGACAGCAGAAGTCATTATTTAGGCAACAGAATGTTCTCTCCAAAGAACAAAGTGTCCAGTCTTTTTACAGAAACATCTTGATATACTTGTAGTCTAGACTTCTGCAAACGTGCTCTCAAATGCATCAGATTATTGTATCAGCCTAGAATTTATAAATCTATTTATCTCTCAATTTGTACATTGTATCAGAGTCCACCAGTCCGATCACAATTGCAGAGCTTAAAAGTTACAATCCGTACATTTTTAAGAGTGTATTTTTTTCCTTTAAGGTGCACTGTGTAACTTTCTGGAGGTGAAAAGTCAACTACACAATTCACTAGAACTAGAAAGTTAAAACAGAATCAACATTCTAAATGGGTCTTAGTATATTTTATGCCAATAATGTGAAAAATACAGCTACAGTAACCACTTTTCTATAGAAACAAAGATGAGCGGGTTCTCCTCAAGACCAAACATTAGTTTATTTTGCAGAGGTGTGGACTTGAGTCAGACTTGAGTCACTATTTTGATGACTGGAGACTTGACTTGATAAAATAGACTTTGACATGGATTTGGCTTGGGACTGCTGGACTTGAAAAGTGTGTACACTTAGGACTTGAGACTTGACTTGGACTTAAACATCAGGAGACTCTAGATTTGACTTGGACTTGAAGGTCACTGACTTGAGACTTTATTTGGGCTTGAAAGTCAGAGACTTGAGACGACTTGGCGCTTCTCCTCAAAAATAAATAGTTTATTTTTACATTTGCAAACTGCAACATGCCCCTCCTCATTTCTTTTTTATGACCAGAATGTATAAAAATCACTGAAGTTGTAGAAATTATGTATTTGGAAGTTTTATTTAAAGACTTGAAAAGACTTGAAACCAAAAGGTCCCACCTCTGACATTTTGTGGCCATGCAAGCCTGTTCAGAGTATTATTTATTTAATGCTACAAGGAAACCTAAATGATTAAAACATGCTTTTATTAAAGTCTAAAATTTGCCTGTGGGGGACTGTCTGGCCATAGTTACCCACTTGTATTTACTTTTTCATCACTTGGGGACTAAATAAAATATTTGTATAAAACAATATTAAATGATTGTGGACATACATATTATATTAGACTTTAAAGAGCCTAATAACTTTTTTATTAGTCCTAAAATGCAGCCCACGACCAACTAACTTCAATAATTTTGACCCAAGTGCCATTTGAGTTTGAGAGCCCCGTTTTTAAGTGTTTCACAAGAAGATATTTAGTTGTTTGACGTCTGATAGCTGCAATACATTAATTCAAGTGTGATTAACCTTGCAAACCTACAATATGTGTTTGAAAATGTGAGGTGAAACCATAATCACTAGAGGCGAGGGAGCAACAGTGCGCAGCAGAGCCACAAATGGAGATCCATTCGGGGATGTCGGCGGTGAATACAAGCCACACTCACACTCTGACAGCACATATAAACACTACAGCCTGTATAACCGAATAAGTCCAACACAAGAACAGGAACACTGCACTGTTATGGTCATGAGGAGACACACACGTACTATAGGCACCTCACTGCTTTTCATTGGAGCAGTGGCCTGGGACCAGCCAGAAGAACATGTCACTGTGACGGACAATCATGTAATTTCACACTTTTGGGGAGTAAAATGATGTAAGTTCATACTGATTTTGCGCCTGCAGTTTTCAGATTATATTTTTCTGGAATAGTGTCTGCCATCTGCTTGTCCATTGTTGACATTAAGGGACTCATTTAGCAAGTCAAGTGCTAAATGTGTGAGTATGAACTGAAAAAAAAATGGATCTGTGAACGTTTTACATTCATTTATGACTATTGGAAGATGCACTTATATCATATACAAAATGGATATGCACTACCTCAAATTTTGCATTTTCAGTGCATTGCTCCCCTTCACCCATCTTGGACAAATGAGGCACATCTACATAGAAGCAGTTGCACAACTTTGCACACTGTAATATCTTTTTTTCTGACGTGCGAGGGAAATTTGGGCAAACCACCAAAGCATGAGCAATCCCAGCACTGCGTTCGTCTCTAACTTCCTGGTAGCTTTAAGCTTCACACATTGTTGTCCTATTTTATAAGAAAAGGGCACTTTTAGAAGAAAAAGAGGACAAGTGCCCAAGCTGTAAGCTAGCAGATCAAAACCTGGAGATGTTATGATAGATGAACTATTGAAACCAACCAGTGTCAAAGTCTAGACTTTTTGATGAATTGCTTCCCTCTGCCACAAGCTGGAGAAACAACTCAAGCTACTGCTGTTGTCAGCTAACTACAAAAGTTTATCATTGAGCGAAAACAAAAGTTTTGCTGCTAATTCAACATCTGTGAATGAAATTCGACCTTACAAGCCTTAAAAAATACATTCAGGTGATTAAAAAAAGGGCGAGAAAAACACAATCTCAAGCTTCAGGAGACTGATGTCAGGCTGGTTCATACCTGATTGAAACAGCTAGCTGTTTTGTTTTTATTCAAGAAGTTTCCCCAGCTAACCAGATGGAGAGCGGCTCTTTCTGCAAGGAGCATGTGCAGTAGGGGAAGTGACGTAGATCGAAAACCTCTCTGTTGGGCAATCTGTTTTTACATTTCTGACTAATGACTGTTATTTTTCTAATGCTTCTGTAGATATTGACCAAATGTTTAATTGTTTGATTTCTGACAGTTTTGTTTGCCGAGTTAAGTAATGTTGTGATTTGGGGCTATTCAAAAATGAATTGAATTGTACTACTACATACAGGAAAGGAAAAAGCATAGTATATCTTCTTGGTTACTTCTTTTACAGCAGTTAGATCTAGCCTTTTCCTTGACTCCATATTGAATATTGATGAAAGCAAGAGAATGCATATAAAATTAAATAAATAAATGCAAATAATAAATGACCATGTCCACTATTCTCCAATGGCTTGTCGTGTACATACTGTAATAACCACTCATGTCAAACGCAGAACACCAGCCATACTGTCCTTAGGCATTGACTGAGACGCAATATAATTGAAATTAAGCGACACACAGGCTGCTGCAGGCATAATATTAATGTCATTTTCAATCGACATCAGTCCACAGCTCACAAAAGCAATCACTCAGATGTGTGTAAGCTTGGATTTCTGTCAGCAGCATCTTCACAATATAAAGTCCACAAGGCGCAGGCCTACAGTTTTTGTTCTATTTACGCTAATCACACTGCCAAACACAGCACATTTCTGTCAGTTTACACCTGTTGCCGACTTTAACATCTGAAATAACCCAACACACACAGTAGAAACAGTGTAAATGAAAAAAGGTGTACACGTTGCTCCCTCGAGTCAATCATTTACAACAAAGCTACGAATGAAAACAAACGCAAGCTCCCAAGTGTGAAACAAAAAAAAAAAAAATCACATTTCTGTAGTGAACGCTTGACGGTATTTGGGTCTGACTGAGCACTATACAGCTCCGGGGAGGCAGTCGCATTTCACACCAATTATAAAAGCTGGCCGTGCATTAAAAAGCATGTTTGTTTCTGTTTCCCATGGGTTGAGTATATGTGATTTAGCACAGCAAATCGACACAGAGATGACCTCCACAGACGGTTACAATACCAGCATTGATGTTTGCAAGATAACAATAAGAAATGGCCAGACTTAGGATGAGACAATGGCTGTTTAAATCTCAGAGGAAAGAATGTATGGCAGCAAATTAGGTGTGAAACAGGATAAAAGTACAATTGTATACCATAGCAATAAGAATGCGTATCAGTCCACCACTGGAGTCATTTGCCGAAGTCATTGCTACTCGTGTTCCGTTAGATGCATATGTTCAGTATTTCAGTCAACCAGTTCATCCATTCTTGTAAATTTCTTTATTGTAAAAGAGTCGTGCTTTTTTAAACAAATTCTAAACATGAAATGACAATGCAAAGAGGCTCAAGAATATATTGACAAAGAAAATATAAAGTAATACAGAAATTGTGCCAGTAAAGTGAAACAACATTTAAATCATTTGCTCGTCCCAAAATCATAATGGGCTGGAAGCTATTCATTGCTTACTTTTGTTGAGCTGTGGTCCTTGTTAAATTGTCAATCATTGGGAAAACAATTCAATAATTTGGTTTTGGTGCCCAAACAATGAATTAATTTACTATTCAGAAAGCTTTCTGACTTAACAGTGCAATATGTTTAATAGAAATAATCTAGTTTGCAGGTAATTGGATTTGCTTAAAGGTGCACTATATAACTTCTTTCTTCTTTGTGGAGGGATCTACATTTGCTTTTAACTGCAGAGTTGTTGATGAGATTCCCGGGTGCGATATGCTGGGGGAGTGAGGGGGATTTTCCCTCCCTCTGTTTGTCCATTACCTCTTTGCTTATACTGTCCCCATCCCTCATTCTGCGTGTATCTTGTAATAATTGTAAAGAAAGATCTGTCCTAAATTTCAGTGTTGGGTCAATCCCAGCGTAGGCTCATGGGCATTTTTTCTTCTCCCGCTGCAGCCCTCTGTTTTGGTCATTCTTTCTCTCCCAACACTTTTATTTAGACTTGTGTTTGGTCACTCGGAGTCTAGACCCTGGTTTGAGCCGCTGGGCTACAGCTCTGCCCTGTGATATCATGGTTTAACCCACAAGAGTACGCAAAGCAGCTTGGGAAATCAAGTCAGAAACAATATGAGAAAGACGAGATCGTTGAGGTGCGATGCAATTCAGAAGAGAACAGGACAAACTCTGCAGGGCTCTTTTACTGAATGGATTGTGGAAGGAGAACGCACCGTGTGGGCCAGAAGTCTGTTATGAGTGGAAAAGAAACTACATGAACTAGGGAAAGAAGAGACAAGTGCTACTGCAGCCCTGCTTTATTTTTTGACAAATCGCTGTTTTGTTTGGTCATCATGGATCAGAAACATGGCCTTTTTCAAAACAAATGATGATCCGTCTGAGAGCATTTGAGAAGTGGAGCTAAAGAAAGATGCAGATCAAATGGATGGACAAAGTTACAAACAAGAAAGTCAGAAGACAAAATGACATTGAAGTAGATTTTTTCTGCAGGAGTTGGCCACATTGTAGATACAAACGGCAACGAGTCATATTTGAATAATTTGAAAAACTGAATTATGGTGATGCGCTCCAAAGTTTTTGTTTTTTTTTGCGAATATAGTGGTTTATCTTTCTCCTTGTCACTATGGAGACAGATAAGTTTAATGTATCACTGTGGAACATAAAGACAAAGCAAAAACTCTTCACTACCTTTAAGTACAGACAGATTTAAGACCTCGTGTGTTTTGTGCAGCCTCAACGTTGATACAATTTTCCTTTTCATCACTCTCCTTCATGTGATTAATAATTCACTTCGAATCTATTACAGAGCCCAAGGGTGCAGAGTCAAAACAGCCAATATCAAACCCACTTTTTTTATTTTCTCATTTGACTGACTGAGGTTCTTTGCCTAATTCTGTTTCAGTTGCCACAAAACACCCAACAGAGAATCTCAAGAGGTTGCTAGTACTGTTCCTTTTATTTGAAAAATGAAAAAAAAATTGTTTAATTTTATTGGCCAAATTTTTTCTCCAGAAAGCATTTGCTATGCAAAAATTTTGCCTTTGCAAGGTTTGACAGTGTGATTGTTATATATCCCACGCACCACACACAGATAAAATGCAGGTTAGGGAAAGCTTGGTGGTGGTCGGAAGTTGAGGCGCCAAGTGTTTAGGCGAATCGCTTCAGCTGAGCTCCCCAGGGCTGCTGTTATCACTGAATTAAGGAGGTTACTAGGAAGGTACTACTTTACTGGGTTTACAGTAAATACTGGTAAATTTATGTGGAATCAAAAAAGACAACTTTTGTTTTTCTAACACCACAAAATGACTTATTTAAATGTTCCAGTCTTTACAGATGCTAATGCTGAAGGCAGTTAGACCTACTTTCAAAAAGTGTTGCTGTGTTGCTGTGGGACCTTCTGAATAAACAGGGGTTGGAGGAATGTTGTTCTTGAAACGCTTTATATGAAGCACTTTGGAAGACATCTGTCAGTGTAAATGTGCTATAGAAATAACCTTCATTTATCACGTTGATGTTCAAAGCTTCTTGCTCTTTTTCCAGGCAAAAAATATATGAAAAAAACTTGTATTGTCATGATAACATTGCAGACTTGAGCTTATTTGTTTGGCTTATCAGTTTGAGACTTTTATATATTTTCACTGTTGCACAACAAATAATTCACTTATTAATGGATAAACATTTTATATAAGGATAAAGGTAATGAGTTGAACTGTGTGTGATGCTAAAGTCTTTGTCAGTGAGAAATGTGAGAGAAACAGAAGTGCTGTTGTAGTTTTATCTGCTTTTCTCTACATGACAAATACAAACTTAATATATTACATTTATTATCAGACTGTAGCTATTTCTTCCCATTTTAGTAGTATTTGAACTTCTACAGGAGAAGTTGTAATTTGTCTCCATTGACTCTCATTCATTTTAATGTCATCTACATAACCTCTCTTCCACATTAGCCGAAAGTGCTTGTTGTTTTGACCTGCACATCACCCTGTTTGTAGCGCAGAACAAATTACAGGAACGCAAGCTAACACTGATTAAGTAGCCGCCAAGCTAGGGACAACAGTGGAACCAAAGGAACAGAAATCAATTAGGATGACCATCTCCTCTCTGTCTCCCTCCTCGCTGTTTCCGAGCTGCTGTCTGCTGGCATTAAGCGCTCAAGTCCAAGGTGAGGGATCAAAATGAGCTCCTTAGGGATGCTGCTTTCCATTAGGCTCCAAATGTTGATCCAGGCAGTCACGTAAATGCTATAAAAATACACAAGCGGCTGAAGATAAAGTATATAGGCGTCTGGGCATCGCTTTCAATAGATCTGCTTATTGTGCTGGGAGGAAAGCTGCCATTTTAAAGGAATTACAAAGACATCTCATCCATTATTGTCTTACAGCAGATGTGGAAGTCTCCATAGACGTGACACGACCCTCAGCTCAATCTCTTCCTTTGGGTAATTTAGAGTAACCGTTCCATACTTATTGGACATTGAAGAAGCGTTGGCATGGAGATTTTATAGGCAAACCATCTGGTCAACCATTTGTCTTTTATTGTATGATACTGTAGTATTGCTACGCCATATTGGGTTGATATTTTTATATTCTATAGCATCATATATAAGTATAAAATCGCTTATTCTGGGGCCAGTTAGCTTGTTTTGCACAGAAGATTTCAATTCAGTGTCATGCCTTATAAGAAACTATGGAGATATGTTGAAACTGCTCATTAACTGCATTATTAGCAGCTTTAGATAACTGATAGTTGCACTGTGTAACTTTCTGGATGTGAAAAGTCAACTACACAGAAAGCTAGTACTCTCCTAAAGAGGCATCATTCCTGAATCGTCCAGGAGTGATCCAGTTGTCTGGACAGCGTATTTGAAGATTGAGACATTCCACTGTCATTCAAAAGTCTCTTAATGAGAGTAAATATGCTTTATTCCATTACATACAAAGACTATAGCCAAAGTAAAGCTTATCCATGGAAACAAGCTAGAAGAGACCAAGACATTGTAAATATTGTGACCAAACAAGTCTGCTCAAAGGAAAAACACAGATTTGTTTTATTATTATTATTATTATATTGTTTTATATTTATTAGGTGCATCAAGACATCTAAATTACAAAAACATGTTTTTGTCAAAAAGTTACACAGTGCATCTTTAATGTTTTGTAGGGAAGGCAAAGCCAGCCATGAAATTCTTAGAAACAAATGCATTGAGCTCGTCAAGTTAGTTAGGACTGTGTTTTTGAATGAATTTTGTGCTGAAATGACTCAAATGATACCAAATCAAATGTTATTAAGACAATTCAATCGTCATATCTTCTGAAATAAGATAAAATGCAAAAAATAAAATAAAATTCTGTTTGGTCCTCGATACGCTTCAGAGTAATACATTTTGACTCACCAAGGAAAAAAGTTTGGGCACCCATGACACATGCACATCCTTAGATTATATCTGTGAGATCAGTGAGGTGCTTTGATCTGGAGTTGAGTTGGAAGTCTCAAATATGTGAGAATGAATACTAAATAAAACCACATCTGATGTACCACGTTCCTCCTGGTTTAGTCCACCTGTCGCATTCACAAAACGTCTTAAAGAAAGAAAGAAATAGTGGAATGAAAATCTTTTATAATTAGGTTCAAGACAAATAATGTTGTCAGATATCACAATGGTCCTGAGGCTTGTCCGATTAGAGATACAGATCATTTGACGTCACTAGTTTCGCCACCAAGTTAGAAAAAAATTAAACCACACTCTGCATCAGCTGTCATCCTCTCACAGTGCTCATTTTGAAATGATAATTGTAGCCTTTGCGATTTACTAATTGTGTCTGTAAATATTGTGATATAGAAAGAAATCTGTATTAATGCAGCAATGTTCATTCATTCTGTTGATTAAAAAAAGGAATCTTGAAGACATTCTGCTGGTGTCTGGTGAGGCTTTGGGGCGGCCTGTTGAACATACTGACACGCAGAAATGCAAAGCAGACAGAGGAAGAGGCCCGTGAGTCAGCCTGTAAACAGCCACTTGATGTTATCCAGCTGCCATGTAAACTGATCCAGTGACCACCGAGTTCAAGTACAGTGTCACGTCGAACGCACATGCAAACACGACTGCAGCATTTCCTCGTAAACCCCGCAGAAACGCAGCTGGGCCCATGTTACGACCCGCGATTAACACTGGCATGACCGTTTCAACAGACGATAACTCGAATATTAGACGTAAAGTTGACATTTGTGGAAAGTGAAGACTCGACAAGCCCGTAAATGCTCAGATGAAGGCCGAATATGCGCTGCCACCACACACATATGAGGCACAGAGACATGCAGTGATAAGCCGGAGAGGCTGGAAATCGATCCTCTACACCTCTTAAATGAAGGAGAGGGGGATCACCGCGACACACTACCCCCTGCGGACACACTCAACACGGCCACAGCTGACATTTACGGCGTTTATTTAAAGGGTGAGGGGGCCCGTGGGTAATGCTGCATTTCCTATTTTATTGCTAGTGTTTTGTTATGGTTGATTTGGTCTGGAATCTGAGAAGAGACACCAAGCACAAATTGTAAGAAGACACTTTGTCATAATTTGCATAATTGTTGGTGCAGTACTACAATTTTCCACAGATATTTTTGTATTGAATGAATATTTTGTCACTGTAGCTTCTCCAAGGGTGTCCTCTTTTTCTATCATAATCTTGGGAAATATACATCTAACAGAGTTTTGTCTAATGCTTAGAATCTTCAGAACAAATAACACATTTATCTTGTTGTACCTTCACCATAGAGTTTTCTTCAAAATTAGAAAAAAATGTATTCAGACGACAGTATTCTATATTTGTTGCTCACTTGGTAGAGCAACAGAGTAAAGGATAATAAGGAAAAAAAAGGATAAAAAAAAGAAGTGTTTTAAATAATAAAATCTACGCACAGCAATACAAGAACAGGCAAAACCAAGAGATAGTGTCTAATATATCCACTAAATTTAGGGCTATTAAAGGTGACCTGTACCTTTTCTGATTGAGGGTTCATCATCGAGATGCTAGACTCTGTAGTTTCTTTTATATCAGACAGAAAGGAGCAGGTTTGTTTGTGACATGATGTAATTGCTTCAATGGTCACTTCCGATGATCTGTGTGACTTGTTGTAAATGTTTTTCTTCATGGTCAACGGGGTCTAGGTGGACCTTGATGAAATTGGAAATAATAGACAATCGCAAACGCAACAACCACCTTATGGACCTTATGGACAACGCATGAATCATCAACCAAGAATCCAATAAATACAAACACTGGAACAAAGAAGCAATAAAAACAAACAAAGTGTGCAATTTGAATCATGACGAAGTTTGTGTCCATCAGGTTGACCACATGTCACTTGATGAAGATGGAAAAGATTATCAAAACATGTAATGGTAATTACTTAATTATTGCCTGATATAGAAGAAACTACTTATATGAATATGAATCAATGGATGACATGGGGACCCAGCAGTTAGAGCTGGTCTCAAGGCAAAAAGGTCCTGGATTCAAATCCTCAGCAACGCAGTGCTTTTTTATGTGAAGTTTGTGTTTGGTTTCTTCAAGCTTATCTGGTTTCTCCTATCTTAGCTTAATAGTCAAGACCGCACTAATCGAGACCAAGATCTTTCCGAGACCAAAGAGTTCCAAGACCAAGACAAGACCCAGACCGCTGGAAGTCAAGACCGAGACAACACCAAGACGAGACTAACCGCGCGATCTTGCCCCTTTAAGACTTCCCGTTAAGACCGGTTAAGACAGTTATTCCTCTGTTGGCCTCTAGTGCGCTCTCTCCAAGAAGTACGCCGTGAGTGCAGCAGGTGTGGTGCCCGCCAGATGTGTGGGGTACAATTTCATTCAGTGAACGGCCTAGACGTGTCATGTCTGTGACACGTAAGCAGTGCATTAATATCACAGCAAAAGTTACTACAAGAGCTTCAGTTTGGGAAAAAGTGTAATAATAGAAATGTATTTTGTAAAAGTCTATTCAAATGACAAACTTTAACAACTTTGTCTACAAAAATGTATTTTCTTTTACATACAGCCTGTTGACTTAATATAAAAAAGAATTAGATAGAGTGAACATAAGACAGTGTAAGTGTGAATGCAGCTCTGCCCACGACACAGATACATGAGATAAAGCAGGAGAGCACGGTGCTGCGTGAGGTCCAGCCCCTTCAGCGCTTTTTGGGTCAGCGCGGGTCGCGGCCACGCGCACCAGGCCGCTGGACGTTTCTGACCAGAGGCTGTCAATTTTACGGCGGTGACCACTGTGAGTGAGCACGAGGAAGAGCGCGGAACTGTTTGGCACAGTCTGGACCAGAGCCCCGCGCTGTGCTTTACCTGGACCACGGCGCGCATCCAGAGAACCGACCTGAGGTGGACACAACCCCGCGCTCGTCTGTACAGGGGCTGCAGACGCGGTCACACACGAAAGACCCTCCGCTCGCATCACACCGGGACCGGCAGCCTGCTTACCGGCAGTTGTCTCATTCAAAAGGATTATAACGAGGACACGCCGCTGCTTTTTCATAAACTTTTCACGCACGGATCACGATTCTCAGGTAGGTCTTACCACGAGCATCGGATCATTTTTATTATAAGTTTAGGTCGACACAGCATTGTATTGTTAAAACATATAGAACAAACTTATTGAGTCTGAATAAAGAGTGAATCCATTTTATTTTACAAATATATTGCCTAATTCAATAACTGCATTTAACGTGGCTTTTTCTAACTACATAACTGACAAAATTAGAATTGATGGCAAAAATATGATTATTATTATTATTTCTTATTTCCAGTGAACTTCTTGCACTGCTCCATGGTTCACTGATTGAACTGGCATCAGACAAGCGGCAGCCGTGCACGAGCTGGAGCTGCTCTCTGGAGCTCATAGCGGCCAACACAGAGAACTCTTTGCACTTTGCGCTAAAGTATTAGACCGGCAGGGCAAAATCGCGCGGTAAGACTCTATCAAGACCAAATAATTTAATTTAATTAATTGACCTTTATTTAAGACCATCTTTGAAATTGTATACAATTATACTGTAATTGTCAACATGATCTTAATGTGCTCTCAGTATCCAAGGAATGACAGAGTCCAACATAAAATCGGGTCCAAACACCCTCGAGACCAAAACAAGACCGAGTCCGAATGTGCACAAGTCAATGACAAGACCAAGACCTTAAACAAGCAGTCTGAAGATTGATCTTAAGACCAAGACCGGTCACGAGTACTATTACACTTCACTATTATGACTAAAACATGTACATTAGGCTCCTCCTCCATGTCAGCGTTGTCTGAAAGCTAGATATTTTTTATGATTGATTTTCTAATAAGAGCTATTATTCTAATTTGAACAATGTATGTGCATCTAAAGCATAAAAAGTATCTTTTGTCCTTTTTAGTTTCCTATTCAATCAATCACACCATGTAATAATGTACTTATCTACCCAAATGACACATCTTTGACTTATCCTGGGAATACCAAACACTTCTGCACCTCTTTTGCACTTCTGCGAGAAATAAAAGCTGGTATTAGAAACCAGAAGCAGTGCGTCTCACTCGCTCTGTCACCTGAGGCCTTCCCCAGCTTTTGAAGATGCAAATTTCATCATTAAGCAGTTTATATTATGACTCCCAGAGGTTAGCCCTATTACACTGTCTGTTGAAGTTACATGAGTGAAAGAAACATTTTGTAACAGGAGAATGTCTGACTGGATAATACTGAAGAAGCAATGGCGTATATTGAGTATGTTGTAAGCACTCAATAATATTTAGTTACAAAAAGGTTTGATGCGAATGCAACAGGTTAGCAGAAAGAGCCGCAGCTGATAGACACAAGCTGTAGCAGCAACACTAGCTAGCGCTGTTGTCAGTGAACTACAAGAGTTTGTCACACGTTACATTCAGACGAGTGAAAAAGGCAAAGTAAAACACTGTCTCAAGCTTCAGGAGCCAGGCATCCGTCAGACCGGTTCAGACCTGATCGAAACAGCTAGTCCCATTTTGTTATTTTTATCAAAGAAGTTTCCCCAGCCAACTAGATGGACAGTGTCTCTTTCTTGTGTTAGTTTATGTTCATAAAAGTCATTTTTATTTTGTTTTTGAAAAGATTAAACAAAATGTAATCGATCAATATGAGGAAGAAACTTGACTCACTCATTTTTTTATGTAAAATTACATTTATTTATTACTTTAAAATTAGGTATTAAAAAGAAATGAGTTTTTTTTTCCTTTGCCTTGTTCTCACAAGTGTTCTCTCATCATCAGCCAGGTTATACTTGGATTGATGCATGCATGTTTAATCTTGTACTGTCCTGCAGCAGATACTCGAGGGCCCGAAAATCACTTTTTTCACCTATCACTACCACTCTGTATTTACTTGTTATTACTCAAAAACGTCTGATTCCAAGTAAAACATGTAAGGTTAAAAAAACAATAAAATGAATACAAAAACAAAACAGGTCTCCTTTAAGTGTTGAAGAAGCGTGGGTTCTCGCTCTCAGGTCTCAGTGATTTTGGGCTCGACAAAAATACACGTAATTGAATTGAAACGACATGTCCTTCACAGTTGACAGATGACTGAAAATGGGGCAAAGGACAGCGCCCATCAGCTACATCTAATAAAAGCTGATGTGTCCATTGACTGTGCCCACCTCTGTGCCCAGCGCCTCAGTGGCAGCTCATTAGTGTGTCGGTGAGACTGGCAGAGCAAAGGGCCGTGTTTCATCAGGCTCTCATCTGCTCTCAAACACCATTAACCTTTGGGACAGGGTGCTGCTGCTTTGATATCTCGCCTGTTTACAGCTCTGTGCCCTCTCCCAAGGCGTTACGTTACAGGTGCTTGGCGGCTGGCTCACGCTAAATATAGGCTCCTCTACGCAGGATTTCTCTGGAATGGGACACACGCCCGGGCCAACAGGGCTGCTCTGGAGGGCAAGGAGCAGGTTTGTTTGTCTGCGTTATAGTCGCCTTGCACAACTCTACTTGATATACTGTTCTATGAGATTTCACACACTTTATTGAAGGATTTTCACAGACATTGTAAAATATGTGATTGCAACATTTGCTGCAAAGTATCATTTTAAATCAGTAAAACTCAGTGCAGGCCCAAAGCTTTTTGGCACACTACGAACCACAATACAAACTTTGTGGATTTTGGTGAATAAATGGGATATTATTAGACATAGACAAGACTCATTTTCATCTGAATAGATACATTAGCAAGATATCTGTGCTAATGTGCTAAAATTAATTTATATTTAAAAAACTCAAAGCAGTTACATGGTCTGAACATGGTCTGAACTCGCTGCAAATGATTTTCTGACTGTAACTTGTTGTCTGCTTTGTGTTAATTAATTTGAGCTAGCCTCTAGAAGGAATGAATTGACTGGAAACAACTATCCGCTGGAATAATCAGACCTGAACTAGCCAAGCCACAGCGTGAAAAGGGCCTATTTGACTTGAGTTATTTTACTTTCAAAATCGGGTATAGTGCCTTTAACTGTATGTGTGTGTGTGGGGGGTCGCTGTGTGAAACTTTGGAAGAGATACTGTATGTCTGTGTAAATGTGCTATTTGAATAAAACCATCATCATCATCATTAACTCAATACAAATTTGAACCCCAAATTGTATTGGGCCCGACTCTCTGAGTGTCTTGTGGTCGTAACTCAATGAATATGTGTCCTATTGGTGTGAACTAAAAGCCTACGGGCTAATAGCTTAAGGATGGTATATCATGAGTTCATTCTCCAAACTGTGTCCTAATGACCAGTTATTTAGATTTTCATAACATTTTTTCTTTGTATTTGCTGGGTCCACTAAAAAAGAGTTAGGTAGGTTGTCAAAACACTTCATCAAATAGGCTTTAAAACTGGCATGTGTATGCTCATTGAAAGTTTAAAAGTTAGGATTGAGTAAGCAATTAACATAGACATGTACGTTGGCCTTTTGGTGCCTAATATACTATAACTTTTCATTGACCCAAAAAAAGTTGTGTATTTTGAGTTATTCATGCATGTTTTTCATTACATGACATACATGACAACTACTACTGCTATAACTACAAAGATTCAGCCATGTTGCATAGTCATTTTGCCACACATGAAAATAAAATCTGAATCGTTATTTTAGATCAACATTGTGATTTAAAACTACAATCTACTGTAATCATCCATCATGTCATCGACTGTGTGCAACAGCTGACAAAAGCAAAGTCCACTCACTAAAGCCTATACAATCACATTCAACATTCAAGTGTAGGAAAACATAAAGGCTGTTCCACTCTGCTCACTTTTGTAGAAATACCAACTGTGAGCATTTTGAAGTATAAAGGGAATTTCTTTTTAAACTTAACTCATTACTATTGCCACAAAAAGGTATCCACTGCCTTGCTCTCTTGATAAATCAATTTCAGAAGAATAAAAGTGAGTTGTGTCTGTGCTGAAAAGGCTGTGTGATGTGCTCAAATACTAGCGTTTACAAGAGCAGCTGTGTAGTGACTGTAGAAGTGTGAGGAAGGTTACCTGTGCCTTTGTTACGGTCCACAAAGCAGTATTTCAACTCATACTCCTTCAGGATTTCATGGACTTCCTGCAACAGACAACACAGAGACAGATTTAGTGACAAGAAAACTATTGCAGAACCTGTAAATAGAAAAAAAAATGTTTGAAGTTAATGTGGCAACTAAAAGAACAGCAAATGTGGGCTCAAAGAGAAATATAACTGTAGATAGAAGACATAGAGATGAATAAAGTGATCGAAGCACACAGTTTGTAAACATATCAACAATGCTAACAGCACCAACACCACTTCAACAACATCTAATAAGACTTAGTTGTGACTCAACTTGAATGGTGCTCAAAATACACTTAAATCACCAAGAAATGTCTTAATAGGGCGAAAAGTTGCATTTTCCAATGATCATTCCCCATGAGTTACTTTCCCCGTAAAGCCACGCCTCAAATGTGACGTGCGCTGACTCTATCTGTTCTAAAACTATTATGCTTCCTGTGACAAGACACCAAGATCTCTATTAAGGGATGTTACTGATGGTTGTCGTAAAGTCTATTGTTGCAGATCTACAGCTGGGTTTCAGGCAGTTTGCCACAGGGCAGTTATGACTTCAAGCAGGAGTGCTGGGCCCAGGAAATTAAGGTTGTGGAAGGGCCCAATTTCTTTTTATTCTGTGTGGCAAACAAGTTAAATAATTAAGACATTTCATTGGTGAAATAATTAGGAAATTACAAAGTCTTGCCTAAGTAGATAGTCGAAAGGTTAAAGCAATTATTGCATTTTCTGCACCTTGGTTTGAATCCAATTAGTCAGCACGTCATTGGCTTCAAGGTAAAACATACACGTATCACCAATAGAAATTAATAGTGTAGCCTATTCAATAACTTGTATTTGTAAGGTGCTGAATCTACAAGTACGTTCACGAGACATCTCATTCCACAGGCCAATAATATTATTTAAACAGAATGTAGGCAGCTAAAGACTGTTTAAATGGATTTTTTTTTCTTATGATACAATCACTTTAAGGTGGAGTAGAGGATTTTTACACCACAAACAAGATTTATGTTTTAAATTTGACTACTTCTCTCATTTATCTTTTGACACATGGTTAATATCAATATGTATTCATTTGGGTTGCAGTTGACCCCGTGCATAGAAGTTGTTTATTTTCAAATTGACTTTAGCGTTTGAGTTTACAAACCTTTTAGTATTTTATTGTAGATAAAAATTGTGTATAAAATGCTAACGGCTAGCGAACTTCTTTTAAGACTCTAGTGACAACCAATTGTCCGCTTTCATGTTACTAGTAGAAAAGCAGACACATTACATAAATAACACCAAACAAGGTTATAGCTTCACTTCTCTGTGGTCTGTCGCATTAGTGAGTGATGGAGCATTGCAGCCTAAGAATATAGTAGTTTGAGAAATATAATCTCACATCGCCAAAGTTGTTTAAAAAGCTTCATAAGACACAAATCAGTCCGTTTTGCTTGTGGTTTTGCTGAAATGCCTGTTTAAGCTTGTTTTATCCATAAAAGTGCAACTTCTGCCATTGACTTCAATTGATTTGCGTCATCACCTCTACCCGAGGAATATGGCGTCGCGCTGTTGGTGTTGTAGCAACAGAGCAGAGATGCTGATTTCGTGTCTACCAATTAATTTTTATGTGAAAACCCTATAATGAACTAAACAGGAAATGAACATGCCAATTTTTGCATTTTTGAAAATAAATAAGGCAACTGACTTCTGTGCATAAACTAATTATGGCTTAAAAGCCTCTTCTTACAAACTGGAAAGGATCACCCAAGCTCAGCCGAGCTGAAAGCTGCACTCTGATTATTCAATTCAGACATTACTCAGAGGTCTCATTTTTTCACAATGTGCTGCATTGATCATAGACTTTAATGGAAAGCACAAAGGTTACTAATGTATAACCAAAAAAGTTATTTACCCTAACTTTAATAGGCCTAGTCATTATCAGAAAGCAACAGAAAATGTGTGAAAACAACACAAGAACCAGATAGAGCAGGCAATACTGACAAAAATCATCAAGTCGACAATGTTAGCTCAATTTAAAAGAAATGTGTTACAACACATCTTTTGTTCAGTTGTAATTGTTTTTTGTAGGAAAAAGTACTAAAAAAAGACTCACAACATGATGAAAACCAAAATACTGTCTACCATAGAAACGGTTACGATTTTTATTCTCGCTTTAATAATTATAATTACAAAATATGATTTCATTTAGCATCAACAAACAAATTGCAGACTGTTTTTGTATATATTTTTCGACACTGAAGCACAGCAGGCTCATACAAAATAATCAGCGAGTTCTCCAAAGAAAGCCCACTTATTTATCCTTAATGATGTAACAGACATTTCTCTTTACACTTCATCGTCAAAATAAAGTACTTAATGAGAGTCTTACAGGAAGCGGTAATTTGTCGCAGATGTGTAATTATGTTTTTAAAAGAAGCATTTTCAGATGAAACGTTTGATGTCACGGCCCACCAGCTCTTCAAGTTCATAAGAGGAGACGAGCTGCCTTTCAAAATCACTTCTATTAAGAGAAAACTGCGAGGATGCATATGTACAGAGCAGTGTTTTTCAACCTTTCTTTAGTCACGGCGCATAATTTTAGTTGGAAATATTATGTGGCACACCTGATGCTTCAATACTACAAAGTTAAATGATCCCAATTTTACCATCTCAAAATGTAAACAAGCAGTGCTATACCTGATTTTTGCTACCTTAAATGTAAACAACATTAATTTTAAACTTTCTACATGAGTCTACATGTTTCATTCACTTACTTAATGTTGTTTTAGGGCTGGGAACCGAAAAACCGTCCTATTTCAGAAAATACTCAACTCCAAACTCCGTACAATGACGCAAACTACGCTCCACAAACCGCAAAAAAAAAAAAAACAACAACATGTAGTCTATATGCCAAAGGTGCACTCTACAGTGTCACGGCAATTCAAATCTCACTTCCCCTAAACAGACTGTGTGCTGTGCAGTTGCAAGTCTCACAAACACACCGCAGTGTGTTGGCTTAAACAGAAGACATTAAGAAACATCGAGTCTATCTGTATATTTGTATTGCATTGAATATTGTGCTTTGCTGGCATATACAGCTGGATACAGTTGAAAACAGCTACACTGTATAGCTAATACTGCGCATTGCAGAATATGTTTATTAATGTGCATGTCCCCATTAAATAAACAATAATAATATTAATAATAATAATAAAAATATTTAATTAAAATACAGTCTTCAGTGCGAGTCTCTCTGTCCAAAGTCTGCGTGTTGAGCTTCATAAACACTGTTTTCAGTCCAACACAAAAATCTAAGTAAAAATAAACAAACAATCCTTCAGTTGAAGTAATTTTTTGACTTAAAAAAAGTCTTTAACTTCAAACTTTACAAGTCTATTCACAATTTGCCCACTTACATTCGAAGCATTTTATTTCTTCAACACAATGAGTGTTTGTTTGTTTTTCTTGTTATTGATCTATATCTAAATAAATAGCCTACTTGGACAAAAAACTACACAAAATAGGCCTATTCATTTAAAATATTCATATTTTTCAGAAGGGCTTTTAAGACGAAAGCATTATATTAAGATTTTCAATCTTACAAATGTTCATGTCACCGTGTCTGGCTTTTTAAATGTAGCAAGAGTGACTGTAGATGGAAAAGAGCTTCTTATAATCTGGTACAAGCTTTACCTTTGGTATTATGTAACTGTACATTGACCCGTTAAATAAATACATGAAATTTGCACTCAAAAATGGTAAAGTATGTAATTGCATAACATTCACACAATAAAACTCTGCATAATGTCTCTGTCCATTTCAGAGCTGCTCATAAAATAATCATCAACATGTCTCCACAAACAAATCTTTTCAGCAGACATTTAACATTATTTGAGAACTGTAAATCTCACAGAAATGCTGTTAAAATGCTGAATCATGAGGCGACTGTCTTCAAACCGATGCGTGACATTTGATTTAAATAAAATGTTAAGTTAGCTGTGGAGGAAATTTCACAAAGCAGATTTTCTCACACTCTTTAAACGTGTCAAAAGCGTTCGCTCTTCACAGTTACATAACCGCTGACACTAAACGACAGAACTGCACTGATTTGTGTGAAGCAGTTCTTCTGAGTGAGATCAGCAGTAAAAGGATGTGATTCAGTGATAACACAGTCCGTCAAATGTTAGAAGAAGTTCAGTTTTAACTTCAAAAACGTGAACTGCTTAGAGAGAGGCTGATGCTACTGCTGCTACGGAGGAAAGCTGCAATATATACTAAATATATACAAATGACAAATGAGGAAGCGAGACATGCATTGACTGTGATTGGTTAAGAGAAAAAATGTGCTTGGCTGTGATTGGCCGACAGTGACAGGCAAATACAATCCAGGAAGTGACGCTCTTTTTAAAGGTTACATTCAAAATCTAAATGTCTTGGCACTATATTCTCAGAAAGGTGTGTTATCCAGTACAATATTTGCATAAATAATACATGTGTTACCTAATTTAAAGCCTTGACAAGCCTTTGGTACAAGTAAATTATTGATCCGACGAGTCATTAAATCACAATTCGATTCAGTTTTCGATTTAGCAGTCACAATTTTCAATCTCCCCTGTATATTAACATTTTTTCCCCTTAAAACACAAAATAAACCATGAAAATTACATTTAAACAAAGTCACTGTTGTTTGTGTTCAAAAGTTGTATTTTCATGAACATTTGAACAGTAAATAGTCAGTATTTGGTGTCCATATTTAAAGATCGCCCCATCATTTGTTAACGCAACATAATAATGCACATTCAATCAAGTCTTGCACTAGGAGGGGGAGAGAGAGCGAGAGAGAAGGGAAAGAGAAAGAGAGAGAGAAGGGAGAGAGAGAGAGAGGGGGGGGGAGAGAGAGAGAGAGAGGAGGGAGAAACAGAGAAAGGGAGTGAGAGAGAAGGAGGGAGGGAGAATGAGAGAGGAGGGAGAGAGAAAGAGAGAGAGAAGGGAGAGAGAGGAGAGAGAGAGAGAGAGAAGAGGGAGGAGGAGAGAGAACAAGAGAGAAGGGAAGAGAAAGAGAGAGGAGGCAGAGAGAGCAAGAGTGAGAGAGAAGGAGGGAGAGAGAATGAGAGAGGAGGGAGAGAGAAAGAGAGAGAGAAGGGAGAGAGAGAGAGAAGGAGGAGGGAGGAGAGAGAACAAGAGAGAAGGGAAAGAGAAAGAGAGAGAAGGGAGAGAGAGAGAGAGAGAAAGAGGAGGGAGAGAAAGCGGGAGTGAGAGAGAAAGAGAGAGGGAGAGTGCGAGAGAGGAAGGAGAGAGAAAGAGAGAGTGAGAAAGAAAGAGAGAGAGAGAAAGGGAGAGAGAGAGAGAAGGAGGAGGAGAGAGAATGAGAGAGGAGGGAGAGGCAGAGAAGAGAGCAAGATTGAGAGAGAAGGAGGGAGGGAGAGAGTGCGAGAGAGGAAAGAGAGAGAAAAAAAGAGAGACAGAGGAAAGAGAGGGAGAGAGATAGCAACAGAGAGAGAAAGAGAAACATAATAACTTATATAGTATTTTGTATTTTTTATGTATGAATATGATGTCTGTTAACATGATGTATTGGCATAAAACAGCATTTTTGTTCTGCTTTCATTTTTATTTATTTTTACCAAACTCAAGCATGAAAGTCTGAAATGCTTCATAACTCAACAACAACACAAAAGTAAATTCCAAACTCTTTTTAAGTCAAGTTTTGTGTGAAAGTACTTATTGCTACATGACAAAGTTGTGATAAGCTTGTACTGTGCTGACCTAATTCAAAATCGTCTCCATTTTGCAAACCCCAGCATTAAATTGATTCTGCAAAGTTTATACAAAGGCTAAAAATAATCTGCCGGCCAGTTTATCAGCATTTTCAGGAGAAGCTCTCTGTTTTCATCCAATTACTGTTTGCCTTGTGCTTTTATTCTGGGCTTGTTAACACTCAATGGCCTATTTATACTGTTCATACTGTGAAAAGGCTGAATTTGGGAGGTTGTTTTATTGCAGACTTGTATTTGATAATTAAGAGCATAACAGACAATGATTTTTAGGTAGATTATTAAAGTAGCACATGTTAATTGTTTTTTATTTAGTAATGCAATACTAATCTAACTGAAAACTCATCTATCAGCTTCTGCACAATTGCATTTGTTTAGGTATTTTACAGTTACAGGTTATTCAGGCAGTCATGTTACCTATCACAGTTATAACACATTTTGATTATTAGTCGATTACTGACTAAAAAAATGCCTTCCCAAGCCTTATATTATTCCTCAAGTTAGTGATTAGGTACAGTATATGAAATCTAAAAGACAAGATGAAGTTACTGGTTTTCCTTGAAACACATGGGCGACACGGTGGCGCAGTGGTTAGTGCTGTGGTCTTATAGCAAGAGAGTCGTGGGTCTTTAACATGTTTTCTGGACGTAAACGCAACTCACTGTTAATTTTAGATGATGTAGTGAAAACCATAGAAATGAACTGAACAGGAAATTAATATAAACAGAAGTTACTTATTTTGAACATAAACATGCCAACGTTCCGTGCACAGAGCCAATAGGGGTTAGCACTAACGTCTTCCGGTCTCAGATTAACATAAGTTGCTACATCCGGTAGCGTAGTTGCCATAGTGACACAGTTGTTTAGTTCAAATGCGTTGATCAGATGAGGGATTTTAGGCAAGTCCTGAAGCATTTGTCTTTTGTCTTTGTCATCTGTTGCAGATGCAGTGCGGCTGTAACAGCAGGAAAAGTGCAACTTCTGAAACAGGTTTTCAATGGAAAAGTTGTAAAAGTGAGCGAACTAGCTTTGCGAACAGAAGCTTTGTGCTCATGAGCCCTGGGCAGAGGCACTGTGGGCCGGGAAGAAGTGAGCACGCGCACTGCTCTGTGTTGCCAGATTTTCAGAGAGCCAAAAGCGACATCCCTAACCTCGACACCTCTGCCCGGCTCATGAGCACAGCGAGTCTCGGTGTGTGTGCGCGGAGCTTCTGTTAGCATAGTTAGTTTGCCCACTTTTACAACTTTTTCGTATGAAAACTGAAGCTGCACTTTTCCTCCTCTTAAAGCTTTATTTATTTCAAAATAGTGGATTTGTCTGTAAATAAGGCTATTTTTTGTCTTTTTTAATCATGTCCAGAAACTTGATAGTTTACTTTTATAAGGATTAACATCATACAAGCTGCATGCCAAATATAAAGTACTTACATTGTATTGCAACCGGGATCATAATAATTATCATTTGATCTGAAGCTTTTGACACATCTGGCTATTTAACTGTTTTGTTCATTTGTTTAAAACTCAAAGTAAATTTTATAGTACATCATTTGCAAAAAGAAGAGATACGTCAAGAAATGTAAGATAAGGAAAGGAAAAAACACAATAGGAGACGACCAGAGACAAAAGCTGAAATTATACGCGGTGACTAATCTGTACATTTTTTTCTGAACTCCTTTGATGCCGAATTCCCAGTGATATTTCTCACCACAACAACAGCAGCAGCAGCAGCAGCCCACTCACGAACAAAGTGAGCATGTTCCATATCGGTAAAGTCTATGCAAGGCTGCCCACACATAGGGTCAGCTCACTCAGCCTCGAAAATCACTGGAAAGACAGAGAGCTACTGATGCCGTAACATGGATTATAACACAGTCCACTTGAAGCTAACTGCCTGTAAAAAAGACCGTCTTTGTCACAAGTGAACGGACACGAGGAGAGAGAGAGAGAGAGAAGAGAGAGAGAGAGAGAGAGAGAGAGAGGAGAGAGAGAGAGAGAGAGAGAGAGAGAGAGAGAGAGAGAGGAGAGAGAGAGAGAGAGAGAGAGAGAGAGAGAGAGAGAGAGAGAGAGAGAGAGAGAGGCCAGGGAAGAGTATTGTTGCTTCAGGATAATTTAGTTTTAGAAGTGGGGTGGCAAAAGTCATAAGGGCGAAAGGTGTTTGATTCACTTAAATCTTTGTGTTGATACGACTTGACAATTTGAGTCAGAAGACTTTAAACTTTTAAGTTATAAGAGGCATGCATGATAGAGAGAGAGAGAAAGAGCAAAGGGAGAGAGAGAATGGAGAGAAAGAGGGAGAGAGAAAGAGAGAGGGAGAGAGAGAATGAGGGAGAGAGGGAGTGAGGGAGAGAAAGAGAGAGGAGAGAACGGAGAGAAAGAGGGAGAGAGAGAAGAGAAAGAAGGAGAGAGAATGAGGGAGGGATGGGAGAGAGAAAGAGAGAGAGGAGAGAGCGGAGAGAAAGAGGGAGAGAGACAGAGAGAGGGAGAGAGAATGAGGGAGGGAGGGAGGGAGAGAAAGAGAGGAAGAGAGAGAGGAGAGACAGAGAGAGAGACAGAGAGAGAGAAAAGGGAGAGAGAGGGGAGAGAGAAAGGAGAGAGAGAGAGGCAAAGAGAGAGAAAAGGAAAAAGAGAGAGAGGGAGAGAGAAAGAGCGAGGGGGAAAGAGAGAGAGGGAAGAAATTAGAGTGCCTTATAACTTAAAAGTTAAGATGTTCAACTTTTAAGTTATAAGAAACATGCATGCAGAGAGAGAGAACAAGAGAGAGGAGAAAAGAGGGAGAGAAAGAAAGAGAGAAGAGAGAGAGAGAGAGAAAGAAATGAGATAAAGAGAAGACAGAGAGAGAAAATAGAGTGATCAAAGAGACGCAGGGAGAGACAGAGATGGAGAGGAAGGGAGAGGAGAAGAGAAAGGCACAGAGTGTGAGCAGGAAAAGAAAAAAAGAGAGAAAGAAAATAGAAAGAAGAGATAGAGAGAGAGAAGAGGAGAACGAGAAAGACAGAGTGAGCAAGAGAGAGGAGAGAGATAGAGAGGAAAAAGATGGGGAGAAAGAGACAGAGTAGAGACAGAAAAGAAAGACAAAGAGAGAAAAAGAAGAAAGAGGGGTGAAAGAGACAAAGAGAAAGAGAGAAGAGAAAGTGAGAGAGAGGAAAGCAAGAGGAGAGTGAAAGAGAGACAGAAAAGAGACAGAGAGAGAGAGATAAAGAGGAGAAAGAGAAAAACAGAAAGAGTGAGAAAAATGGAGGGAAGAGGGGAAAGCAAGAGGAGAAAGAGAGAAGGGGAAAAGGAGGAGAAAGAGAAAGACGACAAGAGAAATAGCTAGACAGAGGAGAGAGAGGAGAAAGGAGGGAGAGAAGGGACAGAGAGGAGAACAGAGGGACAGGAAAGAGAAAGAGAGAAAGGAAGAAGAGGGGGAGAAGAGAAAGAGAACAGCAAAAGAGAAAGAGACAGACAGAGAGAGTGAGCAAGAGGAGGAGAGGGAGGAGAGAGAGAAAGAGGACAAGGAGAAAGGCGGAAAAAAAGATAACAATAGAGTGGAAAAAGAGAGAAAGAGAATAACAGACAACTCACATTCATGAGCTTAACTGACCAAAGAATGTTAAGGCATACATTTAATTAAACTGTCCAACTACTTTTTACAGTGAATCTTCATGTTACGAGACACATGGATCCACGACATTTCAACCAAATTTTATCAACAAATTGTTTGAATGTCTCCATTTTCAGCCTCATATTTTCGTATCGCGCAGCTCTACAAATAAAGTAATATTTTGTACAGTAAAATGTATTTTCGCTGTTGGCGGATGTTTGTTTTTTCCATATATGCAAATTACAAGACTACTTTCCCAACAGCCATTTCTTTTTATAGTCTCACAATTTACCAGTTGAACAGACCATGTTGCAATTAATATAATATTCCCGTCTGTTTCATGCCATTTGCCTCAACACCGACTCGTACATCCAATCACACTCTGCTACAGCGCTGCTCTGTGTTCTTGTAAATTCCCACAACACTTTTTAGCACAGTTCTAATTAACAGTGGCTTTAATAGCTACACAACAAAATCACCACAGCCCCTGGGCCCATAAGAGTCTCACTCTTGTTTAAGCCCCCGAGCGGAAAACTTGTAAGCAAATACTCAAATCAGATCAATAAAATGGCACATCAGGTTTCAAATCGATTAGTTGTCAAGATTTTTCCAACTGTGAAAAGAGAAAAAGTTGAACAAATGGATCAAACAATGTCAGTATTCACAGTCTTGAATAAACAGTGTGTAAAACTGTATATTATGGACAAATCACAGTCTTTATGCAGCAGTCACGTATTGTTACATCGAGCTGCTTTTACCTCATAAAGTCAGTGTAATCGCTCATTCATGCAGGAGAGATCTATAACAGAAAATGTTTCAAAGGTACAGTACCCGTGCACCTCTTTCAACAAAGTGTAAAGGAAACCTTTTTGTGAAAAAGAGAAAGCTTTGTCCAACAGAAATGGTGGATTAAGTCAGTGATTCGCTTCATTTTTCTCCCTCCAACCATTTCACCCAAAGAGACATTTGTGACCCAAAGACACTTTCACTGAGAACCAGCCTTATGGAGAAAAATAAAACTATTTTATGTTTGAAAGCAATGTTAAGAAACCATACTAATCGTAAAATACTTACGATTTAGCATGTCATACATTCATAAGCCACATCTACTCAATCTAGTTTGTGATAGTAATCTAAAACAGAATCCCTCCACACAAGTCATCTAATACGTCAAAATGCAAAGACCATTTATCTGGGAGTTTAAATAATCATTTAACACAACTAGGTAACAGTTTGGGTTCACCACATATGTCATATTTGCTTGACAAAATACAACTACAAACATCTAATCTGGGTGAAAACAACCAAAATGTTTGGTGAAATCTTACATTTAATCATGTTCACTGTGTTTTACTGAAAATATGGTCTAATGTGTCATGTGCACTTGATGAATCTGTTCAGAATGTACTGTACACCTCCGTATACAGCCCCACTGTGGTGCAAGTATACAAACTTGAAGCAGCTTAAAACTATGCATTCATGTTGAAAAAGCCCAGATCCAGTAGAGCCACAGTCCTGTTCTGTCAGGCTCAACTCAACAGTTTCAGGCACTTACTTTGATTTATAAGTTCATATGTCACCTAAATGACTAAATGTGAACTCTCTCATGGCAGTCCGAATCTCATGTGTAGTGCTGTGATATCAGCCTTTGTGGAAACACTGGTACAGCTGTCTTTTATATTCTTGTCTGTAGTTTAGCGTTTGCATGTCATGTTTTCACATATTGGACCTTGGCCTGGAAATAAATAAATGATTATAATCGGGATGGGACATTCACTTAAAGCAACATGATTTAGGTTTTAAATTCTCTTTTTTCTCTTAAATCCTTTAACACGTGGCTATATCAACATGTATTCATTTTTGTTGCAATTCTGGCTTATAAACTTTTTTTTACAAACAACAAAGTCAGAGCCAATCAGAGAGCTGCATTTGGCTCATGATTAGAACTCTTTATTATTCAACTCAGACAACACTCAGTGATCTAATTTTTTCATAAAGTGCTGCATTTATTATCTACTTTTTAGTGGAAAACACAAAGTATGTATGCTAATCTGAAAGTAAAAAAGTTAGCTATCCCATCCTTTAGGCCACTAGATTCAGTTTTCAATTTTGCAACACACGTTTCTATTTTCTTCAATTTTGTTAGCTTGTCTATATGTATTAATTATTATTTTTTTTTTACCTTAAAGCACAAAATAAACCTTATTACATTACATTTAAAACAAAGCCACTGTTGTTAGTGCTCAGAACTATTATTTTTCATGAACATTTGAACAGAAAACAGTCACATTTAGTGATTGTATTTAGAAGTCCACCCATCAGTTGTTAATGCAACATAATAATGCACATTCGGTCAAGTCCTGCAAAAGTCACGCTTTGTTTTTTTTTATTATCATAGCTATTATTGTATATTTATTGTAATTTACAACTTTAGTGTAGTCAGTGGCTGCATGATAATGATAGATTCTGACCTTTGTTTTGATTACAACTAGTTTTCGAACCTTTCCATTCATAGATGATAATGATGCATACATGGTTGCCAGCTGTTTAGAGCATTATTAACTTTTTGATCGAGGCCAAATATTCAGTAGAAGTATCTGGGCCAGTTCGATATTAAATGATTTTTTCACTGATTTTGTGACCTCAAGGAATGCTTGTTGAGCCAACTTTGCCCCCTTTAAGATCATGTTAGAGTATAGTATCTCATAACTAGTAAGAGCAAGCCAATCAGAGGCTAGACAGTTAGATACAAGTCAGTCATGACCCGCTACAGATAATTAGACACAGAAAAAGTCTAGCTTTTCAAACTAGTAAAGCTGATTAAGCTGATTGTGAAGTCATTTGAACTATTCATTTTTATAAAAGTTTATTACAGCAGCGTTGAACAGGTCATGGAGAGGTTAGGTTTGGTGTTGCAATGGTAAACAAAACCTATACTTTACCAACAAAAGTTATCTACACTGTTGCCCACTTTTCCAAGAGATTTCATCATGATCTGACCACTACATTTTATAGATCTCATTAACCGTGTAACAATGCCACAAACACTGAATCTAGGTGCAGCTCTTATAGTCACATTAGTTCAGTTCATTTTTTTTTTACTTCAAAACTGTCCAGTGTTGTTTCATTGACTTACATAATCCATCATGTCTGTCTCCAAACATCATATTGTTTCATTTGAATTCTCAGATTTCATTCTGTAAGCAGCACAGGTGAGCTATTAGGTGTTAAGTGAATCATAAGAGAAAATATGAAACAGCATAATTTACAACGCACATAAACAAACACAGAGAAGTCAATCCAAACATGATGCATCTATAATTGTTCAGCTCAATGTCTGAACAGATGCACAAACTAATCAATCCACTGAACTCCTGCAGAAATCCCAAATGAGCAGCTCTGTCGCCATCACTTAACAGAATAGTTTTGCAGTTTAAGGAGAATTTCGAGTCAGCTCCTTCGCCTATATCTCTCGTCTGCTGGCCAGCGTTCATTACTCGAGCTCCACTCAGCTGTCAGTCACAGCCAATCCCGACACTGCACCCACCGCTGCTTCTTACACGGCATTAAGTGGACGCTTTTAAACATCTCCTGCAGGACAGACATGTGCCGGAAACAGCAGTCAGGCTGGAGGCTTATAGTGGCCAGTCATTCAGTGATACTTGACTCACTCATTCATTCATTTAGTAGTGTATATGCTGCTAGCCATTGAATTAGTGGAGTGTTTTATATCATTACTGCATGCAGGAAAAAGGGGGAAAGTCTCTGCACTGCCATTAATAGAATGAGATGAGTTAAAATGATTAGAATTGTAATCCAAATTCAATTAGATTTAAAAATTTTGGAGCTATGCAAATTTGTGCAATCTTCTTTTTTCATAAGGTATACTTTATTCTCCTTGTATTGAAATTTGTCCTCTGTATTTGACCAATAGTGCAATGCCTTCAGCATCTCCTCAGTAATAGTTGCATTCATTGCAGTGGTGCACACAATCAAACACTAGTTTCTGCTTTCTTGCTGGTCAGTACCACAAGAGCTGGAGGATTTTGCCCATATTTGCCTGATGTGTTGGTTCTGAATTAAACTCATATTACGCTTGGTAAATTCATTCTGTCTAACTTTGATTACTAATCGTATTTTTCTTCTGATAAGACAGTTGTAATAAGCTATAAGCTCGTACCTGACAGTTCTAGCGGCAGGACTTCCGCCTTCGTCAGAGGTGACGTCCGATGTTGTGACGTGTGTCTCTTAAAGGTTGTTCCGAGGGTGGCCAATTTGACAGATCTGTCCAACCGGCCACGCCTGATGGATACGAGAGGCTATTGAGATCTGGAAGCGGAGCACACGAACCATCAACAGAGACGAAGGAGCTTTCAATCTAGCTCACACATGGGATTCACTTCTCCAGAGACCACCAGGTGGGAACAGGCATGGCCAGTTGGACAGATCTGTCAAATTGGCCACGCCTCGGAACAACCTTTAAGAGACACACGTCACAACATCGGAAGTCACCTCTAACAAAGGCGGAAGTACTGCCGCCGAAACTGTCAGGTACGAGCTTATAGCTTATTACAACTGTCTTATCAGAAGAAAAATACGATTAGTAAACTCATATTAATTACTTGATTGAAACACTTTCCTCAAGTTCAAATGCCACTGGGCCAAGAAAAAAGGACAAAATATTTGGCACATTTTAACACTTCAAGCAGTGGGGTTGGTCATTCGAAATACAATTCAGTGAATATAGTGACGTGAAACTGTAGCCTGGCGAACCCAATCTGATATCTCTCTGTATTATTTTAAAACAACTGGTAAAGAGATGTGTCTGAAGTTTTTCAAGCTACAGAAACTGAAAATGAGAACCTGGAGTCTGGAGATAGAGAGCCTGGAATGATTTGGTGGAGAATTTCAGCTTTACTGCTGAAAATATCTAAAACTGAGGATTTTAAGAAAAAAATATATATATAGAAAGTATGGCTGGTCTAATGTAGTCAATCTATATAATAGCGCTTTAGACAGATATAAGACTACAGTAGTATAGAGAAAAGCATGTCCTCCTGTCTCATGTGAGCTCTATAGGTCTGTTCACCACTCCAGCTTCAGCAGCAGCACAGCAGAAGCCCAGAGCCAAGTGTGCATGTTCATGTGAGGGCACATACTGTACCGTCTGCTCTTAGCCCTGGGACAATTCATCTATCAGGAATGTGACAGACACCATTTTGACACCTGCAGAAGTCAGGCGGAATAATCTACCTTTTCAGCTGTTTGGTAGACATGCATTTGATGATTAGGGTTGGCAGGTGGACAGCAGAAAATGTGTTTTTACAGTAATTTTTAGATTTAATTCAGTAGAATACATTTTGTTTAACTTGTCGTACAAGACAGAAGACACAATACATCACCACATTTTAAGTCTTGTAAAGTTGTAATAATAAAAGATGTGTTATTCTTGAATATTAACGAAATCCTGAATCCTGATATTAAGCTACCCCAAGCCCCAGTCCTAAACTTACCTATTTTAGTAAGTTGAAGCCTAAACGTACTAGTTAAACCTAAAGAAAGTGCCCCCACATTATTAATCTGGCCAGCTAGATGGTTTATCTCACAATATTTGTGAATTCACAAAGTCGAGATAAACCATTTGGCCTTCCAGCAGTCTGATTGGTTTGGGAGTCGTGGTGTTTCGACTCACTCGCATCACAGCAGTGTCGTTTTGAGGCCCAATCACATTGTAGCAGGGTGTATGGACGGGCTGTTAGCGCCGAGTCTGATTCAAGCTAAACAAAGATAGCTGCTCCCATGGACATAGGTGCATCTGCTGCTTTTGATGCGGTTTTAGCAGAAATACGGAGTAATTTCTTTTTGAAAAAATGTATACGACGCAACATATATACACAAAAAGAGGTGTGCTCATTAAACTCTCTTCATGAGTCGTGGTATAGCTACGCTTTCCTGTGACACTGTGCTGGACTGTTCTATCGCTCTATGGAAAAATGCACCTATAATTGTATGTTCCCCTACATTCAAAGCACAGAAAAAATGCACATAATCTTTTCACATCTTATATGCCACTCGTGCATTCAGCGGCTCCTTGTTTGTTTTATTCATAGCTGGCCTCTGCAGAGCACACCTGGCTGTGAGAAGCATTCAGCTCAAAGGCCTGGAGCACTCAGCTATACAGTCAAATCATAAGTACAGTCACTAAGTCTTATTCTCCCAGAGGGGCCGTGCTGCTGCCTATAGCGAACAGCAAAGCCCAGCAAGAGGTCTGAAGGTTACTCAACTCACTGCTGGATTTAAAAAAAGATGAGAAGTTGGAACGCGATACACTACAAGAAGAAAATGATTTATTAAAAGGCAACAGAAGAAAACAAACACAATGTCGCACGGATCATTTGAACATTCAGAAAGTTGGGCTTATTTGTGTTTTTAAAGGTTTCAATCAATGGCATATTTATATGAAATTATAACAGAATGAAAAATACAAGTCTTTGGCAATGTCAGAGAAAACTACACACTACACTTCTTGAGTTTTTAATCTTGTTCTAACATTGCTTCTTTATCAAAAACACAGCTGGAGTTTTGTCCGTGAGTTACTATTTTTTTTTCCCTCTGAGCCTCAAAAAGCAGTGTTGCAAATTTCCCAGATTTGTGATGTCATAGATTTCTCAAAATCTTCTGCACTGTTTTTAAGTTCTTTAAAAAAATCCAGAAGTGTTTTTCTGCAGCCTCAGGTAAGGTCGAGAATGAGACTTTTATATGCTACTTTTTATTCTAACACACACAATGGCAATATGTACTTAAGTGCAATTAAACTAAATTAAATTGACAAGCGAAACATATTGCTCTTTACCTTAAGGAGAACTTTTTTCCACTTGAACATATTGTTGAAATGTTTCTCCACTTCTAACTTTGTGATAATGATGACTTTAATCTTCTTTCACATGTTAAAACTGACTCAATTGTAATGCCAGATTAAGATGAGGCTGTGTTAGCGCAGGTTAAGGTTTAATACTGATACAGCACAAACACGACAGGCGTAATCGGATTACTGTCTATTACAGCAGGCCTGTAAAAGGGAAAAAATGTTTTACTGATCATGTAACATGCTCATAATTACTGTCCACAAAGCTCCATATCCACCTTGTTCTGGCCTGTCCACTTCTCTTGACCTTGCACTTCCTGTTTAGCTTTGTAAAGGTAGCGTTAGCTTGTTCGTCTTGCAGGGCAATCTCAAATACTGTAGATAAAACAACAGTGAAAGTAAACCCAGAGAATTATATGAGCTAACCACAGCTAAACCGGAAGTTCACTGCCAAGAGAAGTGGGCGGGGTGGAATAAGGTGGATAACATTAAACATATGTCTCCATGGAAACATGCTGGTGACAGCTGTAGGGATCATTACAAGTCAGATCTATGACTGAGGTGACATAGCTCACTTTTGTTTTCTGAGCTGGGTTGCCAATTTAAAGGTCTGAGCAATTATATTTAAGCATTACTACATCAGTGATTTTTCTTCTTCTTAATTTGAATAAAAGTAATTGGCATTTACTTCACCAAAAGAAATACAAACAAATTATTTTTGTCAAAGTATTTTTTGTGCAGCTGGTGCACAATGAGAATCAGTATTGGAGAAGGTCATTCACAAGAAATATTATAATACGCACATTCAATATTATTTACCTCTAAATGAGTTCAATAATTTACATCTGAAACACTGAAAGAGAACTCAAGCTTCCAGGCAAACAGCCTTATCGACAGTCAGAGCTCAAAGTTTTTGGAATACCATCCCAGCAGCAATCCGAGACAGTCTTACATTTAAACCATTTAAAAACCAATCTTAAATGCTGGCTCAAGAATAACCAGCTCTGAGGACACTGACATGTAACTCTCTTTCTGATGTGTTTTGATTTATACTGTGTTGTGTGATAAATGTTAAGTTCTCTGTTTTTTCTTATTTTGATATGCCAGGGAATACAGTGGAACGCAGCTAATTGGCTAAACTTGAAATAAAAAATAAAAAATATAACAATAAAATATTTTTTATTCTATCATAATCCTATTAAAACTTCTGTATAATGCAGCCTATATTTGCAGTCAGTCATATTTATCCGCTGCGCTTGACAGTTTGTATGTTTAGCCTATATTCAGTAAAGTTATAATCTTTCCTTTCACTTATTTGTTCATTACTTCCCTCAAGGCTGAGCTGAAGAACCATAATTGCAGAAGATTAACATAATTGATCTGAGTTCTGCTTCCACCAATAACACAACACAACCACTGATGAAAAATGTAATGCAAAAACAATTAGACAGAACAACATTTGCCTTATTTGCCTGTCAGTTATGTTAATATCTGTTTAATGAGACAAGTGTTTACCCGACACCTGTTCATTCATCTGTGGAATACAAAGTTATTTTTACTTGGTGGCACAGGAAACAGCCACAGGGGAGAATCTACCAGTGTCTTAGGCTGTTGTGATGTGTACGTGCTGCTATAGAGTCATGTGGGGACTGACTGAGTGAACATGGCCTGCTTACTGCCTCCACTGCGCCCTTGACCTACTGATGGAGTGATACCTTCTTCAGAGGGAACAGAGAAATCGGCCAACACGAACAGAGCAGCTTTTCTCCCGGAACGCGGCGGCTTTGAGAGCATTTGCATAACACAAACTGCACAATTACTGACCATTTTAAAGCTGGCGGTGCATCAAGAGCGAGTGAGCGATGCACAGTGGGAGGAATGTTACAACAATGCCAGTTCGTTTGGAAATCACAACTGCAGAATATTGTGTTTTGGACAGAAAGTGGTTGGACTGAAGAAATGTAACAGACAAATATAGCATAGCAGTTTTAGGAATTTTTTTCCATTCCTTATATTCAAGTAAAAGTTGTGACTGGCAGTTGTTTATGTTTAAAGTACTTAAGTTCTGTACTTTTGAGCATTTCTTGTCCAATTAATTTCTATTTTCACAATATAGGTTTAAATAGTGGGAAGATCAGACAGTGACCAGTAGTTGTGGAATGTTTCTGAAAACATGTTCAGACTTTACACATCAGGAGAATTTCAGCAAAGAACCAAAGTGTTTTTTAAGAGACGTGTTTGGTCTAAATGCTAATGCTAACAGGAAATAAGTTGCCTGGAAATCTGCCATCGTGTTCCTCTTTTGAATTTCTGTAGCCGTGATTGACAGATTAATTAGCCAATCAGAGACATGAATCTTCTGCTCTGAAAACCAACATGGCTGCTCCCAAAAAAAATATCATGTGGCACTAAAAAAACATCGCGGATTTCTGCAGAATCAATGAGCAAAGCAAAAACCTATTTTAATGTGAAGTTAGATTTTGGTCTAAATGACAGACGACCAATCAGCTCCTTTGTTTCATCTGCGTCACACAAAAAAATAATCTGATTGTCCGGTACAATGTAGATTTGATCTGAAACGCAGACGGAGAGTGTGGCGACCAGACCCACTCTTCGCAGTTTGCTGAAATGTCGGGTCTGGATCCCAGGCAAGGAAATAAGTACAGAAATGAGCTATTTTGAAAATAAACAAGCCAACTGACATTACGTGCACAGAGTCAGTCTGGAGCTGTAAGCAAAACACTAGGAAGTTCTCCAGACCTTGAACTAGATTTGGCGCGGAACATTTTAATAAGCTGTGTTCATGTTGTAGAATACAATAATGTTATAAAGACAGATGGTGGACACAAGAGTTTTTTTTGTTTTTTTTTATATTCATAACATTACTTTGCCATATCAACATTTAAATCTGGTAATTTTTAAAAAACTATTTAAAAAAAGTTTTTTACAGCTGCCTTCTAGATGTTATAAATATGTTTGGTGAATAGAATGTTGTGAGTCACATGAAGTCTATTGAATAAAACTAAATTGGTGTTTCTCAACCAGGGGGATGAAACTCGAGAATCTGAAGATTATTGAAAGAAAGTGATTTGTATTTGAGTATAATATAGTAGAAAGGCTGCAAAGTTTTAAAGTGTATTTGAAGATCGAGATGTTTCGACTCTTATCTGAAAGTCATTTTCAATCTGAATTTAATTGAAAATGACTTTTGAATGACACTCAAAACATCTCGATCTTCAATACGCTGTCCAAATGACAACGCTACAAATTTGTTCTGTGTTAAACAATGTTTTTATGGAAATGGAAAGAGTTCACTGGTCTCACGCAGTATTCATACATAAT
Organism: Mugilogobius chulae; assembly: GCA_038363315.1. Classification (NCBI taxonomy): domain Eukaryota; kingdom Metazoa; phylum Chordata; class Actinopteri; order Gobiiformes; family Gobiidae; genus Mugilogobius; species Mugilogobius chulae. The sequence continues at coordinate 12,166,271 of CM076412.1, read as the reverse complement.
TGTTTAAGTCAAAATAACCATAACACAATCATTTATATATGATGACATCCTTACAACCAACGAGATGATATTAGTAACTGACAAGATAAACATTGCAAAAGAGCTCAAGACAATGTTGAGAAGCAGAAGAACGTTAATAATCTGCATCATTTCATCAAGATATCTCTGTTTGTAAAATCATGCAGCAGAGTTTAGACTTTAGAGAAAGAAGTTTTAATTGTGCCACACAAATAAAGCTGCATATTTAATATTTTAAAAGGTAGACTAAACGCTCAGTTAAGTCAGGAGGAAACGACGCTGCTCTGCAATATTTATGATAGGACTCAAAAAGTAGAACTGAAAAGCAAGAAAAACACTAAGAAAGTCCCAAACAATCATCTCCAGGACAGAGAAGCAACCTATCCAATTTCAGACAATATCCTGAAAGTTGTTTTTAAGATGTATAAACACTGAATATCGAGTATTTCATTTATAATTACATTTATTACAGAAAGAGGTGATGAAAAATGGAAAAAAAATGCAGACATGTTTGAACACTTTGGTGATGGTTTGACTTAAAGGTGCTACATTCAATTTTTGCTTTCTGTTTTGATTTCATAATAGTAAAATAATGGGCAACTATAGTCACTTTAACATCTTCTGAAAATCCTTACAGAAAGAAAGAGAAAAAAAAGCCGAGATATACATTTTTGTCAGCATTCAAGCCTTCTGTTTCTGAGGCAGGAACAACTACACCGTCTTGCACATATTAAACATGTCAATCCCTGGCATATTTCATCTCACCACATCTCCCAGCCCTGCCTGCCTTTACATCCTCTGCTTTCATATGTGTCTATATGCTGTTTCTGCTCCGTGTGCTGCTGAACTGTGCGTGTGTGTGACAGGTGGCTCAGACCAGGCGCTGCACGGATCACTGGCCCATCAAATGCCTGCCAGTGGGGCCTCTTTAAAAACATCCTCTCTCTCTCCCAAAGCTAACAGATCAGCATAAACACAGGGAACTGCTCATATCACTGCTACTGTCAATTTTCTGCAGCACTCAACAAGTGAGAGCGTCCTCGGTTTACAATAGAGCTGAGGACTGAAGAAGCCAACCGGGACAATGAAGTGTACTTGCAATACCTAATGACATGTCCTGTGTGTCTCGAGGGCGTTGTGCTGGTATGAGCTCTCAAACTTATTAAATATTTATGTGATTAAACCATGTACCTGACTGCAAGTCCAGGGACACACAAGACAACATAAGATCGCCACCTTTACATACATACAAATAACCAGGCCTTATTTGAGCCGGTGTGGTGTCAATATTGGACTCCCGTCGAGATTGGGCCCCTCCCTAGCTTTTGTGACTGTGGGTGATGTACTAAGCTTCCTGCTGTAAATAGTTTACAATGAATTTGGCTAAGTTTAGGTATAATTCAAGGCTAGTTTAGGATTGGCTGGTAGGGTAGCAAAAGTCAAATTGATATAAAAAAAATGTTACAGATTCTAGCACTAACTTTAAACAAAAGATTCCAATCTCAACGTTAACGCCAGAACAAGCCAGAATAAGATGGGAATTCTGAAGGGCATTCGGCACACTTTGTCCCAGTAACGCATTCAAAGTCCGAGAGCTGTTTGTTTCTCTTACAACACGCAGCTTTGGTCTTCCGTGTCTCATTTACTAAAATGTAAATAGGCTTATTTGTGGGGCAAGATGGAGTGACAGACTGTGCTTGGTTAAAAGTTCTGGTGACAGCAAACTGATTGGACTAGACTTTTCATTAGTACCAGGTGAACACAATCCCCTATTATCTTCTTCTAATATAGGAAAGTGGATTTTACGGATATTTGTTGTTAGTTGTAACCAGTGTAAACCCACACGACAGGACCAGGTTGGTGAAGTGCGGTTCATCATAAGTTCTGCGGGTGCCGTGAAGGAGATAAAACTCACCCCACGTCAGGCGTTATAAGATCTGACTGGCAAACTGGACTAAGTTTTGGGAGCGTTTCCCCTTATAGCTTCGAGACGAAGAGTTTGTCAAGGTCGCATGACGCGACAAGACCCACCAATGTGTGAGACTCCGTGGTTTCGACTCCGAGTCAACCACCTGCATCAAAGACCAAGTGAGCTACTCTCACGAATGCAGGTAGCGACCCCCAGTTAGTTTCACTGAACTCGTGATGGGATTAAAAAGCCAAAGAGACAGCAGCGTGAGTGAGCGATGATGCTTGGAAGAAGTTCACAGAATGGCATAACTGACTTAGAGTGTGAGTACAAGCGACAATCGACATAAGCCCAATGCAACAATAAATGTGTATTGGCGGTCATTATTTGGGAGGAAAAGCGGACATCCGATCAACACATTTGGATCATGTCTTTTTGAGAAATTGGTCCATAGTCTGGTGGGAAGAATAACGAGGCCCTGTACAGTGGCCGCAATGTATGATCCTATCTATAGGCGAAAGATGAACTCCACTGCTGGCTAACTGAGTTGTGTAACAGAAAGGCGTTGTTCTGCGTGTGGTGGCCTGAGGGCTGCAGTTAAGTGTGCCCCAAAAGTATATTAGATTTACATCAAATAATACTCCAGGCCTAAATAGCCTATTCGAGAAGGGTCTAATCCTATATGAGAGGCGGAACTGAGCTCTCTTTAAGCAGGACGTCACTTGTGGATCAGATTCAGTCAATCTAGGAGATGCGACATACAACTGCTCTACCTCAGAATATACGAGAAATGGAGAAAGACCTTCAAACCACAGTTATAAATATCATCTGAGTAAGAAAAAGAGGACCACACAGATCTCGTAATAGGTATGATTCCCACAAGCTTCTCCCAATGCTCGACCCACACTCATATCTTAAAGACCCCTTGGTCTCCCTTCTGCAGTAAGGAAATCATTTCAAATCCCCAGATGGTTTGTCGCTCTGCTTGTACCCTGAATGAGATGTAATCTTGATATGGCGTAAGCATAGCCGCTATATAAAAAGAGAACATTAAACATGCAGTGTGTATGAGAAAAGAAATCCCATTTAAACACAACAAAAGGCAACAACGATATGCTATTAATCAAAGCGCTATACAATGTCCACATCTAATACAACCCAGACTTTTGGAGAAGCTACTTGATGTCCAACTCCCATGAGATCTTGAACTTTTACCCTTTCTTCCTATACTCAAGAAAGATAATGTCCTATTGTCTCGAGTCCCTTTTTTCAAATTCGCTCAAGCAAATTACTGCACATGTAGCTTTACCCAAATAATTTACCAATATCAAATTGTTATTATTGTCTCAAAACCCACTACTCTCTCGTAGTCCATTGTGCCCTTCAACTCGTCTGCCTGAACACTGTCAGGCATGATGTGAACCAGATTCAGCTTGCCTGCTGGATTCCTACTAATCCTCACAAGCGCACAATGACATTTGTAATCAAGTCGATTTTATCCACCAAACCAAACCAAATGTCATCTTAGTAATGGAAAACTTCTTTATATAATGTTGGATTTCCCAGAAAAGATTATTGAGCATCAAAACGTGGCTTTACGCTCATAAGAATCTCAGCTCAGCCAGTTGCATGGATGACACAGGGCAAGGGCCCAAGTGTCTTGCCTAAGTGAGCTATACAAGTGGAAACACCAAATGTTAGTCGGTATGGTACCCACTGTGACATTTTGCTAAGTCCCTACGCGACGCAGTCAGTAGACCTCCTGTAGTAATCACACCATAATATAATTTTAAAAGTAGCGATCAAAAGAAACATAACAAGTCATTAAGAGACTCCAGTGAATAAAGGATTAAACTCGAACTATAGGGCAAGCCAACAATCCTAGCAATAAACGAAAACGTGTACCACTGTTTGTTCTGCCATCGCTGTAAGCCTTTCCTTTTAGCCTCTTTCACCTTTTGAAGTGAATGTTCAGACATAAGAAAGACAGGATATATTAAATTTGTGATGCTCTATAGTTCTATGGATGTGTTATATCTCTCTATTAACAGCTATAGGAGGACTCTATATATCTACTACCCATAACTCCAAAACTCTTGTTATTTCATGCCACCCACACATCTGTTACCTACCACCAAGAGTCTTAAGCCCTTGTAGAATCCAGTCCCAGCCTCATCCGGTTATATCAGTTCTGTCTAGACTTGTATAATTCGATGTCTGTTGCTATGGCGGATAACACTAAAAGAAAACCAAACAACCCAGAGACCAAGGAAAGACTTAGAAATATTTCACTAACCAGAATCTTACGCTACGTGTACGTACATAACCCACAAGCAATTCTCTTTAGCCAGACAACAAAAAAGATAGCTGCCGCAGCGCCCAGCTACATTATGGACGACACAAAAGTGGCGTGATTAGAGTTGCATCTAGGATGGCTTCTGACTTTTTAGGCCCAGACAAAAGTTAATAAAGGAGATATGATAAAGCCCTTCTAAGAGACCTTTGTGAAACCCCCAACAACGAAGTGAGTAGAAGATTCTTGCACAAGCTGTGTAGTTAAATTTGATATTCCATGTAGGTAAACCTTGCACCCAACAGAATCGTTGGTCTCGATTTAATATATTAACTATCAGCGTACAAAAATAGAATATGGGGCTGTAGATGTACTAAAACAGTTCTTTGTTGGTTGACTTAAGACATTAGTGTGCATGAGGCAATCAGTCCGTATAAAGTTTGAAATAGGATCCCACCTTCTCACTACCAAACCCTATTAGAATGTTGCTGCCAATTGCACTCTCATAATGTTTATAGTCTAAGAACCAAAGTAATCATTTAAGCACCTGCAAACTGCCTGTACACAACTACAGAGATTTGGAGTGCTAAAATCATGTCATTAAAAGAGAGAGATTTTAGGAGAAAAAGATTGAATACATTTGCAAGTGCTTTCTTAAACTCAAGTGCTCTATGTAACTGAAAAAACTCCTCAGCCTTTAGCTGTCGTTGATAACACATAATTTCTTAGAACACTACATACGAATAACTTGACCTAATCTTTTTTGTGCTATCACCTTAGTTTGTTTTGATGCTGTTTTAATTAACAAAAACATAAATTTAAGACCATATGAGCATTTTTCCTTTTTTTTTTACAATCATACACGACCTATCTACCACATTATAAATTTACCTTTATTTCAGACAACCAATATGAGTTGTGATAGTTAATCTAAAGATTCAATATAGAATTGACACTATGTTCACACATCACTAGTATGTTGTCGAACAGGAATTTACCATGTTGTTGATCCAACGTAATAAAGTGTGTTCCTTTATGTGTCGTCGAGAATTACTGTAACCCCATAGAGAAGTGAAAACAGAGGACCTAAAGGATAAGAAGTATGATGCTTGTATTCATTGGTGTATTAACTAACATACAACTGTCATGATGGTTCGTTGACAAACAGCCTAGAACAAGACAAGCCAGGGCCACACAACATTGTGGGTCCAATATTCACAAAACAAAGCATGCATATTTTTGGAAAAGACTTCAGCATTTTATAAACACAACAGCCCATACCTATTTGACCAGTTATAACATCTTTCACTCGATTTGGCTCAATAAAATAACTTAGCTAAAACTGAATGTTCACGCGAGAGACAACAAATGCAAACTCTCTGCTGTTTCCTCATCAGACACAGATGAAATTGATTCCCATAGAGATATGGTGAGTGCCTACAAGGAATGGGGGAGTCAAACCAACAAGTGAGAATCTGGCATCAGCAATTAATCTATACTGCTGTCTATACACTTTATCATATGCGAACAGCCCATGTGTGTCCGGAAGTAGCTAACTCTCTTCCATGAGCGTGACAAGTTTTGAGCTGCCGCAATAAACCCCACACATACCAAAGGAACAATTCACGCTGATTTGACGAGATTAAGACAAAACACAGAAAGTTAAAGTACAAGTGAGCATTCGAGGAATCCCCCGAACTGTGATGAGCAAGAAAGACGATAACATACGCTTATTCAGCTCACATAGGCCCATTATTCATTATGGTAAGTTGAATTTTTATTTTTTTTTAATAACTTATCAAATCAAGCACTATAAAATTTGATAAAAGCTGAACATCTCAGGAACCCTGCTGTCCTAAGCCTAGGAGCTAATAAAGGATCTCATCATTAAGAATCATTGAGGTGCAATAATAGTTAATTAAAACAGCTAACACAATGTATCCCTGACCACAATTTTAACCAAATACATTCACCCGATTCAAGATCCACATCAGAAAAACACTAGTCTTATAAAATTAATGGCATCTCATCTCAAATACAAACTCTCCAATTATTCTCATTCCAGCGATTGAAACACCAAAGTCAGAAAACATGATTTTTAATCTAAGTCTTAAAATTTAATTATTAAAATTCAATTATATCCCATCAGAGCTAATCTGAATAAGCATCTGCTATAGTATTACCATGTTAATATGAGAGGAAGCATGGTGACCTGGGTACACTCAAAGTATGTACCAAGTACCCCAGTTTGGCATGTCAGTACAGTTTTGTATCGGTGCCGACTCCAATCCTCAACCACCAATCACACAGTTCCAGCTTCCCTTTCTACCAACTACCAAGCCCAACCATCAAATGCGCGAAAGACACATCAGCCTCCATCAGCCACCAAAAAAACTGCCCTGGAGCCATGTGGACTCAGCATTTGGACAAAGCGTTCTCCCCAGCTCCATGCGAATCAGCCAATCTTCATTCACGTGCTTCCTGAGACCTACAAACCTCTGCATAAACTTTCATGTCCAGACACACTCTGCCACACAGTACATTCAAGTTGGTTATATATTTCATTTTTGTTTCTTTCATTTAACTTATAACCAGATTGTGCCGTGATATCTAAAACACTCTTAGGCTATAACCCTCAAGATGACGTAGGATACTTGATTCCTTTTTAGTCTAAGAAATGATAATATACCAACAAAGATGGAGGTTTATATTTTCTAGGCGATGATAAGAACAACAACCAAACCAGATTAAACCGCTACAAAAAAAAGGCATATGCCTCCATCTAGGCAGATTGAGTAGATTTCTGTAGTAGTTTTCGAGGTGTAGGTCGATAACGGAGCATCGTTGTCATGACTGAAAGCTAGCAAGAGTTTACTAACACTGACTGTTGTCATAGAGATGACCAAATATCCAATTGCTTATGCTGCCTAAATCAAACATTTTTAGGCAAAATGAAAATTCGACCCGATAACCCGATTGACTCGCTTAAAGTTGACAAAAGCGTCAGGAGACAGTCGTTCTGTCTCTCTGAACCACGTGGTCTACAGACCTTTATCTCAGAGAATCGAGCCTAAGACCTTTCTACCACGTATGCACCCACAGTCCTCAGTTAATTTTACTATCAAGAGCATGTTCTTCTCCCAAGACGTAAGCAGGAGAAGAGGGACGAGAAAACAGATCTTAAACTGAACTAGTAGCTTTGTAGATCCTAAAAACAACTATGATACGTGAAGAACACCCTCTCTGATATTATAAATGAAGCAAATTTCCTAAACTTGTCTGCTATAGGGCAAGAATTTATTTTTTATCGAGTTCGGGAGACTTTGATTCACCATTTTAAAATCACTGTGAAAGTATATTATTTAATGCTTTGGATAGTAATAATTGCACCCATATAGTGTAGGCTCGTCCAAACCCATTGAATAATTCAACCAGCCTTCCAGATTTTACATATTTTTAACATACAAATCCGATACATGAAAGTCTTCTGAAATACACTGTATATATGAACGAGCAACTGCTTAAACAATATATATTCCAGTATCAGATTCAGAGTTTGTAGAAACATGTCTACAAACAATAAGCTTATTTAATTTGCTATCTGTTATTTATAATGCGTGACAGCCGAGCAACATCTGAGATAAGTCAAGCTCTACTTTACGCTATCGTTACGACACATTTTCATTAAAACTTTGGATTACTTATCAGTCCCATAAGAACGGTTCAGATAATATTCTGGCAGGTTAAGCCTGAGTAAGACTGGCTGTTTTCTGGCTGATGTGAACCAAAGTTTGAAATTTGATCTGACCAAAGTTGTTACTTGCATGATAATTAACACTATTTGATCCAATACTCATTGATATCTGAGTTTCAAGGAGAAACGGGTACAGGTATCGATATCGTTTAAAGCCAAATTATCAATCATTCAAATAACAAGTTTTTTCTGTTTTATGTGTACATGTTTTCTAAGCTGCTGTCCGCTTGACGTAGAAGTCTTGTGTTTTGTTGAATGTCTTTTTTACTCACTGCAAACCAATTTTCTTACGAAGACAATAATTGTACTACTACAATATCAATATTGGAACTGAAAAAACTCAGATCAGTGCAATTCTGAAAACTGACCTATGTATAATTTACAATATTGATTAAAAACAAAGGAATGAAAGAAACTGGATGGCTGACTCATAGCTTTAGGCTGATTTCACTATCGTCCAACTTTAAGCTCGTAACCTTTTGGCCATCATCTGAGCACAAACAAATTGCGTACCTATAGACACAGATAAATGTAGAAAGTTATATGATTGCGTCAACAACTCATGGTAAAAGCCAACGGGAAAAAGTCGTTTGTATTAATGTAAATCCTAAAGGTAGGTTAGAGAAGCGGTAAAAGCAGCGTTTAGTGTATGTGTGGGCAAAGCAGCTCTCAGACAGTGGAGCTAAATGGAGCCTGATCATTTAGGCTCATGCATTATGAAACCAGAGAAAACATCGAGGCGCTGAGTCGAGAGGATGTGGAAATGTCCAGGCCATCTAGATTAGCATTGATTTTCAGTGATTACAACAAAATAATAATACGGAAGTAGAAGTTCAGTTTGTGGAAACTCGTGTCTCTGCATGGAGATTTGACCTAATGTGGTGCATTCAAGGTAAAACAATGACATCTCTATAAAGCCATCATTGCACTGGCAGACGCTCCAAAAGCAAACTTATGTGGGCTATTAATGCCACGACTGATGGGAGTCACAATCAATAATTTACCCCAAAATACCCCCTTTTAAACTGAGTTTATTATTGAAGATTTTTAGATGCCATATTTCACATGACCAGAGGTGTGTGTGAGTTACTTTGAGTAAATGTCATGTACTATTGTACTTCTGTTGATTTTCATAAGCACAGTGTTTCCCAATCTTGTTTGAGTCATGGCACACTTCTGAACTTGAAATGTTCCCGCTGTACAACACATATTTAAAATATCACGCAATTTTGGAAGACAAAATTATTTATTTTTGTAAAAATTGTCTATGTAACTTTTCTGGTGGACTTTCTCACTTTTTGTATTGCCGAACTTGACATTTTCAATTAAACATATTGCCAATCTGAACAAACAAAAGCATTTGACACAACAAAGCCAAGTGGTACAGGTCAGATCTATGGAGAGGCAACCTTGCTCACAATAATATTGCATTGTTTCCTAAGCTATTAGAAACTAAATAACCTATAAACAAATACATGGTAAATAGGGATGGGTATCGATAAGATTTTATCGATATCGATGCCATTATCGATTCCTCTTATCGATCCGATTCCTTATCAATTCTCTTATCGATTCTTATAATGATGTGTTTATGTATCTAGATTAAAAATGTATTTTAACTAACTTTAATACATTTAGACAATGATTGGACTATAATATGATGATTACTAATTAAATATAGGCTAAATGAAGAGCAGAAATAATATTTCAGAGTTAGAGCATAAACTATTTTGATATTGATAACACTAATAACGCTATGTAAGGTGTAACTTTGGCCACGTGAAGTCCTGGTTCTACACACATCACACTCTCCCTGCGCTCATAGGGGGCTTTCTCCGTATTCCACAAACTGTGCTACTGTAGCTTTTTGATCCAGAAAGTCCGCTCCAGGTGACGGTCTGCGCTTGGAGAAGGCGGAACAGCGCGCTTCAGTCCGAGGCGAACGCACGTGTCTCTCGGACCGGCTGTGTGTGCGCTGGTCAGGACGCAGGCACGGCACAGCACAACGGACTGTCTGTATACACTACGAAGGGGACACAGCTCGCTTAGAGACGGATAATTCGTGCGCTCCGAGGCGCGGACACAATTTACTTCGGGGCTGACACTGCTGACAGTTGTGGGACTCGTCTAAGGAGACGGAGGAGAGAAAGTGAGAGAGAGGTCGCCCAGACTCGAAGAAAACGCACACAAAGTGTACATTACTAGCGCGGAAAGAAAGAGTTTATACCCCCAGCTGACGGTAGATGCACGCGCCTATCCTTCAAACATTCATATTAATGGAGGAAGCTTGCCTGTCACGGCGCTGGTGTGTGAGCCGCATGTGCGCCACATGTACATATGTCTCCGTTTTTTCTCGCTTTTCCTGTGCGCGCTGTGCGTAAACGCGCTGTATCCACGTAAATTAGTGAGAGGCTTAGGCTTGCCAAAGCTAAAACTTATGCTGTAATGAAACCGAATGTAACAGCCCAGCGTGAGGTTGAAGTTTACGCAGTATTTAAAGGCACAGCGGCCCAAAGCGCATCGATAAGAAGAATCGATAAGAGAGGAGACTAACGATTCCAGTAGATTGCTAAAATAGAACCGGTTCCCAAGTAGAACCGGCTCTCGATACCCATCCTAATGGTAAATGTGTTTAATATCTTGGCTTGGAACGTTCTAGTCGCTGCAATTAGATCTTCATAGAGACAGAACCTTTTATTAGAGAAAATTACACAGCACATCTTGAAATTATTCTTTAAATTTGTAAACGGTGAATGTTTTTGCTTTCATTCTTGCTGTAAAGAGTTGTTCCAAACACTCCCAAATATTAAATCATATAATTAAGCTTATTTGATGGATTAATATGTAAATAGTTTGTAACAACAGGTCTTGCGAGTGCGGTTGGGTCATATCATTAAGACAAAAGTTGGTGCCCTTTTAGTAGACTAATTTAGGGTTTGTCTTAAGTTGATTAAGAATGTCTTTAAAACGTCAACTAATTTCCTTGGAGACATGTTTGAACATTTTCCTTTTGGACTGACATATTATATCGTCTGAATATTGTAGTCAAAATATTCCCCAATCCGTTTTTATCAATATCACCCCGCTCTAGTAAAAAGTTGCAAGTTCAGACCAGATCATGTGTGGAGTTTGCATGTTCCTCTGATCCTGCTGAGCTGAAGAACCTGAGACTCGCCTATAGGGACGCTGAAAGAGTGTTATTTCGGTGTATTATTAGATATAGGAGAGTGTTGTTTTAGCTCTACGCACTGCTCTTTCCCACGGCTCCACTTGGGAGACTTATGGCAGGTTAATGGAGGATAAGTGACAGTACCTGATGAATAGACATCGAGAGAGAAAGGTTTCCGGAACAGGCGCAGGAGTTGACATTTCGGTTTCTAAGATTTGACGGTCTGACAAGAAGACAGATCCCATTGTTCATTGTAGGCAACAGAAGGAGAAAATAATTTATGGAAATTTACCAATGACTCAGGCAGAAATGGATGGAGTCACGCTGTTAAAACTCACTCTACCATAGGATTATGTAAGACACAGCAGGTGCAAAGAACAGCTTCCTATTTGTGATTTGCATTTATTAGAAATGGAGAGACATGATGCTTTACAATAGGACTTTATCAGAAATTCTATAACTAGATACTAAGGCTGCGGGATATGAGGAAATGAGGTGAACTACACTGAATACTATTAGAATATTTTGACATAAAGTTTTGACAGGTGTCCACTTGAATTACACAAAAATAAGTTTCAGTATTCGCAGGTCAAACATGGAACTATTCTCAGAAATCTCAAACTAACACATTATTAGAATTTTAGTGTGTTATACAATTAAAAGGAAAGAATGACTTGTTGTGTTGTGTGTTTATTTCAGAGTTTAGCGTATTTGTAACAGACAGAACTACTTTTTATTGATCATAGAAAGAATCTACATGTACTTCTGTTGCCATGATTGACAAGAAAACTCCAGATCAAGCAAAGATCTACAGGCGTGGGCCAGTGTTTGTGAAGGGTTTTGCTGGTTTAAGTCGTGTGCAGCATTAGTTAGGAGTTCTCTCTGGAGGACAAACTATGGCCTGGAGTCAGGATGAGGCCGTTGGGCTGTTTTAATCAGGCCCCTGCACATTTTGAGAATAAGTATATCTCGATCATTTATTTGGCATTTCTCGATTACAATACTCAAACGATATTCTCTCAAACCAACTGAAAAATGTTCAAACTGATATTTAAATGGATTAGTTAAAGTTTAATGATCAGAAAAATTAGGCTGTAGTTGACTAAAGGCATTTGCTATCAGACATGTGCTATCAACCAATTAGTCGACTGAAAGGTCTTCTTTAGTCTCCCAATGTTCTGACCAAATATTTGACTCAAACTGCCCTCACAAGACACAAAGGTTTTCATGTAAAAAAAAATTCTGAAGAAATTTATAATGTGCTTTCTAACTATAACAACAACTAAAATATTACCTTTTATACTTATTTGAACATTTATAATGTTGCACCTTTCTTTATTTGTATCCTTAAACAACTATTGTAAAAACATTTTTAACCTTAGATGATATACCTGATATTCCAATTTTGTCTATCTTCAAAACAACAATCACAATATTATCTAAAATTTATGTATTACTTTTATTCAAATGACTTAGTTTAGTTTAGTTTATTAGTTATTAAAGGATCCCCTTAGCTGGGCTTATAAAAGCCAGCTACTCTTATGGTCCTTAATAACAAAAACTTGACTATGGATAGTGTCTGCACATCTTCTTAATAGATACCATTATAATGACTATTTGTTGCGCCAATGATCATGGTTTGGTTCTCTGTGACTTGTTTGGGGAAAAATAATTGCCCCCTAGACTTAAAAAAGAAAATTAAGAGTATATAATATAGCTTATCAATGATTTTCAAACAGTGAGCAGAGGAACACTAGTGGTCCTTGGATGCTGACACATGTGCCTTGAAAAAGTAAATTTATGAAGTCAATTTCATAAATGTTGTGAAAATAATATTCACAATAATATTCACAAAAAAGTGTGATCGGCAGTATTTCTGACATTTCTAAAACATATTTAGGCTTTTGGCCATTTTTGAGTAGATTGCGTGCCGCGTAAAATTTTGAACCAAAAAACTATCCCGTTACTCAAAAAAAGATAGGAAAATACTGGTTTAGTCGGTGAGAGAATCTATATTTTAGCTGCATGATTGCATAAACTAGTTCAATGCTTGTATTAAAAAAAGTAGCAGCAGCAGTAGAGAAATTACAGTATGTTGCACCTAACCAATACATCAAAGCAGTTTTTACTGACACAAATTTTAAAAATCAAGGTGTTAGTCAAAAATCCTGGATGACAATATTTTCTTCTCACTATGAAACACTAATAGCTGTATCCTCACATTGCTGCTTCTCTTCCACAATAATAAGAGTTTAAACACACGGTGCGGTGGTGTGAAGGTGAGCTGAGGAAGGGCAAAGAAGTGTGGCCAGTGTCAAGAGCAGAACATGAGCATCTGCTGCTGACAAACTCCCAGCGTGTAAAAGAGCTCTGCCTCGCTCACTGCTACTGCTGCTGCTGCTGGATTTGAATGAAACTCCGCCTGTTTACCTCTCGTATGCAAACACAGCCATAGTACACACCTCACACACGTCTGGCCTTCTCAACAAGAAATGAATTATTCAGAAAAAGTCCTTGACAAATAATCTCTCTGGCACTGCATCTACTCTAACCTCAAAGTATGTTTTCATGCAACAGGTTATACAGTATGTACTTTCTTCACACATCCCATTGTAAGTTTAGCATTCAAGTCAGCTTCTTTTTTTTATACAGTGATTCAAGGAAAGCAACATCCTTTTCTTACAGTCCACAGAGCAATAAAACCACTACAAGATACAAGGTTGAATTCAGACCTTGTGGTGCAAATGTCCCCCCTGTGGACACATCTAATATGGAGACAGTGTCCATAGAATCATGGACAATGGATTTAAAGCAGACAAATTATGCTAAATTGACTTTGCAGAGGTTTAAACCATGCTATTATGGTTCATCAGTAACCATTATAGCATTTGTGCATATTTGAGTTATCATAAATCTTCATAATCCTAAAAGGACAGGTGCAAATCAGCTCCGCAGTGTTAAATCAGATGTTATTGGACCTGTTTCAATTGCTAAGCGAAGGTTTAATGAGACATTTAAAACAAACAAAATGTAAAAGTCATATGCTGCTTTATGTCCATACACCAATACTGACAATTTGAAATGATTTGTTTATTCATTTTCTTTCGTTGGTTCTCATTTGAGCAGGAGATTGGAGTGACTTTGGGTCTTAGGCTTTACAGTGATCATCTCATCACAGGGTTAACACATGCTGCACTCATCGAACTTGCCTAAATTGGAGAACTATTGAAATAATAGAAACAGAAGTTACACATTGATAAAAGCTGGACTACCTGAATAGCAGACAATGAACTGACAATAACAATAATGCATTGTATTTACGTAGCGCTTTCATGAAACCCATTATGCATTATTCTTTTACTCCACACTCAGCGGTGGTAAGCTACAGTACATTGTAGCCACAGCTGCCCTGATGGAAGCGAGGCTGCCATTTTGTGCCATCAGCTCCTTTAACCAACACCAACCATTCACACACACACCACATCCAGACTAGGCAATGTGGGTGAAGTGTCTTGCCTATAAGGACACAACAACAGTTTCTTCTCCCGTCTTTCCACGGTGCGCATCTGAGGTTCCAGTGGTCTCCCATACAAGTACTGCCCAGGTCCAACCTGCTTAGCTTCTGAGAGATCAGGCTTTGACAAGCTGGTATAGTCAAAGAAAAAGCTAAACTGTTCCTTGCTACAGCATAGTTTACAATCCAACCCAGTCTCTGGAGGAAATGTACAATAAGCACTGTCTTATTTCTTTTTTAGGTCAATATATTACAAAAAAAACAAAACATAAAATAACCACAAATTTTGTTTGTTCGTTAGGTTTAACAGGTAAGCTTAGGCTTCAAGTTACTAAAATGAGTAGGTTTAGGACTGAGGCTTGGGGTAGTTTAAGATTAAACCCAAAGAAAATGTCGCCACGTGGCATCAACCAAAAGTCATGGTTTCTTTACGTTTTGGCTTTTCGTAGCATATTGACGTAAAAAATGGACAAGGACAAAAAAGGAACAGATACATCACACTGATAATAACTATATATCGATGTAATCTATAGCACATGTGTCAAACTCAAGACCCGGGGGCCAGATGCGGCCCTCCACCTCATTCCATGCGACCCTCAAGGTCTTATAAGGTTTAGTTTAGTTTAATTTTATATTTGTGCCAGGAGTAATCAAATACACAAA
This sequence comes from Mugilogobius chulae, assembly GCA_038363315.1. Taxonomy (NCBI): domain Eukaryota; kingdom Metazoa; phylum Chordata; class Actinopteri; order Gobiiformes; family Gobiidae; genus Mugilogobius; species Mugilogobius chulae. The sequence goes on along the minus strand of CM076412.1, from coordinate 12,150,951 downwards.
AAAATAATATTTGTAGTACATCAAAGATTTGTAAGGTTAATTTCAGTTACAACCTGCCCTTTGAGGACAACCCCGATGCCAGTGTGGCCCTTTGTCGAAATGAGTTTGACACCCCTGATCTATAGCACAAGAGGGAGCAACTAGCTGCCGCATAATAGGCTAGCTCTTAGCATTAGCTTCAGGCTCGATGAAAAAGGGGAATCACAAACATACTATATCTATCTAATATACAACACACAGAACACACGATCAACAAAATGCTAGGGCTGCAAATAAGATGGTATATGCGTTCTGTATACAGTCTACTTACTTTATTTTTACGCACACAGCCCTGCACAGTCCCGACATCTGCACGATAATCACTACCTGTCCAACTTGTCCCACCTTCCCATTGGCAGCCGTGCCCATAGTCCCGCACCCTGAACTAAGATTGGTTCCCCAGCTGCCAGTCAACTTCACACACACAGTCCATCACTTTGTAAGATTGATATGTTTTTATGCACCATACTCTGTCTTTAAAGGAGACCTATTATGTCAAATTCACTTTTTGTTTTTAACCTTGTTATGATGCATCATTAGTTTACTCATATTTGAATAGTTTCATGCATGCTTGAGTAATCTTGTATTGTTCTTCAGCTGGAGCTCAAATGCTCAGAAATCCTCGTTCTCACCTACCACCTATCCCCTCCCTCTTGTCTGTATTCACTTGTTATAATTCAAAAGATTAACACTCAAAGTGAAGCATACATGGTTCAATACTGTCCCATATTCCCTTTCCAACTATACATATATATATATATATACATATATATATATATATATATATATATATATATATATATATATATATATATATATATTATATAATATATATATATATATATATATATATATATATATTTTTTTTTTTTTTTTTTTTTTTAATCTGTTGCTTTTTACAGTTACATTTTAAAATGAAGAGGCGGGGCTTATCAGTTCTGCAGTTTTGAACAGGAAGTCAGTAGAGCTGTTCCTATTTTTAAGTTGTTTTAGATCAACTTTGTGTTTTACAATGAACAAAAGGTAAATTACTGATCTGCACATGTTCTAGTTTCTAACTAAATATTAAAAAAACACACAATAGGTCTCCTTTAACCTTTCCATTGTGTAGAAGTCCATATGGTGGAAAAAGTGTATTTTACTGTTAGAACCTTAATAGGCTTTGAATTGAGCAGGACTGGTCTTTCTAACTGAATCTGACAAGAAAAAAAATGAGCAACATCAGTTTCTTAGTTCTTTATCTCCTCTCATAGTTCAGTCTTAAAGGTCTCTCTCTCTCTCTCCCCCTCTCTCTCAGTCTGTCTCTCTCTCTTTCTCTCCCCGCCTCTCGCCCCACAGAAACAGAAGAGGAGAGAACTGTCAGCAGAGCCATATATCTGACACTGAGCACTGTGGACCAGGCACATACCCACTCCACCATCCAGCGCCGGCTAATGGGACACTGGGCATGAGGGGAATGGGAGTCACCCTGCGTTATATAAGACACACCCATGAGGACTTTCCTTCCACATAAATCTATAAGCTGATAGACGACGCTGTAATGTCAACAAGCACTCTATGAATAACACTGGAATCCTGCGCTGGATCACAACAAGAGGAGCTCACCGCCTCACTGTCCACGCCTTTACCAGGAAAACATTTACTTTAATGACCATTGATCGGCGTATAGATCAGAGTTTAGACTAGATTCCCTGCATTTAATGTCCGGATATTGTGTATTTGCAAAGAATGCCTTCACAAATAAACAATAAAGCTAATATATGTTAAATGAGTAAAAGGAAAACAATTAAAACCCAAAATTAAATAACTGCAGCTGGCATTCATGTTTGATACCTTCAGCAGTATTAAAGCATGTCATGGTGAAAGATAAGGCTCAGGATTTTCAATTTAGAATTCTTGTTTAGTCTCTTCAAAAACACAATAAAAATGGATTTTGATAATAATTTTAGGCAAGAAGTTTAAAGCAATTGATGAAACGTTTAGTCATATAAATGTAAGAAAAAAAGCATCATATCATGTTTAAAAAGAGAAATGTGTGTAAAACAGACACAATGACCCATATGAGCCACCCTTGTCCTGGGCCTATACATATCGATCGACTGTGGGATGTATCGATATGCAATCTCACAAGATTTTTTCGATTTAAGGCTTACAATACAATATATTCAGAGGTCCCTCAATAGTGAGAACATGCTAATGAAAATAAACATTAAAGCTAAATTTTAAACATTAAAGCTTTTTTTTTTTTTTTTTTCATTCAGTGATTCCTTTTCTTTGTGCAAATTCATAGCTTCAGACTAAATTGCTCAGTCACCATTACCACTAAAAAGTAAAATTTACGTTTTTTTTTTTTTTTTTTTTTTTTTTCATAAAATGTGTGTTAATGTTCTAAACTCAGACCTATTTTTAATGCAAGTCAGGTTGTTTAATATCGTCAGGTGATGACGACGATATATAGTGACAATTTTGGAATGCCCATACAGTACATACTACTGTGATATGTCCAGTGGAGCAAAAATGGTCAGAGAAACAAGCAGACATGATCGATGATTGTACTGATTGATAGGATTTGTGATAAACTAAAGACAGATGACCTTTACAAACAGTTTCTAACTGATAATCTTGGCTGATTTTGATCATTTTCTCCAAATTACATAATTTAAATTCATTACAAATTCACCCACTCTCTTGTTTCACCACAAACATGTGAGACAGGAGTGGATAATGTTTTGTGCAATTTTGTCTTGGTACAATTAAGCTTTATTCAGCATAATATCAACTTGCAGTGAGAACTAACTTAAAATCCAGTGGCGTTATACTTAAAGGAATGAATATTGGATGAATATTTTAACAAACTGATACAATCTCAAATTACAACTTTTGGCTTTTTTGGTGCAAGAGCAGTTTCTGTGTAGACAAGAAACAAAATTATGAGTTGTTATAAGGGAAGATGTGCATCAAAGACTTGTCAAAGCATTTAAAAAGGAAAAAGTCCTAACATCTGGTCACGTAGCGTGACATTTTGATCATTACACCCTTCCATTAACGTGTCTTACATATTTGTTTCACACATTTAAACAAAAATCATTCACAGAGTTCAATCGGTGACATGTAAATACCCGCTCGGCTTTAGAGTTTATTCTTGGAATCTCAGAGCCAATTGTAAACACGACTGCTTTTCCACCACCGCACAAAGATCTGAGACAAGTGCTTTTAATGAAACATGCCCTTTTGGAGGAATCTGATTTACGACTGCCTGGCTGTGAACTGCCCAGGGCCACTTCTTGTAGCACAGCCTGAAAATACCCAGGAGCAGATGTCCCATATTTGTTTTGTTCCCCTCTGATTCCACTGACTTTGATCATATTCTGCCCTATGAGTCTCTCTCACACTTGTATAGAGTCACTTCTTCTCCATTTGGCTCTATGCTTCTCACATAACCCACGAGCGGTATGCAGACTGCTGCTCGCTCTTGGCAGCCTGCCTTTGACTAAGAGCATTTGGTGCTACAAGCCTGAAGGACCCAGCGCCTTCTTCACACACAGAGCTTCATAAAGGCTTACAGCTGACACCAGTGATGAATGGCACTAACGAGGATGGATTAAATAGATCTTAATGGTAAAACAATGAAGTCATTCTAGTCTGAGGTCACATGGCGGAGTAAACACAAGAGACATAGATGGATCGCACTTGAGATGAGGGAAATGCTCCGGGTCAAAACCACTGCTTTAGTTCAAGACAAGTAAAGAGGAATCAGCTCTAATGAAACGTTTGCATCTGTGCTAAAGTGAAACACATGATGCATAAAGTAACAGGTGCAGCAGAGTAGTAATCTTATAAATATCAAGTTTACAATACTCCATTTGGTAAGGAATAAACTCACACTGATAATTAAAAACAAAGATCTATACATATGGCTATACTGTCTTTATGTGGTTCTACTTGTTCTGATAAAACCCATCTAAAACTGTTAAAAAGGGTCAATTTGCTCTGGAAGTGTAAAAATAAAGGCTAAACTAACATGTCTGCACTTGATTTATCATTTTAAGTCCATACAAACTAACTTCTTCATTTTCACATTGTTATCTGTGGCTGTGTTTACGCTCTGTCTGCACAGCTGAACTTCCTTCAGTCGAGTCAACAACAGTGCTGGCAGAAGTGTCCTATTGGTTTCAATTCCTCAAGAGCATCAAGAGAGCCGTCAGCGCTCGTGCACCAGGCTGACTGTCACATCATCACTACTGCACGTACAGGCAATAACTGTTTCTCCGCTCACTCCAGGCTCATAGAAAAGCGATATGAACTAACTGCAAAGCGAAAAGTGCTGCTGGACAGTCCGAGCAAAGTGCACTGCTGCGCGTAAAAGTCTGGCCACACGGATGTTGTTGCTCAAACTCTTTCTCGTGTCCAGAGCTACTTGTTACGCTCACATCAGTGAAAGGTACCTGGTTGGTGGTGTCAGGTGGCAGGTTCTTAATGAGTATTTTCCTCCTGTTGCTCAGCTCTTGGCGCGTTTTGGCCAGTCTCCTCTCGATCTCCTCCGGGTCCAGCTCGGGCAGTTCGCGGAGGCTCACCCCGGGCTCCGAGGGCTGCACGGCCGCTTCCTCCTCCTCTTGCCGCCGGCTTTCGGGACTGTCCATCTCCGGGGTAAGTAGTGTGCTCTCCCGGGCTACAGCAGAGTGAACACTCGGCGGCTGGATAGATGAGGCTGCCGCCATCTTGGTATCTGAGGGGAAAGTGTGAGATGAGGAGAGAGAGGCAGAGCGAGCAGGTAGGAGGTGTCTGTGCACAAGAAGTCTGCCAAAGACTGAGTTGCCATCGATAAAACTCATGATTCATGTCAAAGCACGAGAAAAATGTTGTGCTCTTTTATCATTTTACTTGCTTGCCAGTTTTTACTTTTCGATATTAGCCTATTCTTTTTAATGGAACGGGTTTTACGCACAACGCGTGCCAAAGAAGACTTTCATTTAACTGGCTATCCATTTCCTAACCTGTTTTACTGACGCTTTGTTTTACTCTTCCAATAGTGAAGACGTATAGACTGGATGCACGACACAGTCACAAACAGATCTATAACACTAGTCTACAATAGAAGAGATCTATAGTGCGCTCGTAAACGGGCACTTTTGGTTTGGCTCGTGCGCAGCTTCACCTCGGACTCTTGGCGACCCCAGCTGTCTGCTGGCTGTAAAGAAGCCAGATATTTATCAACAGCGCCAATGAACCTTGGGACGTGAGTGACGTATGAAGGCTGCACAAATGACCTGCTGCAAGCGACAATAAATCAGATTGATCATTGTTTACACGCCACAGGACCGTAGACAGTAGTTTATATAAACTATAGCTTCTGTTTCATTTGAAAGTCTTCATTATAACAGGAAAGTCTGTTATATTTTAATCAAAATAGATATGTAACTGGGGCTGTGCAATTACTCGAATTTCAATTTTAATTATGATTATTGCTCTAATCGTTTATAAAATATGTAATCGAGCTACTAACCATGATCCTGCAGTTTGCATGGCTCCGATATTTCCTTAAGTTGTAAAAGTAGGTCCCTAAATAAGTTTATTTGCTGTTGTAGAATACATTTACTACAACGGTCCATTTTTTATAAGATATCTATCTCTTCACTCCCTTCATTTAAGGAACGCTGATGCCATGCACTCTTTCTAAGCAAATAATCGTTTAAATAATCATGATTTAAACTTTTCTTTAAATAATCATGATTTTTATTTTCATCATAATCGAGCAGCCCTATATGCAACTTTAGTCAAGTATTTAGTTGAACTCTCTAGATCTAGTCTAACATACACATTTTTTGGTGGAAGCAATTGTTAATGAATCACGACAGACAGTTGTAAAAATAATTTTGTTGATGAACATGACAGGTGAGACCAGACCACACTTTTACAATAGATTACAATATTTCACCTGTTTTTCTCTTTTTGGCAGTTTTGGTGATTGTACTTCCTGGTTGGACAGTGCAACATGGATTAATCGATTTATCAATGCACGATGCAGTGATTTCTTTAGTCGCTACAGCTCAAATAGCAAAGCGGTTATTTCTCCTTTGGTCTTGTTCCTGGTGCACAGTGTAACCATGAATGGCAGTGTGCCTTCTCTTCTCTTTCCTGCGTCGGCCAATGAATGCCACGCTCACAGCCAGCCCAGCCTGCCTCTCGCCGTGGGTGGAAAGATGCTCCTGGCAAACACACGAGGAACAGAGCTGCCTGCAGACTCTCCATAATACTGAGGAAGCTTCTGCAGACTGTAACAGACTCCTATACACTCTATGCTCTGCACTTTTTAGATTAGTTTAAAACCGTGAGTATTCGGGTCACATTATAATCATGTTGTCATTCTGAAAGTTTGATTTAAAAAAGCTGGTCACAAAAATCAGAAATGGTTGTTTGCTCATAGTAATTGTGAGTTGTTTTGGTGTTTTTGTTTACGATAACCGTTGCACTAAAAATGGATTTTCCTACTCACACGTGTTCGATCTGTGTCAACAAGCACACATCATCCCACTTAGGCAATATTTCGAGTGCAGTGCAGTTATGTTTGGGCCTGCTGGGAACAGAAAGCAGCCTCTCCGGTCCAGCCTCCATGTTCTTTCCTCACCATCTGCGTTGAAACAGCTCTTGGCATTTCTTCCTGACAATCACAGTGGTCAGTGGGTGAAGATGAACTACTATTGCCAAGTGACTGGAGCTGTGGAACTGCAATGCAATGCAATGTGATGACAACAGGCTTATCCACTGTCCAAAAGAACTGTCAGTCTGTGTCTGTACAAAGACATTTTTAGCCGTTCCAGTGAAGATCCAACCAATTGTTTTAGTTTTTCTCTGTATATTCATAGGACCTTTTTGTAGCTTGAAGAGATGAAGAGCTGTAATCTAACAATCAACAATATAATTTATTAGTGATGGGATCAGATATCGTTGCAGATCCATAGAATTTTTCTCAATCGAGTATCGGCTCCATGATAACGGTTCAGCCGATATCTTGTTGTGCCTTCAATTGGACGTAACCAGACTAAATTACTGCTGATGTAGATCCAAAACATCTAAAATGTTTGAAATGTTATTAAAAAGGGGCACAGCTTTTTTTAATTAAAAAAACTTGAATAAATGTAAATGTAAACTTGTCATTTATATGTCTTTGTTAGACAAAAAAACAAAATAATAAAAATCTGTGTTTTTACTTTGAACAAGCTTGCACGGCCACAAAATGGACAATTATTTTGCTTGGAGGAGAGCCCACTCATGTTTGTGCTATAGAAATGTGGTTCCTTTAGCTGATTTTTTCATCTCATGGCATAAAATGTATTTATCTCCATTCAGAATGTTTGGTCTTAATGGTCCAATTCCACTGAATTGTGTAGATGACTCTTCACCTTCAGAAAGTTACACAGTACACCTTTAATTAACTTATTAAATTGTTACTTGCAATAAATATACAATAAATACATATTTTTAGGAATAAAAGCTGTTTCAGTCTATACTGTATTGGTTGATATCAGTTATTGGCTGATATTCAACTCAGAATTGTATCAGAACAGAAAAAGCTCAACTGGTGCATCCTATTTTTCAGAAATATTAGGGTTATTATATATTATGTTAGGGTTCCTGGACCATATGTTGGTAATCCCTTAAAAGTTATGATAACATGAGTTATAACTTGAATACAAGAAATTCTAATGATATTCACAATCAGACAATCTTTTTGATAGAAACAAAACACCAATAAAATTAATATTTGACATGAGCATGGTTTGAATTATCAAGAACACTAGGGGGATCTTGGGAAATTTTGATATCAATAGGTCAAATTTTATTTTGTCAAAAAAGTTATCAAAAATCTCAAAATGTTCTATTTTGACTAGCTGCAATTCTACTTTCATTTATTGAACTGACGACAATAAATAGTATGTTGAAACCTACCCTATCCAACCCTAGCAGTGAAAAGTATTACCTTCAATCCACATTTCACAACAATGTAATGTGTTGGGAAACCATAGCAACAATTGTAGGAGTTTAGCAACTTGATAATAATTAGTCCACAGTTACTTTTCTGCTTAAACGCTCAGTGCGCTGAGACATATGGGAGACACGAATGACTGAACTGTGGTCTCCGAGCTCGTCACCAGAACTGGATGAATTTGGCGTTGCATGAATCACTCCACTGAGCGCTAAACTTTCTGTCCCTTTGGTAAAAAATCCTGCCAAAACACAATTTTGCCCACTGTCTATGTGCGCAGAGCTCTGTGGCACTAGCTAAAATGCACTGGGGAACTTTTGTGCTGTGTTTTTGCAAATTGTCACGTTCTATAAAAAGTGAGATATAAAAACCTAATTTCATGTTTCATTTAATAGGCTAAAACAGTCACCCATATGGCCTGATCTTATCTCTCTCCATAATGACAAACAAGAGATTACCATGCACACATTAATAATCTTTTTAGCTGTAAAACACAAATGCGTTAATTAATGCAAGATAGATACCGTATGTTAAATGCCCTACTATGAATAATTTGTAGCAAAATCATATGACTGTAATTGACCTTTTACAAAGCCCCGCCCCGAAACGGCCATTGTCCAATCACACATCATAGCAATCACTACTATTTAAATAGGGCCCATCAAAATCTTGAACTCCAAGCAAGATGGTGAAGCGATGCCCTTACAGTTTATGTAAATGGACAATAGATACCCCAAAAGATTGACTGGAGAAGTTGTGTTCTTTCCATTTCCAAAGCCGAAAACACAACAGGAGCGGTGCCTACAATGGATTAAACAGTGCAGGCGGCCCCACTCCCAGCTAAATGTATCAACGTAATGAAGCACACATATAAGTCTGCTCAGAGGTAAGATTAATGTTTTAATAGCTAGCTATCGACTTACTGTCTTGTTAAATCTAGAGGCAAGAACCCAAACTAGACTGAAGTTATACCAAGGCGAGGATATAAATGCCAGAAGTTGAGCTGTAAGCTAAGTTTAGCGTGCCCCTTAGCTTTAGCCAACACTGGTAGTGTTAGTGAACTTACCCGGCAGAGCAAGAGCATGATTAGTGCTGTGTTGAGGTAAAGGTCTTGGGGTTTCTCTGATTTAGCAGAGCGGTATGTATTAGCCTTGATAGTAGTTATGTCCTCTTCATTGCTTATTTTAATGTTTTGAATATATCCCTTTACTGCAACCCTTTTTGCCTCGATCTAGTTCTAGTTTCTAGAGGATATCCCGGAGGTATTGTACCAAAAACAAGAACAGGTATACTTCTTTCTGTCATGGCACTCTATTGCACTCTGTCGGGTTTGACAGGCTTAGCAATAGTAACAAAGTGGGGCAAAAGGTCAATTGCCCACCAAAAGATACATATTGCACCTTTAATAATACTTTATTATGATTCTGTTTCTCGCTACAATACAAAAACATCTCCACAAAGACAAGTAGGTAGTGGAACTCCCATCTGAAAAGTACTGAGTGTACTTTGTAAATGCTGCACATTTTAAAGTCTTTTAACAAGGCAAAGCTGACAAAATCCCTGGTGCTTGAGCGTGTCAGCAGTGATTCACAGCCCGTTTGGAGTGGGTGGGTGTGGATGAGAGGGAAAAGTGGAAAAAAAAATGTTGGGTGCTACTCCGGGACGCGGGGAGAGTGTGAGGATGTGGGTGAGCAGAGAGGCACCTGGGATGGGCTGAGTGGGCGTGCGGGCGTGAAGAGACGGGGTAAGTAGACACAGAAAGAGAAGAGTAGACCCTAAACGCGAAGGGCCCTATTGTGCGTGGGAGTGCGCGCATGTAACACGTGTCGCTTATGGTAATCGCGAACACACAAGTACTTCATCACCAGATTTGTGAGCGCTTTGAAGTAGCAGAACAAAATTTGCAGTGAGCTTTTCTTTGTTCTTTGCAATAGGAGGCAGAAAGGGACAGGTGACCTAGTAAAAAGAGCTGACCTGATCCTTCTGGGACGATAAGCATAAGAGGTCCCTGCCCAATTTGTGTCCTAATTACAGTGCTCATAAGCTCACCCCCCCAAACATTGAGCCAAGTGAATCGGGAACAAAAGGAGCACACTCATAGGCTTGCTGCTTCTCTTGTTGCAATTGAAAAATGATAATGCAATAATACAATGGCTCTTTATTCTGAAATATCTGCAGTCCTCCATATCAAGGTCTGATTCATAACTATATATATATTTTTTTTCTTAAACCATTGTGTGAGAATCTATGGAAAAAGTGAAAAGTGCTGTTGCGTATTGATTTTGCCTTGACTTTTCATAAAACCTTAGAAAAAAAGGCCACACCAACCTGTGACCTCATCCGCACAGTGAATATATAGTTCATGGACATATGGTTCAATACATCACTGACTGCCAGAGCTCAAGGTGATTTATCAATGTAATCTTTCGTTCACCCGTCATTGCACCAATCAAACAAGATGAGTTTGTTTGTTTTTTTAGATCAAAGCTTATGCTGTGATTGACAGTCTTGGTCAACTAACATCAAAACTATTCAGTACTTGTTTGAGCAGACAATAACAACTATGCATTTGAAACAGCTAAAGCAACCAAATTACTTAGAAAACTAAAACACACATTTTTAGCCCAACCATAATGGTCGGAGTCAAGAAGATTGTTGATAGACTCCCAAGTCAAGCCATCAACATCTCACAATCTTCCTGGGTGGAGTTTGCATGTTCTACCTGTGTAACCATAGGTTTTTTTTCCAGGCACTTCTTGCCACATCCTTGTTGAATGAATGAGAGAGTGAATGATAGTCTGTTTGCGTCTGTCTCTGTGTGAACAATGCAACGAGTTGGCAACGAGTTCCTCCGCTTAAGGCCCAAAGTCACTGGGGAAAGCTCCAGCCACCTGTGAACAAGTCGTAGAAAATGAATGAAAGACGAATGAATTTTTAAGATTTTCAGAAAAAATCATTGAAACACTTCACCTACACATACAACATGGTCAAATAATGAATATCCCGTTTGCTATGAGATCATGAAAAGATGGTTGAATCCCAGATGACTGCAACGAATAATTCCTTGTGCAATAGAGGAAAAAATAAAACTCTATTTTTTTTAGCTCAATGTCTTCTTCTCTCTATTGTTGTGTTTTCATCTTTATAAATAAAGAAATTATTGCAAGCTAAGTGACCAAAAGCTTACATATACACTACCTACTTAAATATTCAAATGAATTTGATAAAGACATCATTAACCTTATCAGTCCCCCTAACCCTTCGGAGGGCCGTCCTAATTGTTCTTGATAAATTCATTTTTCTTGAGTGTCTGATAAAAATAAACTATGGAGCACATAGAAATGTTAAATATAAAAGGAACATTGTAGCTGTCTTGATTAGAGTTAAATCAGCCACTCTGGGATGAATCTGACTCAGTTTCTACTTTAAACATACTAAAACAAAACAAACAAACAACAAACAACAAACAAACAAACAAAAGAGCTTTATGCATTGGCTCTGCCTAAAATTTTTTTGAGTAATTTTAGGTCCTTAAAACTCTATTTCACAGTTAGCTTTTGCAAAGGAACTATAAAAGAATAAAATACACATTCAGGTCTCATAAACACCTGCTATACCAGTCCTTATATTTACCAAAAAACATTTAGATGTAAAGTAGATTCTGTTTTTCTTTTGTATGTGGAGAAAGTTCTCAATTATGATCAGAGCCTCTTAACAGAAGCTAAAACTACAAATTTTCAGCTTGATAAAGACTCCAGCCATTTACTTGTGCTCCAAAAGGTGCAGAAACTGTTTTAGTTTGAATTTTAGACGATCGTGTGAGGGAAAATAGGCCTGTAGAAATATATGACTGCCATTGGAATCTATGATAAGCTGACTTTCTATTGCACATTTACACTTAAACTCCATAAAGAATCACACCCGGTCTTAAACATTTAATAGCATGCTATATTTTCAACTACTAGTTTTACAAATAGAGATCTGAACACAGCTGGTCAAATACCCCTGTGACTGATTTGAATTAAGGCTCAATTTCCTGTGCCAATTGCTGCTATTTGCACACATTTAGAGCTGGAGTCAGAATTGCTGCCAGTTAAAGTGATGTGAAAGTGCCAAATAGTGCTTATATGCAGGACTGGCAGTGATGTTTGTGAGCGTGCACTGTACAGATATGCTGCTGGTGCATGTCTCCAGTTGGAGGCTGAGTGAAGTGACCTGAGGCTGCTTGGACATGCACTCGCTGCTCTAATTCAGAAACAGCCACGGAGAAAAGAGGCCGCCTGGAAATACTGTGACAGAGGAGAGCGCAGAGACAGGGCCAGGTATGTGCCTCTGCTGCTGCTGGGAAACACTCACAAACGCACCAGGTTAATGGGACATGGAGACAAGCCGACATGACACTAAGACTGGTGCAAGCGCTTGAACAGCATGCACTCACACAAGCCAGTTGTGGAGGAAAAAGTCATTTTATAACAGCAAAACTATCTGTTTGAGAGTCAGTTAAATCTATTTTTTGTTGAAATCTAAAAAATACATTTTATGGAGCTCAACAGTGGAAGGTCGCCCTAGTTCTGAAGTAAATTAATCATTGAAAAACCATAGGTTTTTTGAAAAATTCAAATGTTAAGAATTTAAAGACACATCGCGATCAAATCAAATCAATTTATTTTTGTATAGCCCAAAATCACAACAACAGTCGTCTCTGAGGACTTCCCAAGATTATTAACTTTAGCAAATATGTAACTTTGGATGGTCAGGGAACTAAGCGACCAACGCTGTTGTGTGGTAGGACAATAAATTATCATAATAATCAGTTATGTGCTAACTCAGATCCACAGTGTGATTATTTTCAGTCTAAAAAGCATATCTATAACTTAAAATTCTGCAAAATGTTTTAAGAACTTTGTAGTTTATAAAGCTAAAGAAACAGATTTTAAACATTAATGTAGGTCTTACGCTCATGACTCAACACAGAGCTATTAGCCCTGAGGACGTTTTCAAACTTTGAACTTTTTTTTTTTCACCTCTATGGCGAGTTAACTTGAAAGATTGTTAAACCAGGAAGTGTGTGGTCACTGTTGAGCTTCATTGAGTCTAGTCTTCTCTAAAACATTGCACCAAATGGAACTCGAATGGTTTGAGAACAGAAACATGTTACGAATTAACATATTGAACTAAGATTGGATGATTGGTTTCAGATTTGATTACATTTACACCACGTGACTGGAAAAAAATAGCCATTCTTACATGCACACTAAAAGTCTGATCATTAACTGATTACGGGAGTTGGAATGTTAAAAATGTAGACATAGAGAGGTAGAGAGGGATAAGGGTACTTTATGAATTGTGTCGAAAATTCATTCTCTGCATTTGGCCCATCCTTGAAAACTCCTGGAGCGTCTGTCAGGAGCAGTGACCTCGGCTCAGCTTTGTCAGGATCTTAGCTGGAGGAGCAGTTGTGGGGGTAAAACCAAGTCAGAGAACAGCCCTTCTCAGTGTCCCTGAGAGGTGAAATCTGGAGACACATCACAGCCAGGTCCAGATGGAGTAAGTGATTTCTTATATTTCAGCTGGTTAGGAGGTAATTTCCTTGCCAATCGTTTGCTGTAGCAGGTGTAGAAAGGCTGTAGCATTTCAGAAGTGCAATAGCTCCATGCATCTACAGTGTATGGTCTCTTTGATTAGCACCTAACCTAACATATGTCCAGTAAACATCACCAGTCACCCTTCGTAGGTGTTTGAAATCTCAAGATGTCAACTATCTGCAGGGCAGTCACCATTTAGATCAGGGGTCTCCAACCTTTTTTGATAGGAGAGCTACTTTTGCAAAACAAATCTGGCAGTGAGCTACTGTTCTTAGCGATGACATGAAACTGAAGGCACATTTAGGTGCCTATATAAAACATTGGCCATTTATTGAACAATTACACATCTAAAAGCACATTTGCAGTAGACATAAGCATGTAAGTACATTTTTTGTAATAAAGTGTATGATTCAAAATCCTGAGGTATAGGTTGGAGAACCTTGATTTATGGACAAATTATTATGTCACAAGATCTTGTTGTGAGATACATTCATTACAAGATATATGCGCACATATTTAAAAAAAGATATGGCAACTTTGAACACACAACAAAAGTCTAATACTGGCAAGTAAGTAAAAAAGAGCTATCAATTACATCTAGAACATTTAATAAAATGAATAAAACACTGAGGTCACAATTGTAAAAAACTGCAGTATAGTATCTGTAAACTACTATGATTTGACTATTATTGTTCTTCACACATGGTTGGACAAAAATAAAAACATTAAGCAAAAGAGACCAATATTTTTTAAATACATAAAAAATAAAATAGAGCTTATTAAATAAATTGTAATTTGTTTTTTCTAGTTACAGTATTTGCTCTGTTTTTCCAAACCAGATTTATTTTGTGCTCATAAACACAGCTGATTATTCTGGTCTTGTAAACACACTCACTAGAGATACTCATCTGACCGGCCTCTTTTCATCTTGAGCCTAAACTGCTGCTGAACACTGTTGTGACTGAGGCCATGTTGTTTTCCATATAAGGTTGTATCCACAGGTCGTTGGACTCCTCACAGCCTACAATGGAGCTTCATAAATAACTGATGGCGTCCGCGAGCTGCTGTTTCTTCTCCGGCTCACACGGAATGACCTTCAACAGCGTCTTGTACCTCTAAAAAGGGCTTTACCTGAAGAGAAACAGCAGAGCAATGAAGCAGCTTTGGATTTATACAACAAGGTTAAGGGCCGTGAGGTAGACATGGCCGAGTTGACCAAAAAAACACTCAGCTTTTCTAGGAATAAAAAGACTACATATTTTATAGATTTGTAGTAGTATTTTTTACTTGAACAATCAGGAAATACACTGCAAAAAAACTATCATTGACAAATGTGATTGAAATAAAAACAAAACCATTAAGACCATTAAGAAAAGGTGCTGACTACTAAACCAACATAATAACTGACATTGAATACATTTTCTT
This sequence comes from Mugilogobius chulae, assembly GCA_038363315.1. Classification (NCBI taxonomy): domain Eukaryota; kingdom Metazoa; phylum Chordata; class Actinopteri; order Gobiiformes; family Gobiidae; genus Mugilogobius; species Mugilogobius chulae. Next base: position 12,135,918 of record CM076412.1, on the reverse strand, counting down.
TTTAGAATTATTATTATTTGATTTTTATGAATAAATTACTTTGCTATAAACAAATTATCTGAATAAAACAGGTCTTTCTCTAAACCTGCAGAGAGTTGGCCACTGTCCAAGGTGTTCTCCGCCTAAGGCCCAAAGTCACTGGGATAGACTCCAGTCACTCACTACCCCTAACGGGAACAGAGAGTGAATGAATGACAAACACACAACTATGGACTGGAAATGTTAAGCATAAAAACTAAGTTGTAACCCTCTTACAGTCAAAATAGCAGTTTCAGGATGTATCAGACTCCATTTGTACTTACAGGACTTTTATAATTATTTCAGGTCAAAGGTTCAGTTTTTGCAGAGGATTTGTCAAAATCCAAACTATGCTCAAACTATTATCATTCATTATCTAACTGCAAACACCAGCTACTGCTCTACCAAAAGGTGGAAATAAAATTGTGTTTTTCTTTTGAGCAGAGCTTGTTCTCAATTAGGACTACACGCATTCTGCTACATTGGGTTCAGAAACAGATTTGGGTGTTTTAAGGAAAATAGGCTAGAACTGTAGAGGTTAAACTATACATATAATAACTTTATAATATTTAAAAAAACATATTATACAATCAGATGATGACAACTGGTACAATATATCACTTTGCCCTATATCATTACACATTCTGCTGTATTGTATTGTATTGTATCAAAGTACATGTATCAATACAGTTGTATTTTAAATATGCAGTTAAAGAACACTGAATGTCCTTTTAGTCCATTTGTCACAGTGAAAGCTGCTTCAGATTGGGATTGTCAAATCAAAATTTTCATAGTAAATTACGCACCAAAGTGGATCCATAGAAAAGGGATCACATTTTGTATTATAATCCAGTCATTCATTTGATTTAAAATGAAAATACATTTGAATAAGTTTCACCTTTCTTTGAATTATTTCTGCAACACTGTTCCCTCATAATATTGAACAACTTTATTATATATTTTTTTTCACGTTATAGTAAAAATATCACATTATTTAATTAATATAACTAAGTCACAATATAAAGTGTATCACAATATATTGTATATCGCAGTATTTTGTATCCTGATCGTACCATGACAAAAGTGTCTGTTCCAGCCCTAATGACGATGATGACAATGATGCAATGATGACAATGGGTCTAGGTACATCAAGTAAACATACTTTTTAAATATTAAGATAAATAACCTGATTTCAATAATTTTTCACAGTGCACAAAGACATTGTTTAGCTGTCCTTGAAACATAAAACTAATTCTGTTGATATTTCTTCAGGGTTTTTTGCTATTAGATAAAATGTGAGCTTTAAGAGGGCTCTCAGACTGTCGTGTTCTGATGTTGAAGAATTTGCTTGACAGTTTTCCCACTTGAACATAGCAGCAGACAAATCCCCCTCATGGCATTAAGAACAGTGAACAAGGCCAAAACCCTCCAGAGCTTTTGTGTAGGTGTCCCGACCGTCCCTGTGTGAACCAGAAACGATAAGGCACTCCAAAAACTCCACAGAGAATAGACTTTTGATGCTTCAGAATGAGAATGCAGGCCAGATATGAGCAGTAATCCTCTGAAGATAATCCCTTAATGCACAAGACACACACTAATTGAGACTTTTTATGACCTCCAACTCATTTAAGATCATTATGAAATCATTAGAGGCAAAGACAGAGAAGCTACTGAGTCAGGTTTTGTTTGGCAGACACAAAGCTCACTTCTCAGTCCACAAACAGGAGTGTTAAGTGAGCTGGTGACCTCTAGTGAATGAATGTGAGAGTCAGTGTCATTGTGGAGCAATTCTAAAGCCTTTGGAGTTACTTACAGAAATAAAGAATGATCATAGGTATTAGATTATACAGATTATATAAGACTTCAGATATTGCATTTTTTGACAGTATGGCACATGATCAAGTTTATCACCTGATTTACTTATCGATGTGCAATAATAATCATTTTTCTTCTATTCAATGTAATACCAAAGAGTTTGGTGTAAGAAAATGCATACCTATTGCTTTTTTTAAACGCAGAAAATGAATTTTTATTGATAATAAATGCTTAGAAAAAATCTGTAAAAAATGCTAACTTGTTTAAATGTAGGTAGGTTGTTTCCATTATATCATAGAGCAGAGTAGGGGTGTCCAAACTTTTTCACAGTGTGCTGCATTTGTATATATGGAGTGGCGGGCCAAGAAACATTCATTTTAAGCTTATAAAAATAAAAAATGTGTTATTTCCTATGATAGAAAATTGCTCAAGTTTGACAATAAAACTACACTTGTAATTTGGGCCAATCAAGCAGGATGTTTGAGGGTAAAAAAATTGGTCCAAGGGCCACATTTGGCCCCTGGGCCACAGTTTGGACATGCCTGTCATAGAGGTTATGCAGGTGATCAGCATTCTAATGTCAGGTTTGAGTGGCAAGAAATGCAAGGAGTCAAAATAAAAATATGGGGAAAAAAAGCTATATTGAGAAAAAATTAAATCCATAGGTCTCTGCAAAACACTGGGTTTGTAACTGACATGTAAAAGCAAAAAAAGCGGTCAACAGTGGCAGAAAAGCAGCTAAACATAAAGACTTTAGCTTCTCTCACATTTATCACAGACTTAGAATCACACGTAGTTAAAGTACAGTAATTACCTTTGTCTTCCTAAAAACATATTCTTAAGTTTTTTTTTAGTATAATAAATGTACTACTGCATTTAAAATGTCAAAAATATCCAACTGTTGTTGGTAACAGGTTAGTGAAGTGCATACACAACAGAAAATAATTGTTAGTTTGCATTCACCACATAAAAATGTATTTGTGTGAACAAAAACAAATTTAGATTGTCAAAAGCAAAAAAAGTAAATTTTCCCAGTTACCTCAGTCAGAAGCTCAGTTTTTTCAAATAAAACAATGTCAGTGCATAAGCTCTATATTAACAGTAATGATATTATGTAACATATTAATGATGAAATACTAATTAAGTTTTATTCTGGACTAAAAAACACCTTAATTTTTCTAAGATCAAATATGAAGACTAATCAGTGTATTTCCACAATGATAATAATCACAAGAGACAAGCAGGTTTAAGTGTAAAATGACCTTTATCACATTCACATTGCAATAAATCTCAATTTAATAACTTTATATGATACATGTGGAGGATGATGCCATGTACACAGTTTCCTTCAATACAATACATTTTGTGAGTGTTATACACACATTGTTAGACTTTACAACAGGTAAACTCTGCGCTAGAACTGCCAACCAACTTGATTTGGGAGAAATAAGGAAAAAATAGAATTACACAAATAAAAGTACCTTGGCACAGGCAGAGCGAGCTTGCCTTGAAAAGCTTTTTGGGTGTTGATTAAGTTTATTTTTGAGGTCACAAAACAAAACCCAGTAATCCAGTCTGTTTGTTGGCGAATGGAGTCTAATAATTATAAAATATGTCGATAATTTGGTTAAATAGCATTGTTTGAAGCAGAGGTTTGCCATTTTAACTGGAATGTCCAACAAAATGACAGACGATTTGACAATTACCATGGAGACAAGAACATGTAATAGAATAAATGAAAGGTACGTTTGATGCCATATTGTGGACATTTCAGGTAAAGGAATATTTTTTTGAGGCAAGCAGGTGATGGAACCTCATACAGAAAAGACACATACAGCGCCTGCAGAATTATTAGATACCCTCACATTTTTGGGGTTATGTGTCATTATTTGGATAGTCGAGTGTGTTTCTGGATGAGATATAACCTTTTTTTCAGAAGAAGCGAAGTTTGTGCTCTTTTCACCTTAGATACTTCACAATTGTATTTATGAGGTACATCTGGCTTTCTCTTGACTTCTTCTCTTTATTTTGCATCATTATTCTCACTCAGCTTTCATCTTTTCTCCTCAACTCTTTTTTTTTTTTTCACCTCTCCTATGAACTGTTAACAAAACACCTTACAATTCTCCAGTTTTGGGTAGAATATTTAAAATTTTCCTAACCTTATTTTTTAACCAACAGCTTACCTATATTATCACTTTCAGACAAATCTTTGCCCATCTTTGATCTTCACTCATAAGTACTTAATAATTCTTAAAGCACGATGGATTTATTATCAATATTGTACCTGGAAGAGCATTGCTTCTTCCCACTCTTTTTCAGAACTGTTTATATAAAGTAAAGCTAATTTAGATAGGAAATTAATTAGTTTGATAATATTATTATTCTACGCATTTAATTTAATTGCAGAAGAAAATTAAGCAATGTGTGAAACTGTCTGAATAAACAAATCTATAAAAATAAAAAATAAAAAAAATGACCACATAAAGGTGAACACTTGAAATGTGGAGGTATCTAATAATTTTGCAGGCGCTGTATTGCAACCTTTAATAGCCAAAAGTATTTAAGACTGAAAACCATACGCCTTTATTAGAACTGAACTTTACTTGAAATGAAAATAATCTATTAAATGTAATATTCATGTAAAGTATCTGGTTTGTGTTTTTCTTTTTTTTTATTGTAGAACATACTAACACGTAAATATCGAGTTATGGTTGAAGAACAATAGCTACAAACAGGATTGCAATCTCGAAAGTTGTTATTTTGGTTGTTAAGAAGTTAAAGTTGCACTATGTAGTATTTCTAGTGGAGGTTCTGCCCCCTGCTTGTCTCCATAGAGATGTTACTGCTTTGTGTAATGTTTCACAGTATTAGGCAAAGCAACCAGATAAGTTTAACCATGTAATCTTAGTGTTATGCCATACTGTGAAACACTCCAAGCAGAATCTAAGCAATGATATTTTAAAACAAAAAACAGGTGACAGACCCTCCATCAGAAAAGTAAGAAAAGTACCACTGCTTCTACAATGTTACGATGACTTGATTTGCTCTGAACTGCTAAACATGAACATTACCAAGTACTGATTTCCATCCAATATGGACCTAAAAACATAAAACTAAAACATCCAAGGCGTCCAAAATACAATAAGACACCATGAACAGATTCAACCCCAATCATCATTACAACATATTTGCCACATAAAAATGGAGTGTACAAAAAAACAATAATAGCTATTTGTGATTCTGTATCTATTTACAATCTCGAGACAGAGAAAAAGAGAGGCTGCAACGCTGATGACAATTCACCAGTTTCACAATCAAGCACACGTCAAGTCAAGTGACTCCTCATCTGAATAAAAATAAGTGGATTTCTCGCTCATAATAATAATATCTATTCTCTAATACTAAGTTGTAAAAATACATAAATGCATTCAGTGAAGTTGTTCCAGGTGGAGAGTCAGGTTTGCTCACATTCATATGACAAAAGTGAAAAGTGGTTTGTGTTGTTAAGAAGAGAACAGCAGCTATGAGTTAAAGCTGCACTATGTATGTTTTCCAGAGGAGCATCTGACACAAGCTTGTTTCCATGGAGATGTTACAAAGTGTATTATTGGTGAGATACACTCTGCAATAGATACAGTCGGCATGAGAGGCCACGCCTACTAATAGACCTCCAGAATAAAGGATATACATTGATAAGATACGGAGAAGAATAAAGTGACCCAAAGGTCCAAGTTTGTAAATATATCCAAACGCTAACTGCAGCTGCAGCTAAATGCTAGCTGGATGCAATGTAATGCCTGGCGTATTTAACATCTACAAAACAATCTCTTTACTTTTATGAGAGAACACCACTTCAACAACATCCATTAAGACAAATTGTGACTGATTGAAAATAGTTGTCTCAAAATGCACTTAAATTACCAGAAGTGTCTCAATAGCGACAAGTTTTAGTTTCCAATGAGTTCTTATGGACCATAAACCATAAATTCCCCCCAAATCAAGCCACACCACAAATATGACACATAGATACAGTCATATTTGGGGGTGTGGCCTGCTGTGGGGGAAAGTCAAAGTCCTTTACCTCTTTAAAACGTTTTATGACGTGACGAATAAAGTGTATTTTAGCACAACTACTCAAGTTGAGTCAGAACAAAGTTTAACTGGCGTTGATGATGTGGCGTTGTGTCAGAACTGAAACTGTAGCTGTGAAATGATCCTTAGCATTTATTTCGCAGCTATTTTTAGTATTGGATATTTACAAATTTGGATCACTTTATTGCTCTCCATATCTTCATTTCTTTATTCTTCATTTCCTTAAGTTCACATTGCTGTTGTAGTTGTTGAGCAGTGAGTGATAAGCTGTTGTTCTGTTGCACCGTTCATGTAATGTTTCCCCACACAGATTGCTAATGGGCATAACCTCTGATGCTCACTGTATCAATACTAATTGCTTAAAATTTTGAGAAACTGATGGTTAATAAACTGCATATATTAACTGGTGGTCAATACACTGGGCCAATTAGTTGTTGTTTTTTTACTTTTTCTTTAAATTATACATTATAAACACTAATTATTTCCTTTAAGAATTATGACCGATATAACAGTGAACCGGTCCATATCTACACATATTTGCCAAATAATAGAGCCCTGACCATGATTATACAGTCTATGGCCCTGACCCAACAATATACCACTTGTATACTTCAGAACAAGAATATTTCTATGGAAACAAGTTGCTGATATATCCTTATTAGAAAACTTTTATAGTGCATAATTAAGTTCATTGTCAGACTAAATAAAAAATTCAAGAAAAGCAGACTAAAATAACTGTAATAGCAATATATTTTTGTGTGTATGCCTTGGATAGATTGTGATTGCAAAAAATCTCCCAAGTGTAAGCTCCCAATTATTGTCACAAAGCTCCAATCTTCAGCCCAGACCAAAGCAGGAACATTCGGATGGTGTAACTTTCGCTCATCTGCTTTCTTTTCCCCAGGGGGTTTGCTCAGGCCATTGTATCAAAGACAGATTTCCTCAAGAACACTAATTCAGCAGCTATAAAGTCAAAGCAGCCTCTAACCTAAATGCTGTATTGAGAAATTAAGGCTCATCGCTTTCATTATAACATCTACTATTATAATATTAAGCTAATACATAGGTCCCTTCAAACATAAACCTCTGGGCTGCTTTCTTTTGAGGATCTGGATGCTTGATTATCATAAAAACTACACCAACAAAGCAAAAGAGCTGCACAGCATAAGACTAGCACCATATTCAGTGATGGCTAAAACGGTAGAAGACTCACTGTTGTGTGTGTATTTAATGTAAACACATTCACAGATCTCGGCTGCTAAAAAAAAAAAAAGAAGCTGAAAACAAAGCCTACAAAATAATATAGTAAAGTTATAGAGCTGGTTGTTTGTCATGCACAGGAAAATACAGGATTTGCACCCAATTAGATTTGTTTCATGTTTGAATATTATTGAAGACATTTCAGTTTAAAGAAAGAATTAAAATGCCTCTTTTAAACTTCAAAGGGGGGGGGGGAATTTCACACAGATTCATATTTTAGTCTCACAGTAAGCTAGTTTGATTCTTGGAAACAAAGGAGACTGAAATGTGTCTTTTTATTTTATCTGATTTATCTAGTGCTGTAGTCCTTTGGTCATTTAGTCAATTAATTGGTCGATGGAGTCTTAGTTGACCAAAACTTCTGTATAAGTCATCTAAAACATTTATTTACAAAAGGTTTTATACTGAACAGCAACAAAAAGTGAATTGGCAGAATTTTATAGCCAAAATACTGGTTTAATTAGCTTTTTAATATATAATACTGTGTTTTTTCTCATTTTTTATCTGATCATTTTGAGTCAAATAACCTGTTGTAACAATATATATATATATATACTTTTAAACTTCAGAGGTTTGACCTGTGTTCCTTTAGTTGGCCAACAATGTCTTTAATCGACCACTAGATTTATTGACAGTATCTATCAAAGATGTAAGTAATCCAGAAGGGTGCAAATCCATTTTTTCCTCTGCATTGCATTTCAGAGGCACGCTGGATTGTACCTCTAAATAAATAGTACAAAAATAATATTTACTTTCTCATATAGTATTTTGTTATAGTGACAGAGTTTGTTATGGGCATTCATGTGCATGTAATGGATTCAAATAAACCCAAAGTGAAACATACAGACTTTAGCATCCAAGTTTCCACCTTTAGCTTTTTCTCACACAAGTTGGGAGAGCTGTGTCGCCATTGCACCCCTCACTACTAGGAGGCGCTGTGGGAAGCCAAAATATCCATCTTTAACCAACTCTCCGCCGTCTTGCAGTTCAATTTGCATTCACGTATTAAAAAAACTGTTCTCCCGTTGCTTTTCCAGTTACGTCCAAAATGGCAGGTTTTTGTCAGTGCTTTGTTTGCTCCATAATGCGCTCTTCTTCTTTACGAGTCTCAAATGGGGAAATTCCTTCAGATAACAAACAAATACTTTCACGGGCCAAAACGTTCCGAGGCCAAGATTTGTCGATTTGACACCGTTGTCCTTCTGCCAGGGTTGCGATGAGACGCTAGCATAACAAAACCGTGATATTTGTGTCTATTCACGGTTTAAAATAGTCATTAGATCCCATCGTAACCCATCAAGTTAAAGTGTTCATAAAAAAGTGTTTTCGATCAGCACTCTGCATCCACACTGTGCACGGTCACCGCGGCCTGGAGGTGGTGCGTGTGCGTGTGCAGCGGGTGGTGGTGCGTGTGTGAGTGCCTGTACGGGTGGAACTTGTGGCTGAGTAAAGCGGCCGTCTGAGGGGGCGTGTCCAGGTCCAGATCGTCGTCGTGGTTACCTACGTCCACACCGGCCGAGAGCGGGTCGTTGTTGCCCGGCGGGTTTTCGCTGTCTTCCTGTGGGCTCATGGTGCTGTAGCCTGAAAGACACAAAATGATTGATAATTGATGAGTTTTCAAGCATAATGGGTTTTACAAGCACATACAGTAATCCTAATGTTGTATTAACCCTTTAGTCGCCAAAGTAGTCATTCTGCACTAAAGCTCTCTGTTTCCAGACTCCAGATTTTGTTTCTGATAAGGTTCATAAGTTTGGAAAATTCAAGTTTCAACTCTGTACCAATGGTTGTGTAAAAGAATACAGGAAGATATGTTTTTGATTCTCCAAGATCAAGCTTACAAGGTCGACATTTACTGGATTGGATTTCAAGAGAAAAACCCTGGCACCTAAAAGATAAATAACAGAATATTCACTTGATTATTCTTTCATCATACCAGGAGTTGTATTTTGCTTCATTTGCACTTGTTCTTGTAATCACGTTTACCCATTCCAGTAACTTTGAACCTTACAAAAACACTTTTCAATTTCTAATTAGCTTGTTTATAGAAATCATAATGCTTCCTGTGTTATTTCTAAGTCCATGGTCAGACTTTTTCTGAGCATTTCTAATGTACAACAGTGTGCTGTAAGTACCACAGTGTAACTTTTTGGAGATGGAAAGACAAATGTAAAAAAAAAAATTTTAATCAAAATAGAACACTAAAACAACAAATCTGAAAGATTTTGACAAGAATAGATTCTGTAAAAAATATTGCTTTAGGAACAAAGTTTGCACAAAAACAAGCAGTAAAGGGGCCTTTTTATGGCCCTGTAAGTCTGCTAAAATTAGGACACAAGTTTTTATTATGTATGTATTGCAACAAAACCATAAAAAAAAAACTATGATTTTATTTAAGTCAGTTTTATTGGAGCCAAGCTAGATGTATTTGCTTTCATATTAAGTTGTTCTGTTGCCAGTAGAGTGAGAGCTCACACCAACTACTCATGAGGAAATGACTTACTGGCAGAAAGTCATGTGTTTAGAAATAAGTCATAGGTTTTCCTAATACAGACATGAATCCGTATGACAATCCCATACCAGGTAATCAGGTGTTATAAAGCAGATAAAATTGATATTGCTGAGGAAAGAGAAGATCAGCTCTACCATGAACGTTATCATGATCTAATGAAGGCGATCACTCTAATAAACGCCTCTAAAACGGACTGAGGTCACTGGGCTTCCACATGAGTTCAGAATAGCACTTTCATTTTATGGCGCTGTCACAGACTTACAATAACTCATCATGGAACAGAGAGGCTTTAATAGCCTTAGAATTGCACTTTGGGGAACAATAGTCTGACAATTTGAACTGCTATTTTTTAAAGTAAAACACAGATCAATCTACTAAAGAGCACCTAGAATCATAACAGGGATGAGATAAAGCCCAACAAGAAACGTGGTGAAGATTTTATTGTAAACAGTATATTACAAGTACATTTACTGGGGGAATGTTAATAAAGCTTTTCAGAATGGCGGTCAGACACTTTGCTTTACTCCTAGTTGGATAAAAGATTGGTTACTTTTCCTATAGTGACAAAACTCATTGAAGCATTATGTGCTTTTCACACCACTCCTTCAGTCATGTTTTTTTTCACTTAATCTGTGATCTACAAAAATAGATGTCAAATTTCTCTTTCAATACCTCTAGACCAGTGGTGTCAAACTCAAATGAAGATGGGGCCAAATCGATTGGAGTCATACTTGGTAAAGGGCCACATTTTAAAATATAGGTCCTTCAATATTATGTTCAAATATGACAATTGGGCTGTATAATGCTAATAGAACACATTTACCATATGACCAGATTTAATTTGATGGATCTATTATAATATCTAGATAAGGTATTGCTAGCTTGTAGCTGCTGTAAATCAGCCGCAGTGGCCGCTCCATTGGTTCTTCAGCAATAAAATCCCTCTACAGGCTAGAAAGCATTTTTTTCCTTAGAGCCCAATGTAAACACAAACTGCTTGTGTTCGGAAGAAACAGCATCTACAGATTTAAGAACGGACGGATTTGGTGGCCATTCTTATATATTTTCACATCATAAACTTTTTTCCCATTCAAAAGGTTCAATTTTATACATAAATCGGCTTTTAAAACTTTAGCTTCGGCTATCGCTGCTTGCCCTGTAACTCCTGCTCTGATTGGTCAGAAAGTAAGGTAAGTAATGTTATTAAGGACAATGTACAATTACATTAAGCCAATGCAGAGATGCTTGTACCAGATTGTAGCTTGTACAGCTAATTTCCATCTGTAGTCCTGGAAGGGGGGGGGGGCACATTGGACATGTTTTAGTTGTAGGAGGAAACCGGAGTACCCGGAGTAAGCCTACGCAGACACGGGAGAACATGCAAACTCCACATAGAAAGCCCCGGGCGGCCCGGGAGTCGAACCCAGGACCTTCTTGCTATGAGGCCAGAGCGCTAACTGCTGCGCCACCGAGTGCCCCACTCTTCACGCAAAGAATCATGGGGAAAACACAACTGTGCATGTTCCATTATCAACGAACGCCAGTGATTACATTACATTAAGTTGGATTACATTATATTGTACATACTGTAATTCCAAGAAATTTGTGGACAAGTTGTTTACAATTTGCTGCATTAGAATACATTTTATGTTTTATAGTCACATCTCAGCAATATAAACCTTTATATTTCTATGAGTTCATTATACATTCTGGCTTACGTGGCTCCTTTCATCGAAGCTAGGCTGACGTGCATTCTTTTTTATCAATAATAAATCAAAAATCTTCCCAGGAGCCACATCAAATCATCTTGGGGCTTCATTCAGCCCCCAGGCCCCAGTTTAACAACTTGGATCTAGTCATTTCTTCCCAAAATCTCTTTGCTTACTTTTTCCACTACATTGTTTACATGACATTCACATTTTTGGCTACTCTCCTCATCTCTGCATACAAGAGTCAGAAGAAATACTAAAAAAAACAAAAGCTAATCCTCCAACCAAAATCCTTGACAATATGGTTTTGCTGGCTCGCTGACAACTAAAGCCTCCCTACGGGCATTTTCCGCCTTGTGTTTTATGCTTCTTTCATGAAATTTGTCAAAAGGAAGAAGCATACATATTTATACTCAAGACATTTTGCACATATGTTTTGCCCGAGGAGGTAAAATGTAAGCCGGTTGGATACAATGGAAAGTGGAGCAGTGAAAAGGCAGTGCGGGTCAAACATTATGCAAATGCAGATTTCAGAGCTAGATTTCAAAGAATGACTAAAACAACTGACAAGATGAGCAAAGGAAGCGATTTGGAAAAAATACATAACCAATGCTATAAGTGTATATGCAATACTTATACAGCAAAGCATAAATCAGGGGTTCTTAACCTTTTTGATCTCGGGGCCGAATATTCATGTAGAAAGTAACCTGGGGCCCAATCTCCTATTAAATGCATCGTACTTTACTGATTTTGTGGCCCTTAAGGAGGTGCTCGCGGCCCAACATTGGCCCCGGCCCCATGGTTAAGAATCACTGGCATAAATAATCTGTTGTACAAACTGAACAAACTGTAAAACATGAGGCTACTGTACATACCTGATCCAAATTACTGATTTGTTTTTATTTTAATCAGCTCTTTTTGCAAACAATGTTCACCTTATTCTGCCCTGCCCACCTTTGTTGGCAGCACATTTCCTGTTTAGCTTTGTTAAGGTTGCTAATATGTTTGTCTTGTCTGTCTCAATGGCCAATCTCAAAGTAGATATAACAACAGGTAAAATAAACCCAGTGACTGAATTCTACCTGTACAACCTAAACATACTTAAACAGGAAGTGCACTGTAATGAAAAGCACAGAATAAGATGAATAGTTTTACAATAAATATGAAAATAGTTCAAGGGATAGATGTGAAGAAGTATTTTTTCATGCAGCCCTTCACATCATTTTATGTGACCCTCAGGATCTTAATTAGATTAGGTTAGTAAGGTTAATTTTAGTTACAACAGGCCTTTCAAGGACTATCACAATGCCAATGTGGCCCTTTGTCAAAATGAGTTTGACACCCCTGGGGTTGCCAGATTTTCAGACAGCAACAATCAACCTAGCCTTTGAAAAAAAGCCTCAATAAAAAAGTATTTAAAACATGATGTGTAACAGCAGAACAAAGGTTATTGGTTTTGACAAATTTTAAATTGTATTTGATCATTAACAAAGGATTTAAAGTGTGAAAATATGCTAAAAGTCTACTTTTCTGTCATCAGTGAGTACATTTTCTTGAATCAAATTTGGAAAAACTGCTACAAACGTTTCTTGTTTATGATGTCAAAGTCCCTCTCAGGAGCAAGCCCAAAAAACTGCAACGCGCAACTGTCAAAATTCACAAGCAACTTTCCAAAAAAAGAAGCCCATAGTCGCTATAAAGAAGCGGACTTGGCAACTCTGATTGTACATTGTAAAAATTACATAATAAATAAATTGATATAATTTAATAAACCTATCTACTTCTATTCTCACCTCCAGCTTGCAGGAGACGAGGGAAAACAGCTTGCCTTTGTATTTTATTTATAATCCAATTCTAAACCAGCTATTATGACAATCATGTTTTCAACACAATACACTGTAAGTCGATCAATATTTATTCAAAGTAGTTTTCTTTAATCTTGTTACACACAAATACAAATGTCCATCAATATAAGCTAATAACATGACCAAATCCTGTCTACAGCAAAACTAATGCAACCTTATGCCTCCAAAATTTATATAAGCAGCTACTTCATACTAAAAATTCCTTCTGTCTGGAATTGTTAAGCTTTGAAGCCAGCGTGAGGAAGACAGAAGGATTGCAGCACACAGAGAGTAGGTTTAAGGAGAGAGAGGAGGGAAAACCCGTGTAAAATGACGAACGACTTCAAAGAGACCTCAGCCGCAGGAGATGCCAACTTCAGCAGAGTTTATCCCGTCTTTTTCGCCTCAAAGCCAGTGCCAGGGAGAGTGGCTCAAACTACCGTGTTATTGTAGCTGTGGGGACTCAGAGCACCTTCATGTTTCTCAATTTAAGGTCATCTGAACGTGCTAATAAATGCCCGGGAGCTAGTGTGTATAGTAATAGCCTCATTTGCCTGGCTAATAGAATCAAACCTCTACAAGCACCTTTGACATCTAAATCCAAGCGTAACAGTTCGATGCAATGTAAAACAGTAAAACCGTAAAGGTACATTGTAATGGAAATCTTGTACTATGCTTAGAGGAAGAGACTCAGCACAAAGTAAGTAAAAAAGAAAGAAAAATAACTACTAGAAAAACTAGGCAATTATTTGAGTCATTTACAGTGTTGCTACTGAACAAAATTCACATGAACAGGGCCAAATGTGACCTTTGTAGAATATCTTAAATTGTCTTTATCTATTATAAGAACTAGTGTAGGATCACAAGATAATTTAAAGAAACTACTTTTACTCGGTTTAAAAAGTTAAGATTCAACTTATTGTCATATTTCCAAAATAAATCCCACATTAAGACACATGATGATATAGGGCTAGGCAATTGGGGGAATTTTTCTGTCTCATTTTGATTGAGTTAGTGTTGTCAAAAACAAAATAAATGGCTTTTGGCAATGATGTCGGGAGCAAAAACTAAACAGATGCATAATTTCTGCCATTTAACACAGGAAACAATCTAATTTGTTCTTCCAAAAACTGACTTCTGCTCCAAATCACGTTTTTTTTCTGACAGGGGATTAAGCTTTGGAGTTCCCCATTCAAACAGCACACCTAAGTAATAGTTGTGATCTTTTAATCTTTCAAATATTTGCCCAGCCCAATTCTGAGATTAAACTATTCTTCTTGGAGAAACCACAACCTTCGAATTAAACAGTTTTATAATGTCCTAGGTATTTCTCTGAGCTTTTCTGCAGTGTTTTTAAGTCATTAAATCACCTAGTAGCATATCAGGCAAGCTCTGATCATTTCTCCAGGTAAAATAATGCGTGTTAATCTTTTAAGTAGAGCACACCTGAATATAAGTCTCATTAATTAGTAAAAAAAAAGAAAAAAGTAGGGGTTATATATGCAGTCTATAGGTCTCACTTGTTCATAGTAAGGCAATCTATAATTTGGCAGCATCATTGTATAAGCCACATGGGTTAAAGCTTGTGAAAAAAGTACTAAATTATAGTCTTAAAATTGTGTGTTAAAATGTGTTTTCAAAAATGTCTCAATAACTTGCAAATGTTTTTCATAAACTGAGGTGCATCATGTCATTCTAATGTTGCAGACCTGTTGCTTTTCCTTATTTATACAACTATAAAATACAAAAAACACACTTAGCTGGTGAACTAACACTATTATGTAGCTTGACTCTGTAGCAATTTAGTAGTAAGGCCAAACACAAATGATAATAATTGCATCATAAAACAATGATGTCTACATTTACACGAGGCTTGGATCCACACCTCTCTTAACTATTATTCCAGTCTCCACCCGCTGATGTCCTGTTGCCCTTGTATTTCACTCACATTACCTCGCTTTCATCATGTTTGCATCTCCTCAGCTCTACAAATGCCCTTCATTTCAATGTTTCCCTTTTAGCAGCAGTTACACAATGTGATTTGTCTTTCATTTGAATGTTACCGTGTGAGGCCTTTTGCTTACAATCACATCAAAAACTGTATGATGCTCAGTCAGACTTCTGTACCTGGTATTTGCATCAGAAAAGCAGGATGAAATGAAGACGGCTGTGTGAATGATTAATAGGAAGCTTCTATTTGAAATACATTTGTTAGTAAAAATCAATCAGTCAGCATACGGTCGTCGGACATAATATAGATGGGGAGATTTTATTGCAATTGTAATTTTGGATATACACAAAATTAGATAATCAAATGTATTGTCGATAAGTGACAAAGCAAAATCTATCAGTTTATCCAACAAAAAAATAGTTATTCCAATCCTTTTATGGTTACTTTTATAGTCCATTCATTGTTGAGTTGAATCCAAAAAGTACTGTTTACACTGCAAAAAATTAATTTCAAGACAAGTTAAAGTTGCTTGATTCTAGGATTTGAATCCTAATTTCAAGCATTTTGACTAATTTAACGTCTATTTATTGTAAAGACCTAGAAAATTTTAAACTGATTTCAAGACATTGCATCTTATTTCGAGCCAAAACATTTGCCAGTGGGTTAAGAAAACTGTTCTTACTTCATTGACAAAGTGTTGGTATTTTTAAAACCAGATTCTCCAGATAAAATGTCTTGAAACCAGTGAAATATATTCTACATTACATAAACTATTAAATCTTATCTAGTCTGGAAAGTCTGGAATTATAGTTCTTACAGAGAATCTAATTATGTGTTTAAATTTATGTCTTTATCTTTGTGTTGTTCTGGTTTTAGTATTGATTAGTATCTGATTTAGCTCCTTCTAACAAGTTTAGTTTGCATGACAGTATCTTGTCACTTGCACAGTGTCCAACATCCGGCTGACTACCAGCCTATACTTGTCTTTCACTTCCAGCCCACTCTCTCCCTCTCTCACTCCTCCAAAAGCATCCCCTGTTCTCTGCCATCATCACTTATGCAACAAGTATCGAAACGCAGAGTGCCTAGCAGCAGAAGTAAGCACATGTGGGCGGAGAGTCCACGTGGGTGAAAACGTCCATCCACCATCAGCTCCTGTCGGGCTTTCAACTTCTACAAATGGCACAGTGAACATGAGCAACTCCCCAGAGCCGGGAACAAGAAAAAACAAGGTTTGGAGCTGTGATATAATAAAAAGAACAAGCCAGCAGCTGTAAGTCTGCCAAAACTCAGAAGCTTAGGGCGGATTGGATTGTGATGCAGCGTTAGGTTTGAAAAAATTCTGATATCTAACCTGAATCTCAAGCATCTCCAGCAGCCAGAAGCCAGTGTAAGCAATAAATAAAAGGAAAGCATCGACGTTCAAGTGCTAGGCAGTATTTTATTTTACCTGTCCAGTGTTGGCAAGAGCTATGCAAGTACAGTTTAGCCGCTGGTGAAAGGAGGAGTGTGCTCACAAGAATAGACTGCTTTAAGCTCTCTACAGAAGCTGTCATATATGGCCCTTGGAACTCACCATATGGCATACCTATACTGTATATACTGAAACATGTGAGAAACACCATTATCTCTGCAGTTTATTTAGGAAAAAGCATAAAAATGTGATTTTCTAAGACAACAAAAGACCAGCAGAAATACACAGCAGGCAAATGACTATTATTTACAAACAGTACACAGTCAAATTCAACTAAAAGTAGCTTTACTAAATATTTCTTCTCAAATGGAAGTAGAAATTAGTGCTTTTCCATCTGGGAAGCAAATGAGTCTGGTCTCAAGAAACAAAACAAAGTGCTTTAAAAACAACTTCATCCCAGTAGCTGTTTGTTTGCTAAATAATATGACAATTGCACCTTGATTGAAAATCAGTGTGATTATTTTAGTGAGAACTGTAAAGCATTGTGCTCTTTTTTGTTTCGGAGCAAATGTTTGGCATATTTCTATTTATCACCAATGATCGTATGCTTGTTTTTATTGTTTATATAATTTATGACACCAATTACAATCAACAACATCAAAACAAAAGTATAATTTCTGAAAACTACACAGAGAAGTTACTGTGTGTACTGCTACCTGCAGACTGCATCGTTTTACTGTCACTTGCCGAAATTGAGTCAGTCATGCTAGTTGTTAGCTTGACTATATTCTCATTACTTAAGCTACCAGAAACGACTAAAAATGACAATCACAAGTGATAAAAAAGTCCCTTTAAGACAATTTGATAACATTTGTTTTTGATAAAGTCACGGAAATCTCATACTTTCTACACTCACACTAAAAAACATTCAACTGACCGTGTGCATAGAAGTTGTTTATTTTCAGATTGTCAGACTTTAGCGTTAGCATTGACAGACAAAACACACTTTGATTCTTTGGTGAAATATTCTCCTAATTTGTAAAGTATTTAATGTTTTCAGGGAAAACCTCCAACATTTCACGCTTTACTGCCCGATCTTAAGTGTTTTTTGTTTTGTTTTTTTTCATTTTAGATTGAGACAGTGAAACCCCATAGAAATTAACTAAACAGGAAATGAGCATGCTGACAGGAAGTTACCATTTTTGAAAAGAAATAAGCCAAGTGACTTCGAAACTTCTTCTTGACGTTTCTCTGCTCTGAGGCTTAAGTTTTGTAACAGTTAAATATTGTGTTTTCACAAATGTTAAGCTCATACAGTATTTAAATTAAAGTAAGCACATTTAAAAAGTAAATGATAAATACAGCATATTTTATGTTGTTTGTCCTTGTAGGTGTTGCCGTAGTAAAACACTAACATTTATGCGCTTGTGCAGAAGCTTCTGGGCATGTGCACATCGACTTTTGACTCGAATTCGGCACTGATTTAGGGAGCCTGATTTTTTTTCCAACTCAGTTATGCCAGACACCATCACTTTGCATTGGTGGCTTTGCTAGCAAAAGTTTATAGTTTAAGATATTTACCTAAGGGATTTGGTTAAGGTTAGGGTTAGGGTTAGGGTTAGGTTAGTTAAATTAATTGGTTAAGTTTAGGGATTTGGGAAAGGTATGCTAACCAGGAAGCGGCATAACTGTGTTGGGAAAAATAAAGACGCATTTAGGGAAGAACATCTGCAAAGCATTTATTTCAAAACTAGTTCCCTCACAAGTTAAACATTTGTTTACTGTTGTTATGGTGATGCGAACAGAGTAATTTTACTGTTGCTAGAGAAACCTGTGCCTTTTAACACAAGGCAGAAATGCGTTCCAGTGGTACTCGGAGCTCTGTTTTGTCAAAGATAAACCTCCAACAGCTTAATTAGTGATCGTACTCGTGTAATTTTCTCTTTAGTTTGTCTCTACAGTTGACTCTGCTCCTTCTGTCTTCATAAACCTGCTGTTATGTGCTGCAATGCTGAAGTTGATAACGGCTAACAGAGATAATGCAAACAAAAGCACAAATTTTTTTGTATTTTGTCAGACTTACCATGGTCACTCTCTGTCCCGGACCGGCCCCAGTACCTCCGCCGCCGCTCAGGGGTGTGTGTGTGCCTCTCGATAACCGCAGCGATAAATCTGGTGTTGCTGACTGAACGTACAAATAAAGATAGCCACAATTAATTAATATGCACACAATTTAAGACATTGTACTGTTATTGCTGAATAGAATCTGGAGACATACTGATTCCTCTGTCCTCGTGGCTGTCCTCGTCTCTTTCGTCGCGTTCATTATCAAGATTGGACATTCTCACGGACATTTCTGTTAAAATAAAAAAAAGCTTGAATTCCAGGAACAATGTTGTCCAAACGTGATGCAGTAAGAAACAGTGCGAGGTTTTGAACTGCTTGATGAAAACACACATTATAAAAATGCATTTTGCTCCAGCAGTTACATTGTTTATCAAGGTAAGACGACTCGGAGGCGGTAACTTTACGAGCTGGTTCTTAGCCTGCAGTCTGGTGACACATCTTTCCATTTATTTCACTTTGTTTACCAATCTCCATCTGAGAGCAACTTGGCGCAGAGTTTTAATGAGGCTATAATCTTGTTTGATGTTTTTGTCAATAATGCTGAGTAATTACACAAATCATGCAGCAGCTGCTCGAATGTCAGCTCTTTAGCTTCACCAGCTTCCCTTTAGACTTCATTAATCAGCCATTAAACTGAATTAGCCTGATTCTTATTCATTACTTAAATCTAAATGTCATTGTTTACAGGCTGTAAGAGGGCGGAGCACACAAGTACAAAGGCAGATGAAGAGTCTTCTCTTGAGGTGTCTGCACTCAAATATCATTTATTATCATGGCACTACAGCTATTATTAAAGAAGACAAATTAAGCTAAATGTTAGAGCTTTTAACCACACCATATTGTTACCCCTTATTATTAGAAGCCCTGCACTCAACTTTAATTTATTCTACCATGCAATGCATGATGTAAAAATGACATCATGCAGTGCATGGTAGAAGCAGCTACAAGATGTTATAATAATAATAATACTGGATCATCTGAAAAGACTGAGCAGGGCTAACAAACTGAAACATGTCCCTGATTAACTGTTTACAACAAAGTATATGGCATTTGACTGTAATTTTCAATCTTTAGTCTCCTACATTATTAAAAATTATAATTCTAAATAAATGACCAACTCGACACATTACAGCTCTGTACTTCTTTAAAAGGAGGAAAAAAATCAAATAAAATAAATAAAAATTGTTGAATGTTGACATTTTGGCAGTATGG
The DNA here is from genome assembly GCA_038363315.1 of Mugilogobius chulae. Taxonomy (NCBI): domain Eukaryota; kingdom Metazoa; phylum Chordata; class Actinopteri; order Gobiiformes; family Gobiidae; genus Mugilogobius; species Mugilogobius chulae. The sequence goes on along the minus strand of CM076412.1, from coordinate 12,115,961 downwards.
TGCAGCAGCAAGACATTTGGAATGAATGGCATTGAATTCTGTGAGTCGTTTTTATTTTTGAGTAGTTTAGATCAGGAATTCTCAAACTTTTCACACCAAGTACCATCTAATATTATCATTGTTTCTTCAAGTATTATCAGAGCAAAACTGTACTTGGTACAGTTTTATACCAAGTACAGTTGTTGGTACAAATTTAGGCTCAAATAAAGGCCTAAATTAAAGCTCATAATTGTTTAAAATTAGACTAAATTAGAGTTAAAACAATATTAAGCTAGAGATAAAGCCGTTCAAAATGATGCTTGGCCCAAAAAAACACCAAAATATTAATACCGTAGGTTTGTGTTAAAATAAAGCAAATATTCAAACTACAGATAGTGTACATTGAAACATGTATCACAGTTTGAGAAACACTGGTTTACATTAAATTTGGATTTTAACTTACAAACAAAAATAGCATACCAGCCGCCCTTTAAAGGTGTGAAGAAGAAGTCTTACCCTGCGCTGCTAAAGGCGACATGTGCTGGTGCGAGCGTCTGTGGATCTGGTGTCTGTAAGCGTAAACAGCCAGAACCAGCACCATAATGCATCCCATAATACCACCTGCCACAGGCCCGACGGGCGCGCTCTTAATCATGTTCAGAGAGGCCACGTCTTCTTCTGCACAGACACATTTAGAAACATTCAGCTCAGATACAGGTCTTAACTGAAGCAACAGAAACAAAATAACTCATGATTTGAAAGAAAAATGTAGAGGTAAACACAAAAACTATGACTTTAACTGAATGTGAGCAATAATCGTACTGACCTAATAATCCCAGATTATCCACATAGGGGCTCTTGGCACCGACGATGCCTCCAAAACACTCCTTCTGCAGGGCACAGTAGGGCTTGTCTAAGTGAGTCTTCCCGTCACTGTCGACCATGCACCACTCACAATCCAGCACGCCGAAACAATCACTGCAAAATACGGTAGAACAATCAATGCTACAGATTTCAAAAGTGAATTATTATAGTGACTTAAAGATTTAGCAAAGGCAGGAAAGGAGGGACAGACATCATCTCAAATACAAGATCCAACAGAGCTCACTAAATATAAACTACAATCACAACATGCTTAAAAAAATGTTTATTTCAAGGATTGTGGTGGTTTGGACGCTTGGGTGAGTTTTAAATGTATTGTAATTCAAATATGTCATATCACATCGTGCTGTATCGTTAATAAACCATGTAATGCAATGCTTTAATGACATCATGTATAGGATAAAACTGCAGTGCTTTTCTGATTTCACTATTCTAAAGGAAATAAACTCATAGCAAATTTTCTACAATGATTTTCCTTCATGTGGTTTTCTGTGCATGTGTTTGTGAATCAATTACACACAAAGCTGCTGTTGGTATCAGTATTGTTCATACCTGCTTTGTTGCCGATTGATTAAAAAAAAAAGGAAGAAATTTGATTTTATAATCCCACACATTTATTTGTGTTTGCACTTTTACAAATAACAGACTAATTAACGGCTTAGTTTGACATTTTTATAGATTATGAAGACATTCATTCAATGCCAGATCAGACTGACAAGCAAGTTTCATTTAATATGAGGAGAATTTAGCACCAATTACTAAAATTGTGTACCAATGTAGGGCTGGGCAATATTGTGACAAAACTTGAAGCTTGAATTTTTAGCATGTTTTCATGTCTAAAAGTTGCTGTTAATGGAAAAAAAAACACAATACACTTGTTTTGCACAATGTTCTAATTATTGATCTACTCTTATTCACTTTTATTGAAGAGTTGGGTTTGCTTGTTTCTCTCTGAAAATCTGGCAACACTGGTCAGATTTGACAGCTACTGACAGTGACGTGTATTTACCTCAAAGACAATAGATAAATCATGATAAAATTAAAATCATGATCTGGTATTCGGCTCTAAATATTGTGATAGCATCATACTTTACAGAGGCATATAATCTCTGCTACTGATAATAGAGACAATAATTGACTTTGTTCTATTTTACACTGGCAAAGTCCAATAACTTCTCATTCAGAACATTTACTATATACGCAGCATGTTTTCAAAAGTACAGTACCTGCTGGTGTATCTTTGGCTGCATCGAGTATTGATACACTGAGGTAGTGTGTCGTGCAAACTCGGATCAATCACATTCAGGCTGAGCGGCTCCTGAAGCACTTCACAGCTTGGATTCCTGAAAAGACAGACACAAACAAGCAGGTGAAAAAGAAAGTTTAAAAACAGACTCAAACTTTATGAAGAAAGGTGTGTCTAAGGCTATTCAATTCATGCAAAGGACAGTCATCTCTGCTGCTTGACAGAAAACATAGGGAATTATCTGACACTGTAAAATATAATTGCATGTCTTTGTGCTATAAAGGAGGAATTGGCATTTTGAAAAATTGAAGCGCTGTCAAAGGCGGCTGATGGCTGATGAAAGGAGGTGGGTTAGACAAGAGAAGCAGCAGGCAAAGAAAGAGCAGAGAAAACAATACAGACAAAAACTGGAAGGCACCGAACATAAAAGCAGAAAATGTGAGGCGAGCCGAGGAATTGACAACAAATATTTACAATTCAGAGAAGGAAAGCTGCCAAAAAATTGCTACTTCAAAAATATATTCATGCTGGCTTTTTACACAACTTTGCAAAAATATTCTTTTGCCATCTCAGAGTCTAAAACTTTCTCAGCATGACGATATACATCTATTTTTATTTATTTTGGGTGCATTCAACTGAAATGCAAGGACGAAAAGTAGTGTTGCTTTGTAATATTATTAGCAACAAAGTAGTGGTGTAAGAAATTATTTATTTTACCAAAAATGTACTGTACTTTGTACTGGAAATTAAATGTCATTAAACAATAGAACTGGCCGCTTTTGTCACAATACAATATCATCACAATACACGAGGCTCAGTGCAATATGTACTGCCATTTAAATATATCGCGATACACAATACATTGTGATCTGATATTAAGAAGCATTACAATACAATTACAATAGTTTAACCGTGATAAATAGAAAAATCAACAAAGTCAATTTGTATTGTGATACACTAGGTGTATGGCTCAATAATAATAAAAATACTAAGCTTTTAAAAATAATAAAATATTTTTCATATTAAATCAAATGAATGGCTGGGTTATAATCCAAAGTCTTCTCTTTTATTTCTTTGTTGGTGATTCGTTGTTTAAAGGTTTTAATAATCCTTCAACACCAGCTTTGATTGCAACATACTTAAAGTGTATAGAAGTCAACTTAAAATCTATTGTCCCAGCCATATTAAATAATATTTAACTTAAACACAGGCACTTACAAATGAGAAAACCAATATTGTTTATTTTAATTGACTAAAATATTAAAACTATTCCTAATGTGTGCAAAGAGCCACGTTTGGCAACTTTAATCACTTTGCATTTTCAAGTTTTTTAACTGAATGACTTTGACCTTGAAAATTATTTCCTGGAAAAATGGCAACAGAAATTCTGTCTGCATTAAAATAATAATATCCAACTGCAAAAACGGATATCTCTGTTTTGAAAATGTGTCCAAATTTTTTGTTGTTGTTGTTATTGTCTTCAACTAATATTTTTAATGTTGAAGTAGGCATGGACGATATTAAAATTTGCACTCACGATTATGTGACCAAAATAATTGCGATAACGATATTATCACGATAATTACTAAAAAAAAGTGCACAGATTCAAAATCACTGAAATGTTTATTAGTGCACAACATGTATTGTTTGAACAACCTCTTATTGTAAGTACAATCAATAATGATTCAAAGTGAACAAATGTTTACAATGTTGAGCAAAACTACTAACTTTGTCTCAGAGTCATGAATTAACTTTAACACATGAACTTTTCTTTGTTTAACCATAATACAGCTTCTTACTGAGTTCACAGTAGTCAGATTTTAGATCTAAAATCTGACTACTGTGTTGCTTAATTGCGATTAATTGCGATTACGATTATCACGATTATGAAAAACGCCACGATTATTTAATTGCGACCCTTAATTATCGCGATTTGGATAATATCGTATATCGTCCATCCCTAGTTGAGAGTGTTCCATTAAATTACATTTGGCTTTTGAAAACACTGCTATGCAAAGAGCAAACTGCAATTTTAAAAAGCCACACTTTCATAATAGACATAGTGACAAAAATATGCATTAAAACAGAAAGTAGTTTGATGACTCACCTGTTTTCAGCGTTGGTGAGGTTGCCTGTACATTCATTGACCTCCAGAGGGCACTCACACGGACATTCACACTCGTTTTGCTCCATTCTGAAGAAAAACAACAACAATCCAATCACTTAAATTAGAATTGAATCACTTCTTCTATTAAACCTGTGTTGTTAAATGTCTGAGCAGCGATTGAAAAGTCACAGCATGTATTAGCGACATTCCCAAAAGCAGCTAAAACCTGATGATGTGTGAAAAAGCCCAAACCTGTGGCAGTTAAGGCAGAGGCGGTCCACAGTGCTACAAGCGCAGAACGCCAGGGAGTCGCAGGTCTCATTCACAATCCCGGCAAAAGCATTCGTTCCCGGGATTCTCGTAAGGCGATACTTAGAACAGTGGCTTCCATGGACTAAGTTAGTGAGGTCCCCCTGAGAGAAGAAGAGCACAAAGTATTAATAACCTTGTGGAGCTGAAACATTTCACGAAAAGTAACTTGAAAGATGTCATTTGTATGCACTGTGTAACTTCTGGTCTAGGATTAGTCCCACAATAATATACTCAGCAGCTTCTTAATTTAAATGCACAGTTTTTAGACAGAGAGGCAAAGAAAACTACTATGGCTGTTTGACTAAAGGGCACTTCCTGTCGATCGATCAGTTGACAAAAAATGGGGCTTGGCAATGTACATATTGTAGATAATACTATAATACTCTATACTGATGCCACTACTGTATGCCAATACTCTATATGCACTGTGCTTAGCCATAAGGTAACTTATCATACATAAAACTTTAGTTTGTTATAATTTCATATATGTTTCCTAAGTCTATTTAAAATTATTACATCATTTGATTGCCTGTATCTTTGCTGTTCTTGAACAGTGCATAAAACACTAAATGTCAACTTTTCCCCAATGTGGGACAAATAAAGGATAGCTTGTTTTATCTTATGTGCTCAAAGCAAAATGCTTCTCTGATCTGATCATTCCCCAAACTGAACTTAAAAGACTAAAATGTAATAGAGTTTATACAAAACAGCAATTGTATGCACAAAACTGTGTATCTGTTTGTAAAACAAGAAGATTAGTGCAATGATTAGCTAAACATCTTCAGCAATTTACTTCTTTTTGTGTTTCCCTTTTTGTGGTTCCACAAAAATTGTAACTAAAATAGTCGACAAGGAAAGGTCAATCGAGACACCATTGGCCGATTAAACAGACTACTTAGACTACTTTACAAAAGTTACAGTCCTTGTAACACATAGACCATTATTCACTTTCTGTGCAGACATGAAGAAATGCCGGTATTTTTATTCTCTAGACTAACGTGATAATGACACACAGAGCTTGCCAGAAGAGATTAAAAAAAAAAAAAGAAAAATTACAATCGTTAAAATTCTGTTTCACCCTCTCCACAATGTGTCAACATACTGCAACATTAGTTATGTGTTAATGTACCCAGTGAGGATTGAATACATTTCATTAGTTTATATAGGCTGTGTGTTACTGACAAAATTAATACTCTATATTTTTGGCATATCTTGATGACAATATTATCAATCCAACAGAAATGTGCTAAAACGTGTTCTGATCTTTTTTCACATCAGTAGTTTGAACAATTTGATGACTCATTACTTTTTGTATACAATGAATTAGTTGCCTGATTCTAATCTCTGGTAAACATTATTGGCCTACCGTATATAAAGTGATGTCATGTGAACCCTCTTGTCAGACAAATGTGAAATCAATCACAAAATTGCAAAACATGACTTTTGTGCCCTTAGTTGAAGGTTTTTTGTTGAGTTTTCTATGCACAATATTACTCAATATTCTATTTTAGATATCTTAGAAACAACATTCAGTTATTATCTAAAAGTTTTTTATTGCACAGCTCTCTATATATACAGTAGTGTTCACAGTATGACATTTAACTCATTTAAAGACAAGAGAAGACATTTAACATTCACTTAATAGACAGTAAGAAAAAAACCTGATGCATAATTTTACATAATTATATGATTGTATTGACTCAAAAGCAATTTTTTCTACAGATTTTTTAACTTCAGAATTTTAGTTGTAAGTGCTGTAAAACTACAACTTGCCACAAGATGGCAGCATCCACCTTTTCCTAACATCAGAGAGAAAACTTACCACAATACTCGTGTTGAACTTGTAGAATCGCTGTACAGTTCGGTCACTGAAGCTATTGCACAGATTTTCTTGACAAAGTTTGGATGGTTCAGAATATCATTAGCCACCAGTGGCTCCTGCAAATACAAAACCACAAATAACACAACATTACAGTGAATATGTTATAAACGGTTTGAGTTAATGTGTGGTATTTTACCTTATGTGTGATATGTTGCTGTTCTGCAGGAGCATGGCCTTTGGGATCAATGAGAGTTGGATGTGCCACGAGGTAGCCCCTGTCCTCCATTATAAAGCACCTTCAAAAGACACACAAAAATGTTGAATTTTAATTACCTTAGACTACTGGAAGGAAGCCACGATTCACTATTAGACTATCTTTCCCTGTTTAAGTGCTCTTGCCTGTTGTTGGATTCTGCTTGAGCAAAGACCTGCCCTTCAGCCGTACTCCCCTTAAAGATAATCCTGTTTTTTATGCCCCCTGAACACTGACAGAAAGAGAAAAGAGGAAGCAAAGAGAAGGAGGGAGGAGGAGGGAATAGACTGTGAGGGGAAAAAAATGTAGAAAAACAGACTGAGAAACTAGAGAAAGTCTTGAGGTTGAAGGAGAAACAAGGCCACATCAGCAGCCGAGCACCGTGGTAATCAGATTAGCATGTATTCCACGTTTCCCTCCATTTTCGGGCCTGAGTTTTACGCTGCAGCCTACAAGCTAATTAAAGTAAAGTTTTGTAGAAACAATCACAATTTGGTTCACAAATGATAGTTGTATCAAGTAACCTTTTCAGTTCTTTTTACATGCACATTTTATTGCTCTTTCTGGATATTTTCTTTATTCAAACTACTGTAGTTATCGTCTGGTCATATTTTAGGTCCCATTTTAAGTCAATCTTAGGCAAAGAATATTCTAGTTACAGATCTAAACTCATTGATAAAATAAAAGGGAAATGTATTTTTACATTTAAGCAAAATACACTGTAAAGTAAACTATTATCCTTAATTAAAAGTCTCAAACTGACGGTCCGGGGCCAAAGCAGCCAGGAGATGATTTTATGTGGCCCTCAAGATGATTTCTGATTATTATTGAAAGAGCCCACAATAACTGCACATAACAATTTCAAGCAAATAGTTTTTGGCATAATATTTTAGCGTACTGTTACAACCCTAGTGTCTGTAAATCTCTAAAATTCACTGAAACACAGCAATATACACGCAATTTGTCCAAACATTTTCTGGGAAGGACAGTCTGACCCTAGTTACCCTCTTTTATTCACTTTTGCTTTAATCACATGGTGCCTAAGTAATAGAAAACAATAAAAAAAGAATGATTGTGGATATATTTATATGTTAGACCTTTATTTTAAAATGAAGCCCTCGACTAACCCTGACTTTGATCATTTGGCCCGAGCTCCATTTGAGTTTAAGACCCTTGCCTTAATGTCAGTGACACACACAGCCGTTTACATCCAAGATCAAGTAACACTGTTTTACTATGAACTTCTACCAAGAACTGAACTCTCTCAAAAATCTTGTACCACATCATAATAGTACCTACATTGTACTAAACCTTAACAGAGCATAAACGACTGAAATCATTAAGAAGAAATTGTTTATCAAGAATGATTCAGACTTACTACCAACCTACCTAAAACTGTGAATCGTTTATTTATAGCAAATTAAGTCTTTGTTCGTGCTTTATTAAGGTTAATTGAGGTATAGTAATCAGTGGTACGGACAATCTTCAAGAATAAATGATCAAACCTGATTTTGTTGCCCCTGTCCTGGTTGCAGACGGGCAGTAGGTCCAGCAGCACTTTATAGAAGTAACGAAGGGTGAAGTCTATACCCATCACTGCAACTGCATAACCTGGGGCCATCTGATTACTGTGGGAGAGAAAAACATGTTGTGTGCATTAGAAATTAAGAAATAAGAAATGATAAAGTGTAAAATACTTGCAGTTACGACTAAACCTAAACATGAGTGAGAGTTGGAGTAAGTAAGTCTTCACTCTCTCAGTCACTTCACTTTTCTTTTTTTTGCCTACTGATGTTATGACAAGCAGAATAAAAGTTGTAACAAGACAGATTTTGTTCATAATGTGTTGTATTTATTGCAGGTTTTATTTATTAGAATTCTAGTATAACATAGGTTCAAAGGCAAATGATAATACCTGCCTTGTTGTAATGTTTACTAAAAGGGAAAGTACTTAGGAGCGCTTGTCCCACTTGTTTTGTCTGAGGATGCTTGCTTTAATCAATCTAATCAAAGAGCAAGACTTAAAAACACATTTGTATCTGAGGAAAAGCAGATAAAACTTACCTGGAGGCATGGATAGTGTGGCTGATAGTGACCACATAACCAGCTCCACCCACATCCAAATATGGGCCCGTGAAGGTGATAAGGCCCGGGTTAGCCACAGCATGCTGGTACCTAAGCGACAAAACATACAATATCAGAGGTTTTATCAGAGATGTGAAGAGCACAGTGAGAAAAATAAGATAACTTTAGTGTGGTATTTTAAAGAGTGCAAACAAGGACTTCACAAGATTAGGTAAAAAGTAAGGGTTAACCCATTGTAAAATGTTTTGCAATGCCTTGTATTTGACAGTATTGCACAAAAATCATTTATCTCAACAGAAAGTTACTGTTTAGGTATGGGGAGAGTAAGTTTCGTCACTGTAAAAATATGAGCATTCAAAAAAAACTTGCTACTAGACTAGAAGACGAAAAGGAGATCCGAGGCACACTGACGTGAAAGCCATGATGAAGACATAGACGTGGTCGAAATGCATCACTCTGTCCCTGTAGCTCAAATAAACTTTGACTTTTATTTTAAGTCCATGTGGCTCGGATCTCCTTTTCGTCTTCTTGTAGTAAGTTTTGCCGCTTGATCCTTGAAGAGCACCTGAAGATCTGACTTTTGGCCTGACTATGCACTCACTGCTTTCTTCTTGCCTGCTACTAGACTAGTAGACAAAATAAAAAAAGTCTGAATCAAACTGATCAAACAAAACAAAGAGACCCCTGAACTACTTCATATTTTCATGCATTCACTTGTAATACTGTTTGTGTAAATGCCTCAAAAAATGTAAGTTTAACTTTTTTGGTTACAAATGTGTATTTCTAAATGTAAGTACAGTGTGCAAATAACTGCTTGATTTGTCGACTAACTGAAAAAGTACAAATAATGTTTGGTTGTTGGTACTTTTCTTCATACAGCTAAAATGAATGCACCCTCCTTGATCCTTTTATTTAAGTCAGTCAAACAATTTCAGGACAGAAAATTCTAATTAGCACTACATAAAATCACCATATTCAGGAATGTCCAATCTCCGGCCTTTAGCCAAAAAGCAATAAGTAGTCCATTTGACAGTAATTAAATCTCATCTTTTAAAGCAGAATAAGCAACTTCAACGGTAGTGCTCCCCCCACAGCTCTCTTGTGTAATTAAACTAGCCAAACTCAACATTTTTTATTTATTTTCTCATATTTACATAACTTTAGGATTGAAATAAGGCAGCAAAAACGAATCTAAACACATTTTACACAGCTAAATTAAAAAATCAAAGAGCCATGGTTTCTCAGGAGAGATATTCGAGTCGAGTATTTTCTACGAGAGACAACTGAGAAAGCAGACACGTGCTTACATATGTATTTTGCTTCAAATGCCCCAAAATACATATGTAACCACCATCACGGAGACTTACAAAGACATTTAACAAGGTGGAAAAAAGTTACTTTGTTCTGTTAAAGCAATGTCATTTTACTGTGAACCACTGATGTTTGAAAACTGAATAAATAACTTTTGGATTAACTCTAAATGAACCTATTTTATGTCCACTTTTGTATTCCCAGACTCACCTTCTAGTCTGTGCTTGAACATGCAGCTCTTGTTGAAAAAAAGTTTTGACACCCCTGATTGTTTACAAATAAAGGAAACTAAATGTTAGCTGACAAACCTTGTGTTGTTGTGTTAAATATTTCTTTTTCTGTTCTGTATTTTGTGATGCTTGCATTAGTCCAAGTGCTGGACCCACCTCTCCCATTTTAAACAAGCTGCGAAACCACAGAGCCACACTTCCCCCTTTCCCTCTTCACTTCACTCTCTCTAAAGTGAGGCTCACCATTGTCTGCGGGTGGGGTCGAAAGCTTTGTCCATGAGTGATCCGGGGTAAATCCGCAGCACCCCACTGGGCGTTGCTATGTAACGACGCACAATGTAGCAGTTGAGGCTACTCATTTCCATTAGTGTCATCCACTCATCCGTGACATGACTGGTCGCCATAACCTCGTTCCTGACAGAGGACTGTGGAGAAGGTGTGGAGAAACACAGGAACAAAGTTTAGAAACAAGATGAAAACATATGGAAACAGGTTGGAGATATGGAAAGTTTGACCATAGTGAGCCTCGACATGAATGCAGCACAGTCGTCACATTCTCCTACCCATTGTTTAATCAGTAGGGATGCATAATGTTAGGGGAGAAAAAGATGAGCAAAAATGTGTCTGGTGTTCACTAATTATAAAAAAGCAACTGAGTTTCTGCTGGATTTGAGAGATCAAAATCAAGACTATTAAGGCCACAAAATATACAATTTAAGACCACAAAACGTACAATTTAAAATCTATTTGCCAGTCGTAACCTAGTGTAGTAGTGGTTGAGACCACTTTTGAGACCGCATTTTTAAGGTTTTGGTTTGCCTCAGACTTGAGCACATTTGGACTCTGTCTTGGTCCTGAGGGTGCTTGGACTGATCCAGTTTTGGACACCAAAACCACGTTTCATTCACCTGTCCCAGGCACAGTTTGTAATAAGCACTCAACAATAAAATTATTTAGACACTGATAACTGTTTAAAATTACAAAGATGGTCTTGATTTGGTCTCAATAACTGTGGACTTGGTTTCATCTCAGTCCTGACCTATAAAAGTCTCGGTCTTGACTCTCAGTAGTCTTGGACTTGTCTAGATCTCGGGACTTGTGCTCTTAAAGGTCTTGGTCTCGTAGTCGGTCTTGACTTCTACACTATAATGACTTATAGTATTTCACAATGATGTTCTTTTCCAGAAGACTAATAAGACATGTTTTAAATTTTGCCACAATTAAGAAAATTCTAATAAATTAACAAAAAAGAACACAATGTATTCCATTTATTCCATTAACCAAATAAGTAGAAGAAACACAAACAGACCAGCTGTGTTACATTATTGAGAATATTATTGAACATTTTCTGACAAAGCTGCAGCAGTATGAAATAGATCGGTAAATCTGACAGAAATTGTTTCAATACAAAACTTTAAGAACTGTGCAAACATTTTTAAAACCCACAATGACAAATTTTCAAGGCCTTAAATTCAAACTTCTCTATTTAAGAGTTCTTGGTAGCAATTAGATAATACCCTATTTAAAAAGCAGATTTGAATTCATAAAAACAACTGTGTTACTCTACACTGCAATAAAAAATCTACAAACTAAGTAAACTGGATTTTAGTTTCTTTAGTCCTCTACTAGACGACAAAGCTCCTAAAGCCAAAACGTAGGAATGCATGTAACTCAATGAACCTCCGCAGCCTTGAAAAATCACATCTCGGTACCATTTTCATAGCACCGTCCAAGTTTGAAAGGGGTGATGAGGTCACCGGAGGGGGCCTTTAAGAACGGCCTGGGAATGAGAGCTTTGGGACAGGGGTCTGTGGATTCAACTCTAACCTCCCGTTACCCCCGAGGGACTGGAATGTACACGCACTGCCAGCCAGACTCTGGGGATTGTCCACTTCTTAAAAGAGACCTTGATTTAGCCTGAGTGATAATTAGTTTTCATATGAGAGGCCAAGATATGCTGTAGGCAAGCTGGCCAGATGTAATCACCAGCACTTGGCATTTTAAAGCAGCATTTTGGGGCGAGGAAAATTAATAAAGCATTTTTCCAATCTTCCAATGATTATATGGTATTGTGGCAATTCATCAGCAAAAATGTGTCTGTAAATAATACATTTGGCATGTACTGGCTTCATACTTCCAGTGATTGAAGTTAAATATACAGTTAAACAATATATGAAAAATATATATGTGTCTTTCTGCATTAGCTGGATTCTTTCCAATTTTACATTTTAAATACAACTACTTCTTTTGAGAGAGATTAACCTCTGATCATTACAAGAAAAGCATCCCCTTCAGAACATGAATGTAATAAGAAGCTGGGATGTTTTTGTTGTGAGCAAAGAAAATGATATTATTGAGGCTATTGTTGCAATTTGTCATTTCAATTTGTGATTTTGGTTTGTTATTTGCAGTCTTGATAAACTACATCATTATAAATTGTAGACCAAGCTAAACATACCAGTAAGTGCTACAATAAAGAACAAATAGCTACATTATTATTGCAAGTTTAGATTTCAGATGCAGGTTAAGTTTCTTTGATAATTAGAATTGACTGAAACGACGATTGTTAGTTTTGAGAGCAGGCAGAGCATCAGTGCAGCTTAGACAAACAAGAATGAACTGTTAAAATGAAAGTAGGCGACGTATCTCACAGAAATGGTCTACTGAAAATGTTTTCACAGTACCATTTGTGAGCAACTTTTCCTCTCAAAAAAGACAAACGTGCATAGAGTCAACTTAGTAGTTCATGTTAATAATCACGTTCATGTTAAAATTTTTCTTGTCGATTATGGCAATAATCATGACTGAAATTGAAATTTGATTAATTGCACAGCCTTAGGTTTAGGGTTACAGGTTACATTGAAAGTTGAGTTCAGGTCTTTAGCAAATCATTTGCTTTATCTAATCTAGACTATGTATTTAAGGCTGGGCTAGGTGTAAATCAATATCTGATTGAGATCTTAAGTCAATCCAATAGAAATGTGTTAAAAGTTAAAACCTTAAAAATTCCAATCCAGGCTTAGATGTAAAATCTCTTTCAAATAAATCCTGAAAGTGCAGAAAAATCACATTTTATTTGTGATTTTTCTATTTTATGTTGAAAAAAACACTGATCTCAATATTAAATGTTTGCATAGCTTCAAATCAACATTTGTGATGAAAGTTTCATATTTTTCTCACCCTTGTATACACTTTTATTCTTCCAGAAATAACATTTGCAACATTATCCATCTTGACATGACTCTCTCCCACCTCTGCCTCCAGTGTAAGTAAATATTAATATTCCTTTGCGTGGCTTTGAGCAAATTGTGAGCCAGGATACATGTTTGTCAAGTAAATAGAATTTAACCCAAATGACTTCTCCCTCAGGCTCTTGCCGTAAGCTGCCTCGGGTTGCCAGGTTTGCATACCTCAGGCCGGGGGTTGCCAGGTTTGCGTACCTTGAGGCCGGGTTGGCGATGAGTCTGGTGTTGTCGCTCAGGTATGCCGTGTAGTGCTCCACCATGCGCTTTGTCTCCGGCTGGCTCAAGTGTTCGTACGGAGAAGAGAAACTGCCGGCTGCCAACATCACAGTGGGAGACTCTGAGGAGGAAATGAGGGAAAGAAGTGCTGCTGGTTAAGAAATAATTAGTGACATGTTCTTTGTTTTTAGGGTTTGTCAGTGTGGGAATACATGCGAGCTGTGCAGTCAAGTCAGAAACACTGCACAGTTAGGCATTATTCTTTAACACATTTAGTAAAGTTATTCATTTGAAGTTAATCAAATTTTAACCGATAATTGCAGATAATACAGTGTTTTGTTTTTAATGCAAAGTTTGGAGAAGAGTTTTGAGAGCGTAAATTTAATGTTTGTGATAAAGACTTAAACATATTATGACAGTGTTCTCTCATCATTAGTTTGCTCAAAGTTGTATTCATTTTGTGCTTGTGACTAATCTTAGATAGACTTGCAGCTAATGTTATTTTTCTTCTCAAAATCTCAAAAAAGAAAACTGATTGTATGGTGTAACTGTTCTTTAGTGTACAAGTGACATCTTAAATACTATGAGATGTTCTAGATCGGGGCTATTCAACTTTACTTTGCAGAGAAACAAAATTTTCAGCGAGTAAAGACCTAAGGGCCGAAGATGCACAACAAGTCATAATTTATTTGGGTTCATTTGGGTCTAACATTATATCTGTTTGAACATTGTAAATGACTTTTGTGGAAAAATATAATATAAAACATATTCGGATACTGCATTAGAGCAAACTAGATATCGAGAATCAAATCAGTTAATACGAACAAATGCTTGGAAGATTGGGTTATGGGCCGGACTTCATTGGTTGGAGGGCTTGATCTGGCTCCCGGGCCAATGTAAAATAGTAATTACCCCTGTTCATGATTAACATCATCTAGTAAATAAGTCTTATTATGCCCAATAAAAGGCACAACTATAAAATCAGTTAAATACTGATCATACGACTGATACCTGCCCAGCAAAATGTCAGGGATTCAGACTGATATTCGATTAATTGATTCCAGTATCGGATCGGTGCATTCCTAATTCTGTAACTGATCTTCATGAAAAAAGGTTTTTTTACTAAATACATAGTAATGGTATGGTTTATGCTCAATAAATTAATATTGAAGCTTTTGTTTTAATAAAACTAACAAACAAAAAACACGCTAAACGCAACAAACAAATAAAAATAGTTATTACCTAGCAAGAGTTATTTTCTGTAACTATAAGACTTGATATTCTGTAAATAAAAGCTCAAGTAGATTTTGTATTTTAGGTTCATACTTTTTTCATTATCGGAATAATTCTATTATGCTATTTCATGAAGCTTATTCTCTGTAGCATTAACTTTAACATAAAACTGTTATCATGGAAGTCTTACCAACCACAAGTACAAAGTGAAAATATAATAATGCAGATTCCTAGGCTTTTCGTACCGACAGTGGCGAGCTGTTTAAAGTGCAGGCAGGAGCTGGGCTGTCCGAGCAGGTCCAGGCGATGGTAGAGCAGTTTGGAGCTCGGGGCAGTGTTTAAGTTCTTCAGCTGCTTCACCGGGATCTCAGGCTGAACGTACACGATGCACAGAATGAACGATGTGTCCTGAACCTGCGGCAAAAACAGCAGAAGACTCAGCAAAAAGACAGGACATTGACAAGTTTAGGAAAATGTAGCAAGAGTCTCACACTTATTTATAGCTCAAAATTATGCCAAATTATTATAAAAAAATATACTATGGTCATAACTTCTTTGCCTCATTGTCATTTTCAACTTTAACTAAAAACATGTCCATTAATGCCTCTCCTCTCCCTTCCCCCGGGACTTTGCTGCAAAAGAGATTGTGAATCTCAGTGGGACTTTCCTGGTTAAATAATGGTCATTACATTAAATTAAATTAACTTCACTTTATTTGTGTCCTCATTGGGGCAATTAGTTTACTAGGAAAGGAAATACAGACAGACATACACACTAGGGCTGCAACTAACGATCATTTTGGAAATCGATTAGTTGATTAGAAAAACGTCACATGTGTGTTGTTGCTTGAGGAGTTTTGGATGTGCCTATATTTACAGACAAAATTGCTTTTTATCTACACTGGGGAAAAAAAACCTAAGATTAAATTACACAATGAGGTTGTAACTGACAGAATTAAGGTTTTCACGATCTTAAAATAAGGTTTGCCAATTGAACAATCATAATTTTTTTTTTTATCTATTGTTTTGCTAAATATAGAGAAGGACAAGCATTTTCTCATTAAAAAAAGCAACAACAAAAATCTAGCTGAATAATCAGAAAACAGTATTAGTTTTTGGCAATTTCATTTGTAGAATTGTCAGAATCACTCGACTTAAGTCAACATTTACTCAAGTCAAGATCAAATTTGTATTTACTAGTAAACACAAATTTGTTTTCTTGTGTTTATTTAGGAGTGTGTGTTTTTTTCTAAATCAGTATATGTACACATCTTTTGTGTCTTTGCTTCCCAGTTGGAGTTATAAAACTCATCTCTGGGAACCTACTCAGACAAGTTAAAGATTAATCAATTACTAAATTAGTTGATGATTATTTCAATAACTGATTCATTGAAATGAATCCATTAACTGTTGCAGCCTTAATACACACATAAAAAACATTTACTGGACCTGAGAGCAGAACAAAGTATTCTTCTACAGGGCAGGTATGACAACTTGAAATGTATTTGTATCATGAGCAGCATTTAAAAACAAAACAGCGACAGGAATAAAAGAGCTCTAATATTTCGTTGGAAGAACCATATCAACGGTTACGTGCATGGAAATAAAATGGAATGTCAAAATGGAATTGTAGAAAAGCTATAGATGTAATATATTTCATTAGTCATGTATTAGGTTAGAGTTAAGAGAGGCTTTGCTCCAGGCTTTGAGCGACAGAGTAAGAACTCAAATCACATTATCAGAAGGTTGCAGACTACAAAATGCCTCTATTTTAATGGAGGAATAATTTTTGTCTATTTCTAGAGCAGATATTATTCAGGTGAAAAAACATTTAGCCATGTGTTTTTAAATCATTAATCTCATTGCTTGTACGTACAGATACCACACATTTAGTTCCAACTATAAATTTTAGGTTGGTAAAAATGACCCAAACTAGCCAAAGTAAAACTGTACTGTAAGTAAAAAGTAAAAACTTTCCAGCATGTTTGTGGTTGGTTAATGTCAAGCAAGCCCGTGTCGAATCCAGACTGGCTCCTATGACTTTACATGTGCTTCCGGGTCAAAGTTCGCAGACAGTTACATTGCACAGCACATACTCCCCAGCGTTCCCATTCCTCCAGTGTTTTTGTTAGACATCACTGCTGGTGTTTTATGAGCTCCCAATGCGTCAGGCTGAGGAACTGTTTCTACTCCACCAATAATAAATCCTGGAGCAGTTATAGTTTTGGAAAAGAAATGTTGACATAAGACAATGATTGTTCCAAGGAGTTTTGTAGGCATTTTTTTAATACTTATTGGTGATGATAGATAATAAATTTCAGTGACAGAATATTGGTACAAACAGTGCATACAGTTGGCCTACTGTTAGATTAAGCCAGAAACGAGAAACTTTGCGTGTTTTAACAAGTGTAATATAAATGTTTTGACGTAAATCTCATTCGTGACTTACCAGTTTCCAGGCGTAGCTGACATTGTATGCATCTTTGGTGTTATCCCTGAGTCTGTTCATGTGCCAGGACAGGGAAGAGTTGACTGGTACAGAGATGATCTGACTCCCAAAGGAAGGCTAAAGAGAAAAACAGTTTTATAGTGCACTTGGAGCATCTTATAACACAACTAGATCATAAACAAACACAACAACCATTGTAAAAACAAATGCAATGTGCTGAAGACTATAAAATAGATAAATGCAGCATAACGTGAAAATAATTTGGTGTTTGAAGTCAAACAAAAACTATTTTAAACTGTAGAACCGCAGTTTAAACTTAGACTAACTATTTATACAAAAAACTAACTATTTATCCACATAGAAACTCACAAATTACATATAAAAAACTAGGAGCAGGGCAAGAAAGGGCAAACAGCTTGTGTTTAAATGAGCTATGACTTAAGACACTATTAACTTGTTTGTTGTTTACCTGAGAATATTCTGTCGAACAGCCGGGAATCCTGGGATATTCTCATAGTGGATAATGTCTGTGTGCAGAGGAGGCTCTGTCATCAGGTAAGGCCGAGTCAGAGAGGGATGCATCAATGTGTAACCTGGAGGGAAAATAATCAAATCAACTTAATAAATGACAACACCCTATTGGATTAATAGCAAAAAGCCTCTCGTCAGCATAGGCTAACTTTTCATGTTATTACAATCACAAGACAAATTATAAATTACAGTTAAAAGCATATACTGTATTTGTGCATGTTTTGTGGTTAACTTCTGATCTTGAAAATTTAGTTTGTAGACTACCTAAAGCCACAGAGATGTGAGAGCAAAATTACCTTTCAACAGCTCACACAGAATAAACAGTAGATGTTGTTTACATGAAAGGTGAGGCCGACAATGCGTGTAAAAAAAAAAAGAAAAAAGCTTAATGTAAGGTGTTTGTCTTTTTGTTGTAGTACTTAACAATCTATAGTAACATTGTCAACTTAATCAGTTATATATTAACTGAAAAGAAAAGTAATTGACTATACCTATAGTGTTTTTCATGAATAGAGGAGACTATGGTGGCTCTCTAGTAGTCTTAAAACCATCGGAATTATACACATAATTGCAGTGTCATAGGAATGGAAAAATAACTGTACAGCCTAAGAAACATGTATTACAGATATTATAAATATAAGTTGTGCCAACCAGCTCTTAATTTTTAAGTATTTTAACAAATTTTACCTCATCTGTCTGTTAGAAAGTATACTAATTCATTTCCATTACAAAATCCTAATTAAACATCTCACCATGAATATTACACTGATACAATATATTACTAGCGCTTGTCGTTTTAGACTGATGTAGACTCACCTTTGTTGTCTATGAGAAAGGTGTATGAAGCCAGAGAATCTTGATAGTAGGTCACATCCTCCAAAATGTAAGCCAGATTCACGTCCACTCCAACCACGCCCAAAAGCAGGTTTCCAAAGTAACAGGGCCGGCTCACGGTCATAATAAACCCTGAAGAAAAAAAAATATTCACACATTTTGAAATATTTTCTGTAGTGTGAAAAAAAATCTGTATTTGTTGTATGTAATCTTTAGAAAAAAACAACATTGGAGCTTTATACATTGACATACAAATACATACTAACACAATACTAACTTTAGAATAAACAATGAACTAGATTTAATCAACTATTTGCTCATTATGAAGATCAATGTTATTAAACATTTGTTAAGAATCAAGTTTTATTCATGCTTTGTTAATAGTGTTTGAGGTGTAGCTGCCAAAATACTTTTGCTAAGATCATACAATTTGCTTAGATTTAAGGGACATTAAGTTTACATGAATATTATAAAATGCAGTAGTCAAAAACCTGAATTCTACAAATTAATACAATTGAAATATGCATAAAACAGGAGTTTTCTAAGGAGAATGATACCATTTATAGTGAAAAGGCACATTTATTCAGGTATAGTAAGTGCACATTTCTCACCGTCTCCCATGGGGTCCGAGTAGGGCAGGCTGAAGCGGGCCAGGTCGATCATTCGGTTGGGGAGGTTGATGTAGAAGCGTCCCACGGTGGTCTCCAGGTTACTGAGCTGATTAAGCACCATCATACTCCCCTTCACCACCGGCATCATGGACCCGCCCACCGAGCCCGACGACGACGCGGCCAAAAACCTCTCCCGGTCAAAAGTTCTGTCCATGCCGTATTTCAGAGTTCTGCTCAGCCAGGTCTCGGAGGAAGGCCAGCTCCTTCAGTCCTGTTACTCCGTCTGGAAAAGGAAGTAAGAATTTAGGGCGGATGACAGAACATGTTTGGGATTAGAAGGAAATGTTCATCTTGTTTCAAGTTATGATAAAACGTATCTCAATTTACAATCATATTAAAGTTGTCTGATTTGAAAAATGTATTAGATGCAACCCATCATTGGTTGTGAATGGAGCAAAACTAAGAATTGTGCTATAAATTCTGTAGGGAGAATTCCACTAGGTTCTTTGCTGTTGGTTCATCTGCTGTCTTTAAAGATGCACTATGCAACTTTTCCGCTGGCTGTAGCTCACCCTCTTGTCTCCTATGGTGACATTTTAAATTTGCTTACAATGTCGAAAGTATGGAATTAGCATATTTACCTTGCGTTAGTCAATATAATGTCTCAATGTTCAAAAATATCTAAAAATATATGCATTCATAAAAAATTTAAAGTTGAAATATCAGTAAATATTCTGGGCAAAGCTGATATATCTAAGAAGAAGTGGCCTGTCGTCCGTACACAGCGCATCTTTAACTCGCCAATTATTCTTGTTTGATTTCCTAACTTTCTGCTGGTTAAATCAACAATTTTCTGAAACCATTTGAAGCGGCTGTTGTGATATTAGTTTGCAGTAAGGTTAAAAAGTATTATTTAAGTGAAAGCGGTCATTTATTGTATAATCAAGAAACACATTTTTGCTTCAATTTATGTCAGACAGAAAAAATACATTGTTTACATTGGCTAAAACTTATAAAACCCACATACACATGTACATAGAAAATCTTCAACCAGCATAACTGGACTAAAATACACAAATTGTAACTGAATTGTCACTGATATAGATTTAGCAACTCAAACTTCTCTATAAATAGCTAAAATTTCTTTTCATGACAAACCTTAATAAAGCAACACAATAAAAAGACAAGAACGATACATGAGTCAACCGCCATTCACTACAAAAGCAAATTGTGAATCATTAAAGGTGTTTATGTGAGGAAGTCTGAATAAAACATAAATGTGTCTAGCTGAATGGGGAATTGTTGTTATTATGCTCGTAGAGAGGGGTTGAACAAAGGCTAAATGAATACCAGCGCGGTCATTCTTTCAGATATGTCATACATGCTCAAACTTGTGACACTATAATGAACCAAAACCCATTCATGTTCAAACCTTCACCCAACTGTCAAGTGTCAAACCCGGGCATCACGACTGCGGCTAATCTATTTCTAGTTTGCTGAAAAGATAATACAGCAACGCGACCACAGAGAGAGTTTGACTTTTCCAGTGCAGGGGTCATGTAGAGGAGAGAGAGGCGCTGAGATGGCTCCTTACAGCTGTCATTTGCCAGTGTGCAATCATTGAGTGGATTACAGCCAAATCCCTGTTTAATGCCCAGGCTTTGCTCTTGTGATCAACGCGCCAGGGCACTGATGGGAGCAGAGTCACATGACCGCACACTGTTGCCATGTCTGTTTATTAGCCAGTGCAAGGTGAAGACAAACTTGGGCTTTGGCTTCTCACTCTTATCTACTGGCAGGAGATGTAGTTACAATGGAGAAGTACACTAAACTGACTTGCCTGAGCATTATGCTAATATAAAAGCTATTCATGAACACCTCTGAGGCAGAATGGCTCAGAACAAATTTGGTGATTATTTAATTAGGCAAAAACAACAGAAAAACATGACTTTTGAACGCATTTAAAGAGGTCCTATCATGTAAAATTAATGATTCATTGATATGAACCTTGTTATAACTACATTCCCTTATCATTAGTTTACTCAAAGTTGTATTTGAATTGATTCATGATGTTTGAGTAATCTTGTATTCTTCTATAGCTCTTGCTCGAGTGTTCAAACACTTCCTGTTCTTCACTCTGCCACTAGTCTGTTTTTACGTGTT
The DNA here is from genome assembly GCA_038363315.1 of Mugilogobius chulae. Taxonomy (NCBI): domain Eukaryota; kingdom Metazoa; phylum Chordata; class Actinopteri; order Gobiiformes; family Gobiidae; genus Mugilogobius; species Mugilogobius chulae. The sequence goes on along the minus strand of CM076412.1, from coordinate 12,094,453 downwards.
ATAATTCAAAAATTAACACTCAAAGCAAGCATGTGTTGTTCAAAACTGTCCCATAGTGAATTCCAACAATACAATAAGTCATTTAAATCTGTTGCTTCTTACAGTTATTAAAGTGAAGAAGAAGATGCTTAGTACTCCTGCAGTTTTAAACCGGAAGTCACTGAGCTGTTTCTATTTTAAGCTGTTTTAGGTCAATTTGGAGTTTCACAGTGGACAAAATGTAAATTGCTGATCTACATATGTTCTAGTTTATGACTAAAGAGTTGGAAAAACACAATAGGCTCCTTTAACAAAGATGAGAAATGTGAAACAATGGGTTTTTAAGTTCACAGGAAGAGCAAACACCTCATAAACTATATTATAAAACACAAATTAAAACAAAAGTGTACATATTTCACCATAAAATGTATAAATATATTTGTTTGTAGCAAAGAGAAAAAAAGAGTATCCAAGCAGCGTCTGATTTGCAGTTATTTATCAACTACAGCAAACTGATACACCTATCAATCTAGTTTGAGCCATCTTGACGGTTAACTAAATAAATACATTGGTTAGGCCAACACTGATTTGAAAAGATTCATTCATTATTTTTCTGAGAAAAAAACTTTATGTTGTCATGCTCTGAAATAAAAAAAAATTACAAGAAACATTTTTTTTTTTTTGCCTTTTTTTATTGCATGCTCAATATTTGTATCCTCTAATGTTCAGAGTTGAGGATAGTTTTGTTGTATTTGATGGATTTGCTCTGAACATTCTAGTCTTCAGTCTAAGTGAACACTTTTCCTGCGCTGTGATGGGGAAGTCAGTGGGTTCAGGCTCTGGCCTCTCGATGTCAGTGAGAACATTTTCTAACTATGGTCTGGTCACAGGAGGCTGGCTGATCCGAATATAACGAGGCTTCAAATTGTGGAACTCTCTTGTCTGATCTTTCTGCTCCAGCGAGATTTGTGGCTCTCTGCTTTTACCTCTACCTTCTCCAGATCCTTTTTCACACTCTGGACTTTTTCCAGCTGCGTTAGGCTCTGGTAGACCTCTGTCGAAGTTTGTTGCTCCTCTTGAAGGCCAACAATCTTCTTGTTCACGTTGCAGATGGTCAAACCTTCTCCCTTCAAGCTCTCGCTCACTTCTTGGTTCCTCGGATTCTCGTTTCATCCTGCCTCTCTGTCTCCTCTTCAATAGACTTTTTGCAAGCCTCTTTCAAAGCCTGCATTTCTTCCTTAACATATTGGTTCATCTCCTCCAGAACTCCACTAAGCATATCTTTTTTCTTTTTCTTTCTCACTCACATCTTGGGGCCCTGCTTTCTCCTTTCCCCCCTGACTCTCGACCTCTTCCTTTTTGCAAACCTCCGTCGAAGTTTTGATTTCCTCTTGAAGTTCACAATCTTCTGGTTAAGGAAGCCAACAGTCTCATCTTTTTTTTCAGAGCCTCAAACAATGCCTGGTTTGTCTGTTTTTCCTTCTTAATCATCTCAGCCATGATTTGTCGATCCTCCACAGACCTCTCATAAGCATCCTTCATAGCCTTGATGTTCTCAGCTTCTTCCTGGGTAGCTTCCAAAAACTTTCTGCTGGCGTCCATCACAGTTTGAACCTCCTCTTGAAGGCTTGCATTCTTCTGGGTTAGGAAGGTAATAGTTGCATCTTTGTATTTTAAAGTCTCGTGAAGTGTTTCGTTCATCTCCTCTTTGTCTTTGATCAGCTTAGACCAGATGTGTGCCTCTTCCATAGACTTTTCAAGTACTTCTTTCAAAGCCTGGATGTTTGCATGTTGTTCCTGCTTCTCTTGCAGAAGCTTCATACAGGCCTCTGTCAGAGTTCGGGTCTCCTCTTCAAGGCTTGCGGTCTTCTCATTTAAGTGATAAATAGTTTCATCTTTGCATTTAAGAGTCTCGTGCAAAGTCTGGTTCGTCTCCTTGTTGTTCTTGTTTAACTCAGACAAGATTTCTGCATTTTCCACAGCCTTTTCGTAAGCTTCCTTCAAAGCTTGAATGTACTCAAGCTGTTCCTGGTTGTCTTGCATAAACTTTTTGCTGGCTTCCATCTGAGCTTGGTTTTCTTCTTCAAGGCTCTCAATCTTCTGGTTTAGGTGGTCAATAGTCGTATCTTTGAATTTTACAGTCTCCCGCAATGTTTGGTTCATCTCTTTTTCCTCCTTATTAATCTCTGCCAGCATTTGTGCATTTTTCACTGACCTTTCACATAGCTCCTTCATAGCCTGCATGTCCTCAAGATGCCCCTGGTTCTGTTCCTGAATCTTTACCATGGCTGTGGACAGATTTATCTCTAGATGTTTTTTCTCTTCTTCTTTAAGCTTGAGCAGCTGCAGAAGGGAATTCATCTGGTCCTCCATGTTTGCTACAGCTTTTGCAACAGCCTGGAAATCCACCTCGATTTTTTTTTCTCAGCCTGGTACTGAGAAATTTGACTCTCCAAGCTGCACACATTTTTCTCTTTTTCTTCAAGCCCATCTGACAGAGCTTGTATCTGCTCTCGGAGTGCTCTGTTTTTTTCTTGTTCCTCCTTAAGCTCTTCCTGAACCAACTCAACTCGATTCAAAACTATACCGATCTCTTGCGTTTGCTCAACAAGGCTTGATTTTGTCTGAACCAGTTCTCCGCTTAAGGCGGCGATCTCTGTATCCTTCTGGTGGACTTCTTCTTGCAGGGCTTTTTTGCTATTCTCCAAGTCCTGATTTTGTAGTTCAAGTTTTGCCTGGATGTTTCTGGATGCCTTGGAAGCCTCCTCTTTTTCTTTCTGTAGTTTGGAGACCTGCTGATTGTTGATTATCATCAGGCCTCCAATCATGTCCTTAACACACTGCAGAACCATATGTTTTTCTTCCTTGTGACTGAGCAGGTTCTCTTGGAGCTCTTGGAGCTCTTTTTCTTTCTCGCTCAACGCATTTTTCCTGCTTCCCTGCTCTGCTCTAATTCTGTCCGTAGGCTTGCAGTTGTTTTGGCCATTTCCTCTTCTCTTAACTTGGAAGTGTTCGTGGCCTCCAGCAGGGCTTCTCGTAGAGCTTTTTCTGAGGCGGCTCGCTCCTCTTTCTCCTTCTGTAAGTCATTTTGCAGAGCCTGGTTTGCCTCGTCTGCAGTACACAGTTGACCTCTCAGTTCTTTCACTAAGATGGCGTTTTTTCTGAAGAATTTCATCTCTAAAACGTCTTTTTTTCTTACAATTACAACAACAAAGTCTAAAATATCACGTTTTCGGGAGCTGTGCTAACAAGCTGCTTCTCGCTTGACGTCCAAGTGGGTTGTGAGCTGTGGAGCCACAGATTCTTAGTAAGTCTGCCTGGTAAGTGATGTCACAAAGCTGAAAGTTGGTTACTGCAACGATAGAACTCAGACAAAATGTCGCCACGGAGACTCAGAGAAAAATGCCATCATTGCTCTGGTCTCATTAGGTTCTAGGACTTGAGGCAACCTGGGGCCTGTTGTCGTGGCAGCTGCAGCGGCCATTTTGTGCAGGGGGAAGCAGCAAACTTTTAATTGAAAATAGCGCAAAAACAAGGTCCTATGATTGATAGATAAACTATTATAACTTTATATATATACTGTATTTGTTGCTAAGTCTATTTTAAAATTATTATCTTGTTTGTATGCATGTTTCTATTTTCCTGCTGTTCTTAAACTGTGGGTTGCAACATTGGAATTTCCCCATCGTGGGACAAATAAAGGATATCTTATCTTAAATCAGACGTGCCTCGGATACTCCTTTTTTTCTCTTTGCTAGAGACTTTGATGCCCGCTTTGTTTCTGATGAGCACCTGAACGAGTGAGCACTCCCAGCCTTCTTCTATAATTTGTGTTGTGTTTGATTTTATGCATCTTGAAGGAATGTATGTAGAGATTTTTGTTCTGTTCATGTAAAGTCATTACCTTGTGTCCCATACTCCAGAAAATATATCAGAAATCATATTCCAGTTGTCCTAATATTTGACCACTTTGACCTTTCCCAACTGTGTAGAGTAGATTTTATTAGTCAAAAGAGTGACATTGACATGACGAAAACACACAAATTTGCACTGACGTAAGTCTCTAAAGTTATATGTGAGCTGCCATGAATTGACTGAATGCACAAAAAATAGCACTTTTCACAGTGCTGTCACAACCTCCTGTAAAACTCAGCTTGTCCCAACTTTTATTGTGAAATTCTGATAACCCTATTTTAGCTACACAAATATAGGAATGTTTTTAACCAGGTGACAGAGCTCAAAACAATTGCAAAGTGCACTTGAAGTTATTATCTTTAGTTATGCATGATTTGAAAAGTCTATAGAGAATTAAAATATTAATCGTATTAAAATGCATTCAAGGTACAAATGTTAAAAACCCTGCAGACTAGTGACTGGTGGCCTCTTTGAACAATCAGGACCTCTGGCTGGAGAAAGGAGAATTGGAAGCACACCATTACAGCGGCCCTTGAGCTGTGCACTACGTCAGCATCCAAACAAATGTTATTTTGGATATGCAATTCAAATAAACTCAAAGGGACTGCAAATTTCGGCATGCTTTTCATCATGGAGGCTTTTTAAGCTGCCAGGGTCCTCTGTCAGTCACAAACGGACCGGCTTTGAAGTCTCACTCTCCTTAGATGTACCTCATTTCCATTTACTGATGCAAAAATCATTTATATTAACAGCGGACTTTGCGAGCACAGAGGAGGTGAGTGCGTGCGTGCGGCGGGGAGGGAGCCGCGGAGGCAGATGGTTGGGCCGGGATAATAAAAGGGAATGAGGAAGCGTACACACTTGAGGCCAGCACGCAGAAACACACAACAAACAAAAGCCTTTGAGGTTGCTGGAGCACCTCTCTAGCCTGTGTGCTTTGTGCAGAAGAAATGATAGCCAACAAAAAGACTAAATAATTACTCTCTATGCTCTATATGTACTGCAATGACTGTAATTAAGAGATATTGTGTCACTAATTAGGTTATTGGTTCAACGTAATAACAAAATTAAGTACAACCTTTAAAATAAGACTTTTTTCCTTTCACATACAAAAACAACTTGATTTGTTAATTTGAATAGAAAAGGCAAGCTAAAAATTGCTAAAGGATTCGTATTTTCTGTCACTATGTACATTAACAAAATCAGAATAGAGAATCTGCTGTATTTGCAAGACAAAGCATGATGTGTCGGAATGAATGTTAAAACAACTTAACTTGTTTTCAGGTTGGAACTTTTTGTATAATGTGTGTTTTTACAAGTAACCACTGGCATCAATTTTCTAATAATTTCAGAAATCAAATACTTTTTAGATTGCTTTAATTTAAACCTTTTGGATACAGAACCTGATCCTCATGAGATAAAATAATAAGTGGACTATGAACTGATCAAACTTTGTAGAAAAAAGGTTAGGCCCAGATTTATTCATTTCTTTTCTAGTGCTTCATGCTGTTAGGGTGACTGAAACCTACTAGAGCCTACTCCAGTGACTTTGGGCCTTAGGTGGGGGCACAACCAGGACCGTGGCCAACTCTTTGCATGGTTAGACCAGATTGATTGCAAATATTTGAAGTTTTTCTGCTTGGAAAAGTATCTAAACTTTCTTCAAACTATATTGTGACTTCTATTATGCCTTCCAAGTTTCTGATGAATAGTCTACTTCAGATAATTGACTTCTGGAGAAAATCTTAAGTAAGTTTTTGTTTTATGTTGATATTTTCTTGGTCTTAAGACTGGTCTGGGTAATGTATTTTTTAAGGTCTTGGTCTTGTCATGGACTCAAGCCCGTTTGGACTCTGTCTTGTCTGGGTCTTAGAGGTGCTTGGACTCGATTTTGTCTTAGACTCGGCACATTGGGACTCAGTCTGCATAAAATTACAAGTTATCTTGATTTGGTCTCGATGGACCGCTGTCTTGGTCTCACCTTGGTCTCGAAGTATAAAAGTCTCAGTCTTGGGACTGTGTGGTCTCCGAAAGGTCTTGGTTTTGATTAGTGTGGTCTTAACTACTACACTAATGTTCAGTAACCATCCCACTTTGTTCTATGGTAACTTTAGATATCCAATAATCAGTGCACACATTATAAAATGTTAACTAACCGTTCATGAGAGCGTAGGTGAGGATCATGACGGAGTTGTTGAGGAGTCTGTTTTCTTCTCTGACCACACTGAGAGTAGCCTTCTTCTCCTTCTCCGACGACTCCCGCGACGTGATGCCCGAGGACAGGTAGATGATCACCATATCTGTGGCCGTCACTGAATTGAACACTTGAAAAGAAAAAATACATACATAAATTTAAATGTTTTGTGTTTATTGGTATTATAAAAGGCCAACTGAAAAACTATATGGACAATTTTAAGTATTAGATAAAGCGTCTTACTTGTGGGGTGCTTGGTCAGACTGGTGGTATTTCGGAGCAGTTGAAAAGCCTTCTGGAAACCTGCTGCGTGCTTTGTGAACCCGTCAGACGCCTTTATATTTGAGATGAAGGTGCCCATTTTCCTCTTGGTCTCGCTGGTGGCTGGAGAGAGCAGGGACTTGTAGCACTGGTCCAGAGAACAGGAACGCACTGTGTCTGCCACTGACAAAATAGAAACCTGAAAAGAAAAAGAGGATACTTGAGTGAAACATTGTTGACAGAATCTTGTCCTTAATTTTACGTTCTAGAATGTGATGATGTCCATGATAACATTGTATTTTGTTATTAATCGTCTAAAACAGTCTCAAACCTTCTGTTCTAGTGTGTGCTTAATGTAATAGATATTTTATTCACATTTTTGATCGTCCTAAAGACATTTGTTAGTTAATAATACTGTGACAATGGTGTATTCCTGCTCAAGACATGATTTTCTCCTAATTTGACTTGAAGTAGTTGAATTTTAGGTCCAGTTTCGATGAGGTTGTACTCTGAAAGCCAAATCTTTTCTTTGGTGGTACTTGTAAAAAGTTTGAGAATTCCTGTATGTGCAAAAAAATACAAGTATCAAATCTTTTAATGGGGAAACTGCCAAGTTCCCACAAAGAGAAAGTAATTACGATAGGGTTTCTTCACATCACAATAATCAAAATGCCCATATCTAAAATTAATTAATTAATTAATTAAGTTTTTTGCTGTAATACAAAAACTCTAACAAGTCTAGTCTTAAAGATGAGGTAGCTGACTTTTAGTGAAGTACTAAAGCTTGTGTTTTCCACTAAAAAGTCTATGGTAAATGCAGCACTCTGAATAAATGAGAACTGAAATGAATAATAAAGTATTTTAGATCTAATCAGGAGTCGAGAGCTTTGCTCTGATTGGTTGAGCTTGGGAGGTCTTCTACAGTTTGATTTTGCTGTTTGCAAAAGGAGATTTTTAAGCCTTAATTGCAACCAAAATAAATACATCTCGATATTAATCGTGTAGAGGGATTTATGAGAGGAAGTTGTCAGATTTAAAACCTAAATTGAGCTTGCAAAGTGAAATTTAGCTACCCCAACTTTACTAGAAATCACCAGATTGAAAGTGCTTTAGATATTTCATCCTAAAGAATGTTTGTAATATGAAAAACTTTTGTCTCTTGCCCACCTTCTGAACTTACACTTCAACACAATCTACAACATGGAAACTCGGAGTGTAATCTATCTAAAAACTAGATTCAAAGAACTCATTCATTTCATAAAGCTTATTCCCTTTTGGGGTTGCGGATGACAGGAGCTTATCCTAGTGACTTTGGGTTAGCACATAGAGACAGACAATCATTTACTCTTTCAATTATTCACTAGGGAAATTTACAGTGTTGTCAGTACCTATACATGCATGTTTTTGAACGGTGGGATGAAGCAGGAAAAGCCTATAGTGAGAACCTATAGTAACATGAGGAGAACATGCAAACTCCACCCAGAGAGATCATGAGATGTTAATTTGGTAAAACTTGAGAGTCAAACTCCTTATTGGGAAGAAAGACCTCTAACCACTCTGCTACCGTGCACCCATTGTGGTTAACTTTACAATTAAATTCCTTGGAATACTTCAGTCATAATCAACATTTACAAGCACATTCGATAGCTAAAAGAGACAATTTTTATCAATTTTTATCTTACCTTGTCATGCTCGTCGATGGAGTTCAGGATGACCAGCGCAGAGTCTTTGGCGATCTGTAGCTGTGTTTCGGTAACTGAGGCTCCATGATCCACCATCACCACGATGTGTTTGGACTGAGGCCGGACCGCAGAAACATACACAGGCCTGCAAAGACACAACACAGTGTAAACTCACCACCCGCTGTCATGGAATCACCACATTAACCAACTGAACATGTCAAATAAACGGGCATAAGAAGGTTTGTTGTTTGGAAATTGAGCCTACGTGTTGTTCATTAATCTAAATACGCCTGAGGGCAGTGTCACAGCTGCAGCAGTCAAACAGACAGGTCTCCCTCTCCCAAGACACCTCCACTTTGTGAGAACAGTTTTTTAATGTTGCTACTAAAGTGTTAAAGGGCCTATATTACATTAAGTTTTTTGTATTAATTTTACTGTTGTTTCTTCATCAAAAGCAAACCTACAGCCGTGTTTTGCTTTGTTCACTTATTTGACACAAAGGTTCTAAATATTTAGATTGAGTTCTTTTTTCAGCCTGAAAACACGTCTTTCCACCTTGTTATGTCATGAAGTGCTAACACGGGAAGTGCTTCTATGTGTTTTTAAGCTCCACACACCTTCATCACAATAATATGAACATTTTCAACCTTGGATTTTCCCATCTTTGAAGCTACAGCTGCTGTTCTGGCCTCATTTACAGTGCTTTCCTTGTCTGTTTGATGGACTATAACGAAAACTGTTGCTAGGTTAAAACTAACACATGATGACATCACAAGGTGGAACGAAGCTTTTTGAGCTTTGGAAATGTAAAAAACAGGATTATGTCAAGATTTGTGAATGGAACAAAACATGACTCTGGGTGTGTTTATTATGAGTAAACAACATAACAAAATGGCTAACAACTTACTTGAGTCCGTTTTATGTAATATAGGAACTGTAAAAGTGATTTCTACAAAAAAAAAAAGTCTCAGTAGTAAATAAAGGCTTAATAACAATATGATTTGGTGTAGTTAGTGTTCTCTTTGATTTGATTGTATTTTCAATAGAAATGAACACATAGTTTTATTAAAATGTTTATGTGATAAGACCATTTTCATTCATTATCTACCGCTTGTTTTCATTGGGCTGCAAGTGACTGGAACCTATCCCATTGACTTTGGGCCTTAGGTGGGGGAACACTCTAGACATTGGCCAAGAGTTAAACAGACAACTATTCACTTCTCGCATTCTTCAGAATTTACAGTGATGCCCAATTAACCTTAACATGCTATGCATGTTTTTGGAAGTGAGAGAAAGGCCAAAGTACTTGAAGAAAGCCACGGGGTGAACATGCAAACGTCACGCATTTTAATTTTAGGAAATGAAACAGTCCTTGTTTTTACATTTTAAGCATGATGTAAAGTATCAAAACTAAAATAGATTTGAAGAATTAACTATGACTACACTTACACACAATAATGAATATCTGTTTATTGCTTAAATAAGGAAAAAGTAACTCTAAAAACTCAATACAGATATAAATGAGTGTTTCATTTCATTCTCATTTTTGTTTATTTATTGCAGGTTATGCTTTTTTAACAATAACGTGCATTTACAAATTAGTTATCCTAAAGATAAAGCAAAAGCAATAACATTTTCTTTACAAATAGTCTCATAAAACATGATTATTTGAACACCAAACTTGTTATGGAATGTGTCCCACTCTTTCCACAACGTACAGTACATCGCTAAAAAGGAGTATCTGTGTGTGGTCTGTTAAGAAGAACAATAGCACTGATGTACTTACAAAGACTTATTCAAACTTCAAGCTCAACCCTGTTTCTCTGATGGCTACAGGCCAGACAACTGACTGGACCGAGAGGGAAGGAAGCCAAAACACATACAACCAATGCAAATGACCCAAAAACCGGGCAGTTAGGAAAAAACAAAAGATACATGAAGAAAAGAGGGAAGAAGAAGAGATGTCATTCAGCAGTGGTGGTAAAAAAACCACAACACTGAAGGTGTGAAATACCATCGGCTTTAGTGGCACGGCAGCACATTCCTGCCCGGGACATGTGTGGTCTGTGTGAAGGCGCCATGCCACCAACCTGCCCCTGACACCCTCCCCCTTCGCAGCTGGGGCAGGGGTCATAAGGGTAACGTTCTGAGAATAAGAAGTGTGTCATGTACAGTATATAAGGAACGCTATTTACTATGAGAGCAATTTGCAAAAAGAAAAGACTTCCATTTTTGAAGAACCATAATTGTATTGTCAAATAACATATTCTGTTTGTTTGTTTTTTACTAAAAACTATTTCTAAAGAATAGATCTGTGAAAATACAAATAAAAATGTGATTATTGTAATAGTTTCTCAGTTCATGATTTAGCCTTTTTGTCAGACACAATTTGTACCAAGACACAGTAGCTCAAGGATGTCAAAAACAAATGAAGCTGGGGCCAAGTTGGTTGAGGGCTGGAATTAAAATATGTACCGGTAATTGTATATTCAAATATGGCTACTGGCTATGTAAAGCTAATCCTTAGATATAACACATTTACTGCATGTTCAAATTTTTAGTGTAACTATTTACACTACGTTGCATTATAGAATACTGTACAGACTGTCATTCCAAGAAAATATTAGACAAATTGTATATTTGGCACATTAATTCTGACTATCCACTCCATACCAAAGACGGTTTGGTATATGGGGTGTATATCCCAAACCGTGTACCTAATTACTTGTATGACAAATGTGGTCTCGCCAGTGCATTCTGGGACTTGTAGTTCCAATTTTTACATGCTTTTTTCACTTTCAATAATAATCACAAATCCTCCCTGGGGCCACATGAAATCATCTTGGGAGCAACATTTGGCCCCAGGCCCCAGTTTGACACCTCTACTGTAGAAACAGGATTAAGATATCAAATTGAGAAAAAAATCACTTTGCTGACGCAATATTAGCAGAGATTGTGGCGCTGCCAAAGAAATTGTATCTCAACTAAGAGTAAAGTTACTTCAAAATCTTTATACTCAAGTAAAACTAGGCTTATTTTTCACAATACTCTGGGACTCATTTGAAATAAAAGCATAAAAGCATATCTCCCTAATCGAATTGTAAATGGAATATTTGTCTGTAGTCTCAACTAGGTATTTTTCTCAAATTGTGCAGCCCTACAATTTACATATAGATATTGGCTACATCAAAGCAAGTATCAATGTTCAATAGGGCACATTTGGACATTTTGAGAACTGTTTTGATTGGCAGTTATCTATTCCAGAACTAGTATTGTAGCATGGAATAGTATACCAATGTCTTCAGGTAAAAAGCAATTTTGCATTATCACTTTTTGTTACTTTCATATCTAGTTTGAATATAGCTCTAGTCCAGGGGTTAAAGCAAAAAAAATTGATTTGACTGAAAATTTTTCGCAGTCCAAATTTCTGTTGCATTTTAATTGTAATAATACCGTGATATCTATATTTAAATGCAATAGGCTTGATCTTAATGGCAATTACTTTACAGCTTGGCTATAAGCCCCAGATCCTGAGATTTCTATGATAGGGAGGACATCCTTTTTGAGTAAAAAAATGTATATAGGCTAAACTCGTGCATTAAAATAGGGGGTCTGGGGGTCCTCCCCCAGAAACTTTTGCTGAAAACAGAAGTAATTTCCTGCACTTTGGTGGATTTTAGAGGAATTTATTATGCTTTTTATGGGTGCAGCTCCTGACAATGGTTTATGATATATTACTATTATTATCATTTCAGTGTGATATGTCTTTAAATTATGGTAGCTTTACAAACACAGCCTGAGTATAGATCAGGGTGTTAAACTCATTTTGACAATGCCAAATTGGCATCGTGATTGTCCTTGATGAGCCAGTTGTAATTAAATGAATCTTACTAACCTTTGACCTACAACAAATAATAGTTTCTGTATTTGATTTTTGCATTTTTATTGAAGTGACAACTACAGAATATACATCAGCATTAGGCTGAAAAATGACTGAGTCTTTTAAGTTTCAGACAAATCATTTCATTAGGTTAAGACACCCACATTACTCCTGGCACAAATATAAGATTAAAGTAAAACTTGTAGGACTTTAAGGGTCCCATAAAAGGGCCACAACTGGCCCCTGGGCCTTGTGTTTGACACATTTGGTCTAGAGTTATGTAATTAGTCCTAGTTTAATACTAGATGTTACGTTGTCTGTTAATGTTCAAGCTCTATAGCACAAACATAATGAAATGCTTGATTCTGCATTACACTATTTTTTAGTTGAGTTAAGAAACTCTTCCAAATTCTTTGGTTGCTGCAAAGATGCAACAGAGAATAAACAGGGATAAAATAATATCTGTAGACTCAATGTGAAGCAGATCTTGACTACAAAGGTTAAAATTATATTTGAAAAGTGAGGTATTTTGGGGCGCTGCTGAGCTATCAATGGAGTAGGACGTGAGTTTGAGAGCTCCTGCCAATTTCGGTTAAAATTGTTATTTTTGTGTGCTTTTTGACCACAAACGTCGTGATTTAACTTTTACTACATTTTTGGCTGGGAGAGATCGCATTCAAATGGCTGGAAAGAGTACAATTAAGACTCGCAACACTATTCAGACGCAACTGAAGCCTAGCTTACAGGCCGTGTCATCAGGTGAACAGCTAGCTGCATCAGAGTCCGGCCCAGCACAAGCTACAGAAGGTAATCCTGCCACTGACATCACAGCGCTAAAACTCGAGCTCTTGACATCGTTGAAAGATGACATCGCCGGGATTATTAAAAAAGAGTTCCAGGATGCTCTTGGACCTGCGCTGTCACCCATCAGAGCTGATTTGCAGGCCGTGCAAGCGCAGCTAGCAGCTAATAAAGTTGCTACCGATGCTACATTAGCTACATTAACAAGTACGGTAGGGGACATGGAGACTGTGCTCACTGAGTGTACTGGCGACATAACAAGCATGAAAGATACTATCGAGCACCTCACAGCAACAGTAACCAAGCTGGAAAAGAAATGTGAGGATCTAGAATCCAGATCCCGGCGCAATAATATACGTATTATTGGAGTTCCAGAGGGCCCTGATACTTCTAGCATTGCCGCTGTCGCCTCCTTGCTTAAGAAAGCCCTCGCATTGGAAAATGAGCCTCGCTTGGATCTGTCACATCGTACCCTACAGCCTAAACCCAAGCCAGGCGAGCGTCCGCGTGCTATCGTGTGCAAGCTTCACTACTACAGTGATTGTGTGGACATATTACGACGCGCGAGGGAGCGTAAGCAGATGAAGGTTGGGGATATGGCGCTGTCTATCTTCCCAGATCACACGGCCAGCGTTGCCCGGGCTCGGGCAGCATTTAACGACGTGAGGCGCCAGCTTCGTGGTATTGAGGGGGCTCGGTATGGACTACTCCACCCTGCACGACTCCGCATTACTTACAAAGGTGTCGAGAAGGAGTTCACCTCTGCAGATGTCGCTAGAGGATATGTACAAACTTTGTCTTCAGGGTAAGCCATTGCTAATGCCGCTTTTCATCGCACATTGCTGGACAATAGTTTGGATTTTGGACTCAGAGTTAAGCTTATAGAAGTGTTTTTCTCTCTTGTTTCAGTCATTTGTATTTACTGACGTTTGTATTATTATGCATAACGTTTTGCAACTTTCAACATATTTTAAAATTCAATACATTTTTTGTGTATTTTTCATTGCACATATTTAGTGTTATTTTGGCGGGAGTATCTTTTCTCGCTGTAAACCTATAATTTTTTGTTTTAATCTAACTTTTTTTTTTTTTTTTTTTGCTTTGTGTTTGTTTAATATTGTGGTGATGCTTTATTCACAGCTGTCTCAGAGTTGTTCTCATTTTGTGGGCAACGTTTATTTACCTTGTTATACACTGCTGTCTCCATTGTTCTGTTGTTGTATGGGGACTTTGGGTGGTTGTTTTGTTCTGGGGTTTTTTGGGGATGGGTCCCATCTTGGCTCTTATTGGTATTCATCAGTTTACTTTTGTTTTGTTTAAATGGCGGGCATCGCTGTAAATCCTAATTTGGCTCTGTCAGTTGCTCCACTAAGATTTATTAGTTGGAATATCAAAGGCATGGGCAATCCAATTAAAAGATCTAAAGTTTTTACACATTTGAAGCGACTTAAGCCTTCTATAGTGTTTTTGCAGGAAACCCATCTCCGAAATAAAGATCATCATAGATTGCGCTGCTCTTGGGTGAATCAAGTTTTTCATTCTGATTTCAATTCAAAAGCAAGAGGTGTGGCCATTTTGGTCAATAAAAATGTACAGTTTTCTTCTACTAATGTAATAGCTGACAAGAATGGCAGATTTATAATAGTGGCTGGTACTTTGATGCAGAAAAAGGTGCTTTTGGTCAATGTGTATGCTCCAAATTTTGATGATGCTGAATTTGCTAATCGATTATTAAGTAGTCTTCCATTTATGAATACTCATTCTGTAATTTTTGGTGGGGACCTAAACTGTGTTTTCGACCCCACTTTGGATAGATCAATTCCTCGAACTATGACTCTTTCTGCTATGGCGCAAGTGTTCTCAGATTTTATGACACATAATGGACTTGTTGACCCTTGGAGATTCAGATACCCGTCAGCTCAGAAATATTCATTTTTTTCAAAGGTACACCATTCGTATTCCAGAATTGATTATTTTTTTATTGATAGTGTTTTAAATTCATCTGTAATCTCCTCAGACTATTTAAGTATAATAATATCCGATCATGCACCATTATTGTTAGATATTCAATTTGCTTCACATAAGTCATCTCCACCTCAATGGAGGTTTAATTCTCTTCTTTTGGCAGATAAAGAATTTTGTGACTTCATTTCGAAATCTATTGATGAATTCCTCTTGTTTAATCAAAATGACACTACTTCATACTCATTATTATGGGAGACGCTTAAATCATATCTTCGAGGACAAATTATTTATTTCTGTGCTCTGTCTAAGAAAAGAATTAATTCTAGGGTCACTGAGTTAACCACTGCTATTCACGATATTGATCAAAAATATGCTGCGAATCCAACCCCTGAGCTTTATAAACACAGGATTAATTTACAAGCAGAACTTGATTTAATATCTACTAACGAGGCAGAGCGTTTGTTACTGCAGAGTCGTGGTACATATTATGAATACGGCGATAAGGCCAGCCGTTTATTGGCTCACCAGCTGAGACGTCAAGCTTCTTCTCGTATTATACCTAGTATTAAATGCAATTTGGATACTGTTTCTACAGATCCAACTGAAATTAATAATGTTTTCAAGTCTTTTTATGATTCTCTTTATACATCGGAGTCTCCTGCAGACAGTACTAAAATGAATGATTTTCTCGAATGTCTTTCTAATCCGATTATTGATTCTGACACTGCTACTCGCTTGGACTCTCCTCTCTCTCTTGTTGAAATAAAAAATTCAATTAAAGCAATGCAATCTAATAAGGCCCCTGGACCCGATGGGTTTCCGATTGAATTCTACAAGAAATTTGCTGAAAAATTGTCCCCACTACTTTTAGCTATGTTTAGTGAAGCATTAGAGAAAGGTACTTTACCGCCCACATTAACACAAGCTACTATTACTTTACTTCATAAAAAAGACAAGGATCCTACTTTATGTGGTTCTTATAGACCCTTATCATTGTAAATTCAGATGTAAAAGTGCTTGCTAAAGTCATTGCTTTAAGATTGGAGAATGTACTCCCCTTGATAATCTCTACTGAGCAAAACGGTTTTATAAAGGGACGTCAATTATTTTATAACACTCGTACACTTCTCAATATAATATATTCAAAACATTCATTTGATTCTCCTGAATTGGTGATTTCTCTCGATGCTGAAAAAGCATTCGACAGGGTGGAGTGGGAGTACTTGTTTGCAGTTTTACATAAATTTGGTTTTGGTAATCAATTAGTTTCTTGGATTCGCCTCTTATATTCATTCCCTAAAGCTAGGGTTCATACAAATATATTTACTCTGATTATTTTACTCTAGGCCGCGGGACTCGTCAAGGTTGTCCATTATCGCCGTTGCTTTTTGCTATTGCTATTGAGCCACTATCTATCACTTTGCGATCATCCCCTTACTTTAAGGGATTCATCGTAATGGGATTGATTATAAACTGTCACTATATGCAGACGATTTGCTATTATATGTATCTGATCCTTCTATCTCTATCCCATCTATTTTGAATATTTTAAAAAACTTCAGCTCATTTTCAGGGTATAAATTAAATTTAGAGAAGAGTGAGTGTTTTCCAATAAATGAGCCGCCTGTAGACTTCAACAATCAGATTTACCATTTAAACTAAGTCCCACAGGGTTTAAATATTTGGGCATAAATGTGACACGCTCTTTGCTGCTCTGCTTTCTGCGAATTTTACACCCCTTATTTCTAAAGTTAACTCTGATATTCAAAGATGGCGTAATTTGCCTCTTTCTCTAATTGGTAAGATTAACGTAGTAAAAATGAATATTTTGCCTAAATTTCTTTTTTTGTTCCAGTCGATACCTTTTTTTCTGCCCAAATCATTTTTTGACTCATTAGATAAGACTATTTGTGCTTTTATTTGGAATGGAAAGCCTCCCAGGGTTAGAAAATCTCTGTTGCAAAGTTGTAGACTGAGTGGAGGACTTGCTTTGCCAAACTTTCAAATGTATTATTGGGCAGCTCACATTCACAAAATTTGTTGTTGGTTAAAATCTGACTCCCCTTGGTGTAAACTGGAACGATTGTCTTGTAAAGGATCATCTCTTGCCGCTTTAATTTATTCTTCCATACCTACTAAACCCTCTTTGTATACAGATAATAAAGTGGTTCTTAATACACTAAAAATTTGGTACCAATTTAGACGGAGATTTAAATATTTGTCTGCTTCCACCTTCATCCCATTAACCAATAATCATTTATTTCCTCCATCGGTAACAGATTCATTTTTTTCAATTTGGTATGAGAAGGGTATCAAACAAGTCAGGGATCTATACACTTCAAATGTGTTTGCGAGTTTCACTAATTTGTCTTCCATCTATAACCTGCCTCATACTCATTTGTTTCGGTATTTTCAGGTACGCCATTTTGTCGCCAGGTGTTTTCCTTGTTTTCCTTCTATCTCTCCTATTCAGCCATGGGAAAACCTGCTTTCAAATAATCCACATCAAAGGGATTGATTTCAAAGTTATACAATTTAATTTTGTCACTTGGTGACCGATCAAGATCTAGGATTAAAAATGAATGGGAAAATGAGTTGGGAATTCATTTCAGTGAGAACCTTTGGGATGACATTATTTCTAGAATACGGTCTACTTCTACCTGTGCTCGACTTAGTCTCATACAGTTCAAAGTTGTACACAGAGTGCATTTTTCAAAGTCGAGGCTCTCTGAGATTTACCCTGAAACCGAAGATAAATGTGATAAATGCAAGGGCTCTCATTGTCATCTTAGCCATATGTTTTTTCTTTGCCCTGATTTGTTCCATTTTTGGTCTAACTATTTTACTACTATGTCAGCGGTTCTTGGGGTAAATCTACAGTCTTCTCCTCTGATTGCCATATTTGGGATCGTTGACCCCTCACTTGCATTCACTGCTACTCAAAAACATATTATAGCTTTTACATCTTTGATTGCACGTCGACGTTTATTGTTACACTGGAAATCTGATAGATATCCTTCTATTTCACTATGGCTTAAAGATATGATGTTTTTTTTGAAATTGGAGAAAATTAAACATACATTAAGAGGGCACACTGACAGATTTTCCAGATATGGCAATGTTTTATTCTTATTTTTCAAATTTGCAACTATTGCCAGGTTGAGCGGTATGCCTACTGGTATGCATTGTAACTGAATATTGTGTGTTGTTTAGAGCTGGAGATGGGAAGGGTTTGGGTGGGAGTGTTTTTATTTACTGTTCTTAATAATAATAATTTTTTATGTTGTACTTGCACATCTGTATGTATATTTTATAGTTGACTTATAATGCGGTACATTATACAAAAAAATAAAAAAAAAAAAAAAAAACATGCAATTGTTATGTTTTACTATTGTAATTGTGCCAGTTAATTTCAATAAAAATACATTGGAAAAAAAAAAAAAAAAAACATCATTGCGCACAACCAGCCTGTACCAATGGACGGTAATTTGATATATCGTAATATTGAGCATTTTAACTTACGCAATGCACCTTTAAGCTATGAGATTTTTTTATTGATTTAAGAAAAAGTATAAATATATTTGCATAAAGCTCAATGCGGAGCAAAGAACAAAACTCATTACAGATTTATTAACAAAATCTTTAAGCAATATTGTCCCTAAGTGACTCATATAAATCTTAAGCGGGATACGCCACCTGCTTGTCATCTTCTGATTGGCTGCTCAGAATACAGCTCCATCTGGCTTAGATGTTCTTGGCAGGTGTGTGTTTGTGTGCATAGCTACCACACACACTTTGTAGATATTTAATTTGTGTTTTGCATTGCTAACAGACACGACAAAAACTGCTGTCAAGAATACTGTTTTTTAGTTTCACATACACTCAGTATTGTAACTAAGGTACAGGATAATTTTGAAACACTGATGTAGTGATCATCAGTTAGATTTTCCAGGGGCCAGATTTTTGAGAGCCGGTAATGTCTCATAACCACCAGAACAAGGAATAAACACAACAGGAGACTAAATTAGAATACATTGACCTAAGGTACACTTCAACAAGACAAGTCTAGACCAGGCTTGACCAATCACCAAAGCAGAACTAAGCCATGACTACACAAGTCTTACAAATAAATACAGTAACATTACAATACCTTGTTCATCTCATGATAAACTTACTGTAGAGCAACTGCCACAATAACAGCACTAACTTTACTCTTTAGTGCACCAAGACACCACCAGACTTCATAACACACAGAGCACTGGGAGCATGCGGCCCTAAATAACCAATTAGCCTTTATTTACCGCTTCTGCAGTGCTACATCGTTTGTGCTTTTACAGAGCAATGTTTCCAGATGAACCGGGGTCCTGTAGCTTGCCATAAACAGCGGCAGAGCTGCTGAAAAATAGCACAAAGCATTTCGAGAACGTCACTGATGCAATGTGTTTACATTTTAATGCTTTTATCACGGGAAAACGGGCAGCGGACAAAACTAAATTTTCGAAGGGCCAGATTTAGCCCACAGGGCACGAAATGCCAATCACTGCACAAAAATATTACAAAAATAGCTTACGTTTATGAAACAAACCTAACTTTAATTTCATATTTGATTAGCATATTTTGATTCTCAGCACTTTCTGCTTCTACACTACTTCTTGGATCAAAGCCAGTGAGGCTAAACACACGTCCAGAGACTAACTCCGCCCACAACTGAACCCTAAACAGGCTCGCAAAAGTAGATGAGATGCATGGAGGCCTTTTAAGAGACGCCCAGTGGGTGTGAACAGACATTGATTGACAGCACCAAATATGAACAGCGAGCTTGGTAAATGATGAGAGTTTGTGTCGGAGCGGTCCTGGTCCTGACGTGAGATTTGCAGCGGAGGGAGCTGTACAGCAACAGCACCAAGTCTTTGCTTACTTGCACGTCAAGTTTTTTTTTTATATTTACTTTGCAAAACATACGTATGAATCATTTGCTTTTTTCTACATAAGCGCAGGAGCCTATTATGTGAGTATTTTCTAAAAATGAAAACCGAAAATGAAAAACACAGGCACGAGTTTCAAACCAGCGCATTGTTGAACTAGTGGTGGCACAACGCGCCACTTACTCCACAAGCTGAGCCAAATGACTCCAACTCTCCGCAGCAGCGCTGTCAGAGGGAGGAGCTTAGATAATCCTTCTGGGCAGCTTGCCTGCCGCGTCAACTCACTGTGACGTCAGCGAGTACTGAAAATGCACTGACAGTGTTTGTCCATCAGTACAGCCGTGGTTTTTCAACACATAACTGCAAAATGAGCGAGTTTGCACAAAAATGTCCAAAAAAGCATGGAAACAGTAGATAATTGAATTTTGACCTCATATACACAGTCTGACAGTGAAAAAAGTTGATTCCGACTTTATTTTCTCTTTAAAAACAAAATTTTAAATCCAAATATAATGTTGATTTCAAAGTCACCTCTAACTTCTAAACCTTAATCCAACATTAAACAGCAAACATTGTATTTCCGGCCATCAAACTCTCTTTTTTTTAAACCCCTTTTAATTAGAACAATTAAGCTTAAGGGTTGCCAGGTAATAAGTGGATTTTCTGCTCTGAGGAACTGGATCACAAACACTCCTTATATGCTTGTGCCTTGGTTACAGAAGATGTTACTTTCATTAATCCAGTGACATTTACTTCAGCAGCTTTTTATTTCTACAGTGAGAAATTCAAAAAATACCCCCTAATTTTTATTTATATATATTTTTTTCTCTTGAATTAATAATGCTGCTGTACAAATAAATACCCAAACCACACAAATAATAAATTATATGTCTGCAAATCTACATTCATTAAATAAATGTTTTTCTCATTTGCATAGTAAAGGATGTTTGATATTGCCCTTCATCAAATTGTGTTTGATTTAAAGTTGTTGTGTTTTAAGACTGACTCCTGGGCCCAGTGTTTGTCCCATTGTCTGGGTGGATTTCCCACTGACTCTCCATTGTTACACCAAAACATTAACTTGGCCAGCCAGATGGTTTATCTCGCGATATTTGTGAATTCACAAACACGAGATAAACCATATGGCCTTCCTGACGCCCAAATGGTTTGGAGTCCGAACCAGCGGTGTTTCGGAGTTGTCAAGACGGCTGTTAGCGCCTCGGTGCTATCCCTACCCTACATTCAAGCTAAACAAAGATGGCGACTCTGGTGGATGTACGTGTTTCTGCTGCATTTGATGCGGTTTTAGCAGAAATACGGAGTAATTTTTTTTTGAAAGAAGAGCCGTGTGTGTGACACGTATTTGTAAGGTAGGCCCCACACCCAGTCAGCTCGAAGTATTTCACTAAACGCCCCGCCTTTTCTCCAACGCTTTCAGCGAGTCAAGTCCCAGATGGATATAGTGAGAACTCAGATAGGAGTTCAACACACATCCATCTGGCATGAGCAAGGTTACCAAAACATGCATGTTAGGGAAAACTCTCCAGCTACGATAGTGTCGGCCAAGAATCTCATTGTGAAGCTCAGTGCTTCTGAGGTGATGCCCCAGTCAGTGCCTTTGAAGGATGGGTCATATGCAAAGGACCAATAAAGGGAAAATAAAGTGTTCCCCTAAGTCTTACATAAGAGGATCATAGTGCTCTTCTATAGGGCCACCATAGAGTCCATCCTGCGGTATGGAATTACCTGCTGGTTCGGAAACTTGAGTGTAAGATCTAAAAACAGGTTTCTGGACTGGTTAGAACAGCATGTAAAATAGTTGGGGCATCTTTGTTATCCCCCACAACAGTTATTTGAAGAATCTGCCGGAAGTCAGGCCCACAGGATTTTATTGGACCCAACCCTGAATTTTCATTGATGCATCAGGGCTTAGATATCTGACTTTTTTGTGCAAGCACAACAGATACAAGAATTCTTTCGTACCTGTGTCTGTGGAACTTGTTAATGAGGAAATTGAGACCAGTCAAAGGAGGAGAAGACTTTTGTAACCACTGTATATTTCTTATTGTGATCTTGGTGTTATGTTGTAATTGTTTTGTGTATGTGTTTATCATGAGCAGCTCACACCTCTGTTTCAAAAAAGACAAATAAAGTAAACTAAACTAAACTAAATACTTTATCTCTTCATTTTCTGCAGTTGTGTTGTGGATGAGATGGACTTCTCGGGCATGGAGCTGGATGAAGCGCTGAGGAAATTTCAGGCTCACATTCGAGTCCAAGGAGAAGCTCAGAAGGTGGAACGGCTAATTGAGGCCTTCAGGTAGGTTAACCCTTTCTTAAGTGTGGAACTAATCAGAACAAAACACCACAGTCTAAGAGGAGGCAAAGAGCAGTGTACACTGTGTTCTGCCTCATTTTCTATTATGATTTGCATATTATGGTGCATTGAATAAAAATTCAAGCTAGCAGCTTCAAGTGTAAAGTATGAATGCTCCAATGAATTGCCCCTTGAGGGATAAATAAAGGTGTCTGCATTGGGGGGGGGGGGGGGGGATAGATATATATCGATATTTAAAGGTTGTCTGGAGGATTTTCAAAAATTTGTTTTTTGTCAGTCTTGGTGAAAAACAGTTGCATAGATTGTAACAGCCTTGTACTTATGCTAAACAAAAAAAGAATTATAAGAATATATAAAACTGTGGACATGATGAGACCTGTAAAACGTTGACAATAGATAACGAGGTACCTCGTTATCTATTGGCCTGTTAACCTGTCAAGCAAACACTCAGTGTTCCTCAGTAACTCATTGGCCCAGTTAGCAGTGAGGGGCGTGGCCCTGGGAGGAGAAACACGTGCATCATTTGAAAAACAACAAACAGCTGTTGGATTTGAAAAATCCTCCATACAACCTTTAATAAAACAATTCAGTATCGATTCTCTGGCTCTCAATATCGATACTCTCCCCAGCCTTTAGGGGGCAGTGCAGCGCTGTGTTTGCTGAGCCAATAGTAGAAACAAAGCCAGCGAAACAAGATAAAAAAAAAATGCTACAAGACCTCCAAAACACACTGGAAATTCTGCCAGGAATTTATAAAAGTGTGCTAAGCTGTGGAGAACGAAAAATAACCTGTGCGCATATGAATCTAATGGTGCACACTTAACAATGGGATAACTTTGTCACAAAACTGTGTTTTAAACAGAATATATTTTCTGGATCTGTGGAAAAAAAGCAACTGATGTTGACCATGTTGTTTTAAATGTTTCCCACTGTAACAAAAGCACATCACTGCCATGTCCTTACCCTAATCCCTGTTTAGAGTAGTTTTCTTATAATAAATAATTCATAATTATAATGATAAAAGTACAAAAATAAACTGTGCAACTTTGTATTGAGGTCTATTACATTGAGGATTGTTTAATCAAGTAGTTTGGTTTATAAATCTTATGTTAACATAAATTGAAGTCACAGTGATGAATATGAACATACATAATTGGTAAATTTGCAAATGTAGTTAAAAAGGCTTTGATTCGAGAAAAAAAGCTTTTTAATGTATCAAATCGAAATGCACCAAAAATATATCGAATCATATCGGACTGCACAATATCGACTCACGAATCATATTGTGAGCCAAGTATCGAGAATTGTATCAAATCGCCAAATTAGTATCGATACTCAGCCCTAGTCTGAATCTTAATGTGTTAAAACATAACTAAGAAAGAGAGAAAGAGATGAGTAAATCTTTTATAATCTAATTAAAAGAAACTGTCTTTGTATGAAAAATAGAAGGGAAAATCTACAAAGTAGACATAACCATTGATACAGAGCACGCTTTCTGCCTTAAACAGGGCATTTTACAGAATAAACTGTCTTCAAACTGTCTAAAAAAACATGAATACACCATAGCCTATAGGCTTACTATTAGGTGGTTTTAGTGTTATGCTTAATTATTCAATACTATTGTATTTTCTTATCCTTATTTATAGTTTTGGCTGCATTGTATTATAGTTCCACTCTTGTTCAAATAGTCAAGATGGTAGTAAGTGTTGTGTGACTGGAACACAGTTTGTGTAGCAGCTGCGGCACCGTGTGCTAATGCTAACTGTTTTAGCGCGTCCCTCTGGCCGTAACAACCCACTGTCCACTTTGGGGAGTGTCCAATGAGGAGAAATACAGTCCTTGCCCACTGTCCATCGCGGATGTGCGAGCTAGGAGTACAGCAATAAGCAGCTATGTTGAGCACTCACCTCGTCTAGTTCATTCTAAGTAAAGTCAAATACACGTTCATCTCCAGCTCAACAATAGATAGTCGTGGCGAGTGGAGGATCACTAGATTGAAGCATAGGATAGAGACGATAATAAGGAAACTAAGCGAAAGAAACAAGCGCATGGTTTGTATAAAAAACCCAGTGCATAATCGTGCACTCACTCAACTGCTTAGCATCTTGCTATCTGCTCACATGATTAGACTGAAGAATCACAAAGCTAATGTGTGAAGAGTATCAAAAGACTGTTGAGAGTTCTGTGAGAAGCAAAAGAATGAAATCTTGAACATGTTAAGAAAGGTACTTGCTGCTTTTCGTACCTAAAAAAGTAGTTATAGGTTTTAATTGCTTATCCTATTCCAGCAGTTCTTTGAATATTTTCCACCACACCTACACAATAACTTCCTAACTATACATTTTTATAATAAAGAGTCCGCTACTACAAAGGTCACCAAAGTCTCACTGAACTTCTAGCTTAACACAGAGAATTTAAAAAGAATCAATTTCTTAACCTGACGAATGCGTAGTGGAAAATTAGCTGCAGAGTCGATCAAGAAGTAGCATATGTAGTTTCTGTTTTGTGTGTCACAACATTTGTAGTAATTCAAAAAATATTGACTTAAGATAAATATACCACTAACCTATATTTACTTATTTGAAAAGACAGACTCTAAGTTGCGAAAGTCCTCAGCATCATTACGACGATGTGTGTACCAGCTTGTGAGGCAGGGATTATACAAATGCTAGAATTGAAATCTGGGATCTGGGGTGGAAACGTTGCACGATGTCTGGATTACACATACAGTAGCGCTGGCTACAGACAAAAACAAAGAAAAAATGATTAGTAACACAATTTTGACAGCTATGACAAATGCATACATCCTTTTACATGTCCACAAAGAAGTAGAACAAGAGTACTTGAGGTCACAAAGGAAGAAAAGCGACAGTGTGATGATTGAATGTTTTGAACAAAAGACGTTT
The DNA here is from genome assembly GCA_038363315.1 of Mugilogobius chulae. Lineage (NCBI taxonomy): Eukaryota > Metazoa > Chordata > Actinopteri > Gobiiformes > Gobiidae > Mugilogobius > Mugilogobius chulae. The sequence continues at coordinate 12,069,607 of CM076412.1, read as the reverse complement.
CTGTACAAATACTTATTTTTTATTAGCTAATTTGTTGTTACTTTCCTGCTGGGGGTTTCGGTGATTTAGAAAATAAGAAGGAATATAGTCAATATGAAAAACTCCCACCATGACTGATAAAAGTAAATACACCTGGGCATTCCCGCCACTTAATTATCATACATGACTAACACTCCGCATATGCTATCCATAAGATCTTTATGTCACAATTTTCATTTTTATAAATTATGTTCATTCTCTGCTAAGTGCAATATAGTCATGAAACATTTGAAAAATCTGCGCTGACCGACCTTCTATTTAACTATACGGGACATTCGTGAATATAGCCAAGACCTTATAGGTTCTTTGGAACATTATTAGATGGCTTCGCCTTTCATGTGTTGCCATTCCAGATCGGCATGCCGCGGGACTTTTAATAGCTTAAAATTTTATAAAGGAGTTTCACCTATATATAGTAAAATCATAGTTCTTCTACTTTATTATTTTCAGGCCAAGGTGCTGCAACCCTAGTTATCCGTCCCGAATAAAATAGACAGTTCAGGCACAATATATGTCGCCAGGCGCAAGCACAACTTGATATCAGCTGGAAACCAGATATCATTGAGCCAGATACTCCGATCCATCAAAATTTCCTGGATCGACGCCCAATATTGGCTCCTAGTATTGGATTGGTGCATCCCTAATTAGTAATAGGGCTGTAGTCCTTTAGTTGTTTAGTCGAGTACCGGTTGAGAAAGCCTTAGTCGATAGCTCCTTCGTACTGCAGCAGACTCATGTACTGTACACACCCAATGCACTTCTCTTCCAGTCCTGGTTTGTCCCGCTGTCCCTGTGCGTAAATGTGCTGCTGAGCAAAAAAAAAAAATAAAAATAAAATAAAAAATACACACTGTCTCTAGGTGTTAGTGAAATGCTTCTATAGTAACTTTTTCATCTAGAACTTTAATCTTATCTCACTTTAAATGTGACAGCAGTGCATTCCTCTTGTCCAAACCCACGTCTCACCATTTTAGGTAATCCTTATTAAATCACCTCTCAAAGTAGCAACATTGCACTTGTAAACACACACAATGTAACTGCCTATTGTCGAAAAAACAGTGGATAATTGGTCCTTAAATGAGCTCAAAATTGACAAATTTGTTCTGTTAGAGGATGAGTTTCTTCAGCAACTTTTGCTAGATTAGAATGACATTTTCTTCACTTTTAATCAAAGTTAAAAAGTTAAAGTTTGTCATTGCAGTCATACTTTTAATGTTTATTTGACTTTTGCTCTTTCTAGATTTTTCGTCATTGCTAAGAGAACCCTTTCAGTTCTTCAATTTATTCAAGTTAGATAAGCACTATGTAACTTTTTCATCAGAAATAGACTTAAATTAAATGCAAGTTAGTTTGATTTAACCACACACCAAAAGCCAATAATCAGTGATGTGACGTTCGCGAATGATCCGATTCTTTTGAACAACTCCTCATTTTGAGGAAGCAAATACAAAAACAGAGTCAGAAAGAAGACTATTTTCACTCAAATGTGCATAATGAACAAATAAAATGAATGAAAATCAAATTACTACACAACAACATGAACTAATATCAAATAAATCTCTACAAATATGCAAACTAGCAGCTAGATGTCAATATCATAATTCCCAAGTTGAATCCAAATCCTAAATCCCCACTGGCTTCTTTTCCTCCTTTCTGCTATCTTCTTTTTTATAACTTATAACTGTGATATTTACGAGCTCCATTCATCCAGTGAGGTGCAGCGAGGTTTTGTCCGAGTACAATAGGGTTCAACGGGCCCGCAGTCCGGCTCCATATTGGGTGTGTTTAAGTGATGCATGCTGGGAGATCACGGAGACAGATTAAAAGTGGATCTATGGCGCTTGGAAGTCCAGATAGAGCTGGTTTTAAAACGAATGACCTTCTAAGGCTTTTTTTTCTCTGTCCATGTAGAAGATTTTGCAGCAGCTGGATTGGTGTAGTAAAAGTTTTATAGCCTTGAGGAACCCCTTAGCTTCGCCCAAGGGGGTTATGGGTAGTGTAGGCAAGAAGCACTTCCTCCTATTCAATTAAATGCATAGCCATAAGTGGTTGGCATGAATCCCACGAGATATTCATAAATAATCAATCAACGAAAACAATAGGATTTTTATCGGAAATTCTTTCACACACACACACGTTTTGTTTTGAGCCTGTATCTTCAAAAACGCAACACACAGCGCAAGGAGAAAGTCAAGCCATTAGAAACCTTATTACTTTTTTATCAGAAACTAGAGAATAAGCTTGTAGAAATGGGAGCCGCGGAGAAATATGCCGTGCTAAAAAGGACGGAGATGTAAAGGTACAAGTACGGGGAATTGCTGAGGATGTCGAGTAATAGAAAGGATAGAAGAGCAAGTTGCTGACTAAAAAGAGAAAATTAAATGAGAATAGAACCTCGGAGGGAATAATCAATTCTTTAGCTCGAGCCGCGTGTGTGCCAGTTGCTTAAAAAGTCAAGCGCTTGGCAAGAAACTGTGTCCTCCCTCGGTAATGTCCCTGTCTGTATATATCCTCTCCACTGGCTCAAAATAAGGAACTGTGTGTAGCTGGTGTGCATTTGTGCTAGTCTACTTACCTTTTGGACTGGAAAGAGGCGCGCACTGCTAATATTGATAAATGAGAGCGCGGAGGGGTGACTCATGGGACAAAAGTCAATGCCTGGACGGTTCGGCGTGTCCTTTGTTTGTGTGTGTGTATTAAAAATAGGGCCATTTGGGTTATTCTAAGGTCTGCTATTTAGACCAGAATCTATCCGAGATATCTGTCTTTGTTATGGAAAAGGCAGAAAGTGGATTCAAATGTCTGATGGTTGGATTGTGATGTTTTTTAGCCAGCACAGTTTATTGTGTTTTGTTTGTTATACAATTCAAGGTCTGACATGTAGTTGTGAAAATAAATGCTGAAACAGCCTGGTACTGACATTTATATTTTTATGTGGCATCAGTGTTTTGAACAGCAGAAACTATTGATATTTGCAAGTTAACAGTCAAGCTTTTTTATGTACAATATTTCCAGAAAGACATTAGTCTTGACCATTATTGCTGTGCAATTCAAAACATAAGACGACTCATGTATTTCCTATGTTTATCTTAACTCTCCCTATGCAAATATTTGGGAGCCGTCCAATACTCTCTAGACCAATAGCATCTAATACTTAAGATATCAAAGTTCAGTTTTTCTTGTCACCAGGGCAACTTCAGAAATATTTTAGTGAACCCCATTGTGTCCTGACCCCCAGGTTGAAAACCCCTGTTTAGTACATAAAGGCAACTCATTGAACATTACAAGTCTTTTGAATGAAGCTGCTTGTCTTTGTCATAAGTATAGTAAAACTCATCGACCAATAGATTGAATAAGATCAAATAATGGTAGTGAGAGTAGTGAGACTGTGATTGAAAACACTTTAAAGTACCGCCCGCTAGTTAATAGGTACTACTTGGTACGGGGTACTTACTGGTACTTACTGGTACTTCTGGTGTTAGTACCAGTGGTAGTTACTGGTAACTACAGTGGTAGTGTAGTGGTACTTAGAGTCACAAGTACTGGTAACTAAAGTGACAGTTACCAGTATATTTAGTATTAACTACAGTGGTAGTTCACTGTCAGTTACTATAGTAATAGTAGCTAACTATAGCTAACTAACACTGAATTGATAGCAACTAACACTGACGGGCGTATTTTAAAGTGGACAAGGTGGTACTTCACTGTCAGTTATAGCTATAGTGAAACGTCACTCCCTCAGGTTATATAGGAACCTCACAAGGTACACAACTGGGCCAAGGGAGCGTTCCCTTTAGCTCAATGCGTTTGTCAGGTTGACCGGCGCGTGGGAGACCGGGTTCGACTCCCGCTCAGGACAGGTGTAAGACCATACCGTTACACTATCAATTACTGTAGTATGACAGTGAAGTACACCTTGTCACTTTAAAGTATAGTGTAGTTAGCTATCAAGTACTGTAGTAACTGACAGTGAAGTACCACCTTGTCCACTTTAAAATACGACCCGCTTCGTGTTAGTTTAGCTATCAATTACTATAGTAACTGACAGTGAAGTACCACCTTGTCCACTTTAAAATACGACCCGCTGTCAGTGTTAGTTAGCTATCAATTACTATAGTAACTGACAGTGAAGTACCACCTTGTCCACTTTAAAGTACGACCGCTGTCAGTGTTAGTTACTATAGTAACTACAGTGAAGTACCACCTTGTCCACTTTAAAGTACGACCCCTGTCAGTGATAGTTAGCTATCAATTACTATAGTAACTGACAGTGAAGTACCACCTTGTCCACTTTAAAATACGACCCGCTGTCAGTGATAGTTAGCTATCAATTACTAAGTTACTGAGTGAAGTAAGTACCTTTGTCCACTTTAAAGTACGACCCGCTGTCAGTGTTAATTAACAGTTAATTAATGCAGTAACTACCAGTGAAGTACCACTGTATTAAACTGTACAAGAAGACCAGCTGTCAGTGTTTTTTTTTTTTTTTTGGAACTACTCCAACTTTTACTGTAATTTAGCTAGTGCTCAATACATTATTTTTACTAGTAACTATTGTTTAAAGCTCAACCAGCTGTAGTATGCAAATATTTTTGGTTTATTTGATAAACATTTTGTAAATTGTTATGTGTTTCTATATTGTGGCTGTGAGCATAATAAAGAGGTGTCTCTTTGTATTAGATTGCCCAGTGTTTGATTTTTATCATAATCTGTATTATACACATATTATTTGCAGTAATAAACTTGTTTCATAACAGTCTTTACCTTGTTTGTGTAGCATCACAAATAGAACCACCAAGTACACAATTAAGTATCACTAGAGGTACCCGTATAAGTACCACTAATTAGTACAAATGATGCCACCATAATCCCTAATTATCATTCCACAAAAGTACCAGTAACTATCACTATAATTAATACTTAACTAGCCGGTAACTGTCACTTTAGTGACCAGTACTTGACTGTAAGTACCACTACAAGTACCACTGTAGTTACTAGTAAGTACCACTGGTACTAACACCAGAAGTACCAGTAAGTACCCCGTAGTTACCTATTAACTAGTGGCGCTATTTTAGTAACTGTCAATTAAGTACTAGTAACTACCACTGTAGTTAATACTAAATATACTGGTAACTGTCACTTTAGTTACCAGTACTTGTGACTCTAAGTACCACTACAAGTACCACTGTAGTTACCAGTAACTACCACTGGTACTAACACCAGAAGTACCAGTAAGTACCAGTAAGTACCCCCGTAGTTACCTATTAACTAGCGGGCGGTACTTTAAAGTTACCGTTAATTCTTATTGATGCCATGGATTGGAAGTCGGCACAGAGACTAACCTCTTTTGTAGAGCTGCCTTGAGGACACCTATTGTTTTCTCACAAACACAACATGCATACTTCACAGACTGCACTGTTGAACTTGTATAAGACACATTATCCCATTTGCATGCATTAACTATCAAACTGATCTTATTAGCTTATGTCAATATGTTTTTCAGTTCACTGCTTTGATTAAGACACATCATCTGTGCATAAAAGTTGACATTGATTGATCAAGGCTGTTTTTGATGGTCAGGGAAGAAGTTGAGGTTTTATTCCAACTACATGGATACTGCATATTCAGCGGCAACCATCAGTCATGCCCAAGTGTCTCTCAGTTCGCTCACTCTTTCCTACAAGCTGGAGGGAATGTATCATCTTCAAATAAGGAGACATCTCATAGGAGCCCAGTGGAGTGGGTTTGAATGCAAATTGTGCTGCCTCGGAAAAAAAGCAGCCAAAAGTAATGAAAGCAGCCCACAGACATGCATCCTAACACTGAAATGCAAACTCGCTGCCCATTTGGATAATATGTGGGACAATATTTTGCATACTGATGGCTTGGGTAAAGAGGTTGGTTTTGGTAAAAATAGCTGCTGAAATATTTTGAGATGGTAATGACATTGTAACCTGTGTGGCCATTAGATGTTACTTACAGAGTTTAGCCAAAGCCGATGGGTGCAGTGGTTAAGTGTCTCTAATAAAAGCTCCAAGTGTTTTGGGCAAGTGAGAGGCGCAAAGGCCATTTACGACAAAAAAAAAACCTGCCAGTTTCACTCGGCATTCTTAAAATAGACATTTAAACAGAAGTAGTGGTACTTTTGCACAGTGTTGGGTGTATTTTTGCTTTATGGATCTTTCCCACAACCTGTCTCTCACATTAAGAGAGAAGACAAAGAAAAATGGCGGCCCAGGATTGTCTGAATATTACAAAAACCTAATCAGCTCAAATAACGTCTCCTCATTTAGCTGTACAACTTAATACTAAATAAATGTTTGCTATTTTCCTGCCATTTCTGTTGTTTGGGTTTTTTTTTGAATTTTTGTAGATAATATTTTTGTAATAATATGTGTCAAAAGTGATTTAGGTTCATATGACATAATCAGTCTCTGGCCTTCTCTTACTTTCAAGTGTTTTGTGTATTATTTGTCTCATTATCAATCTCACACATGAGATTGTTTTGATTCTGAACCTCACATGTCTCAGTGTGGATCATGTCTCTGTTAACTTTGTGACTTTGTTCCCCTCTCAGTGCCTTTGTGTTCACAATACAAACAAACAGCTTCAGGGCACGATTCAACCGAGTAAAGACCGATCTCTGCGTTCACAATACCACAATTGAATTGACTGACCCTTAAATAGACTAATCCTGAGATGCATTTTTACACAGAAAGTCTTGTGCCAAGGTTAGATAAATTGGAAATGTTGCATCATGAATATGATAATTGGTACCATGATCTTGTGATTCTGCAGAGTGAAGAATTACAACGAATGTTTTGATCAAATTTAAAGCTGTTTTCTGTATGTGCCCTTGAGACTGTAGCTTAGCTGGTCGCTCACCTCTAACCTCTAAGATGTGAAAAGATAGAAAAAATATACTTTTAGTCATTTTTTCTATTGTTTCCTTTTTTTACTTGCATTTTTGCAGTGTTACAGAATTATACATTTGTTTATTTGGATTTTTTCACTTTGTTCAGTTTTTTTTTTTTTTTTTTTGTTTGTTTGTTTGTTTTTTTTTTTTTTTATTCAGGATCTAACTGCAACCACAGCTTTACTGCTCTGTATATTTACCAATTAGATTTTAGGCAGAAATTGGATTCTGTTTTCATCTGCTTCACAAAGAGATTAGCCAAGTTTTCAATGGCTATGCATTAAAAACACAATTAAAAAAAAAAGCTATGCATAAAGTAAATCCAGGAAAATTGAATGTGCAGATGACTAAAGAATTCACCTATAGTAATTCATAAAAACTACAGTAAAGTGACCTGTAGAATGTAGTGATCATCTGAAGTCCAACAATTGGAACCAGAGACTCTTCTCTGATTTGAGACAGATACCAACCCACTCATGTTCATGACAGTGTCCAAATAATGACACACAGACATTACTTCAGTATAAGCAGCAGACTAAAGTTGCCCAGTTACTGTTACAAACGATGGCGCTGCAATCTAATAAACAAAATTTAATATGCAAAGACATGGCAGTTAGCAGCTCAGAGGTATAACCAGACTCATCCACACTGACCCTCATCTCTCTTGTATTCATCATCATTATCCAAAAGCAATATCAAAGTTGTGCAGAAAAGTTCCGTACGCGTGTCCTCACTGTAATTGTGTTGGAGTTGTTGTCTTTTGATGTGCAGGTGGTGCCTGATGGAAGGTGGACTTGATTAGACAGATGATGTGGAAGGGTGAGTTTCCCGCAGGCGTTTTTCATCTGCGTTTTCATCCAGGCTTTTATCCCAGTTGTTGTAGCGACTGTTCCACCTCAGGGCATTTGTGATGCCAGCGTGATGGGATCTGACACCTTCTATCGTCTGAATTCAACTGACGCAGCGATTGTGCTTGGACAGGTCATGGGAATGTTCATTTTTGTCCAATTTGTACATACGATATAGATTTTAAATATAAATGATGAAGAGTTTTGTTTTGCTGAATGTTGATATCATTGAGTCTGGCAGCCATATTGTGTAGGGAGTTTTACTAAAGATCACATACAAACTAATAGAAAGCTAACGTTTCTTTTACTATCTTGATAAACAAAGCTTTTCATATCTGTTCACTTATTTATGCTTCTGTTCAAACAACAAATGTGGAAAAAAAGTGAAGTAAGCATATAATGATGAATTCTTGCGAGTTTTTCAGTCACAAATTCACATTCATAATTAAGAGAAAGAATAATCAAAATTATGCTATGATTTATATGGTAAATTACTTATTTTAGTCTATTAAGTATGTGACCTTGCTTAAACATTATTTTCAATTTGAATTTTGCTGCTTTTTCACTTTCAAGATGGCCGTCGAAATTGCCACGCAACAAACCCCACCTCTCTCTTAGTCAATATAATAACAACAAAACGACATTTTTAAAGAGCCATTGTGTAACTTTCTGGAGATGTAAAGTAAAATTGTGACACCACAATCTCCGAAGAAAAACATACAATTTTCACGTTGTTTTTACGCCAATATGTAAGCTAAAATGTAAAATAACCACAAAATTTGGTTGAACAGGTAATTTTAGGTGTAAAGTTACTAAAATGTTTAGGTTTAGGGACTGGGCCTTGGGGTACTGGGCTGAATTATGACCATACAAGCACAATCAAAGCAAGTAGAAACTTTTAGTGCTACAAAATCAGCTAGATTAGCAAAAAAAAAAAAAAAAAAAAAAAAAGCTTTTAACTAAAATATTACACAGTGGGCCTTCAAAATTAGCATTCAATCTCATGTTGTAAATGTTTTGCTATGAGCCCTTCTAAGTTTTAACTTGTGCATACAAAATGTTATGTGTGAATATTAGAGTCAGTTTATGCTCCAAAACGTAGTCAAATTTGATTGCTTCGCTTCAGGCACTCTTCCCAACAGGGGCCATTTGCTTTGCATGTTGTAATTTGTTAACTGTGGATGTATAAATATTTGTATTAACCTCTTTATAATTACTACCATCATTCAATCTATTTTAAATACCGGCAGTGAAGCGTGACAAAACACTATTGTGTATTCAAAAGAGCTTAACAGTTGTAAACAATACAGTTGTAAAATGTCTTACAAGTGTTGGTGAGTTTGTCCTCTGTGATGTGGAGTTCAAGTTGTTAGCCATCATACATTTGTGTCTGAATGGTTCTAAAATAGGATGTAAATCAGGGGTGTCAAACTTAAATGGAGCTGGGGGCTGAATTGATCAAGGAAACGCATTTAAAAATGTAGGCTACTTTTGTATTGATCATTATTGTTGATGACATTGGCTATATAAAGCTTCTAGATTCATAACACCTGCACATG
>CM076412.1:11849225-12059245 GCA_038363315.1 Mugilogobius chulae | reverse complement strand
CAAAATACTTACAGCAAGATGTGCTTGTTGTGGCTATCGGCACATTGTCCTGACTGACTGACTATCCGAATCCAAGTACATCTTGAATCAAGCACAGAGAAAGAGAAATGTTAGCGCCGCAAGCGAGCTAATGCTACCTAGCCATAACTTTTCTCAACTTAAAAACAGTGCACTCAACTTTACTTCAATCTGGTCGTTGTAGCTCTCAGCATTGGCGTTGTATTCGACCATCCAAGTCCAAGTACACCTGAAATCAAGCACAGAAAAAGAGAAATTGTTAGCTTCTTTATCTAACAGCACTTTTTTTTTTCTTATTTAGCTAACGTTAATTAATCAACTCCGAGATCACTTCTGATAAACTAAAACAACTTTAGATGGCAATAATACGTATAAAGTCATATATAGTTACATCTCGGTATATACAAGTTTTCAAGTAACGGTATTACAAGTAAAATTATTGAAAATGTAAGCTAAATTGAGCTGTCTTACCGTTGCACAGAATGAGGAAGCGTTGTCTTAAAATGCGCCCTTGGAGTGATGACTCTAGGCGCTCTTCCACCACAGCGACAATGAGCCGATTTTTACTAACATAATGCGCGAATGTCTGTCGGCGACTGATCCTCTGCCATCAATGGGCCGATGGACAAAATCTGATTAACTGTCAGTTTGATTAGGAATATGTTCCGTTCTAAAGTGGAAGACAAGACTCAGGCCGTTTATCCTGTAAGTTTTCCATGAAAAATAATAAACATAGGCCTAAAGAAAATAAAAATAAATAAATAAGAAATAATATTAAGAATGTAATCAATAAATTATTATTTATTATTACAATAATAATAATAATAATATATTTGCAGGCTTGGCTCATTAACGTTTTTTGTTATTGTTCTGATTAATAATAATAATAATAATAATAATAATTACAATTAAAATAATAATAATATAATAATAATTATTATTATTATATAAAACAAGTAATTATAATAATATTTTTATTTTTATTAATAAATACATACAATTATTTGTAATATAAATACATTAAATTACCAATTTAAATTGGTGATGTTTGCAGGCTTGGCTCATTAACCTTCTGGTTGAAATAATAATAATAATAATATAATAATAATAATAATAATACCAATGATAATGATGATGCCATGAGCCTTATTGCAATAATAGTCAAAACAAGTAATTTTGATACAATTGGCCCTACTGCTGTGCTCTACTGTCGGGCCATTTCATATTCCTGTTTAATTGGCCCAAGCCCGTGGTTTGAAATCGGCCCAACACAGCGGACACACTTCTCAGCCGCGTTTGGACCCTGTGTCGGCAGGGGAGGTGCAAAGTTTAATTGGGCCGATCAATATATGCGGGAATTGGCACTACACTAGTGAAACTGGGTCGGCCCGTTCAAGAATAGAGGTAATTCAGCCGAGCCGGAGCTCAGCCGACGCTGCCGTAACTGAGCCAGAATCGCCCGAGCCTTCTTGCTACTGGGCCCACTTCTTTAAATTGTGCTATCCGACCCGCCCGACAGGCGGGCTGACCGCGGGTCCCGCGGGTTACGGGTCGACCCGCGCATCACTACCGCACTGATACACACATAGATTTCAGAGTAGTTCTTACTGCTGGTTGATTTAAATTATGACTCTCTCTTAAGGTATATTTATGATGCACCTCTGTCTCTAGAAATACATTTTGAATATTTACTGGAAGAGAGGTTTTTGATGCCTTAAACATAAGTTGTGCAGTTTTATATTATATCAAGTTGTCTTCTAAGAAAAAGATTATTTGTGCGTTCATTATAACTTTAAATACAATCCAGGTCTGCCTTAATGTGACACAAATGTGCTACTAGCTAAAAGTATGTCAAAGTAGTGTAGCTCAATTACATTTTAGAGACAGTAAGGCAGGTCACACCCCAAATATGATGCATTGCCGGCTGCCTCTATTCACTTTTTTCTGCCACACCCACTTTTCCTGGCAGTGCACTTTCGGTTTAGCTGTGGTTAGACTGTAGAATTCTGTTACATGTGACCGGTTGGGTTTTTGCCTCTCTGCATTGTGTTGTGTCCTGAGCGGGAGTCGAACCCGGGTCTCCCGCGGGGCAGTCAGCCGACAAACTCATTGAGCTAAAGGGAACGCTCCCCTTAGCTCAGATTGTTTGTGGCTTCTTATACCTGAGGGGAGTGAGTTTATCCCATACCACCACACACTTCTCCATACTGGTCCCTCGTGTGGGCCTACACCGGTTACACTCACCCCCCTAAACTCACACCACTCAGGACAATCCGGGTCACGCACCAAGTGTGACCGGTTGGGTTTTTGCCTCTCTGCGTTGTGTTGTGTCCTGAGCGGGAGTCGAACCCGGGTCTCCCGCGGGGCAGTCAGCCGACAAACTCATTGAGCTAAAGGGAACGCTCCCCTTAGCTCAGATTGTTTGTGGCTTCTTATACCTGAGGGGAGTGAGTTTATCCCATACCACCACACACTTCTCCATACTGGTCCCTCGTGTGGGCCTACACCGGTTACATACATACATTTGAGATCGTCCTGCAAGACAGACAAGCAAACATGTGAGCTACCTTAAACAGAAATAGGTGGGGCAGAACAAGGAGATACCTCAACTTGTGTCACATCTGGTGCCCGAAGAAACCAGGAAGTACATAGCATAAACATCATCAAATACTAAATTTTATTAAAAAGTGTAGACTACGTGTCATATGCAGTTTAAATGTCAGGGCCTTGAATCCCTCTTGCACATTTAACTGTCAATAGACCCCATTAGGGCCCAAGAGAATTCAAAGGTTAAATAATAAACCTTGAACTCCCAGTACAGTATTTCAAGCAAACTTTCTAAAACGTTGTTGAACTGTAAAACCCATTCTCCTTCGCTTTATATTATTCTAAAGCTATAACAGACCGGCTGTAGATCTGAACCGAGCTGAATGGAGAGTGTCAGTAACGTCATCCGCTCTTAGTCCCCGGCTGTTTGAATGTGTCTGCGGCATCAAACCCCAGCTCCGTGCATCATCAGCCTCTGCTCTGCTCAAAGGCACGCCGTCACATGAAAGAGACGCACTTCCAAGAGTTAACAGTGTGTGAAGTGTCAGTTCAAACTCTCAGCTCATCTGCGCTTTGCTAGATCATTACTCTTTGAACTGATGGGAAACCGTGGTCTTTCATATTAAGAGTTTCATGGGTGGATTATGCAAGTTTTGACCATCTTATTCTGTAAAGAGACGTTGTATACAAATATTGTCTTGAATGGCAATAGCTTCTACCCACAAAACTGGGGCATTCAGACAAGTGTTTTCTGAGTCTCAGAGCTTAGACCTTACCTTATAGACAGAACTCCAACTGTGAATTTGATGAGGAAGGACTGATAGAGCAGGTTTAGAAAAGTAGATTTAAGTGCTTTTCCATCTTCAAGGAACTCAAATTGCTTTACATCAAAGAATCACTCACTCATTAGTGTACACAGACAGGAATGGGTTAACTTTCTTGCTCAAAGGTGGCAACTGACCCTTTGCACGTGTCATTACGCCCACTTGATGGAAGGCAAAAGCGCTGTCTGTGTGCATTAAAGCAATGGAAATTTTGCAGAAAACTTGATTGTTTTTAAGTTACTTTATTTCAATTGTAAATTGTGGTTAAAATCTTGTTCGACTGGCTGCAAGCAAGCGGTTGTAAGCTTAATGTAGCTTTTTATCTTATACCTTTTGATAAAGACAGAAAAAATCTGTCAGTGCTGCAGTAAATCAAAGAACTGGAATATCCCTCCAAGTTGTCACTGATTAGCAGTGAATTCTTTATACAAGGTAAGTCAATGCTACTGTGGAAAAAAATGCAATGAATATCTGAAGCATTCATTAGCTTTTCCAAATACCTTGCTTTGTGCTTTGCCTAAAAGATGTCCTACTTGCAGAGACATCTGCTCTGAACATGCACTAGTCATTGCTTTCTTTACAAAAAATTGGAAAATCAGAGAATTTGTCAGTTTTGTGCTCCCCATAATGCTGCATTCATGCACTTCTGCCCTCTGTCATATCGCAGCCACGTGATCATGTGACGTAGTTGGAAATGGTCAATAGCAACTAAACCACCAACTTGTGGGTTCATAATGTGGCCACTCTGTTTATGTCAGGAGTGGATTTGAACCACTGAACTTGTGAGGGCAAACTGTTTAGCTGAGCTACTACTGCCAGTAAGATCATGACAATCAGCGGTTTGAAATACCAGACTTATTAGTTCTGCTATTGTGAACAAGTGTTAATGGTCTTGTTGCTGATACAAACTCGTTTAAGGTTGGGTGTCCATTGCTCAATTTTGTCCATCTGCAATATACATGTGATTGCTTTGAAAACTTTGAGTCTTGGCTTAGAATTGTGAGTGAGACACAAACTAAACAAAGACTCAACTTTGAACCACTGTACAATCAGTTGCAAGCTGTGATTGATATTAAACTCAGTTGAATGTTTATTGATTGTAGAGTGACATCTTGTCACTGTATCTACAATTGACCTTTGTCAAACTTGTAAACAACAGCGCTGCTCAAAGTAAGGCTATAACACTTCTGCCATGAACCCTATTTCTCAAATACTCTCTCATTTAGTAACCTTTACAAATACAAAAACACTGCTGTCATGTACCACTAGCCTCAGTTGAAACAGATAAAACTCTGACTTCACCACACAGAGACTAGGATCTGATAAACTTTTGTTGAAGCTACGATTGATTTTGTAAAACATTATAGCAGATTTAAAATTCCTCTCCTCTTGTGAGAAACCACCACCACAATATTACAAAGGACCAAAAAAGTGAAGTGGACACCAGGCTTAAGATCAATATTTAGGTTTTCAGCGAACAAAATGTCACAACAGCGACACGGTGGCGCAACTATCAAGCAGTTTCTGGCATTCACTCCCAGCAGACCCGAGGCCCTTTTATGTGGAGCTTGCATATTCTCCCCATGTTTATGTACGTTTCCTCTCAGTTGCCCGGTTTCCCCTTCCACTAAAAACATGTCCAGTAATGTCTCCCCTCCCAGAATTATAGATATAAATAAGCTGCAAAGCTATGATGTGATGCAAGTGTTTCTCTCACCATTGTGCTTTATGTAATTGTACATTGTCCTAATAACCTTAAGCTTAAATGAATACTATACCTGAAAAAGTATAATGGTGAAGCTTATTCTAGTCATTTCAGGTGACAACTCGCTAGTACTATTTTAGCAACTGCTACATAAACGATCAATCAAATCTCTAAACAACAATAACTTAAAACTTCAGTTCAAAGTCACTTATCATTGATTTTGATTGACAAGGTTGCATGTTTAGTAATAAAGAAAAAATGTGCTCTAATGTTTTGGACTTCAATATTTCCTCAGTTCACCCGCCCAAAGAACTACTTCAGCAATAATAAAAATATGTACATCACCTTTGAATAATTATCCAAGGTGAGCTGCTGCTTGTGAGTGATGAGAGAGCGCCGGATCCCTGAAGACTGCAGATCTGATTAATGACGGGGCAGAGCTGGAGCTGGACAGGGGCTGATGGGGGGGCAACGGGGGGCCGGAAGGGGGCGGTCGCTGGGCTCCGGGGCCACGCTCACAGCCTAAACACTGTCCAGTAGTGACTTATATTACACCAGCTGTTTGATTTACATGAGCCTCATATCTCCACACGCCTTTGATTAATGAGTGATAATTATGACCGATGGACACAGGCAGGCGGCCATTTTGAAAGATAACTCATCGCAGATTTAAGTAAGCGATAAGGCGTCAGTGTTATTGCGAGATGATGAGGATCCTCATTTGTTTTAAATTTGACGTGTCTTCTTTTTGTTGTTGTACAGATTTGCAACAGCTTCGTAAATATGGGTAAACAAGTACTAAAAATACATAAATTGTGAACATTGTGGGGCCACTGAACTTTTGACCAATAGAAAGCAAGATTACCTCCTTTTCTATTGGCCTGTTTGCATGTCAATCAAACCTACTTGGATGCTTCTTTCCTTGGAAAATCCTCAAAAGAGCAGTCTGTGTTGTGTTTTCTCAAAAAAGTTTTGACAAAATTAAATTAGAATTCATGCATGTTTGAGTAACCTTGTGTTGTCCTGTAAATGATGAGCTGATCAGAACATTTTTGTTTTCACCTACCACCTATCCCGGCCTACTCAACTAAGTTTCATAAGTCAGCAATTTTCTTTAATTTGAATTATGAGGATATAAACAGAACAGCAACAAAACAGGTTTTATGTGCAGCACTTTTGAAACTACCTTTGATTAGAAAATGGGCTTTTCAAGCAAAAGTGGTCAAAGAAAAAAACAAATAAAAATTGCAAGTCAGCAATCATAGACTAATCTGCCTTTTTTGAGTGCAGTTTGGGTCAGATCATGGAGATACTTTTAACTGATATGTTTTACCATGCCCCTTTATAGTCGACAGAGTAGATCGACCAAATTAACAAAAGTATTTGAGCAGCAGCATTGACTTTTTTTATTTGGTCCTGTCAAAATGTTAGCCAGGCTGGCACCACCTATGGAGGGATTTTTGGTGGACTACACTTTCCACTCTGCTGTGCATGCTCCATGCAGAAAGAGTTGCTGTTTGTCTGAGTAGCTGGGGAAACTTCTTTGATTAAAACAACAAAACAGGAGGAGAACTAGCTGTTTGGATTAGGTATGAACTGGTCTGATAGACGTCAGGCTTCTGAAGCTTGAGACTGTGTTTTTCTCAGAAGAAGAATAAAACTCTCACTGTCTCACTCTTGCGCAATTTATTTGCATGGCGTTTCAGTCCCTCAACCTTCTTCAGGTAACTGAGACAGTGTGCAGGAGTTTTCTTCTTCTCTACAACTCTGGCCTTGAGCCTTTTCTCCTATGCACTGTTGCTTTTTTAGGTGTGCAGAGTTTACCTTCAAGCAAGAACAGTGTTTTTTTTTTTTTTTCTCTCATTTGAATGTAACGTTTATGGATCGCAGAGTTGAATTTCACTCACAGTTGTTGGTTTAGCAGCATAACTTTTGTCGGTGATAAACTCTTGTGGTTGACTGACAACAGTGCTGGCTCGAAATGTTTCCATGGCTTCTGCATACCGGGTGGGCGTGCATCGCCTGGGCGGATAAACACATAATCCCTCTATAGAACCTCTACTTACTTTCATTTCACTCTAGCTATATCAGATATGACAGGACTACAGATGGTTTACCAAAAGCAGGAAGTATGGTCGGCCATTCAACAAACAGGAGTGAAGTGATGTGTTGGCCAAAACCAACTTTAGTTGAGATGGCAGACTTTGTAGGTTCTCCTCCTTTTACCTCATTTCAAATTTTAAATTAGACGTGATATATTCCCGTTTAATTGATAAGGTTACCTCACAGAAATGACGACACGTTTATGCTCTACTTTCTGGACTACAAAACGTCCAGAAAGCGGCAATTGGCTTAAGCAAAAAAGTCCCCGCCCACCGTGGAATGAACAAACCCCAATGATGAGATGTCAGACTGTTTCCACACAGAAACAGATTCATCAAACTATCAAAACGGAAAATTTAAGCTAACTTTGTTTTTCAATGTCACTGTTGTAGATTGAGCTTAGGCCTAAAGGTCTAGACACCTTTCATTCAAAGCTATAGTAATGGTATGATCTTGCATTCTCATAGCCACTGAATCCGGTTGACTTGTGATTCTATTGCCATTTTAAACCAGAGGACACGTTCCATCTGCCCCTTTTAACCCATTGAAATAACATGTCCACATTTAAAAGCCTCCGTGTCTCCATGTCTACTGTAGTTACATAAAGCTCGGCGGACCATGGGCATGTGTCCCTGTCTACCCTTGTGTGCGAATAGGCGTGAGATGAAGGCCAGCAGTGAGGTGTCATGGCTCCACTCTGCTATTCTACAATCCCATAATCCATTTGTTCCAGCCTTTCAAAGCGAGAGGCTGAAGAATGGCCCGAGCACTGAAGGGACCAGGCGCGCCAGGGCTAACTCTGCGCTCCTTACCCGCACCAGGCCCTCTCACGCTGGGCACGCTCGTCTGGAGGGCCGGCCCGGTGCGTGAAAAGCTCCGCGCAGAATTAGCCTCCGGGAATCGATGGGATGTACAGTGTGTTGGGTCTACAGGCGGCGATTGCTTTGGTGGGCTTCTGTGGAGAGAGAGAGAGAGTATGTGGAAGACATTTTTGAAAGTGGATTTTGCCCGCTTAGAATGATGTTTTTATCTGACAGTTATTCAGACATCACTCTAAAAATTTATTTTATTTTTTTAAGGATGCTCATGGTGTTGAAGGGTTTTTCTGCCTGAGTCAATCACTTAAATCTTGATAGTTGACATATATTTCAGTCTTATGGAAATACAAAAAAAATGTTTTTGAACTTAATTTGACTTTGTTGTGCAGGTAAACAGTACAAAATAGGTTTTGTGACAACAGAACATTATATATGTCAATAACATAATATAGATGGTTAGCAGTTAGGTATTGCTTACATAGAGTTTTTGCAGGTGGCATCACAGCATTCTAAGTGTCATCACTGAGTGGCAAAAATATATGAGAGTCAATGGATAGAAATGACATGTTTTTCTGTCAACTCACCACATTGAGACACTGAGATCACGCATTGTTAAACCTTTTCTTAAAAAAAAAAAAAAAAAAAGTTTTTAAGTTAGTTTGTTGCAGCCAAAATGTCCCATTTCACCAACTGTTGTTAGCAACAAGCTTGCACAACAGAAAGAAGTAAGTTTTTTTTTGTTTTTTCCAGTTTTTTTGCCTATAGATTTGCCACTCATTCTAAAAGTTGACATGCATTTTTAATTAAAAGAATGTCCATGCATAAGTGTCTATTAGCACAATATAGAGTAGTTTTTCAGATACAAGAGTGAAGCAGACATACCATCCTCTGCACAGCCAATCAGCTCTTACCTTAACGCAGGAGTGTCAAACTCATTTTGACAAAGGGCCACATTGGCATCTGGGTTCTCCTCAAAAGGTCGATTGTAACTTAAATTAACCTGACTAATCTTTGATATACTACAAAGAAAAGTTGTATTTGAATATTGTTTATTTATTGAAGAGACAATTACTGAATATATATCTGCAACTACGCACTCCTTATTTGTGTTCACACAGCAGTAGTTTCTCAATGTCGGTCTAACTGACTTTAATATTAGGATCATTTGAAAGACAGAAGTTGGGTTCACAAATTGTAATGTTCAAAAAGCTTGAAACAATGAAATTCACTATAAACTACTTACTATTTCAGAATTGTATTTTTGGAACTGCTGCAAGGTTTATCTAAATGTGAAAATGTATAAAAACAGGTTTCTCCAAAAAGTGTGTGTTTCAAATGTTATTGTGAAAGCTAGCTGTGTTTTGGTGAGAAGTGGGAAGTATTTGTAACGTAATTGGTCCAAGCTGAGGCAAATATGAACTATTCATTTTCTGAATTTTGTGTTTGGGCTTGTCCGTCAGTCTCACTTTTTTGTTGCATCTCTTGAAAACCAATTTGAACACAGCAGAAGCTATACTTTCTTCTCTAAGTTTTAGACAGAATATACCCATAATAGACTAATAATTCCTAAAAAATGTTGCACTTAAATCCGAATTGGACTTTTTTCTCTGGAACACTGCTGCAAAGAATTCAGGATCCACAAAAGTCCCGAGGCTATTCGCTCGACAACTTTGCTTTTGTTCTTTCCTTTGGCACAAAACGGTCACAATAATCCGTCCGTAGTGTAGGAGAGTGTCCAGGGAGCGGCCCGTCCGAGCTTCCCAAAATAGACTCCATTATTTGATGCTAATGAGTTGTTCACAGGCAATTCTGGCAAAAGAGAGTGCGGACATCTTCAGCCAATTCACCTACTTACAACCTTGGACTTAAAGGTAATGGCACAATTCGCTGCCGATTATTACCAATAGCAACATTATCCCTTTGACAGTCTTATTAATACTTCTGTGCTTCTACTTTATTTATTAAGGCTAGAAACTAAGTGTTCACTTGTAGATACAAAGTTATAGAGCAAGTTTATAATCATTAAATAAGACTAAAAAATGCCTGAAATCTCCTGCAACGCATTTGGAAAAGTAGTGAGCATCAATTGTTATAATAGACACATGATTGTTAGGGTTTGGAAACACCATGACTGAATAAATGATGATAAAAGAGCCATTACATTAATTGTTGAGCCATTATAATAAACAAAACACTTGTAACTAAAAGCTTAGTTAGCTGCAAAGATGCTAATGCTAGCTGCTAGCTGCTTTTCTTAGCATAGTTGCAAAAGTGAAATAATCCAGTCCATTTGATGTTAAATAAACCATGTATTATGATTAGTAGTATATGTATATGTGTGGGACAGAAGGACTTTACCAGTATTTATTACAGAGGTTAATTTTGATCAGACTTTTGACAGCTTTTTGAGTGAGAATGATCATATGAGTGAGTCACTGTAGCCCACTGAGCAGGGCAGGAATATGCAGTGATTGAGAAATTAGGGAACAAGTGTTTGCACTGCTTTAATTCTTGGAAAGCATAATTAGTGAAATCTTAAGAAAAACCTTGAGGAGAACCACGGTGAAGATGAAATCCACTTAGTTACATCTACAGCCTGTTTAGCTGTAGATGTAACTAAGACTAACACGGATCTAGTTGCAGGTATAGTTTAAGTCTGTAGAGCCTCGTCCAGCAGGACCAGCACAGGCTAATCCTGGAACAGCAGCATCGGAAACAGGGGAAAACGTGAATATCAAAGAATGAGCTTGAACTTAGTTCTTCTTTTCACAATAAATAACTTCAAATCAATTTTCTCCCAGCATAGATATCTTTAATGTATCTATCCAGGTAGAAATTAATCCACAATGTCCTGTCTAAGACTGTCCCAATCTCCACTAAGTTCATCTGTTGTTGTTAGCTTTGAGGCTAGCTCCCATTAGCAAAACGTCTCACTTTTAACTAATTAAAAAAATGTTGTATGAAACTTAAAAATAATTAAGGAAGCAAAAATTGGGGATAGTAGCTACATTTAAGTTCAAAGAAGACAAAAACATAAATGTGCCCTTTAAACTGTCCTCCAGTTCACTTCAATATGCAAAAATCACAAAAACCACGCATTTTTACTTGAGTTTGAGCTGCGCACACTGTACATACGCCGCGTTACAATTAGTTTTAAAGGATCTGTCAGTCATTTGTCGCTGAGCAGTGCCGAGGAACTGCTGAAAGGATGAAAGAGCCATAATTGAATCAGTAGAAGGCATATCATTACCCCGCTCTGACTGACTGCTGTATATATGTCCAACCAAGCCACAGGGAAATGTCTCCTCTCTCCAGCACGCCGAGAAATAATCTGTCAATCAAACGCCGCAGATGAATCCACAATGCGTTGCTTCTCGTTCTTTTCACCGGCTAAAGAATTTCATTAGAATTGTAATCAGCCCCAGCTAATCTTCCGCTGTTTGGATGCCGGCAGTGAGTCATACGGTTTATTTGGACGTCTGGGTTTTGACAAAGAGGTTTTTTTTTGTTTTGTTTTGAGATGTTATACAAGAGGTGGAGTCGACAAAAGACCGAGCTGGAATCTCGGCTGTGAAGTATTTGTAGCGTAATTTGCAGAAGTTGAGGCAAATGTGAAGCTATTCAAATTTCCTGGACAATGATTTTGTGTTCAGGCTTGTCTGTCAGTCTCGCTTTTTTTGAAACGTCTTGGAAACTAATTTTGAAGTTAAAATGGACACAGCGATCATCTGTCACAGCAACAAAAAAAAAGTTCTCCGGGTCACAACTGTGGCAATATGATAATTAGCTTGACTGCTAGCTGTTGCTTTATCAAAGTATTATGATTATGCTTGTAATAAGATTCTAAAATCTGCCAAAGCAAGCACTTATTGTTCCTGGGCTCAACTTATTTTAATCACACATTTTAGAGGAAACACTACATATAAATGCTATGTTTGAAATATTCTAAAGATCCACAGAAAAAGTTTCAATACACATTTTTTATTGACCATTTTTGTTGCATTTAATTATACCATATAAATCGATCTTCCTTCTGTCAGCAGCTTTTATGTTTTTGCTTCTACCAATCACTTTTCCCGAGCAGATCAGCCTAGTCCAAACAAGTGTCTTAGTAGTCATTGCTGTTTCTGTGGATTCTAAAATCTAATTATAAGGTAATATTTTATGCAAGGTCAAAGGAGGAGAGGATATAGTTTCTGTCTCAACTAAACACACACTGGCCAACCCGTCATTTCATGTCTGTTTGCTGATTGGCCGATCACACTTCTTGGTTTAAGGGAACTATCTGCAGTTCAGCTAACCTGTCTAACATTTTCACCACAAAAATCAACAAAAAAAAAAACCTTTTTGTAAAAAAAAAAAAAATAAATAACCAAAATAACTTTTTTCTCGCTAACAATTAAAGCATGCGTTTTTCCATGTCATGTTTATAGGTCATCTAGCTAGAAGTAGGGCTGCTCGATTATGATAAAAATTAGGGATGCACCGTTCTAATACTGGGATCGGATGTCGGTACTGATCCAGGAAATTTAGCTGGATCCATGATATTGGTTCAGCCGATACTATTGTTGTGCTTTTATTTGGCCATAATGAGACAAATTTATTGGCTGATGTTGATCCAGAACATTTCATAATGTTTGATATTTTATTTAGCTTAAGTTGTTAAGTTGTGACTTGCACTGTAAACAGTTACATAACACCATATGACCACAGTTCCTATGTTTTATAAGAAAAATAAAGTATTTCAGTCCTTACACTTGTATCGTTTGATATCGGGTATTGGCCAAAGTGTCGGACATAAAAAGCTGGATCGGTGCATCCCAAAAAAAATTTAAAAAATTAAAAAATCGTGATTATTTAAATCACAATTGAAATCAAGGTTATTCAAACAATTATTTGCTTTGAAAGACTGCAGAGCGTTAGTAGCTTTTAAATGTAGAGAGATAAATTAAAAATGTAACAGATCTCACAGAAATAAATGTGAAAGATACTTTCCACATCAAAGAAGTTTATGAGCAGATTTATAAGTTACGGACAATAATCAAGATTACTTGATTGCACAATTTTTGTACATGATTACAGCAATAATCATAATTGAAGTTAAATTTTGATTAATTGCACAGCCCTAGCCTTTTAAATTGCAGATCTGGTCCCTGAATAATTTATTGTTGCTAATTTAATGTTGTGTATTTTAATAAAGTTTCAAAATGCTTCTTCAGACACATCTTTAAATGGACTGTTATTGGTCATGTTACATTCGTTTTGTGTTCTGCAAAACCTTGAAAGTAAAGATGTTCATAAAACCTTCACAATAGCACCAATATTGTTCAATTGAATGTGGATACAGATTTGAACCTTAGGAAAACATGAAGAATTCACTTTGGAAAAAAAAAAAAAGTGTAATGCAGTATTATCATTTCAAGGAGACAAACAGTGCAGATATAACGGTGTAAAGCTTTTCTAAATCACCAGGACAAGCCACCAAACTAGGTAAGACTAAGAACCCCTTCATTTGTCTCCTTCTAATGATTTTAAACTTCAGTGCTTCACATTCCACACACATCTCTCCTCTTTTGTGTCTTTGTATTTTACCCAAAACTCTTCCTAATCTCTGGTCTTTCTCGGGAGCCGTGCCAGCTTCGCTACAGCCCTGGAGTAATTAATACTTGTCAAGGCGCTCCACGTGTGCGTCTGTCCCGCTCCGCTCAAAGGCATTAAACACCTCTATGTTTGGGCAGCACTGGCTTCACCACAAACACTGGGCTAATTGAGACGGCTGAGTGAGAAAGCTCTAATTACACCAGCAGCACTCGGACTCCAGGGGGCGCTGTGTCTGGGCTCTGGAGGGTGAGGCAGAGGTGAAAAAGAAAAGACCTCATATGAAAGAAAACACGCAAAATGTATTAATTTTCCACAAATGCAATACATTTTCAAATCTTATACCAAGTATGTCTATACAATATTTCAAAGATACATTGACAAAGCTTTATTTAAAAATAGGCTTGAAATGCATTTATGTTTACTATAGATTGGACATGATCTCGTGCTACAAGATCTCTTGAGATCAACCTGTCACGATACTGTGTGCACAACTATCTCGCAAGATTTTTGGTCATGAAACTAAGCTTTGTATCTTTGAACAGCTGTAGTAAATAGTAACTAAAACAGCAGATTAGACCAATGATTCGTTCCCAAATGTTAGCTAAGTCATGCCTTTTTGTTGCTGTAATTATAATCTAAATTTAAATTCGATTACCACTACTTCTGGTTGACAAAAAAATCGACAAATTAAACGACTAAAGGACTACAGCCCTATTAGCTTGTAGAAGGATTTTCCCACTGCATGGTACAGCTACAAGATAGCAATACTGTATTCTGATGTTTTAAAAGCTGGATGATTTATGGACTTAAAAACAATGGATAAGTGCCTAGAAATCTTCTTAGGACTTATGAAGTATATAGTAACTTATATTTAAAACCCATTTCTGAGGGCAAGAGGAGAAAGAATAGTTCTCACTGACATAACTCCAGCTGTGTTTGTGACAATGAAGCAATGTTAAACAACATTAATAAAATAAAAAAACAATAAAATCCAATGACATAAATGTGTCCTTTTAACAACAGGCTCTTCATTATCACCACACAAATGGGTATTTCAGCAACCTTTGATCTTATAAAACGTCATCTTGGTGCAACTGTAACTATGCCAAAAAAGCTTGTCTAAATGAAATAACCCGCAACCATTCTATATTTGTGTATGGTATGTAAGAACACACAGGTGGACTGTTCAGTGTAATCCAGCCATGATGTGTGAATCTCCTGCACATAAACACAGAGTCGTCACAACTAATCATAACACCCAAGCTGCAGAAGTTGAATTCAAAGGCACAGCAGCAGTATTTAATGTGTTCTACGTTTGCCAAATTAACCTTAATATTCGGGTCAAGGCAGTTCTCCGCCGTGAACAACAAATGATTCTAAGACGGTGAAACAATCTGTGCATGCAAAATGTAAAACAAAAAGATGAATGAGAAAGTTCATTAACACGGTGAATATTTTACCGTTTGAACAGCCAATTATGTTCGACTTTTACTCTTTTAAAGTGACATTGTGTTGCTTTCTGGAGGTAGAAAGTCAAGATTTAGCTGCACAATTCCTTGTAACATTAAAACAACATTCACGTCCGGTGAGTTGTTACTGACTTGTGACTTGAGTGTTACACATCTCTACTTTTCTTCTGAATCCACTCATTAAACCTAAATAAAATGATCCTCTTATATAACAGTGTTAGTTTTTCATCTCTAAGCTGTCCAGCCTGAGCTAGGCTAGCTGTTAGCATCATGGTTTTTGCCTTGTCCTGCTCAACTTGTAATTCTTTTTGCCGCAAAAGAGGGATAGACAGATAAACAGATGGATCAACATTTCTAATCTAATCTAGATTTTTTTTTTGCTACTAGAGTGAACACAGCAGAGCTACAGCAACAGGCCTTTAAACTGTGCACAACACGACTGAATAAAAGTATCAATAAACACGGTTGCACTATGTATTCAAATAAACTTCTCATAAATAAGGAGTCATGCTTTAAAGTTGCTGCTAACGTTAGCTGCTAACCTTCGATATTTGCCCTGACCAAATCTAATCCGTTTCTGTTTTCTTCTCCAACATAAAATTCATGTGAAAAAATCCATGCATGATTGAGATAAACTATGTTTTTTATTGTTTTAGCAATCTTTTGTTTCCTTTTTTTTTTTACACTGACAAACACCAGAGCTCTTCAAGGGCAGTTAGCGCCATCTGCTGGAGCAATTATATATCTGTGTCCGTTAACCGGTCAAGGACGTCCTACTCAATTAAGCTATTAGTCATAGTTAACTGTTAATCAGTTACCATGAACATCCCTCTTGTATACAAAAATAACATTCATGACAGTAATACTGCACCACCACATAAAACATCATGTCACGTTTTTTCTGTTAAGTTTTACCTCTACATTTCTGCTCTTTTAGATTGTTTTCTCCCCTGTAATTGACTTGGGCATAGAACCCATTTGCCGTTCTCTGTATCCAACTGTGCTGTCTGCCACTGTTCTCTTTCCCGCGGTGCTACGACTCAGGCAGAGAAACGCTGCAAAAGCCGGTGCATTTAATATGTCCACAGCCCTGTTCCTGCTGTATTTCTTGGCCCACATTTCCTGCTGGCTCTCTGCTCTCGAGGTGTTGATAATGGGCAGCTTCAGAGATCATTGGCCCCTCATTACCACACGGCCTGCTGGGATAGCATGACGCTCCGGGGTTTAGCATCAGCGAGCTAACCTGCCTGTGTTAGCTCTTCTTTTCCAGCCATGGCGAGACACCAAATGGACCATTGTGTGGCAAAGTGTGGGATCTAATTAAAGCCATTCACATCGAGAAGCACAAGCGTTACCTGTAAAGCGATTTGCTTTTATAGTGTTCTGAATCACGCCCTCGATTGTCTGGATTCGCAGGTCAAACATTGTATTTGATCGTGAAGAGTCCAGTCTGTGAGAGTAAGCACTAGTATGTGTGTAGTCAGTTAATTTATAGACTATTGTAATTACACAATATTGTCTGTGTTGTTTTTGTTTTACATACCTGGTATTGGCCAATACCATGGTTCTTCCTATTATTCTTCTTCAGATTCTTTTTCGAGTTTTTCTTCTTTGGATTATTTGGATTCTTGTTTTCTTCTTCAGATTCATCTTGTATTCTTCTTCTTCGGATTCTTCTTCTTTTTGGTGTGTCGTAACTTCCTCTTCCCTTTGTCGAAACGAAGAGCAGTTCCAAACTTTCTGTGATGTTCGTTGGTTGGTTCCTACATAGATAAACAACTCAGATGTAACTACACCGGTTATATGTGTTCATGTGACATCTCAACCTTCTTTTTATTTAATTTATTTATTTGCCAATTACCATTATACACGATATGGAGCACAAACAAACACAATCATTCATGACAGAATAAGGTACCTTAAATAACAGATTTTCATGAATCAATATAAAGCAAGAACTCCTTTCGAAAAGCACCAAGTTTATGCATAACTTTCTTATTTTCAGCTTGGAGCAATGACACAAATTTATGTCTTGATGGACGCACTAAATAAATGGGATGCAAGTCAATCATACATAATACAAATGATCTCTTCTAGACCAAAATTATTTCTGGAGTCCCCTGCTGATGTGTGAAAATGGCACATTGAAATCTTTGGGTTTTGCACTTTTCAAATGCAGTGATATCGTAAATTCGCTGGCCTTCCAGATAAATTCATCTCAGTTTTCCGTATGGATTCCAAATAAAATCAAATGTAAGAATACAGTATACTTTGCATATGATCTACATTTTCTGTTGAGAGTTGCAGATGATGTTTTTATTTCATGACCAAGCTCACACTTTTCTTGGCATCGCACTTAATGTTATCTCTACAAGGTACCTAATTGTCTGTCTTGAGGGGTGATATCAAAGCATAAGTACAAACTAAATAAAAGTCCATGTTGAAAATTTAGGCTAACTGCAGCTGAACCGGAAGTCCACTGCCAAGAAAAGTTGGCACATTTCAGCTTTGACATTTAACATACAACTGGCATTGCGTTACCTTTTCAAAGAAAAAGTCCATCCATCTCCACGCTTCACAATTTATGCTACACTTTCAGATTTGGAGTATGTTTGAGTGAGGCTAATGGGAGATTCAACATGGCTGCGAGCTTTTTCAAACCATTTTCTTCAAACTTTGTGGAGAGACGTTAATGAAAACTCCACTGGACTGAAGTGGTTCTTAATGGATACAGTCTGTTCGCAGAGAGTGAAAAAGCTGAATATGTATTTTCAAACTGCAAACTCTGTGAAAGGAACATTTCTGTCACTGGACATTGGGGTGATTGGAAGTGGAAATGGCATAGTGTTTTTAAGGAAGAAAGAACAAAAAACATCATCAGTGAAAATTATTTTGAACATTTTGTACAGTTGAATCTGGTTGACCTGTAAAAATGTAAACTGCAAGCATTGCTGCCAAGAACAATCGTTGGCACATTTCCACATGCTGATGTGGTTCAAGTTTCTGGAGATATGCACATAAAGGCTGTCAGGCATTGCAAGTTGGTCCCTTATACTTCTTTTACAGACAACAAAAAAGACATCCCATCCATTCTCCACGCTGTCACAATTTATGCATACACTTTCAGATTTTTGCTGATGTATGCTAATGTGACTGGGCTAATGGGAGATTCAACATGGCTGCGAGCTTTTTCAAAGCCATATTTTCTGTCACAACTTTGTGGAGAGACAGTTGAATGAACAATCTCCAACTGGTCACTGCAAGTGGTTCTATAATGGTAATACAGTCTAGTTCGTATGAGATGATGTGAAAAGTGAAAAGTAGTCTGCTCGATATATGTACTTGTCTTGTGAGAAGGATACATTTCTGCTCACTGCGACATACATTACGGGTGCATTTGGGTGTGAAATGTTTCAGGTAATTCTGGTTTGACCTGTAAAAAATGTAAACTGCCAAGCATTTGTATTGCTAATAAACTTTTAACCATTTCTCTGTTATTAACACTATTATATGTGCTTAGCCCTATAAAGCATGTACTTGGCCAAGCTAATAGATCTGTGGAGCAACCAAAAACAAACAAACAAACAAAAAAACAGCACTTACACATACTGAAAATAGTTTTAGAAATGTGTTTATGCCAAACTAGGGAGTATTCTAAAAAAGCAATGACATCATCCTTCCACCCACTTTATTTATAAAGCACATAACATCATAAATTCAGGGGGCGGAGTCTCCACCAGAAACACCATACCACTTGTCGAAGCTTGATCCCATCAGATCTGAGAAGCTGGGCAGGTTTGCCTGGTCAGGACTTTGACCAGGCTAAACCTCAGATAACAGTGGAAACTGTTGTTGTATCCTTAGGCAAGACAGTTCACCCACACTTACTTGTATCGATCTGATGTGTGTGTTTGTTGCAACACAGTCTCACAAGAAAGCGTACATATACCACGACACAAAAACAGCATATTATGAGCACAATTTCACGCCTTTTTTGGGTTCTTATGTTACACCGTAGGTATAGCACGATATGAAAAAGCGTAAAAATGACACGAGATTTCACAGCGTTAAAATAAAGTTTTGGTTGAAGCCCTCTGGGACATTTTCTTAGGGTTTACCTTAGGTAAGATTAAAACTGGGGCTGAGGTAGTTAACATTAGGATAGGATTTTGTTAATATTGATAAAACAAACACATCTTTACAACCAGCATAGAAAGAACTGGGACTGCTATGCGTGCATATTTTTGCAAAAAAGCTGTGAACTCGTGCTAATCATATGCAGTTTACATGGTGTGGTTGGTGGTGGTCAGAAGTAGCCAGTATGCCTCCACTCTTTTTTGTTTCACTCCAACTATTAGGTCACAGTCACTGAAATATGTTTATGCTCTAGTTCCTGGAAGACAAAACGACTAAAAAGCAGTGATTGGCAACATAAAAAAAAAAAAAAAAATCTCCCCGTCGACTGTGAAGAGAACAAACCCCAATGAAGCAATATCAGATGTTTTCCACAATATCAAATGAAACCAGTCGATGCATCAGGTCGGAGGGCCGGTCATGCAAAATGACAGCCTTGCTTCCTCCAAACTGCCCCAGTGCCAGTGAGTCAATAATGCAAAATGTGAAGCTATAAATTACTGCATTAGTTATATTTGGTCAAAATGAATTGCTGATAACATCTGTAACAGTTGACACTATTTTTTATTTTTATGTTCAGTGATATAGATCAGCAATTTACATTTAGTTCATTATAATCACAAACTCAATTTCAAATGGATTAGAAAGATAAAGACTTTCATTGACCTGTTCAAAACTGAAGAGCTCTTTAATCCCGCCTCCTCATAGTAAAATGAGCTGCAACAAACTACAGATTTTGAAAGACTCTTTAATAGTTGTTGTATGACCGTCTTAAACCATCTGAGAGGTAAAAACTGATTTGTTTAACATTTGCCGCAGACAATACAAATTACTCAAACATACATGAATCGATTCAAATGCAACTTTGAAAAAATAATACGACAGAACACTTTCATAAACTGAATTTTACATAATAATTCCCCGTTACCATCCGACTGAAGAAAAGCACAGAATCGTCTGCAGAACGGAGTTAATTTGCCAGAGAAAGTTTGAGATTTATCGGCGTTGTCTGGCTGTATTTCTCGCTGGCCCGGCTCTATGAAGCATGGCACCCTCTCCGTTTAAATTTAGCCAGCCCACATTTTATCTGGGCCTCTCTCATTTGCCCGGCCCAAGACTAATTGTTACTGGTTAAGTCTTTATTACGGCTCGAGCCCCACTTTCCCCCGCCTCCTGCTGCTCTCTTCCAAATGGGACAATAGAGAGGATTGAAAGGGCAGTTTTTTCTTTTTTTTTCCGTCCAGCCGCTAATTACCTTTTTTATGCTGTTGCTACGAGCCGGATCTTTTCACTCAAGCCATTTCGGTCATTTATAGCCACCGCGCCATGCTCCGGGCCCAATTAGCCTGGTACCCCCGGTCCCAGCCCCCTCCATCACCCCTCCCACCCACGTCAGCACCTCCAGTCTCTGTAATCACAGCAGAGAGACAGTCTGAATGAGGGAATAAAGGGAGATAATAAGTGGAAAAATCTAGAAATAACTGCAATTTAACCACCAGCCAAAAAGGTCAATGCTTTAAGTGCAATCAGTGCGTTTTATAGCCGTGTCCTTGGGCAAAATGGAAGATCGAAATATGTATTTTTCCAATAATTTCTTGGATAATAATTAAAAAAAGTAATTATAAATCAAAAGAACTACGTGCATTTTGTTATCAATAATTTTCTTACAATCTATTTCCCCAGTAGATCTCTTGTTAATGTGTCTATTCAGGTGGAAATTAGTGCAAACTGTCCTGATACATCTAATAATGTCTTGTTTGTTTACAAAGTTTGTATGTTGTTGTTAGCATTATGGCTAATTGCCAGTAGCATACGGACACGTCTAGCTCCAAACAGCTGTAAAAAAAAAAAAAATCTGATCATCAGATTGAAAATGACTTTCGGATGAGAGTCGAAATGTCTTGATCTTCGGAAACACTGTCCAGATGACAACTTTGAAGACTTCTACTATGTTCATCAAAATGTGTTTTAATGTTTATTCACAGCTGTTAGCGGCGAGGTGTGTCAGTATGCTAACAACAGTAAGCTACAATGCTAAAAACAACAACAGACAAAGTTGGTGGAGTTTGGCTAACAACGAGACAAAGACTGTACATTGCTAATTTCCACTAGACATTGTTCCATTAATGGATATCTGTGCTAGGGGAAAATTAAGTTATTTTATTATAAAAAAAAATATATCAAGTAAATCCCTTTAAGTGATTAAGTATTAAATAGTAACTCATTCTCAAACTACAAAATTAAACCTTGAAAACAGTCTCTTACTTAAATCCACGCCGTCCTCCAAAGCACCTCTGCCCCGCTGCCAAGATCTTTCGGCGTTGGCCCACCACATCCGCCGCACTCAGCTCCAGCCAGACACCGGCTCTGAATGCGAATCAGCCGCTCCACAAAGGACGCATTTTGTTTTGGCCGCGGCGCACATCTCCAACCTGGACGTTTCCAATAAGCTCGTGGAAGTTATTTGCGAGGAGGCTTCTCTGAATGGGATAATTGTTGGCGGGCACAAAAAAACAGGAATTAATGATGTTCCCCGCGTGTCGGACAAGAACGCAATTGTTATTTGATTTCTCTTTGTGGTTGAAATTATAGCCGGCGCTCACACAATCCTCCGCTCTCCTCTTGTGGGTGGGTAATTTGTGTACTAGGCAAGCCCACG
Source organism: Mugilogobius chulae (assembly GCA_038363315.1). Lineage (NCBI taxonomy): Eukaryota > Metazoa > Chordata > Actinopteri > Gobiiformes > Gobiidae > Mugilogobius > Mugilogobius chulae. Next base: position 12,037,367 of record CM076412.1, on the reverse strand, counting down.
CGATGCTACTGTTATGTTCGTTTAGATCTATAGCCCTGCAGAGATAAGCCCAGGGAGGCAATTTCTCCAGCTACGCGGCTAAAAGCTGTTTATCTGCGGCGTGTATTAACGCTAGACAATGGCGGCACTTCATTTGAGTTTGTAAAATTGGTAAAACTTCTCTGCCGCATTTAAAGTTGTAATATAGTAACTGGAGCCGGTGGAGATGCGGAGAAATAACTGACTTAGTGTGGAGAGAATGTCTTGGTGAAAGTAGCATCTCGTATGTTTTATACTTTGGTGCATAAAAGTCTGTCTTCCCAAAATGTCTAACAAAGATATTTGAACAGTTCATTTGCAAAAACAGGCATCAATGACTTGCAGTTTACTCTAAATCAGAATTTCAAAATCTGATGAGATACTGGGATCAAATATCAGTGCTGATCTAGAAATTGTTGCTGGATACTTTAAGACCAAGTATCTGAATCAGTATTAGCTGGATCAGTGCATACAGCTTTGACTAGTTCACAGCAACGATAGCATTAGGACGGACCTGACAAATGTGTATTCAGTCTATATTTTACTCATAAAGAATAAAGGATAAAATCATATGTCATTCATAAAGTATTCCCTAGAAATACAAAAAATTGTTTTTCACCAGCAAAGCGCAATGTAATAATTTATATGTAAAGAAACTTAAAAACCCCAGATTCAAATGACACACACAACACTCCAACATCCAGCCTCACATACAATTCACATCAGTTCAGTTTCTATTTAAAAATCTTACAGCTACATCCTGCTAGACCTGCAGCTTCTTCTCCTACCTCTTTTTCCAATGGCAAAAAAGTCAAGTGTAATTCATTGTAAATAAATATTGTTTTAAACCTCCTTATTAAAACTCATGTAAGAGTATTGTCATATATTAAACTGATGAAACAAAAAGAACGAAAAGAAATGAGTTGCTGTGCTTCATTGTCATATCGATTTGAGATTGCCCCTGTGAGACAGACAAGCTAACATGTGAGTAACCTTAACAGAATGGACCAGAAAAATTGCTGCAAGAAAAGTCAGAATAAGGTGAATACATTAATAATACTTTGATTTGAAACCAATCAAACCATGTCTAAACCATTACATACTATAAATAAATAGATGTGCTAACTTGTCAGATTAGAAGCTAATGCTAAGCCAAATTGTCTTGTACTGGGGCTATATGGGTTTGTTTGAATATTTTCTACAATTTGAAATTATAATAAAGATTAATAAACTCTTGCAACTTCTTTGTACTGTCTCTGAAAATGATCAAGTCATTGTAACCATACAAATCAATATCTCCATCTGTCTGTAGCACTTTTTTTTTTACTGCCAATTCACATAATTATTGGTTATCAACAAAGCATCTTACATTATTTCAGCATTTTATGGTTATGTTTATAAAATAGTGAGTACAAATAGTGTAGATTGGCAGAATTCACAAGTAACTTATAGGGAACAAAAACTACTTTAACCTCCCGGAGTCACATTGTTATTATTTTGTACAAGAACAGCTTTCCAAGCATAGGAATTTTAATGTTTTACCCATTACTTTCTGATAGTTACAAATGAACTGCTTCTAAACTCAAAGCACACAAAGTAGCCCTTTCAAATGCATTGCTTTGCCACTATAACCTGCATAAATCCATTTGGCACACTTTGCCTTCTGTCCCGTGTCACTTTTCTTCTTTCATTTTATTTTCTCAGACTCGTGTGTGTGCTCTTTGTAATGAAAATGAGTTCCTCCAGAAGACTCCTAATCAAATAATTGCATTTTACAGCGAGGTGTTTTTAGTATTTGAAGTGAGCCGTGTTCGAATTAGAGCAAGAGAAGAAGTTTAGAAGTAACAGGGGCCGGCTGCACAATTAGATTTAGCAGGACTTTGATATGGGAACTCCCGTGAGGACTGAGATTCGGTTTGTAATGCGGCGAAACGTGACAACAGTTCTACATAAAGGAGAATGCATTAGAATATCACACGGACCACCTGCTGAGAGAACGGCTTGTTTGTGGGATTAAAGGTGTTTTTTGGAGTACAGCGCATTGGGGCAGTTTCTCCAATTATAGTTGTTTGTGCTGAAGCTTGTGTTCTAGGCTGAACTTACAGTATATGCTTATTAAGGCTCTATGGGCATTTATAACTCGCCTGATGCATTTGTTTGAGTTTGTGGAAACAGTCTGATTACGCACTGTTATCTCAGGTTCCCACTGCATCTAGCAAAGGTTTTCTGTTTCTTGAAAAGTATAGCAGATGCGCTCGCAAGACAAACTTTGCAGATGTGCTCCGATCATACGGATTGGAAGAAACTTTCTCCGAAACTTTAGACCACTTCAAAGCCATGCCATTCACCAGTGCTAAATTTGAGTAATGTAAGTTGATGCCCAGAAGCTTCTGCTAGTGTTCGACTACGCCAACACCTACGAGGACTAACAACATAAAATATGCTATGTTTATCGATAACTTTTTAAATGTGCTTATTTTAAGTCAAATATGCGCTTAACGTTGTGAAACACCATATTTAACTGTTGATAAACTCGGGCAAACAGCTCGGAGCACTTCGAGGTCACGATTGTTAGTGTTAAGTTGAAAAATGTTTTATGAGTGTAGAAAGTACCAGATTTCGGGTGACTTTATAAAAAAGAAACTTTATCAAACTGTTTTAACTTTCTTCTTAATGTTTTTTATCTCATGTGATTGGCGATCTAAAGTTACAACTCCAGTGAAATCCTGGTCTTGAGAGTGTGAGTGGCCATTGTGCCCAGACAGACCTGGATCAGGATGAACTTAGGTGCATTCAATAGTGCAGAAACTATACAGTAATCGCTTCATACGTTTGTTCATATCCCAGTAACTTTGGGCCTTTGGCGGGAGAGCGCCCTGGACAGTGGCCAACTTGTTGCACGGTTAGACAGACAACCATTCACGCTCTCATTCCTTAACGGGAAATTTAGATGCCCAATTAAACTAAACATGCATGTTTTTGTAAAACGTGAGATGTTGATATGGTCCGACTCGGGAGTCAAACTCATGATCTCTTTAGCTCTAACCACTTTGCTATCGTGCACCCCTTCGTAAGTGTAAAACTTAATTGTTATTGTTTTTAGTGATGTAAACCTACAAATGAAAAGATACAAACTCAAATTCTCAAGTTAACATTTGGACACTAAGTCAAAGAAAGAGAACATAAACAGTCTGTTACACTGTTGTCTCAACTTGGGTTGGTTCTGGCCACATCGATCTCACAAGAAAGCACATACATATATGTTGCACATATATACCACGACATAACAGGGCGTGTATGATCAACACAGTTTCACACCTTTTTTGTGTAAACATGACACACATTATTTATGTATATTTTACAAGATCCTCATCTTAATCTTAACCTTCGTCAATCCCCAGCCCCAATATGTGTTATTATTTATATATATTTTACAAAATCCTCATCTTAATCTTCACCTTCATCAATCCCAGCCCTAAATTTACCAATTTTAGTAGCTTGAAGCCTAAACCTACCTGTTAAACCTAATGAAAAGTTCCCACTAGGTAAAAAAAAAAAAAACCACACACACATATTTTGTAAATGCTATATATTTTATCTGTATTACTCTTTTTCATATATGCAATATATACCCCATAACAAACATGCATATTTATTCTTTTTCTTTTTATCAATTCCCTGAAAAGAGCTATCAAAACTAAAACATTGGATCACATTTGAATGGATTATTTCCTTTGTCTTATGATCTGCAGCCCAGTAAAAAGCACAGATGGGAGGACATAACATTTTTTTTATTATTAATTTCTTCATCTTTTCAAGTCCCTCCACAGTAAATCCACATTGAACTGAATGCTAGCAAACTAATTAGCCTCCGCTGCCAAAGAGATAATATTCAAATAATGTTTATATGAATCAAATTGACTGGGTTTATCTTTGACCCACGCCACTTTCATCAAATAAATACAAATGTTACGGAGCCATTATGAAGCGTGATTATGTGATTCATTATGTGGTGTTACAATAGTTCACAGCAGGAGTCTGTACAATCCACTAATGAGTCTGTAGCCCCGGTGCATTTTGAACTTTCTGCTTTATCAGGTTGAAGAGAAGGCCATAGAGTGATTGTTTTGGGAAGGTAAGTTTATATTCATGTGTAGAACTGATTAAAGCGCCAGTATGATGCTCATTTGAACTATGATATGAAATGCTGTATCTTCATCAAACTCAATCTCACAGAAATCTGAATGTACACATGCCCACATGGTACACATGGTGAATTATTTCTGACAGATGGAAGCATTTTGTCTGAGCCTGTGTGGTTCGTCTTGGATCAGGATCTACTCTTTCACGAGACTAAAGAGGTGATTTTTACTTTTGTTTAAGGTCCGTTTTACTTTCCTAAACCTAGTAGTGGCTAAATGCTGTCCTTTAACCGTTCATTCGCGTCTTGAAGCTAATGCTAAATATGCTAATGTGTGCCCTCCCATTATTAGTGCTTCAGAGGCACAACATTTAATAGTAATTATTTTAAGATGAATTTAGTCCAACAAAATTGGTTGCTTGTAGCTTTGAAAAACTGTTAGCTCTCGTTAAAGGCTTTGCTAAAATAAAAAATAAGGGTCTTGTGTGTAAAAAATGAATGATTGACAACAGTACAGTTTAGCTAGATTTCTAAATAAAACAGATCAGTTTGAACATCAAACTGCAGCTGTACAGCAGGGTAAGGTCAGGGTAACTTTAGACACAAAAGTCCAAGTCACAGTTCACAACAAAACGACATTTTAACCACGATAAAACCAGGAACTTTTAGTGCGTCTGCTATGAGTTTTCGTCTTTTTTTGCCTCCAGCTGGAGCTGTGACGTCACTGTGACGTGGCATGAAAAGGGTCTATAGATATGTATTTTCGTGACTCTGTGTTGCTTCGTCAGAAAGACAGTAGAAGTTGTGTATTGTTTCATTTACACTTATTGAAAACAGAAATCGTGCATGTTTGGGTTGTGCTCTTTTCTTGAACTGATGACACAGATTACACACATTGTTTAAATTTCATCAGACGTGCTCTTTTCTCTAGCACGTCTGACGAAAACTCAAAGTAGAACTGTTTCTAAACCTTTTTGAGCACAACCAATGTCTGGAGTCTTGGTGACGCTGAATTCTGTAGTTTTAGGCTATGATGATATGAAGCTCTGAGCAGACTCCACACAAAAGGTCATGAACTTTGTCAAGATCATAAATACAAGTGGTCGAAATGAGTTTCTCTTCTACAGGGTGGCTGGCATTCCCTTAGAGATAGGGCGACGAGCTGGTGGGACTTGGAGTAGAGCCGCTGCTCCTCCATGTTGAGAGGAGCAGATGAGATGGCTAAGGCTTCTGTTTCGGGCATGTCCAACCAGTAAGAGACCCAGGGAAGACCCAGGAGACACTGGGCATGTCTCTCAACTGACCTGGAAACGCCTCTGATGAAATTTTGGGGATTATTATTATTATTTGTATTTGTAAGTTTAGACTAGGGTTACTGTGTTCTTTATTTTTAACTTTTCCAGGTGCTTCATCATTTGTTTTTATCAGATATTGAATAAAAAGGAATCAATGAATTTCTCTGAAAGCATGTCAACGACTTTACCAAACATGTCTGTGTTCAAATGCTAACGCTAACAGTAAGCCCTCAGTTATACATAAGCTAGCTATTGTAAATATAAAATGAACTACATTTCTTTCTTTTTCATTTTGGAAAAGAGGAATAGGTCTACTCACTGAGAAAAACCACCAGGCTGAAAAGTGGTCAAACTACATTTTAGACATATTCTTGCAAAGTTATGTTTTTTTTTGCTTTTAAGCCACCATCTGACTTCATCACATTCAAGTACAATGAAACAATTTATTGAATAGATTGCAGAAATACCTGCTCGTTAATACCTGATCCAGTAAAACCTCTGAAGCAAACAAGCAAAAGCAGTGATCCAAGGAGTTACCAAAATTCATAATCTTCCAAATGCTCCAATCAAAAATCCCCAAACACAACACATTTATTCACCAACACCTGGAAATTCTACCTGAATAAATCTGCGATGTTTGCTCCTGAGTCTGCTCGATTTACAAATCCAAACTCAAAGACACGTTTTAAACTCCAAGGACCTCTCACCTCTCCCTTTTACTCAGCTGTCTCTTTCTTTTTTTTTTTTGCTGGGCTATCGATCGACCGCTCAGGCAATTAGTCCTGCCCCCCTCCCTCTCCATGCCTTTCTCTGCTCCAGCTCTGAAAACACCGCGTTTACCTGCGCGGACGGAGAATTTATTGAGATTTACTGGAGGGCTCCTGAGGGACACTGTTGATACGACTCAATCAAAGCGCTCGCTGTCGGGTCACGTGCAAAACTGAAAGAATTAGAGAGAAAATGAGAGGAATGAGCAGATGTGTGCTAAAGGCTTGTGTTGTGAGAGGTTTGGGCTTGTTGTGATGTAATTTAAGTTTGGAGTTTGTATATTTCAATTACTTAATCTGTAAAAAAAAAAAAAGTCATAAGGTCAATAAGTTAAATGAACTTTATTCTTTGTGTTGATATAACTTGGTAATGTGAGTTACATTTTTATTCTTTGAGAGGAAGATAGAGTGAGAAAGGAACAGAGGAAGAGAGAGAGCAGAGAGAGAGAGTAAGAGAATAGAGAGAAAGAGAAAGGAAGACAGGTGACGAGAGGAGAGCGCCAGAGAGAGGAAGACTGAGAGCGAGAGAGAAAGAGACAAGAGAGGAAAAGAAACAAGGAGAGAGAAAGGGAGGGGGGAGTCAGAGAGAGAGGAAAAGAAAGTGACAGAAAGAGACGGGAGTCAGATAGAAAAGAAAAGGGACAGCAGAGAGAGAGATGAGAGAGCCAGAGAAAAATGGAGAGAGAAAGTGAGAAGAGAGATAACAGAGAGAGGGAAGAAGAGATGAGCAAGAAAGAGAGAGAGGAAAGCAGGGAGGATAGAAAATGAAAGACAGCAAAGGGGAAAGAGATAGACAGAGGAGAAAGAGAAAGATGGAGAGAAGCAAAGAAAGAGAAAGAAAGAGATGGCAGAGAGAGAGAGAATAACAGACAACTACAGTATATGAGATTAATTGACATTAAACTTTAAAGGTGCTCCGTGTAACTTTCTGAAAGTGAAAATGTAACTTCACAATTCACATTTCAAGACAAAATAATTTTTTAGAACAATCTTATGGGGATAAATAAGGTTTTTTGCCAATAATATGAGAAATTATAGCTTTTCTATTGAAACAAACAGGAGGAGGCCCTCCTGTTTTGGTCAAATAATAGTTAACTTTGTGGTCATGCAAGTCTGCTCATAGTAAAATGATTATTTTGTGTCACAAAGACATCTAAACAAGAAAAAACATGCTTTTATTCAAGTTTTTTAAAAACTAAGCATCATGGCAATATTTTAATTTGACCATCCAAGTGTCCCAACGCAGAAGCAACAGAGAAGATATGTCTTTTACCAAAATGTAACCAAAAGAAAGAAGATATCTTTCTGTCCAAAAACCACTTTGGTGTGCAGGTTTTCAAAAGTCACAATTATCTGTATATTTTGTTAATGCCACCGTGTCTGCTTTGGTTTGCTGCTGAGCTCTGATTGGTCCAGCTAACCATGGCCTTCTTTAAGCGTACGGTGAGGATTACTCCAGATGGACTCCGAGGGAATGAGTGATAGAAAATGAATGAATGAATGAATGTTAAAAATCTAAAATGATTGTTTCAACTGATATGTTGGGTATGTAAATTCTAACAATGTTTGTAACTGAGTATCACTAATGACATTTGGCAAAGTCAGTATTGATATACACTGCAAAAAAAGAACAATCTAACTAAATAAAAGATTAACATATTCATCTTAAAAGACTCATTTTAAGATTTTTTACTTACTAAGATTATTTGACTTGTTTTAAGATTTTCTATCCTAATTTACCCTATTAGATATAAAAACCTCTTTTAAGCTATTTGTTTTAAGCCATAATTGCTTGAATCAAGAATAGAATTGCCTAAAATCTTGTCAACAGTACGTGAAACTAGCATTTTCTGCTCAATACAAGAATTGTCCTTCTACTCCTCATCACCTGTCCACTCTGTCTTCCTCTGCTAAAACTCTCCTTTGTTACACGTGACAATTATTCAGTCCATTTGTAACACGGCTCAGGAGGGACACGGCTAATTGAATCAACTCACATTGACGTACCGAGAGGACGTTCGCGTTGTGCTTTATGTGTGCACCAAACATGACATTTCTATCTGTACGCCGGCGTTTTTCCTCATTATTAAAGGTGTAATTAATTTAGCTATTGACAAACTCATTTCACGCTCGTCTAATATTCTCCGACTTAAACAATGGCTAAAGAAATCAACATTTGGAGACAGCTAATGAAGCACTAACAGCGATGATTGTTTTCCGACTGAGGAGAGCCGGTGACGAGCTAATGGCCTCTTCGTGATAATTAATTGATCGAGGTCACCTGAATAAGCAGCGTTTTAATACAAAGTGACAGGGAGAAGGAGTCCCAGAGTACGACTGCTAAAAGAGCCAGAGAGCGGCCAGGCATTACCGGCTTTCACATGGCGCTTGCTGAAAAAATACTTGAAAATCTTGCATTGCAGTCTAACCCCCTCCTTACATTTTTATTTTAACCACTTTCTCTAGCAGAAGCCCTAACAATTGACGTCGTCCTCAATTTAAGTAAGTGATGACATTTAAAAGCCTGTCCCACAAGGATAAAACACTGGCACCTCTCCCTCTTCAAAGCTTTAAAACGTGAAACAACATTTATCTTTCCTACTGCCTCTGTGTTAGATCCTGCCTCATCAGATTTTATTATGTTTTGTCTTAACCAATCTACCAATCTAAAACTGTTTGGACGTGGCATTTGGTTGTTGAGCTAGAGTCAATGGAATCAAACGGGCTCCTGGTAATCTTTATAATAATGTTAGATGCTTTATACACTGGGAATTCTTTAATACACAGGAATCTTGTCTCAGCTAATGTAAAGTTAGCATGAGTTAAAATCCTGCAGTTTATTACTTAAAGTTTTGTGAAATTGACTTTTATTTTATTTTTCTGTTGGAATCAGCTTTCTAGAAACACAAATTCAATCAGTTGTTGAAAGCTGTGTTTGAGCAAGGTTATAATAAGACATTTTGCAAAATTCTTTTGAAATGGAAATCTTCACTTTTAAGTATTAGCTAGCATCTCTGAATCTTTAGCTTGTGAGTTGGGTAGGTTTTGTATTTATTTTTGTTTGATTTTGATTCAGGCCTATTTTCCCTAAAAAACACACTTAAATCTTTTAAAATACAAACTGAAATGGTTTCAGACCCTTTGGAGCACAGACAATCGACTGGACTCTTGGTGAAACTGACCCTGTAGTTGTAGCTTCTGAGACTATAAGAGGCTGTAATGAATGAATGGTTTATTTAAATAGCACATTTACACAAACAGATGTAATGTTTATTAAGGACAATGTACAATTACATTAAGCACAAAGGCAGAGATACTTGTACCTGTATTCTAGCTTACAGCTAATTTCCATCTGAAGTCCTGGGGAGGGGAGGCACATTGGGCATGTTTTTAGTGGTAGGAGGAAACGGTGTACCCAGAGGAACCTATGCAGACACGGGGAGAACATGCAAACTCCGGCAGTGCAGCAGTCGAACTTGCAACCTTCTGGCTGTGAGGCCACAGTGCCGCCTAATCATAAGTGAGAACAAGCTCTGCACAGAAGAAGAAGCATAATCTAATTTCTGCTTTTTTTACATATAATAAAACCTCACAGGGCACGTCAAAAGTGTATGATCTCACGGCTTTTTTGAGTAAATATGCCACGTGTCCCAGTCCATTCCTATGGTTGTTAAGATGTGTTTTATTTATGAATAATAACAAAATCTGTATCCTAATTCTAATGTGAGACTGTTGCATTTTCAGTTACAAACAGAATGACACTAGGTTTGGGATATTTGGGGTTTTGACCATTCCTTTTCGAAAAAAAAAAAGGAATTTGTTGCACGTTTAGAGTAAAAAATGGAGTTTGATTCATATCAGAATGGATACTTCATAGTCTGTTTTATCACAGGTAAAGAAATCACGAAAAATGTGAGGGCCCTTTGAATTAAAAAAATTCTAACTCCTAACCAAAAGAAAGAGGATGGATGGATGCATAGATAAAAACGTGTTTTGTCTTTTCTGTAGATTTTCGATCTGTGCGTAGTGTCACACCATCCATCTGCTACAACAGCCCTGAAAATATCGTATAGGTTCTTTCCATATGTATGTTTTTAGCTTCATCCTCTGCCAGATGCTAAACCGACCACTTCAGCATACATCAGTTTACAAAGTTGTTCACAAATGCATGACCTTTCAGCGTCAAACCCACCTTTATGACCTTTACTTCTCCATATGTTTACTATGTGCATTCATTTCACACAAACTTGGAACAAAACTATTCAGAATCAGACATGTGAAAGCAACAGCAGCATAACATGTAAGAAAGTGACCCTCGGGGCAGAAGATAAAGTTTATATTGTGACTGAGCATGAGCACAACTGAGCAAAAGAATAGTGTAGCCTTCAGGACATACAAAGGGATACAGGCTTATGTTTCTCTGTCAGAATGTTTCTTGTACTTTGTAGCAAGGTTATAAAACAGTTTGCTGTGAAAGTCAAGATCTTATCTTTTTTCTTCATGATCAAAAACATTACATTCTTTTGAGTACTTTGAAGGATTTAAGTATATATTTGCAGAGATAAAGTCCATTAACAGAGGGAGATGACTCATCTAGCCGGACGAGGATAAACTAATCTGAGAGAGAGAGGTGGGGCTGGCAGTGTTCTGTAAAGGTGGGTAGCTATTTTTCACACTACAAACAATTTAGATTGTACATTTGACAACTTCATCTCAAATCCTTCGACACAAGGTTAATATCCACATATTTATTTAGTTACAATTATGGGTAATAAACATCTTTTTACAAACAACAAAACAAAACTGGAGAGGACACCCAAGGTCAGCCAAGGAGAGCTGCTTTCGGGTCCTAATTAGAATGAAATTCTTATTCTTATTCTTATTATTCCTCTCAGATTGTATTCAGTGTTCTAATTTTAATAAGGTTGATTCATTGATTATATAGTTTTCTGGGAAAAACAAATTTAAATCATTTACAACTAAAAAAGTTAATTACTCCATCTTTAATATTAGAGGGCCACAATCGGGATTTTCGGTCGACCTCACTTTCCGCCCTACTGCGCATGCGTTATGCAGAAAGAGCCCCTCTCCATCTGCTTAGCGGAGAAACTTCTGAGCAACTGTTTGGATCAGGTCTGAACCGGTCTGACAAAAGTCTGTCTCCTGAAGCTGCATGAGACAGTGTTTTCTTGCCGTTTGTTCACTCACCTGAATGTAACTTTTAAGGGTCGTAGAGTCAAATTTCATCCACTAATGTTGATTTAGCAGCATAACTTTTGTAGCTGACAACCGTTCTTCTTCGACTTGTTTCCACTGTTTGTGTCTATGAGCAGTGGCTCTTTCTGCAGGTCGGGGGTGCGCATTGCCCGTGTTGATAAACAAAAAATCCCTCTATAGAATCTTGATGGGCCACATGTTGATATATAGGTCCTTCTGTGTTATATTCATGTGCTTTTTTAAAACACAATTATGGTACCAGTTGAAAAAAGTTGTTGTCATGTCTGCGTCCATGGCGTTACAACAAACCAAGGTGATTGATAAAGCCTGTATCTGGATGTGTGTTATTCTGGTAGACAGATATTAGCAATGCAAACAGAAAATCTTTTAAATCGGAATAATGAATTCAGAATGTTGAAACATTGTAAACGTGGCAATTGACTATGTTGTTGGTTTAAAGCAATGAACGCTAAATAAACCATATATTATTCATAAACGTAAGTAAAAAAATAAAAAGGCAGACATTCATAAATTGTAAAAGATGGTCTATTGAAACATTTCTTACAATATTCCAACTCAACATTCAAAGCACTTTTTTCAGAAAGAGCAGATAATAAACCACATGTATGCAGTGGAAGGACACCTATTCCAGTCTATAGTAAAGGGCATGCAATAACAGCTAACCCCAAGACTGTGTGTGTTTTTTATACAAAATGTAAAAACATACACTGTCCGACCAAACTGATGTAAGATTATAAAGGAAGACACTCACGGGTAAGTCCTCCTGAAGATCTCTGGAATGACAGTGAAGAAAAGAGACAGAAAGTGCCAGAAGAAGTTTTATAGTACAATCCAGGTGAGAAGAACGAGAGAGGAGGGTGGGTCTGTAATCTTCATTTAAGAAACGCTGAGACTCCACAAATTCAGATTAAGATGAATTCAAAGAGAACAAGCACAAGAATGTTACACCTATCACTGTCCCAGATCTAAACCCATAAAGTCTGCTCTTGCTTGCTTTCTGGTCTTGCTTCTGCTCTTGATTGCTCGTTTTTGCTCAAAAGAAATATATTTCTTTATTACCAGAAACCCTATTACGTTGCACAAAGATGATTGCTAGTCTTCCTGGGGTTCACAAAATAAATAAAGCTTTTAAAAAACTTTACACTGTCATCATGTACGATACAAAATTACAATTTGACATAATTTAAAAACACAGTAACTTTAATTTATTCCAAAGTTGAGTGGCTCTGTATAAAACCAACTTCTTTAGAAATGTGTCTTTGGTCGAGGTAGAAACACATCTGCTCTATACGTCCGTCTGGTGAAATGTGAATGAGTCTGATCCACATATTTAACATTTTCATTCTGGTTTAGACGTAACTATGATTTTCTTAAAAAAAATAAAAACTTTTAGGGCATGCTTTATCTTTGTCTGGACCAAACGCCAAGATAATAGTTGGAGCATCTCAGTCACACGAGTGAAGTATGGACAGTTCAGCTCTAAGCAAGACCAATTTTATCTCGTCCCAGCCCCACTTCTTCCTCTTCTTCCATTTGGACAACCCTCGTTGATTTAAACTGTCCCTCAGTTCCAGCCATATTAGCTCAATGCTGGTTCTGTTTCCAGAAACAGTCTGAAACACACCTGTGGATTTGTTTCGCAAGTCTTGCAGTACCAGTCTTTCAGCTCCGTGAGTTCAACTCAAAATAGTTTTTCTTGGAACGTTTGCTTCTTTTGTCCCAAAAACATGCAAATACTTTATTTCAATTAGTAAACTTGTAAGTGCACCTTAGATACACAATTGGATTGTTAAAATGATCTACAACGCAATTAAATAATAAATACTTTTTGTGACAGTGAGATAGAAAGTGGATAGAATGAGAGGGTGGAAAGGGGAGAGTTGATTAAAAGAAAGAAGGACAGAGAAGGAAAAAGAAGAGAGATTTCAGGCTGAGCAAGAGAGGTAAAATTGTGTGATAAGAGAGGATCAAGAGATAGAGAGAGGAGAAAAGAAAGGGGAGAGATAGAAAAAGAGAAGGAAAAGGGGAGCGAGAGTGAGAAAAAAGAGAGAATGGATGAAAAGGACAGGGAAGGAAAAGAGGACAGTGGATGAAAAAGGAAAAAATGGAAAAGGGAGGAGTGGAAGTTAAAAATGTTCGGAAATTGGAGAGAAGAAGAGGAGGAAAAGAAAGGGGAGAGGTAGAAAAAGATAAATAAAAGGGGAAGATAAAGGGGGCATAGAAAGGACAGAAGGAGAAAGATGAGAGAAAGAAGGAGAGAGAAGGAAGAGAGGGGGAGGATGAAAAGAGGGGAGATAGATGTAGAAAAACAGAGGAGAGTGAGAGTGGAGTAATATAAAGAAAGACAGAAAGAGAACGATGAGAGTGGAGGAAAGCAGAGAGATAAGAAAGAAAGGGAGAAGGGAGGGATAAAGTGAGGGAGAATGGAGGACAAGGGTCGGGAGAGAGAGGGAAGAAATGTAAATTGTAGAAGAGAGGTGGGAAGAGATGGAGAAAGAAAAGGAAAAAGCGAGAGGAAAAGGAGAACAACAGAAGAATAAAAAGGGGAGAGAGATGAAGAAAGAGAGAGAGAAGGAATGGAGGAGAGAGCGTGTGTGTGTAAGTGTGTGTGTGTAGTTGGTCTAAACAGGCCCTTGTCTGCTCTCACAGTCCGTCTCCTCTGAGTCTGTGCTCTGCTGTGATTGGCCCAGGACTCGTGCTGAATGTTAATGTGAACTGGACCAAAGCTGGTTTCAAGTCTCATCAATCAGTCACTATTAACACAGAAAGGTGCACTTTGCTTTCCTTTGGAGGATTGGATTTACTAACAGATTCTCTCCCTATGTGTCATTAAAAAGTGACATTCAATTTAAAAACAAAGAGAAAATGTGTACACAAGTCCTCCACAGTTCTGAATTTAAAAACATAATGTGACATCTTCCACGTCGTCGTCTTAGCTCTTTATCACACCTCACTCCTGGATTAGAGATGGTACTTTCACATTGTAAATCCTCACACTCTGGAGAAGCTTAGCAGTGCCACAGATCCAGGTTAAGAGAACACAAAGGCATGCAGATGTCACTGAGGAGATTTTATTGAGGATTAGGATTATATTTAATTCATCTCCAGGCATAGTTAAAGCTCAAATGATGGATTAAAGTTTGTATTTTATTTTCTTTTGAACTTAGTTTGGTGTTATAGCCGCTGTAAAACTAACAATGTACAAGGACTAAGTTGCAAACTAAAAATGTGTATTAACGCTTTTCACCGTGTGAAATGGAAATACAGTAATGAATGAATGAATGGTTTATTATTGAGGGTTATCTGTCGGCGTCACTTTCTGCTCTGCTGTGCATGTCCATCTGGCTGGGGAAACTTCTTTGATTAAAACAGCAAAACAGGACGAGAGCATCTGTTTGGATCTGGTCTGAACCAGTCTGACAGACGTCTGACATCACTCTCTTGAATGTAACGTTAAGAGTCGTACGGTCAAATTTCATTCACAAATGTTGATTAAGCAACATTACTTTTGTTTTCACACAGTGATAACCTCTTGTAGTTAGCTGACAACAGCGCTGGCTTAGGTCAGCGAAAGCGATTCGCCAAACACCTGGCGCTTCAACCTCCAACCACCTTCCCTGGTTAGCGTTCATTAACTTGATATATAAAAAAAAAATATCTGATTAGTTAAAGCATCTGAATCCGGAAGTAGTTGAGAAATCCTGTTTTTTGTTCAAACTAGTAGAGAGAAAAACACAAATGTCTTTCTTATCTAAAAATGCACTGACTTCTTCTGTGTGCAAGCTTAGGTTTTTAAAGTTGGATAGTCTGTCATGCTAAAATTGGTCCCAAAATACATCCGTCAGCGCCGCTTTGTTGTTTGGTACAAACTTGCACTTCCACCTTCATCACAAAGCACCAGCAGAGGTCCTGTTAGTCCATGTTTAGTCCTGACTCTGTCTGTGTTTAGTCCTGACTTTGTCCATGTTTAGTCCTGACTCTGGTCCATGTTTAGTCCTGACTCTGTCCACGTTTAGACCTGACTCTGTCCATGTTTAGTCCTGACTCTGTCCATGTTTAGTCCTGACTCTGGTCCATGTTTAGTCTACTCTGGTCCACGTTTAGACCTGACTCTGGTCCATGTTTAGTCCTGACTCTGATCCACGTTTAGTCCTGACTCTGGTCCATGTTTAGTCCTGACTCTGGTCCACGTTTAGTCCTGACTCTGGTCCGTGTTTAGTCCTGACTCTGGTCCACGTTTAGTCCTGACTCTGGTCCATGTTTAGTCCTGACTCTGGTCTGTGTTTAGTTCTGAATCTGGTCCATGTTTAGTCCTGACGTCCATGTTTAGTCCTGACTCTGGTCCACGTTTAGTCCTGACTCTAGTCCATGTTTAGTCCTGACTTTGGCACCAGCAGGAGGCCGGTCCCTGAGGTCCTCAGAGTCTGAGATGGTTCATGCAGCACTAACATGTAAGAGATGTACTTTGTGCTAGTCCATGGAGAGACTTGAACACAGGCAGAGCTGTTTTAAAGTCTATTCTCTGAGCCACTGAAGCCAGTGCAAAGTCCTAAGTACAAGACTAATGTGATGGTACTTCCTGGTTCTAGTCAGGACTCGAGCAGCAGCGTTCTGTAAGTACTGCATCTGTTTGTCAGCTCGTTTGGATAGGCCGGTGAGAAGAGGTCGTCACAGTTGTCTAATCCATAAGTGAAAACAGGATTTTTCTGAAGTATATTTTCAGACATGCAGGAATCAAACTAAATACAGCTTGAGTAAAATATATGAGCAAACAGAGTTGTAACAAGGTTAAACGCTCATTAAGTTTCTTTGACTCCTTTGCAGTAAAAACATCTGACATCTCCAGGCTTTTGTTTGTTTATCCTGTCTTAACTCTACATAATTACTTACCGGTGTCAACGTTTCGCCCGGAGACACTTCAGAAAGCTGCTGCGCCGTTGACGAGCACTTGCAGTAGGTTAAACTGCGCCTGTGCCGGATGTGGCCTGTCGCTGTGGCGCATTCTGATGATGTCACAACAAGGAGACACTGAGCGACTCTGACACGTCCCCACGCTTCAGACGGACACGCAAGTTGAGTCAAGAAATGTGTGTGTTTATTTATACACTGATGGTTTGGAAGTGGGGGAAATCTTGGATAGAAAGGGGAAAATACCTATTACAGATTTGCAATTTTTTTTTTAGGGGAGCTATTGTATTGAATCCACCTATCAGCATTTGTCACTATGTTATAACAGTGCTCTCTCATAATTAAGTCAGTGGAAGCTGTGGAGCTTAACAGTGGGAAGACTCTTTAAGTACAGATCCCATTATAAACTCCCATAGGGATGTGAAAAATTCAAATGAGAGTTCTAGTATGTTGTGCGCTAACTAGCTATTGCTAATCCTAGCAAGTGTGGCAAGTTTCTTCCAAAAAAGTAATCAGTTATAGTTGTCCATTACTTCTCCAAAAAAAAGTAATTGCGTTCTAACTGCATTACTGAGTGATAGAAGTAGCTAATTACCAAGCAAATAACTAAGAAGTTACACAACGCAAACCTAAAATATGTTAAAAGTAACAACAGCCAACCTTACAGCAAATCACACACACACAAAAAATAATAATAAAATCACCCAGCAGCAGCATTATTTTCAGCCTGTTCTCGCAGATTTGCGTGTCTATATCATGCTGTTTGAAACAGTGTGTTTTATGAACACAATTGGGAATTTTTTTGCATGTGCATTTCATGCAAATGCAGTCCCAGTTCATTTCTTTGGTGGATATAAAGACGTGTTATTATTCATGGAATACAACACAATCCTAATTCTAACCTTCACCAAAACCGAGCCTCGAACCTAAACTTGCATTTTTGTAACTTCAGACCTAAACTTAGCCGTTAACCCCAAATAAAAACTCCTGTTTGTCCTCAACTAAATCGCGTGTCTATACCACACCAAAAAGACAGGCTTGTAATAAACCCTGCCAAAAAGGCAGAAGCGACATCATGAGGGCAACTTGTCATGGCGTGGTATAAAAACGCAAGCCATGAGAACACATTATTTTACGATCTTCTCCAGCAAAGTCACAACAACAATTTTTAGTCAATCAATGCATCTCTCAGTCTTTTCTTTTCTTGCTAAAACAAACTTGTCAGCTCCTATCATGACTCTTGATGACAGCGGCTCTGATCACATTAAAATATTAAGCTGCTTTACATTGTTATGGTCGGTGTTATCGCTGACAAAAAGTACTTTTTAGATTACACGTTACTGATGAAAATAACGCCGTTAGTAACAGTGTTATATTTGAACGTCATTACTCCCAACACGCTGCTCATAGCGTATTTTTTCAGTCTAAAAAACACATGTCATCTTAAAATTTGGACAAACGTTTAATAACATTGTCGTTTATTAAAGGTCAAAACTTTACAACAATAAAAAAAACATACTCATTACAATGAAGAGGCGGGGCTTATCAGTTCTGCAGTTTTGACCAGGAAGTCAATGAACACATTTCTATTTCTAAGCAGTTTAAGAAAACTCAATGTAAAAAAGTCATTAAAATACATTGCTAATCTTAAGTGATGTCAATTGTCCTCATTTTCATTATTTTCAAAGGTTTATAATTTTGATATGGCGTTAATTTGGCTTTTTGGTTAAAAGATCCATTTAATGTACTTAAGTTTATATGAGGAATAAGACAAAGAACACAATGACTGCTAAATATATAGTTACCTCACAATCACCAAAATCTCCAGGCTAGCATGTTCTGAACGGTGTAAGAAACCAAAAAAGTGCTACCTTTGTGCGCTCTACACGGACAATTAGAGAGACGTCAGATCGGATTTCAGGCCAATTAGTGCAGTATTTATAGATGCCACATGACGGCTCTTCAGAACAGGAAATCGCACTGTCGACGCGGTGTTTTGCAATCATCCTGGTTAATTAGTGAATCTGGCAAAGCACCAAATATTGAATGCATCTCCTGTATTGTGAGTCTGTATTGTGTTCTTTCTCTGCTTCTGCGGCTGACGAACAAAAAAAGTGCTGAATATTCCACTAAAATCACATAAGCGGAAGGGTATTATATGAAATGAACAAAAGCTTGCATATTTCTATTTCTCTTGACAAATTTCTATTCAATTCAAATTCATTATATTGCAAGTACAAAGCAGCTCTGTGTAATATTCTTCTGTTCTATGCCATCTCTAAGTCGCAGTCATTTCAACCACTAAACAGATGACTTGTTTTGTCGTCTGGTTATTGGTTTAAAAAAGTCAACTACTCATATCAGTAGAAAAAGAACACAATGAACGACACACAATAGTTGTATAATACACACAATGATAGCCACAATGTTGAGGAAACAAAGTGTGAACTTGAATGTTGCATTAACAGCCGATGGTGGGTCTCTAAACATGAACCCTAAATTTGTTTTACTGTTCAATTGTTCTGAGCACTAGCAAGAATTACTTTGTTTTGAAAAAAGTGTAATTTACTATGGTTTTATTGTTGTGTCTTAAGGTAAAAAAAAAAAAAAAAAAAAAACTAAATTTTTTAAATAACTTATAAAACACTTTCCTCCTAGTACTGATATCTTGTTTATGTAGGCCTAACTATTCTGATGGAAATTAGTCAGAAATGTCCCGTCTATATTTGTGTCCAACTTTATTATGTTTTTAGCATTGTGGCTAACTGTTGTTAGCATACAGACTCATCTCGTCGCTAACAGCTGTGAAAAAAGTGAGCAAATCATGTAGACTAAAGTAAGAAGTTTGAAATGAATTATTCTGTTTGCTTACATTTTTAAGAATGCAAAAGTCAGAAATAGGTGGGGTAGCTGGTTTCACACTAGCACAATTTAGGTTTTAAATTTGACTACTTCCTCTCATAAATCCTTCGACATATGGTTAATATCGACATGTATTCATTTTGGTTGCATTCATGGCTTATAAATGCCTTTTTACAAATAACAAGGGAAACTTGAGCGACCGCCCCAAGTTCAGCCAATCAGAGAGCAGCATTCAGCTTCTGATTATAACTAAAATTCTTTATTATTCAGTTCAGACAGTACTCAGTGGTCTTTTTATTTTTAACAAAGTGCTGCATTTAATATATACTTTTCAGTAGAAAGTACAAAGTTTACAAATTTAAAACTAAAAAGTTAACTACCCCACCTTTAATATAAACTTTCAAAATCAAACAAAATCGAAAAATGATTCTCCAAAATCACAAAGTGAATGGAATAGTGACTTAAGTGAAGCGTCCAATCCCTAGTTATGCTATAATGTGACAAAATGCAGATAAATAAGCAGGTTTCCATAGAAATACCAACAAAGGCCCTGTTCCAAGTTAAACAATGGTCCATTTTGTGGCCTTGCAAGCCCTATTCCAAATTAAGATGCAGATTCGCACAATTTGTTTATAAATCTAAACGACAAAAACCTGCTTTCTTTGAAAATATGTTTGATTAAAAAGTTACACAGTACACCTTTAGCATGACTCGATTTCAATCTCTCAACTACCTGCCCAGTCCTAATGCAAATCACTGCATAAATGAGTACACTCTAAAGTTCAGGATAGGGTAGGGGAACATGTTTGGACATTTGGGCATACTCTTAGTGAGCATGTTAAACTGCAAAAAAAAAAAAATAATAATAATAAAATAAATGAAATCAATGTGAGGATGTAGCAGCTTTAAAATCTACATACCCTTTTACACACTTGAGCATCTCTGTATCTGTCAGTCATTAGGAGCAGAAAACCAGTCTGAGGAGTAAAAGAAGGCTGTTTTTTTTTACCTAATAGTGTAACAGGCAAATGGAGCCGAGCGTGGGCCTGCTATGGGCGTCTCCATGGCAACAGCAGCATTACCTGTAGCGCTTCTCCGTGGAGCTATTCCCACACTGTGGAGCTAAAAACGCAGGACACGATTAAGCAGCCGCCGAGCAGTCATTACAACATTTACGTGGATTCAACCCGAGCTAACAGCCTGCAGTAGTGTTGTGTCCTCGAGCAAGACACTTCAGCTGGATGATGTGTGTGTGTGGGGGTGATTGGAAGGATGATGACGGTTAATTTGTCATGTTTAACAAAAGCTTTTAGAGAATATGGCACAATTTTCTACATAAGGATGAGGGACCTAACTTTTGTGTGTAAATAATTCAACTTTATCTTGCCCACTAAAGAGTTGCAAAAGTAGTATTTTAAGACAATCAGACTTTTGTGTACAATCTAAATCCAATAATAAACATCGATCGATCACTGAAATACCTGAAAGCAGAGTTCTGATTGGCTGTGCTCAGTCTCACTTGCTGCCCGTAAAAAAATGATTGAAGAAAAAGATGAAGATAAATTGATGTTTGTCAAAAGAGTTCAATTTCTTACAACTTTTACAAACCTACATACAGTATATACAAAACTTACTTTTTTTTTAGCTTTTATTAGTACAAATTATTCCTTCCTCATAATTGATTTGTGCAAAAACTAATTCTATAAAAGAAGTGTGGCGTGACTACCATGCAAACCATAAAAGTGAATTTAATGTTTTTTAGCTCCGTGCACGGAATGTCAGTTGGCTTGTTTATATTAAAAATAGCTAATTTCTGTACTTATGAGCATTTCCTGCTAGGTTCATGTCTGAGATTTTCACATCAGTCTATATGAATATAAATATTCATAAAAGACATGCAGTGATGGATGTCTTAGAAAACAGCACTACTAAGAAATGAACTATTTTGAATATTAACAAGCCAACTGATGTTTCGTGCACAGTGGCTTTTACATGAAACACAATGGTAGAGATGCTTGTACCAGATTATAGCTTTTATGACTGAGTGTACATCTAGGGAGGGGGAGAGAGGAGGCACAACTGGACATGTTTTTAGTGATAGTGGAAACCGAAGCAGCCGGAAGAAACCTACACAGACACAAGACAAACAAAATTAGGGAGTTTGTTTGTTGTTGTGTTTAGCAGGCATTATCACACCTGCACAGATAAACAGCACTTTTGTTGACTTCTTATATAAACAGCAAAACTTTAGTTAAACCAAACTCGACTTGAATGAAACCATGTTTTTGTCATCTAGATGCATTTACAGCTGTAAATAAATACTAAATGTGTTTTGTTTTTTTCTTTGAGTGACCTGGCATGGTCACAAAGCAGACAACTATTTGGCCTGGGCCTCGTCTTGTAGACAATCCTCATTCAGAATGTCCCAAAGTATGGCTTTAATTTTCTATTACATCTAATCTTTTACCTCTAGAAAGTGACAGGGCATCTTTATACTCAATGGGGTGAACATTTAGGAGGCAGAATGCATCAGTGAACAATCAAGTAGACTCCTGTAAAAAATATAAATACATAAATAGAATTGGATAAATACATTTGTTCATCAAAAGCGATTGCAGTAGCTTGAAAGACTAAACAGCAATGCATATCATAAAAAAGTGTCTCCTATGACGATGGTTCACAAAGCAGTGGTTGAAGCTCCTCTGGGGTCACAAAACTATATCTAGGGGTTGCAAAATGATTTCAAGATGTCATTTTCCAAATAATGCTGAATTTGTTTTACTTTCTTGTGACTTTAGATCAAATAAAAAGTTGGAAACTCCTGTCCCATAAGATATTAATTTGCTGCAGGTATTAAAGTTTGAGCTAATTACTTTGACAAGAAAATCATTTCACTCTCAAACAGATGACAGTTTGTTTGCATATCCTTCCCCTCTGTGCTTTCTGAACGGCCACCCGGGACTCTCTCACAGACTGCAGCTTCGATCAATCACATCAGAGCTCCGCAGTACGAGAACCGCACGTCGCATTCGCCAACGATTTCCTGCCGGCCTTTTAATGTATCTATAGGACAAGTCCATGAGCTCGCCGGGAAGAATTCTATATTTCTACCTCATGAACTACTTAATCATCTCAGGGAGAGCCGTCCGAGTGAGGAAAATCCATACTCATTTTACCTTTTGTCTTTCATTGGCTGAGGACTCGCAGGTCATCAAAAACAGACAGCGAGTGTGGAAGGCGACCGCGAGTTACAATGGACCGGGCTTTATTCACTGCGGTGTGTCCTGAGCGCGAGGACCGGCTGAGACAATGGCCGTCGACTCAATAGAATCCATAAAACGCTTTGTTCTGGAGAAGAAGCCAGATTGTTCCCATGAGTCAATCCAAGGCAGAGTGTATCACTGGTGAGGATATAGTGTAGTTTTGTCTATTTTTAGGAAAGCAAAAAAAGTACTGCATGTTGCAAATGTTTAGAACTATGCCATTTCTTTTAGTTTATAGGAAAATCTGAGAAATTACCCGCTATTGTCCTTTTAAATGTTCTTTGTTAGTACCTTAAAGTCAAGCTAAAAAGAAACACTACTAGAAAAACAAGGAGAAAGTGAAAGGAGGGCTGAGAGTGGAGAGAAGCTTTGTTATTGGTTTAATAGCAGATGTTGTGGTCAGCAAAGATGGACAAATCAATGCTGAGGTCATAAATAACATTTGTTTTACATTCTTTACATTGAAAGTCAGTTTTTAACCATTTTGACTTGAAACATTCTGATTTCTTTATTATTACATACAATTATAAGGTCTGTAAGTTAAATCATTTCAACTAATTACTTTTTATATTTCTTGGCATTATGAATTAAAACAGAACTAAGCAACTTTAGCTCCCCCTACAGCTCTCTGTAATTGAACTAGCCAACTCAAAACAAAACTTAACACTAGTTTTTTTTTAATCACGTTTCACACTGCTAAAAAAAAAAAAAAAAAAAAAAAAATCAAAGTTCGTGGTCTCTCAGAACAGAAATTTGGGTCTGGAATGTGTGTGGAAGGGAGCGGAAGAGGAGGGTTGCAATTGCCACATTTATGTCGGAGACAGCGAACACATGCTACCTCAAAGTGACCATCATCACAGAGACTCACAAAGACATTTTACAAGGTAAAGATGCTACTGAGTTCTGCTTCAAATAATATTTTATAGCTGAATTGAATGTAATTGTCTAATCTTTCAAGTCTATAATACAGAGGCTTATGAGTCACTACTTGACTCTTTGGGATGGAAGATACTAACTGGCTGACGACATGAACTTGAATAGTATATTATTTGCAACACAGTCTCCAAAAAAACAAAACAAAATGTAGAAAAAACAACAAATTGTCAAACATGTATGATAAGGACATACTCACACCTTTTTTTTTTAATGTAAATATGTTACATAACGCCAGGGTAGGTTAAGATTATTTTGTGCTTTGGCTTTTGTAATCTACTGACAAAAAAAAAAAAGGGATGATTTTTTTTTTTTTTGTACGTTTTTGACATTTCAGTTTCTCTACATTTTCTCCGGAGACTGGGCTGATTATTTGAGGTAAATGAGGCATTGAAAAACACAATGTGGCATGAAACATCTCAAATCTTCATTAAGGCATAAGAAAGTTTTTCTCTTCCAATCCAGTAAAAATAGAGACTAAACTTGACCTAGG
The DNA here is from genome assembly GCA_038363315.1 of Mugilogobius chulae. Taxonomy (NCBI): domain Eukaryota; kingdom Metazoa; phylum Chordata; class Actinopteri; order Gobiiformes; family Gobiidae; genus Mugilogobius; species Mugilogobius chulae. Next base: position 12,013,449 of record CM076412.1, on the reverse strand, counting down.
AGAATCTAAATAAATAAATAAATACAAAATCTCTCTGCACTATTTTATACAACCATTGGTACAGACTTGAAACTTGAATTTTCCAAACTTCTGAAGCTTATCAGAAACAGAATCTAGAGTCTGGAAACAGAGTCTGACTCAGAATAGCTACTTTTACACCTAAAGAGTTAACTTCAAGCTACACATTGACACTTTAAATAATATAACAACATGCATAGCCAATGTCATTTCTTTGACAAAAAGCATCAAGTAAACAAAATAACAATTAAATCAAACCCTTCACAGCTAAATGAACACAAAGACATAAAAATCGTCTTTACCAGTGACATAACTTGTTGTAATTATGCTATGGACAATTCAGCTCCGCATCAATAACTAATTACTCCAAACTTTTACTCAACAACCCGCTACAAGTGCTGTTTTCCATAAGTATTTTATCTGCATTGACTGGCGCTGAGGAAGGATTGATTTGTGCATACGGTCTTATCGATCTGACAGGTCGGCGTTCCCAGGCTGTGGTATTGATAAGTGACACAACTCATTAAGTGCTTGTGAATGTTCATCCCATTTAAAAGCAAAGCATCCCGCTGGGTAAAGAGGGTTTATGCTTTCATTAAGAAGCCAATGTTTTTATATGCAAATCGTTCACAGCAGAATGTAAAGCGAGGAGGGGTTTTAGTGTTTTCTGATTTTTACTGTATTTGGTGGTTTAAAGCTGTCAAATATAAATGATGTTTTCACCAAGTCAATTGGTAAAGAAAAGCTGATTTATTTGTTGAGAAATGCAAGAACTCTAGGCTCATTCACGTATGTTTCCACAAATGACACAAAACAAGCATGTTTCTTGACTTTTTAAACACGAGTTGAACAAAGTCATTTCTCAATCAAAAAAGATTTTTTTTCTATGTGCAAGGTAAATCTTTAGTGTAAAGTCTTTATTTATAACCAGGAAGTAAAATTATCATTCCAAATTTGCTAAAGTAGGCTACACCAGAGACAGGACCAGGGACAGGACCAGGACCAGAGACAGGAACAGGGACAGGACCATAGACAGGACAAGGACCAGAGACAGGACCAGGACAGGACCAGAGACAGGACCAGAGACAGGACCAGAGACAGGACCAGGGACAGGACCAGAGACAGGAACAGGACCAGAGACAGTACCAGGGACAGGACCAGAGACAGGACCAGGGACAGGACCAGGGACAGGACCAGAGACAGGAACAGGACCAGAGATAGGACCAGGGACAGGAACAAAACCAGTGACAGGACCAGGGACAGGAGCAGAGACAGCACAAGAGACAGGGACAGGACCAGAGACAGGACCAGGGACAGGACCAGAGGCAGGAACATGACCAGGGACAGGAGCAGAGACAGGAACAGAGACAGCACAAGAGACAGGAACAGGACCAGAGACAGCATCAGGGACAGGACCAGAGACAACAACAGCCCCAGAGACAGGACCAGGGACAGGACCAGGGACAGGAACAAGACCAGGGACAGGACCAGAGACAGGAACCGGACCAGAGATAGGACCAGGGACAGGAGCAGAGACAGGAACAGAGACAGCACAAGAGACAGGGACAGGACCACAGACAGGAACAAGACCAGAGACAGGACCAGGGACAGGACCAGAGACAGGAACAGTGGCAGGACCAGAAACAGGACTAGGGACAGGACCAGAGACAGGACCAGGGACAGGACCAGAGACAGGACCAGGGACAGGACCAGAGACAGGACCAGGGACAGGAGCAGAGACAGGACAGAGACGGGACCAGAGACAGGAACAGGACCAGAGACAGGAACAGGACCAGAGACAGGACCAGGGACAGGACCATAGACAGGACCAGGGACAGGACCAGAGACAGGACCAGAGACAGGACCAGGGACAGGAACAGGACCAGAGACAGGAACAGGACCAGAGATAGGACCAGGGACAGGACCAGGACCAAAGATAGGACCAGGGACAGGAGCAGAGACAGGAACAGAGACCGCATAAGAGACAGGACCAGAGACAGGACCAGAGACAGGAACAGGACCAGAGACAGGACCAGGGACAGGACCAGAGACATGAACAGGACCAGAGACAGGACCAGAGACAATCTGGACATGTCTCATTTTGTCCATGGTCCTGAGGAAATCAAAGTGAAAATAAACACTAAAACTGCTTTTTTTGTCTGTTAACCTGTGCATACAGTGTTTAAAAAGCATTGTCCTCTGTTCTGTTCTGATCACAAACTTCTGCTAACAAACCAATCACACCGCTGCTCTCCACTTTCAGCCCCTCCTTTCACCTTCTCCTCATGTTGTCCTAGGAGCCTGCTTTGTTTAAAATTTACTTTTTAATGAATTTCTTTTTAATAGCAAAAATCACCTTCTGTTAATGTAGATTTTCATTACAAGGATGCAACACTAAATGCATCCAAACTAAATTGCAATCTGACTTTGACCTTAAGCTACAAAATGAAAAACATTTTGACTTTTCATCTTTATATAAAATGCAGTAATTCTGAACTAATGCAAACTATTAAAAAGAGAAACAAAAACCATCACCTTTTAACTCCCCACATTAACACGCGGGTGAGTGAATTTAACACAGTGACCCTCACACAGCTGCCCTGTCAGCTGGAAAGTGCTCATTACATAGCGTTTAATGAGACTGACATCATGATGGAACAGTAATGGCTGAAAATCATTACACTTCACTTCTATTGACTTCCATGACTGCATAATGTATGAGATGTAACACACCTCCATTCAACGCACTCATCAGTCAGCGCTCCATATATGCTTACACAAAAAGAGCGGCTCAGATTAAATAGTGATGAAGAGTGCTTTCCGTAATGTCATTATGAAGATATACTATCGATGGTAATCAAGGTTTAGATTATTTTCTGTCCCTGGTTTAGTTCACAGACTCTTTAGAACACACTTGCAATTATGAAAAGTCAGAATATTGTTCTTCCTTTACTCTTTTCCACATTAAGCGTAAAGACCTGATTTTTACATCATAGAACATTTTTTTTTCTTTGGACGATACAATTACATTAAGCACAATGGAAAAGATGCTTATACCAGGTTCTAGCTTTTGGAATAGAGTTACTTGACATGTTTTAGTGGCGTTTTTAGTAATGGGGAGAACATGCAAACTCCACATGGAAAGGCATCCGACCATCCAGGAGCTAAACAGAAAGAGTCTTTTTTTTTTTTCGTAGCAGTCCAATGTGTGTTATTATCTTATCTAATGCATCTACAATGTGTTTTGAAGAGCTTTTCACAACTTTTAGAAGCTAGAGTCAAGCTATGGTGTGCTAACTTAAAATAAAAATAATATATACATTATAATAAAACCATATAAAACAAAACAAACAAAGAGGCATTTATCTAAATATTATTATGCAAAAATGGAAAGACAATACATTTGTACTTGTTTAAACACTTTGACAATATGTCTGAACAGATTTTAAATTACTAAAAAAAAACAAACCTTGCAACAAGTTGGCCACTGTCCTGGTGTTCCCCGCCTAAAGCCCAAAGTTACTGGGATAGGGTCCAGTCATCGGTGACCCCTAATGGGAACATCCAGTAGAAAATAAATTAAAACAAAATACATAGCTGAAATGGTCAAAATCTACTCAGCCAAGGAGCCAAAAGAAAGTGCATTTTTCAGATTCTGTAAAAACATTTGCTAATTTTGTTCTTTTATTAATGATGACACCATCAATCACCTGCAAGTGCACTTACACTGGCCGCAATCACGTCTAAGCTTAAAGAAATGAAAGAAAAAAAGTGACTCTTTATTTCTGATGCTTTGTTGGATTGAAGAACTATTATTAAATGTGTGTTCTGTTGCATCTCCCAAAATCCACTTGTTTATGAAAGAGGAGGGCCTCCTGCTTCTTTCTATAGAAATGGTGTTCCTTTAGCTATAACATCCCACAGTGCAGCAGGGAATCGATTACGCTTTCAGAAAGCTGCATACTGTCACTTGAAAGGAGACCCATTGTGTTTTTTCTGTATACTTAGGAAGAAACTATAGCATATGCAGATCAATATTTCTCATTTTTAGTCATTGTAAAACACAAAAATTATGTGAAACAGCTTAGAAATAGAAGCAGTTTGGGTAACTTCCTGTTGAAAACGGCAGAAGTGGAAAGCCCGGTCTCCTCATTGTAAAGTTTAACTTCAATCGGCCACAGATTTTAAATGTGTTGTTGGAAAGTGTCTACTTAATAGTCTTAAACATGTTTTACTTGAAGTCAGAATTTTTGAGGAATCACAAGTAAATACAGACAAGTGGGCGGGGATAGGTGATAAGTGAAGACAGGGATTTTCTGAGCACTCAAGCATCAGCTTAAGGACAATACGAGATTATTCATACATGAATGAATCAATCAATCAATCCATGAGAGAACATTGTTTAACATGGCTAAAAACTCAGAAAAGTACATTTTACTACATCTCCTTTAAACACAAAAATATGTGAGCATCTTTATTTTGTTGACTGATGCAAAAGTATCATCTTTATTTACAACATGATATAATCTACCAAATAAAGTCACATTTCACCACCTGAGAGACACTTTAATCTCAGTTACACTCTAAAACCTTCACATTCCAAATCTATCTCCTGTTGCAAAAATAACTGAATAAAAACCACCACATTAGAGCTGCTTTGATGTTTGGAGAAGACTAGTCTGGCTCTGAAAACGATGATATATTCCACATTTGAACTTAAACGCTCTGAAAAAGATAACACATTTACATGCCGTCTCTGCGCGGCAGCGGCCCACTCTGTAGACTCAGATAAAGGCCGTTAGCTGGAGAAAAGTAGGAGTGAGAGGTTGGCCGGTCTGCTGGAGTGACAGAGACAAAACGGCATAATAAAGTGGAGAAAACAAGGCACCGTGCGCAGGCTTTCAAATGTCAAAATAGCGCTTCAGGAGACAATAGTGGTGCTTAGGGTAATGGACTTAAAGTGTGCGTGGTCTTAGGTGCTGCTGCTGCTGTCGGTGGATGAAGCAGTGTAAGAAAATAAGACTGGGATAGAGCTCAGAGTAAAGTGTAGTAAAGCAAATGGGGTCAGATCAATGTGATATTTCTAAGTTTCAAATACTTTGCCACGCCCACAATCATTGTCTTTAGTCAACCAACAAGTTCTACAGCTCTTGCTCAAAGTTGAGCAAAATGAGTGCAACATGTGTGTCATTGTGGGATGAGTCCACATTTGTCCATCATCTGTTAAAAATGTTGTGGCTACTAAATTCTAAACTTTTTGGTTGTTTTTGTCATAATTTACATGTTTGGACTGCTTGTCCATCATCAAAGCCTGGTTAACAAGAAAACCTAATCCATTTTATAATGAAGGTGATTAAAGGTAGTGCTGTCAAGCGATTCAAAAATTGAAGAGAATAATTAATTATGATCTATAATTAATTAATATTTTTAATCTCACCTAAAGATTGCTGCGAAAAACACTCAACTTAGATGTTTTTGTTTTGATTTTATCCATTTTAATTATTGTTGTAGATGGGAAATATTACTTTAGGAAGTCTTTTGTTGCTAAGTTGTCAAGTTGAACTGCTATGTCCACTTTGCAACCCGCATTTGGAAGCAATTGAAGTTAAAGATTTCAAAATAGATTAATGGGATTAAAAAAAGTAACTCGATTAATATGTCTGTAATTAATTAATCGCAATGAATGCACTAATTTGACATCCCTAATTAAAGCCAAAGTGAGATGGAACATATGTTGAGCTGGACTGTACTACTTAACAGTACGTCTAACTGGATGTTGCCCACGCCTCTGAAACACCCAAATACCCATGGTGACCATGCTTGATAATTCACATAAAGTATTTACAGGACAAATACTCAAAAGTAAATTTGATTTTTGTTTGGTAATTTTTTTTGTCTGTTTGGATTACTAAGCTTATGACATGGGATGCATTCCTTTGTAAGCTGTCCTATGTACTTTTGAGAGTGCTCATGTTTCAACTGACAGCAGGCCCATGCACTGCATCAGGCGGGTTAACACACAAGATGCAGAGGTGCAGACACCATAAATGAGCCACATCGACGTTGCAGAGTTCTAAACCTGTGACTGTAGTGACTAATACAGAACTTATATTATAGGCCCAGCTTTGCCGTTGAAAGGCAGCTGACTTATTTCTACTTTTATTTAAATATTTAGTTCAAATTCTTTGCAAATTATCTTTACCACTGAACAAAATGCATGTGTTGAACTTTCTTATAAATGTACCTGTCACTGTGAGGGTCAAGAATCAGAGGCATTGTAAAATTGTTCTATTGTTCCAAGTTGAACAGTACTTTTTTATCTTTAAATTGTAAAATGACAATGTTATGAAGAAAAACTGTTGTATATTTTCATTCATCAGTATTTGAGCAGCAGAGGGAATTACCACAGTCTATGAAACAAATAATAATAAATAATTTATCTGTACTGTTTACCTGCTCCTGCGTTATAAATGATGATATAAAACAGAGTCCTTTTCATTTCCTGGCGGCTCATTGGATTTCCAATGCACATCATTAAAGTCAGAATATCCCCTGTAGTGTTATTTCACAGATGTTTATAAGTTGAGTGGTTATCGACTCAGATTTCAGTAAAGCCGTGGACTGAGCTGCTGTGCAAACCTTGTATGACTTTTGAAAATGTCCTTACATAACATCTGTAATAACGTTAATTAAACTGCACTTAGCATTAGGGTTGTAAGGTTATGGGAATGTACAATTGAAAAACCCTTTTGAATGAGAAGTTATAATTAGGATCCTGTCCTAATGACTGACTTTGAAACTTTAGTTCTCTTACTTGTAAAAAGTTATTTTTAACACGGTGCATTACATTTTACCAGTGTTGTACTTGAGGTAAAGATGGTTCTCAAATATATTTCACCCATGTCACTTTTGTTTTGAAATGTCTGTGGCCATCAAACATTATTAAATAATGTGTTTATTTTTTTTTTTTTATTACATTTCATTGTTCATTATATATAAACATTTTAGACTGGACTCAGTAACTTGTAGGCCTTTTCCCACTGTAGGAACTTTTTTCAGTTCCTAGTCCTTTTTTAGTTCCTGTCCCCATTTTGGGAGCATTCACACAGAGCAGGAACTATGGACTGGGACCACACTTTATGGACTTTTTTAGCTCCTGCTCTGGGGCAGGTACTTTCCAGTCAGATCAGGAACCTTTTTGTGACACAAACACATTTACAGCAGTAACTTTGTTTTGAAACATGTTTTACACATTCTCACATTTAGATAAACTTTCCTTATTCTTAAGAACAATATTTAAAGGCAGTAACTCCCAAAATGTATTTATATAATTTGTAAATAGAAGCCTATAGTACTAATATTAGGAATGACAGTGAATCATTTTGTTTTATTGTTAATTCCAGTTATGTTTTTAAGTTTTGCACATTATTGTTTAATGTGGAATCGAAAAAAAGACAACTTTTGTTTTCATAACACCACTTAATGATTTATTAAATGTTCCAGACTTTACAGATGCTAATGTTAAAGCTAGTTAGATCCACTTTCAGAAACTGTTGCTGTGTGAACGCAAACATGGGACAGGGTAGTTCCTCTAACTAAACAGGGACTGGAGAAATGTGGGGACTAGTTCTTTGTACTTTCATGTGGGAAAACGCCTTGTGTAGTGCAATGAGAAAGATTCAAAGTGGGTGAAAACCAGTTTGCAAAGTGTCTATGTCTAGAGCAGTAATTTTTTGTTTTTGTAAAATATTTAGCAATAATCTATGTTTTATGTAGATCAACTGTCAACTTTTTGTTATGCAAAATGTATCTAAATGTGTCTCAATATGACTTTGGTTTGTAGGATACATTGTACAGAAACAAAACAGGCCCTGAGGTCAGTTAAGAAGTTCTGGTCTTGAGCTTTTTGTTTCTTAAAACCCAGTTTATGTTGTTGTTTTTAGCATGGCTAGCTGTTGTTTCACTATGATTTATGAAAGTAGAGTAAAGTTTATTATTTAATAGTTTGTGTAGGTATTTAACATTCTATTTAAAAATATTCTTAATTTTCTTCTATTCTTGCATGGTTGATGATGATTTGACCTAGCAGTCAAATCTCATTATTTATTTTTATTTTGTTTCTCTTTATATTCTCAAATAATGTACTTGGATGAACATTTGCTATAAATCACAAATATTATAAATACATAAGTCAACACATTCCAAGGAAAATGTAGATATACAACAAATGTCATATATGTACGATACACACGTTTTCAAGGCTTTTTTTTGTTGTAAATATGTGATGAAAAGCCAAATTGAACAGGTAGTTCAGGCTTCTGGTGTGTGTGGTGGCATCGACCAAAGTAAAACAACAGACAGATACTCACAGGAAGACAATTAGAATAGAGATACCTTTAACTTTTGTCTCACACTATCTTGTGAGACTTTAGCGAAATCCAGATCCATTACATATCAACTACTTTGATAATCAATCAAATTTAGAGACTCTGGAGCAATGTTTTTTTTCTTTCACATCAAGTGCCACGTAAAAATAATTTAGTTTTATAAGGTCGTATACATGGGATTTAAATTTTACATTTCAGATTTGATTTAGTTAAGTTAGTTCTTAGTAATGATGTACCCAATATGTAGTATGGACAAAGACAGAGTAAAATGTGTCTCTACAGTCAAACTGAGAAAGGCTTTACAGAACACTGGAAGTACCGTAGGCTGCGTTACCTGGGTTACACACCACTACAGGCTATTGAGAAATGTTATTGCTGAAAAGTTAAATCTATGGTTCATGCACCACTTTTTGAAAAACAGTGATCTATTGTACTCTACACTATCCCATATTCAAACATCTGACTTTCCCAAACATTACAAATCCTTTTGAGTCCAATAGCTCAGCGCTTATCTTAATATTAAGAGGGGACGGTCTTTTTAAGTGTCCGTGCCTTATCGAGCCCTGGACCCGTTTGAAAACAGATCCGAATCAATCCGCAGGACCCACCGCCGCGCTCCCCATCGACTCATATGCAAACAGAGCCATCGACTTCTCCTGCTTTAGCCGCGGTGGTAGCGCCTGAAACGGCTAAAGCTAGCTCATTAGTTACACAGCGAGGGCCAGGAGGAGAGCGGGGGCCAGGAGGAGAGCCCGGCACAGACTGATTTATCATTTGGCTGGAATTGTGCTTGGATTAACAGATCAGGGCAGCTAATGCGTCCCACCTTTGATCCAGAGAGAGGCACAAGCCATTTGAAACAAGGCTAGTTGTTTTTGTTTTAGATCATAGTGGGTAAATACACTGGGTGAAGAGATTATGATTTTGAGTTTGATTTTTAGTTTTCTAGTGGGGTTATTATTAAGAATGTAAAAATAACAAATAATTTAGATATGGGATAAACTGCTAAAATACATTTCAGTTAAAATAGTTTGATTTAGAATTTGAACCCACATTTCAAACATTTTAACAAATTACCTAGAGTATTTTGTTTAATTGTTTGAATAAATTCAGACTTTTGGTTCAAGACAAATTTTTGCCATTGGGTTAAAATTGTATCTATCCTATTGGCAAATTTGTGTTCTTATTTTAATCCAAGTTCTTTTAAATCAGTCCATCCATCGAACCAACTAACCAATCATTTCATCATCCAACCAACCAACCAACCAACTAACCCACCCATCCATCCAACAATCAACCAACTAGCCATCCATCCAACCAACCAATCATTCAACCATCCAACCAACCAACCACCAACCATTCAACCAACTGACCACCCATCCATCCATCCATCCATCCATCTATCCAACCAACCAACCAACCACTCATCCAACCAAACAATCAACCAACTAACCGTCCATCCAACCAACCAATTAACTAACCGTCCATCCAACCAACCAATTAACTAACCGTCCATCCAACAACTAACCACCCAACCAACCAACCATCCAATCATCCAATCAACCAACCAACCATCCAACCACAACCAACCAACCATTCAACCATTCAACCAACCATCCAACCGTCCAACCAACCAACCAACCACTCATCCAACCAACCAATCAACCAACTAACCGTCCATCCAACTAACCAACCATCCAACCAACCGACCAATAACCAACCAACCAACCAACCAACCATTCAACCATTCAATCATCCAATCAACCAACCAACCAACCAACCAACCAACCAACCAACCATTCAACCATCAACCATTCAACCATTCAACCATCCAACCAACCAACCAACCAACCAACCATCCAACCATCCAATCAACCAACCATCCAACCAATCAACAACTAACCAACCAACCAACCAACCAACCAACTATCCATTCATCCATCCATTCTTTGTTTACACGTTACAAAAAAACTATTTTTCTAAATGAGTTAAAAAGTCTTTAAATTAGGATAATTTTTCTTGACTTTTGTCCGTTTTCCTTGAATGCGTTTACTTGACGGACCTAGATTACTTCACAGTGTAAACAAATAATCTTATCCCATTTAAAGTCAGAGAATACAAGTGACACATCCAGAATCTCTCAGTAGCAAAGCAAAGTAGTGTTGAAGCGATGGGCCAGGTTAATGTAGCGTAGCACATCAAGAGCAATCTGAAGAATGACATTAGTTCCTGGTCATTAAAATGGTTATAATTATTCTACTGGGCTGTCTATAGCTTCTAAAGAGGCCTATCAAAAGCTGCAAGAGTGTGCTTTCAGATGTTAAGTAATAAGAAAAACAAAAAAAAAGCTGCACTTTGGTTTTCAGTGTGTGTTTTTTTTTTTACACTGAATACATATATTTTCTTTTCTGTAGTCTCAAAACTTATTTTTGCAACCATTAAAGAAATATATATCATTCATAAAAAACTTAACCGTGTCTTGCCTGAACAAGCCCTTTTTATTACTGCAAATACACCTTGAGCTAAACTCACACACACATACAGCCTCTTACATCCAGTCACATCATGCCAAAGTAGCCTGAATAAACACATGAAGAAACATGCAGCGGGCAGTGGAAAACCTGCTGTTCTTTCACCAATGTCCATAACGTTCTGCACCCTCGCCGCTGACAGGAAATCACACAATCTCTTGCTGAATTGGGAGGGTAACCATAGCAACATGAGTACACTTCACTTGCCAAAGCTTTAGCGTTTGTTACTGAGCAAAGCGTGCGCCTGTATGAGTTTCGAGCCACTTATCGAAAAGAGTCTAAAATAGCCAGAGTACAACTAAGAACGTGACAAGGACATGAAAGATGGAGCTGGATAAGAGCAAAAAAGAAAACTGTATCAAGTGCAGAAGTGGTGCATGTTTTGGTTAGGTAAGGTAAGGTTTATTAAGGACAATGTACAATTACATGAAGCACAGTGAAGAGATGCTTGCACCAGACTCTATTTTACAGCTAATTTCCATCTGTAGTCCTGGAGAGGGGAGGCACATTGGTAGACATTTAATATGTATATGTAGTTTGGTAAAAAAAAAAAAAAAAACACTTTGTTCAAGCACAAAATCGCTTCCTGTGCTACAGAGCTGCACTGATTTGAGAGAATTTTAAAGATGTTATTCTCAATTTTTGCTTCCTGAAAAACTTAGGGCTGATTCACACTTGAAAGTCCTGACTAAGGACTTTCAAAGTTTTTTATATATATTATATATATAGATATATAGATATATAGATATATATATATATATATATAGATATATATAGATATATATAGATATATAGATATAGATATAGATATAGATATAGATATAGATTTGGTCCCAGAGTTTGGTTTAACACTGCTAGCCTAAAATCTGGACTTTCTACCCTAACTACTCTAAAGTGCACTATCCAGGGATCACACCAGGGATTTTGTAGTGATGCATCTCCCACAATGCATCTGGAAAAAACAGTGAGCATGAATGGTCACTAGATGGTCAATGCAGACCACAATGCATTGCAAGAACCTGAAAACAATGCAGACAGTGTCAGGTTTTTCACGGAAACAACACAACTGAATGAAAGATGATAAAAGAGTCGCTTAAACGCATTGTGAGTCGAGATGATAAACAAAACACTCATAACAAAAAGCTATTAGCTATAAAGACACTGACATCTTAGTTTGGGCTGTAAAAGTTGATTTATTCTGTCGGTTTGATGATTTTGATTAACGTGGAATCCAAGTAAAATAAAACTTGTATTATGATAAGTAGTCCATAAATATGACTACTTACCATGCGTAATTCTTTGATTAAAACAAGGATTTTCTGAACACCCGAACATCGGCTGCAGGACAATACAAGATTACTCAAAGATGCATGAATCATACCAAAAACAACTTTAAGTAAAATAATAATGAGAGACACTGGTAGAACCTGGTTACAAACTCAAACAAAAGCTATTAAATCAGCTTTTGTCCAAACTTTACCATTATTGCATTAAAAACCTTTAGCCATTCCACAACTGTCCTTCCATTAATGCACAAAGCCCCAAAAACACATAATCAACCGCGTCCTGAACCACTTCAAACTTTTTCAATCAACTTGGCCATATCTCAAAAATCCGTCGTTCCCCGAAGACGTCTTATCAGAGCCAAAAGTTTATGGAGAAAAGGGCCTCTATCACACACTCAATTAGCTTTTGGTTAAGAGTGAAGCACCTGTGAAATGGATGCGAGTGTTAGCGATTCTGATTATTATTCAGTCATCATTTGCGCGCCGAGCTATAATTCTTGGGTGTAATTATGAGTGCTGGGGCTGAATGACAAATCTCCTTCATCCATCTGCAGACACGCGCCAAAGAACCGCTAGCTAGCTTGCTCTATCTCTGCTGCTATCCGTGCAATCGGCAAAGGTGTTTCGGGCCACTGTGGAGCGACGGAGATGTGGAGATTAGCTGCGTCAAGTCATCAGCGGTTCCCAACGAGGAGAGAACAAGAGTAGGGTAGATTTAGTAGACTATTTGTTAGGATAAAATTGAACTAGTAATAAGAACAGGGAAATCTCTGTAGGTGGGTGCAGATTAAGATGGTATACTTTGACTTCAAATAGAGCAAGAACAAACACATTGAAAAGATTTCCTAAGTTCTACCCCAGTGTAATAGAGGTCTAACCCACTGTTCCTGTGTCAAAAGTCCACTAGTTATAGCTTCTTCATGTGGCTACTCATGACACATTTCCTGGTTCTCCTTTTGGTTGTCTTCTGTGTTGTCATTGTTTGCTTCCATGAAAGTCAAGGGTAGACACTGTTTGCAATATGTCTTTCCTTATCTTGCAACAGCAGCATCTCAGAGGTCAAAGTTTACCAGAGGTCTCACATGATTGGATTTTGGATTGTTTTCTCGGCTTCAGGTCCCAAGATTGTAACTTTCAGTTCTGTGTGAAGCAGATATTTTAACTACTCACATTTTTTCTTGCGAGTACACTACAATAAAAACAACAAAACAAAACAAAACAAAACAAAAAACTTGTGAAGTTGATATCTTAGATTGTTTCCTTTCCACCTGAAGCATTTTAACGGCGTTCTCCATGCTTCATATTGATATAGATGGTGGAGGAGATCCACTGGTCCACAAGTTCAATTCCAAGTTCAATGGCCTTAAATCAAGACAGAAAAGTGCTGAATATGTGTGACTGTTTTACATGATGAAAAACTATCGTACAATTTGTAAGCAGACTCCAGGAAAAAGAAACTCTAACTGATAACATTGTTTTCCAATTCTCTCGCAGTGTCTCGACTTTTCAAGGCAAAGCCGTTTCTTTTACAACAGCAAAACTAAAGCTGTGTCCACAGAGCCGAGCTCAGGCCTGATCGCAAAAACACTTTATCTAAAGCATCATCCACATAAAGCTGGGCTTTCAGAGTCTGAAAATGGTTCTTTTTCTAGTTTTGTCACATTCTGTGGCAGAGTCACTTTGTTGTTATTTCAGATGTTCTGTGGATGCACACATTTATTTAGCCACATTTTATGTTCATGAAACTTGTTTGGAAATGTTTAGTGTTTGACCAAAAGCAGTGCGTCTCAAACTGTGGTGCATGTACCTCTGCTGGTACACAGTCTGCATCAGGTGGTCAGGGCTCTATGCATTTAGAAGAAGATCTATGTCTTTAACTTTTGGGGTAAATTATTGTTAGAGGAGGCCTGTTGTAATGTTTCTGTATAAGAAAGAAACACAGTTCAATGATTCACATTTAGTTCATTGTAAAGCACAAGAATTATCTAAAACAGCTAAGAAATACAAACAGGTCTATTGACTTCCTGTTCAAAATGGCAGAACTGATAAGCCCTCATAATAAAATGTAACTTTAATAAGTCACAGATTTTAAAAAGCTATTTTTAGTACTTAAAAGAATAACTTCAGACTGGGACTATTTTTTCTACTGGATCTAATCTATTTTTAGTTGTTGAAAGTGGCAAAAAGACAAATCTGAACCCTACCTGTTTTACTTGGAATCAGATTATTTGAGGAATGGCAAGTGAATGCAGAAAGTGGATGGGAATAGGTGGTGATGAAGATAGGGAATTTCTGAACATGCATGAATCAATCCAAATACAACTTTGAGTAAACTAATGATGAGAGAACACTGCTGTAACATGGCTAAAAACTCAGAAAAGCAGATTTTACATAACATGTTCCCTTTAGGAACTAAGTATCCACTATCTTAGATCATGTGTAGCTGAAGTGTAGCTCTGATAAAGTCTGGCATCTTGTGGGATTGGAAAGTCAAATACGGTCTTAGGTAATACTTGGACTTGGAAATAAGTGTGCAGTACCTCATTCTTTTCATCATAAAAATGTAACATCACAAAACAATGGATTATTTTTTTATGGTCAATGGTTTTGTTCACTTCCCCAGTACATTGTGAGCTTTCAAATGGTTCACCACCACACTCATCGTCTGGACTGTTGAGTCTTGTTAAACCAAAATAGCAGTGTAAAGCTCGAGACAATCCACTGACCCTGGCAACTGAGCAGCAGAAATAATTAGACACCAAACTTTATGTTAAATCTATTTTCTTTAATGAGGGACACACTTATAGATTCACTCGCCTCTATAATTGCAAGCTGTCTTGTAATCTCTATGGGGCAGTAAAAACACAACACAAAGCCTTGCAGATTGAAGACGATACTACACTAGATCTTTCCCTCTTTTTTATTTTTTTGTTTGTCTTCAGTTGTAAGAAGAGACACTACAGGCAAGTTTGCGTTGTCAGCACAAAGGCTTTTATGTGGAAGCAAAAAATGTTCCTATCTGCTCCTAAAAATGTGTTATTTTTAATCCACCTCATCCACAGAGTTTAATGAAACATTGTAACTTCAAATATTGTTTACTGAAAGTGTCGCAAGATTAGCTTCAGACACATCAAATTGTAAAATGCTGGACTGAAGAGGAGTTTGATGGTTTTTGTTGAATTGAAAACAAGATTAAAGTGAAACTAAATGCAGAATCAACTTTTATTCCACTGGGACTATATGACGAGTGGCTCCTGGTTGTTAGTGATGGGAAGATTACCCAATTTGTACCAATAAATCATTTTGGCCATGCAAGTGCGTCGATAGAAAGTTTTAATTTTTAATTTAATTTTTTAAAATTTATTTTTATATAGCCCAAAATCACGACGATCCGTCATCTCGAAGGACTTAGAAAGAAGAAAGAAGTTACATTGTGAGAAAAGCAACCTGCGTCGAAGTATTGGACTATTGTCTTGATGAGTCTTGAATTATCCACAATTTTAACAAACCACATAAACTTACCAAATATATTTTTAATTATTTGGGAAAAAAACAACAAAAAAAAAACAATGTTGACTGAATGGAGAGCAGCTTCAGTGACAGACTGATTCACTCTCGCATAGTCATACCATAAACATAGTCATACCATTACCTCATGTTTATTACTAGTTTATTACTGTTATGTATTCTGTCCACATGCTGCAGTTATTCATAATCATAGTCATAATACACTGATGCCACTTATCTACTTCTTCTGTCATATTCGGCACTGTGCTATAACAGACACTTATTCTAAATAAGACTTTTTTAACTATTGTAACTTTATATATCTTTTAAGTCTATTTTATAATCTTGTTTGATTGCGTGTTTCTATTTTCCCCTGCTTTTCTTAAATTGTGCGTTGCAACACTGGAACACTGGACAAATAAAGGAATGTCTTATCTTATATTTTATCTTATTTTGTCAAAATGTGCTTAAGTAGCAACAGGTTCAGACGAGGTGCAATAATAAAGGCAAGGCAAGGCAAATTTATTTGCATAGCACAATTCATACACAAAGCAATTCAAAGTGCTTTACAAGGCAGAAAAATATACATCAATAATTACAATACAACATGATTAAACATATATAAATAATCAGCATAAAATTTACTTTAAAAGAAGAAAAGAGTGCAGACAAAGCATTTCAGTCATATGCACAGATAAAAAGAAATGTTTTGAGCCGAGATTTAAACATTGTCACAGTGGAGGCCTGTCTTACATCATCTGGAAGACTGTTCCAGATCTGAGCTGCATAAAACTGAAACGCTGATTCTCCATGTTTAGTCCTGACTCTGGGCACCAGCAGGAGGCCGGTCCCTGAGGTCCTCAGAGTCCAAGATGGTTCATAACGCACTAACATGTCAGAGATGTACTTTGGTGCTAGTCCATGGAATAAAATAAAATCTAGTCTATAAAATCTAACAAATAAATTGACCTAAATGCAGCGCTCTGATTGGCTGTGCCTGACTGATCACTATCTACATGCATTCATTTTGCAGCCAATCAGAGTGCATCGTTTGGCTCCTGATTAGAACTCAATTCATGGTTATTCAATAAAAGCAGTACTTAGTAGTAATTTTTTAAACAAGTTCCAGCATGCATCATGTACTTTTTAGTGGAAAACACAGTTTGCTCATTTACAAGTTGAACTTCAGTTAAACTAGTTTCTAATTAGCAAGTAAATATTAAATTTACATGCCTCAACTAATTCTCTTGTGAATGAATGGAATGAGAAGGTACTATCTAGGAACTTGCCAGATTTGGGGCCTATTTTAGATGCTTACACTCGCTTGCATTAATCTATTTAAAACACGACATAATAAAAAAAAATGTATAAATTTTTCCTCTCACATTTACACATATTACATTTAGAAAACAAAAAGCCAACCTTCAAACCATGGCAGTGAAGAAAACAACCAAACAGATCTTGTTTGGTGTGTTCTTTTTGCTTTATTTAGTCTGAATCTGTGGGAAAATCATCCTCCCGACTCATTATTCCTCGTGCCGTGTAGATACGTCCTGGAGCAGACAGAGAGGAAGAGGAAGAAGAAATGTTCCTTGGGGGTGATCCCGGCTTTGCTTTGGTAATGTTCCGGGATCCTGCTGTCACGACGCCATGTGATGTATTTAGCCTAAAACTAGCGCCGCCAGGCCTGAGCAAATCTCCAGAAAGTAACTGGCAGAAGGAAAATGCAGATTCCTGTGATGTTCTATTATGTATTCTGCTTGGAGACGGATGTTTAGCAGTGATGGGAATTTCAGATCTTTGTCCGATACCATGTGCACCCAGCTAATCCGACTCATTTAAGAGATTCATTGAACAGGGCCAAGCAAGCACAATCTCTAAAGCAGCTCCTGCACACACCCAATTTTACAAACTCGGTCTGAAGATGGTAAAGATTTTTACAGAACAGCAGTGTTCATCCATAGATACTATAGATGCAAATGCACGTTTGTCGTCAATTTATTTATTTGAACCATGGTATTTATACAACCCTGCATCGGCTCTGGTTGTATGTTATGACATTGGTGCAACACAATAGAGGTTATGCAGATGACATCATGGCATTCTAAATGTGAGTGGCAAAGCTGCATTGACAGTCAATGGAGAGAAAGGATATTTATATGGCAATGACGTATGTAAGAAATAACTTAAACAGGACAACAACTGTACTGATACTAGGTATATAAAAAATACTAGGTATATAAAAAAAATCGCCGTAAACTGTTGCAGAAAAGCAGATAAACAGAAATGCTTTAGCTTCTCTCACATTTCTTACAAACTTTGTCTGTGATTCTTGACTCTCTTTGATGAGGATATAAATTGTAGTGCTGAAATCTCCAAATGTCGTTAGAAAACAAGTTAGTGAAGCACTACACTGTTGTCATGACAACAGAAAACTATTGTTAGTTTCCATTTCCAGCTACATAAAAACTAATTTGGCCCATTAAAAGCCTAATGTATGAGCTGGTTTCATTTCACTTCGTGGAAACGTTGTTGCTGGAATGAAATTAAATGTAGCGGAGGCACTAGGTGGCGTTAGCCTGGCTACATTAAAAGTACTTTTTGTGTATAAATTGTGTTGCCCAAAAGTTTGCCTCAGTCAGAATGTTTTGAAGCATAAAAAACAAAATAAAAATAAAAAATAAAAACAAGGTTTTGTCAATGCATAACTTCTAGAATTTATGAGGTAGTGTGTGTTCGTCCCTATTTGTTGGGAGAAATCCCAAACTATTAGTTTAGATTTGAGAAACACACAATCGCCAGAGTGGGAACACCCTCTAAGGATGTGTTCACACAACGCGATCGTGAATGGCATGAAAAACGCAGGGAGCAAGGCTGTTTAGGTGCAAATGAGCGTCTTATCTGGAGAGCAGCGTGACAGAGGCTCAATACAACCAGTAGGTAGAGCCTTCAACATGATCAGACTTTGTCAATGTCCAGTGTTCATATGATTCCTCAATACTGGCAAAACACAAGGTTATTGTGACCAACAAATTAACTTTATGTAAATAAACGACTGAAAAAGAATCATATAGTGTCATTTCAACACTGCTTTACTAACTGCTGTGATGGCGTAACATGTTGAAACAAGAAAAATATAGACCTATTGACAAATCTTACTTTTAGACAAAAATATCATACCATTAAGATAAGTCTTGCATAGTTTAAGCACTTATTGATACATAGAATTACAAGAAGACCAGTTTTTTTTAGTGTTTGATGCACACAAAGTCACACAAAATAAACATTTTGGTAGCACAGCTGAGTCTAAGATGGAATAAAAAGAATCCATTTAAAATGTGAATTCAGATATGTACACAAATGTAATTCATTCCTTCTTTTTCATTCTTTATTCAGTCTCCAAAATATTTCTCTTGGCATTAGAGTCAAACTGGCAGAGAGTAAAAAATTCTCCTCCACACAGTCTGGTGGCTTTATTTCTGCGGCACTATTTTTAGCGGCGTAATAATATTTTCATGCAGCTGCTGTGTATTTGGGGCCTCGCTCTTTGGGACAGTGGTGACATATTCCATTTCACATCGCTCGAGTGACTTCCCTCGCACCAGTTCAAAGACTAAAGGCTTTTAAACGTGCAATTATTTATAGTATTAGCTTTTAGGATCATGTATGTTTCGCCTGGATCCCACCCCCAGGCCATGGCCCCACCACTAGGCACGTTTTCGCCCCCCCACCCCGAGTCTCTTCTGCGGGGCAAATTACTTCCAAAGTCGCCTTGTGCTCCCCGCGCCGCTCGTGCTGATTTAGAGCGCGAAAAAGAGTCGGGCCCGGGATGGATAGATGAAATATTGATGAAAAGCTAAATGTGTGATTTGTAGCGTGGCATCAAAGGCATCTGCCTCGCTGCGGATCCAACATGGAGACGAGGGAGGAAGAGGAAAGAGAGAGAGAGGGAATAGGAAAGGGAGAAAGGGGGAGAGGAAGGGAAGAGGAAAAGGAGTGGGAGAGAGAGAGGGAGAGGGAGGGAAGAGGAAAAAGAGAGGGAGAGAGAAAGAGGAGGAGAGGGAATAGGGGAGAGGAAAGGGAGAGAGACAGTAAAAAGAGAAGAGAGAGGGAGAGAAAGAGAGAGAGAGAGAAAGAAAGAGGAGAGGGAATAGGGAAAGGAGAGAGAGGGAAGAGGATGGGGGGAGGAGAGGGAATAGGAGTGGGAGGGAAGAGGAAAGAGGGAGGGTATAGAGAAGGGAGGGGAAGGGACAAAGAAAAGAGAGAGAGAAAGAGGAGGAGAGGGAATAGGAAAGGGAAAGAGAGAAACAGAAAAAGAAGAGAGGGATAGATAAAGAGAAAAGGGGGATAAGGGGGAGAGAGGAAAAAGGGAAGGGAGAGAGAGAAAGATGAGGAGGAGAGGGAATAGGGAAGGGAGAGAGGAAAGCGAGAGAGAGAGAGAAGGAGAGGGAATGGAATAGGAAAGGAAGACAGAAACAGAAAAGAGAAGGAATGAGATAGATAAAGAGAAGAGGGAGAGAAAGAGAGAGGGGGTAAGGATAGGAAAGGAAAGATGCAGAGGGGAGAGTTAGAGAAAGAGAACAAAAGAGAGGAAGAGAGAGACAAGACAAAGAAAGAAAGAGATGAGAGAAAGAAAGAGAGAGGGAGAGAAAAAGGCAGAGAGAGACAGAGAGACTCAACTGAGTGAGAAAGAGATGGTGTCATGAAATTGTGGTCTACACAGGATATTCAACATACGGCCCAGGGGCCAGATCAGGCCCTCAAACCAGTTAAATTCGGCCCGCAATAAAAACAAATATTAGATTTTATTACTGATTTAATTTTAGGTTAGCGCTACTTTACCGGCATGTGCCTGGCTTGTTTGTTTTGAGACTTTGTTTGGTGCTGGTTTAGACCTGGTGTGAGTCTGGATTATTCTTTGTTTATTGGTAAAAGTGCAAATGGGAAAGTAGATTAATGCTGTCAAAGTCTTCGTGTTTTTTCCCACAACTTTCTAACACAGGTTTTTTTTTTTACATTGTTAAGATGTATCTCATAATGTATTGTGTGACCCCGAATTGTGATGAAAGTGGCCCAGAGTAACACCTCTGCCCAGAAGCCAAAGCTAACCAAAAAGTCTGTCTCATGAGAAAATAATGTTAAAAGTCATTATACAGCATCAAGTATACACTGTATATAGACACAGAAAAAGGGCTAGCCTGCTCATGATGCACTATTAACATGTCATTCATTTCTGAGAGACTGTGTAGGTAGTAGCTGCTGATCAAAATTGAAAGTAAGACTACTTCCTGTAGTGATGTCTCAAAGTCAACCTAACCGTTTTGAGCTTGGGACTTACAATTACATTTTTCCTTTTACATTTACATTTTCCAGCTGTGCTCATGATTAAAACTGAGATCAACTTCAATCACGAACACAGTTAGCGTCACCATATACAGTATATATATATGATATTATCCAAAAATATAAAATGATGCCGTTTGAACATTGTACTAATTTTTCTGACTTTTAAGTGAAAAATATGATCTTGAAGGTGTTAGAACTAGAGAACCAGTGGAAACTGCAGAGTGCAACGGCTCTAGGTCAGTCAGTGTTCTCACTGAAAGCTTCACATTTATAAAATTAAATAAATAACCACAGCAGCTATCCAAACAAAAAACTTTTCAATTCTACCAAAAAAAAAAAAAAAACTAAACCCCCCAAAAGAAATAATACTTTTTAAGAACAAACCACAAACGCGATTACAATTCTACAAAACCCGTTTTACAATTCCTTGTGTTCACTACATAATTGAATCTGGTACATGCTCAGTCATTCCTCTTTATTAAAGAGTCCAAACTTCTCCCTCTGACTTCAGCAGTTTTGTTCTTCAAACTCAAAGAAGATCTTGATGTTCCCAGAAAATAAACAGATTTCTCCAAAAGCACTTGACATCTCATCACACACTGTGCTTTCTGTTTCAATATAAGTCATTTCGTTTTCTTAGTAAGACGATGGCTAAATGTGTGTGCAGAGGCATACCACAAAAGAACTTTTTTATTGTACTAAAATGATGGACCAAGAATAGGTAAACCAGACCAGAACTATTTAAAGCTAAATTCCTATCGGCAACCACATTTTGCTAATGCATTCGGAGCTTCATTATTCTTCACAATGAGCATGGATAGATGGATGGATGGATGGATAGATGGATACATGGATGGATACATGGATGGATGAATACTGCACATGTCTAAGGCAATGAAAGGACATTCTCAAATGTTACGTTTTTCTTGGCGTGTAATGTCCACTTGGTCGAAATCTGCACTACTTTCTCCAGTATAAGCCGCCTCCATCTTGTTTCTGTTTTCACCTTATTTTGTCCACTTGGCTGCACACTTCCTGTTTAGCTCTGATAAGCTAGCTAATATCTTAGCTTGTCTGTCTGACGAGGCGCTCTCAAATAGATACAACAAGAGTTCAAATAAACCCAGCGACAGAATTCTACCGGACCTAGGTTTTTAAACCTAGCTTAGGTTTAAAAGCCTAGCATAATGTAGCTTAGGCTAGACACAGCTAAATCAAAAGTGTGCTGCCAAGAAACGTGGGGGGAGCAGAATCATGTGAATATTAATTTTAAATTTGTGTGTTTAGTTTTTCAAATTCAGTTCAGTGCAACCTAAACCCACAATAATGTTGCCTTTAAATTGTATATTAGGATGAGACGTCTAAATCATGACTTTTACTGCTTTTGCATGTACAGTCTTTTTGTAAAACACTGATATCTGCAGATTATTTAACAAATAAACACATTAAGTGTGAGTGGAGGGCAAAACAAGACTACTCAAACATTCATGAAGTATTCTTAACATCAAGCTTGTAGCAAGTTTGGAAGTTCACAAAAGTACCTTTCTACAAATAAATCCCTCTGAAAGTAGATAAAGCAAACAATAGTTTCAGATAGGAAAATATTAGTTGTTATTTCTAATCCTCTGAGCCAACATTTGCAACATGAAAGGACGTTTTGTTTTTAACATTAAAAGTGGCTTGTGGTTTGTCACAAAACAAAAGAAAACTGCTAGTACTTTTAACTGAAGTTGTTTCTCGTTCCAAAGTCAGTCCCATTAGAACAAAAATTACAAACCAAAACCTTCCACCAACACATCTTCAAAATCAAAGAAGCCATTTTACAACGCACTGGATAGCACACTGGTACTTTCATAGAAGTGGGACTCACTGCATGTTGTGAAGGTAAAACAATCCCACAACTTCTTCAAGAGACAAACAAATAATACCCAACAAGAGAGGTTCAATTATCACACAAGCAATGACGCCATCATCACGAGACGCTCCATCCGGCAGGAGCTGTGAAACATTGTTTTGAGTTGGAAAGTTTAGGGTTAGGTTTAGTGGAGTATTAAACATTGTTGAATGTTCTGGCATTCTGTTGGGTTGTAACATGATTTTTGTTAAAACAACCACATACGACATTTGATTTGAAGGACAGTCTGCTCTCAAAGCAGTTTCTAAAATCTATTCATTCCAAACCATGACATTTAATAAAAGTCCCTCTGTTCAATGACATACAGACGTAATGAAGAAGATACAATTCTCTTCACAAATGCCACGACTTTACAAGGTCAAAGGAGTCAAATTCTTTTCCTTTCAGTTCATTTCTTTAGTTGGACTGTTTACTCTATTACTCTTTTCACACACTTGACAATAACATAGCTGCATTTCAATGTGTCATATTTGTAATAAAGATTTCTGAAGAGATCCAGAAGTTTGAATTGTCTGTGTGTTTGAGCAGTGAGGTATAAAGCAATAGATTTTAGACTTAACGTTGACTTAAATGTGTGTTTTAAGTCTGTGGATAAGTTTTGCTTTCCATGTTGATAATTGAGTAATAAACCAAACTGGAAGTTACAGTGTATTTTTGCACTTTTTTTCAGAATACCTCCTATTGGGTCTTGCAAAGGCTTTTGGAAAAACACACAGTAATGGTTGCTATTTGATTTTTGTCTTGTGTACTAAGTCTGATCTAACACATGTAGTACCTCTGTGTCATGTACCAATGTGTTTTAGGAGTATTTATCTTTACTTACTTGTAATTTCTTCTGTAGCATAACTTTTTTTTATTGTGGCTAAAATGGGTATTAACAAATGTGCTAATGCCATACGCGTCAGGTCCACATACCCTCTTGTTGGGAAACACATACAGAAAATAACGTTTTGATTTGGCGGACAGGCAGCTCTGACAGACTATTTCCAAACCAATGCAAAGCTCCCACATTGAAGTATCACTCTGTTCAATATGCAACAAAATGGAGAAGGTTCAATTCTCATTACAAAAGCCATGGCTATCGAAAGTCAAAGGAGACAATTCTACCGTTTCCTTTTAAACCAAAAAGTTCTTTAGATGGACCAATTTCTCCATTATACTTTCCACGCACTCGAGTCTAACGTAACTGCATTTCAACACATCATAATGACTTACGAGGAGATCCAGAAGTTCAAATCAGCGAGCAATAATGGACATTGAATGAGGGAGATTTTACACATGAACAGGTCTCTAATTTTAGCGAAATCCTCTGCCGCCGTAAAGATTCAAGAAGGCACTGATTGCTCTCGTCTCCCGGCCCTCCGCCCAACGCTGCTGCTTTTATCCAAATCAAATGCTAATGCCGCCAGAAGGCCCTTTGAAATTGAAATGATGTGAAAATAGAATTGCAGTGGCAAATGAGCTGTGTTTGCTGGTCCCGTCGGGCCGGAGCAGGCTTTTGAACGCGCCTCTCCCCCAGCACAAGGCTCTGTTTTGGGCTTTGGTCTCTCCGGTTTTCCTTGTCAGTCGGAGGGCCACAGGGAGCGCAATTGGAGTTGAGGCTGATTGGCGTGGAAGCTTGTGCGTGAGAGCATAAGGTTCACGGAGCAAACGCATCTCACACGTGTCCCAGAGAGTCACATGACAACAGAACATAGATACAGTTGGTTATATGTTTTGTCACCAATTTTCTTCTGTAGTACGGAAACTGTAACATCAAAAAACACAAGATTATGACTGAGCAGATTTGGTCATGGTTAGTACTTAGATTACTCGAAAAAGAGGTACTTGGAAAGATAAATTCATCGGAGAAAAAATAACTGAGATCTACACTTCGGTAGTAATAACAACAACACTAATAATATAAAAAAAAATAAAATGTTTTAACAAAAAGGTCAAAGCAACCGGACACCCTCATTTTTTAATTGAAAGACCAGCGAACATGTTTGGAGTGTTGGTCCAACTTAATTTTTTCTTGACATTGGTTTAAATGTAATCATTTGATATTTACATCACATTTATTTGTGGTTGCAGAATTTACATAGTTAGTCATTCTTAGCACAATGACTTTTCCATTGTTTTCCCAACTTATTCTTTATTTTATTTATTAGCTCAATGTATGTTAGCTCAAAATATGATGTCATCATTACACAATGCATATATTTACACCATAAATACAGACATGATTTCTAGCTTATGTGGAAAGCTAAGTAGGTTTGGGCATGGTTCGTACTGAGGCCTCTGGGAAAAGAGTTACTTGGAATGCATCTGAGGAAAAAAATCCCAAATACGCATGAGATCAGGGTTTATATCAAGATCTCCAACCTTTGACCCAGGAGCCACCAGCAGCTCCAACCCCTGGAGCCTCTTTCTATTGTAAAATGTATCTTTTAGATGCTTACTTTTTTCCACTAAAAAGACAATAATAATGTTTTGCATATGGGCACTTCAGCTTCTTGTGATTACTAAAGAGTAGCTTTTGGTTTGCTAAAGTAGCTCTCCTGGGGGAAAAGGTCAGAAACTCCTGGTTTATACATAGACTCTTGCTTCTACAAACAACAGTTTGTGACTCAGATTCTCTCCACATGACGCTGTACTCAGGCATACCTGATGAATCACGTGTATTATACATTTAAAGCAGTTGTTTTAGAAGTCTGAAAAGGACAGGTTTTAAATCCAAGTCCCAAAGTGCATGTAAATCCCCAAATCTTGGTCTTTCCACAGTTACACCAAACCAAAATATTACCTACGTTTTTACAGTGCTCATGGTATTATACATCAATCTAGAAATTCAGGTGTAGTTTACTCACTCAAATGTAAGAAAACATTTATTACAAATGTGTCATTGTGTTGTATTGTCTTGAAGAAATAAGGCATTTTATGTGTGAAAACAATTTAAAATTAGGGTGATCAAAATTCCAAAAGTTCAGTTAAAAAAGTGCATTTTGAGAAAACAGCCACTCAATTTACAATGTCTTATGGATAAAGTGGATTAAAATTTAAGGTATATGGCATCTTCAAGAACAGAATACAAATGCATTAGTTTCCCCTGTTGTGTCTCACCTTATTAAAAAAAACCAACAACAAAAAAAACAATTGTGTCTTTGTGTGGACACCAGGGCCGGTTCTAGCCCACTGACTTTGGGTGGGCAAGCAGAAATTTTGAGTGGGCAAATATAAAATTAACACGGTCCCACTTTTTTGTGGAAAAAGTAACTTGCATCCATCAAACAGCACAACAGTAGGTATTACAAACTATTCTTTTACACAAATGTTAAAAGTAAATTGGGTGTGGGGTTTATTTGCTTAGACTGTGCACTTACATTACAGTTTTTTCAATCACTTTGACACAGTTTGCCATTCTAAAAGTCAATTTACAAAACAGCTCACAAGGAAAACTAAACAGAGCTTCAGTTTTCCAAAACTAAATTTTGTCTCAAGGTAAATTTCGTTTTACAATCAAAACTCTCACACATTCTTCAGCTGTTTTCATGTGTTTTCTCATTCATATGACTTTACAGCTCAGAAGCTGTGAATATGATGCTGGATAAGTTGTGCTTTTTATCTACAGTAAATGCAGACATATTTGTACAAAGAAAACAACAAACATGAATTACATTTAGGAATACTTTCTGATTTGTGATGGTATTTTATCCAACTATTTACAGTTTGTAGTGCACCTGTGTGACTGACAAACCATTAAACAAACATCACACTGGAAATATAGTTTATATTTGATACATTCTACAGCCTGTTTTCTTGTCAGACCATTATCTCAACGTCTTGATGTGAGTTAAAAACAGTGTTATGGCTAAAGTCTTTTACCACCTGTGAACAGGTCTGTAGTGTTGAAGAAACCAACTAAACTCACTGATCATGTGAGTTTGTGAATGAGAGATAAACGTAGCAAATGACAAGACCACCTCAGCTTTTGATGAGATAAATGTTGGAATCAAGTGATCAAACCAAAGTTTCAAAAAGTGTGTCAAAGCAGTTGAGAAAAACTCTAAGATGCACAGTAAATGTTTAAATCAAGGCTTAAGATTGTCCTTTTTAAATGTGCCTATGAATGAAATAGTTTTAATTTATATCTTAAAGATTTTGCACTGTTTCTATGCAATGTAATTTAATAGTTTTAAATTTTATAGTTGCATTAAATATATTTTATTGCTGGAAAATTTATGGGTTGCATTTGTAGGAAAAGTACTTTATTATTATGATCATGATTATGACTATTTCACATCTGCAGATACAAGACTAGGTTTTCACTTACATTATTAATGCTTTCACTTTTTTTATGTAGTTAGCAGTTTTAAATGCAGTCTAAGTTATAATAACAAATAAATAATCAATTAAGATTTACATTCCTCATTCCAGTGGCATGTGTCTATTGGCGTGACGTGACTGAGTGAAAATAGTTTGACACATGAGTTCCCCACAGTACGCGCTGCTATGCACAGGGGGCGGGTCAGGATCTGGCCCGGGCCACATTGAACCATCCGCAGCTCGCCGGGCTTGTGCACCGATTCCAGCCTCTTTGTATAAACCGAGCCGTGGATTAAGAGTTTGGAGAAGCGGGTGCTTTGCTTTAAGTCACGGACGGCACCGGTAGCGTCTCTACAGAAGTTCCAAACGAACTAAAAAGCGCAACGCTCACCGCACGCACGAGAATCGTGGGCACGCACGGACTGAAGTGAGGCGAACACAAAGAAATAAATTAACGCGCTGCTTTGGATACTTTGCTGGCCTTTGCTTCTCCGCCACGTTCCCGCACTTGGAAAGTTTTACGATTTGATTCACGGAACAATGCGGACATGGAGAGCCAACGCGAGGAGGAGCCCATCAGGACAGCGTGAGAACGAGGTCTGGACTTCAGTGCGGGGAGCTACATACACACGGTAAACCACACACACCTACACACTCTCCTCTGTCCTCTGTGTGTCTGCGCGTATAGAGGACGATTCCTGTGGCGTTTGTTTAACCCAAATCGCTCTTTAAACCGTGCGTAATGACGCACCGCCTCGACATAAGCCCAGATCAGCGCTCTTATGAATTACACGAATGAGGACTGACAGTCATATTTACACCAGCAGTGTGAGAAAGTAAAAATATATATCATAAAAGTGTGGACTGCAGTTGAACAGTGCCATGCTTGTTGTGTTGACACTCTGCACACACGCGCCTGAACGGCGGACAGACCGGTTTGTTGCTGCCCAATCTGATATGCGTTGCATCTCGGCGGCAGAGGGCGTTTGGGTGGGCAGAGCATCCGTCTGGGTGGGCACTGCCCACCCTTGTCTATGGCTATCGCCGGCCCCGGTGGACACTGTTTCAGTTGTGGATTGGCACTGCAGATGTAACATTGTTGTAATGCGCGACAAGGCAACATTTATGTCGATTGAACTGGACTGCTTAGTTTTGGTTTTAGCACCAGTTTGATCGTGTGTGCTGAGAGTGCTGTGTGGAGCTACATTTGTGTGTGAGAGTGGAGAGAGCAGAGTGCACCATGGGAGTTGGAGTCCACTTGGCTGTCATCCATAACAGTGACATTTGAACATGGCTTGTTTGTGTGGAGTATCTGACTCAGCTGCACATGCTCTGTGGCCTGTGGCTTGTCCTCTCACATTTATGGAATACGTATTTGTCAATGTCTCTCAAGTTATGACAGAATGTCGAACTGAAATACAACTTAATGACATCACAAGGTTGATCAGAACATTATCAGATACCAACCCTTGACTTTCAATTGTATTAATATTTATACAGGTTTGTAATGCAGATATCAGCGGCCCAGTGGTCATTCAAAATAACTAATTATAAAAGGCTGGTGATATTGACAATGCAACAATAATGTACCGTAATGTTGGTACTGAAGGTCCTCTGCAGTTTGTCAACTATTTTTAATGTAGAATGTGACAAATGTTATACTTTGGATTAATTGTTCTTTTGTTTGTTCTTAATTTAAGTTTGTGATAGTCTCATTAAAATTATTATTCACACTAAAGGCCTGATATTGTCCCAGTTTAGATCTTGTGCAACTGGAAGAGCAACATTTTTATTGTAAGTGGTACTTGGCTTGAAAAGTTTGACGATCACTGGACTAGAGTGTGGTTTTAAATCACAAGACTGTTTGGAGTTCAATATATGGCTCATCCTAGTGCAGTTATGTTAAATTAAAAAAAAATAATAAATAAATTACCTTTAAAGCTTGCAAAAGGAACAAAAAAATAAAATACATTAAAAAATAAATAAATACATAGCAAAGTGTTTCCAAAATGTAACTTAAGTGATAGTCTGACAAGTTATTCCTTCTACTAAGAGTCCGTACACTATTCAAGACCAGAACAAGCAAGGGGTCCTCACTCCTTGGTCAATCTCCTCACCACCTCCCAAGTACCTCCTCAAATGATTTGGGAATAATAGATGTTTCACTTTTAATTTCAAATTGTTTAAATTGCATGCCTATTACTATTGTACATTTTACTGTAGAGCAGACCTATTCAACTTAAGGCCTGGGGGCCAAATTGGCCTGATTTAGTCCCATGTTAGTATTGGTGTAATTGACTCTGTGCATAGAAGTTGTTTATTTTCAAATTGTCGGACTTTAGCTTAAAAATCACCAACTGCTTACTGTTCCCTGCCTGATTTTTAGCCATTTTTCATTTTAGGCTTAGGTAGTGAAAACCTCATTGGAATGAACTAAACAGGAAATGAACCTGCCGGCAAGATGTTGGCATTTTTGAAAATACATACTCACAGAGCATAGAGCCAATTCTGCTTTAGACCTGACCTGGTATGAACCTAATGATGATTGCTCTTAGCTTAGACTTGGGCAGTACTGTTTACGTAGTCTAGTCCTTGTTTTATTCTTGTTCAGTGGTGCTTTGGGAATTTTGAGAGCAATGCAAATCTATTAGTGACTACAAGAGTAGTAATTTTATTATTTTGTACAGATGATAGTTTATACCATCTGAAATTTTGGCAAAGGTGGTGACATATTATGCAATTACTCAACCCAGAGGCCCTGACCCTGACAAAAATCTAGCCCTCTGAAAAAATACGTTGAATAGCTATGCTGTAGAAGCATTGCTTGTGCACAGATAAATAAAATATCGTGTCAACTGTAAGCATAAGGTTAGGGCTGATATTATAAGTAATATTATGTCTAGAACCCCCCACAACTCAATGTATGTTTTCAATCATTTAATAATGGCTAACATCTCCCAAGTGTACGTTTCTCTTAATACATGACCTTTACCGCTCCTCATCTCCTTACTCCAGTGTTGACCCTCTTTCTAAACTTAGCCTCCCGTGGTAAAGGTCAAGTGTTGGTAATGAGCCGCGCCGGTTGGATGTTGAAAGTGAACTGACCGCAGTTTGCTAATTGCTGCTGGCAAATAGAGAGACGCCATATTGACAAGCGTTCGAGAGTAAAGACGACGCGTTTCCATTGGCCCGTCTGTCGGCACGCACTCTGCTCTTTACAATTATCGACTGTGAAAAGCCGCCATGCCCAAATCCTGCTGCTTATACACCATTACCAGCAACCATCAATCACTGATTATTAAATGAAACGTCCATTAGGGCGCAGGGCATTTCCATACCGGGCACCGGGCCAAGTCCATGAGTAGCAGCAGTAGTAGAGTCATGCAGAGAAACTGTGAGAGGGAGATCTGTGGATTTAGACCTGATTTGGAGATATTATTACAAAGCAACACAAAAAGAACAAAAACACGGCTAAAGAGTTGAAAGGACAGTTGTTTAATTTGTTGTATCTTAAGAAACTGCTGGGTATTTTCAAGAATTCATGGTGCCAGCTGAACATTTAAAATGGACAATGTTGCTTGTCAACCTTTTCAAGGCAATTTTGTATTTATTTATTTATTTTCTTTTTAAAGATTAGCTCTTTGAGTCACATCATCTATTTTTTCTCTCGAAGCTGAAGTCCACCTATGACAAAATGTACAAACATCTTTAATCTTTAGAAGTGGAACAACATGGGCAGTCGATGGGTGTATGAATACTTTTTTCAACCAATGCACGATTCCTAGAAGCCTTTTAATGCCTCCGAGCAGAAGGTTCCTATTGTAAACAACCTCTATACGTCTCTGTGAACTAGGATTAGAAAACGTGCACTTACACTGTACATGAATGTAATTGCAGCCTTGATAATGTTTAGTGCTTGTTAGCCCTTTAGCGTCTCTCCTACACAATGCTTCTCCCGCCTTTGTTGTCCGCTAACATTACCTTCTCCATAGCGTAAGTGCTGTTTGAAGTCAGGTATGGTCATTATTCTTTTGTGTAAGTGAATAATTCAACCACATGTGAGAAATAATGATGTTTTCGTTGAGTACTTGTTGCTCAAAGCCCCAGTACTTTTTTTTTTTAGACATATACTGTATATAATATAAAAATAATATATTTTTTCCTGCTTTTTATGAAAAAAAAAAAAAAAATCCTCTGCTGCATAATGCAAGGTTCCTTTTGCCTCGGTCTAGAGTAGTGGTTCTCAAACTTTTTTTTTTTTTGTCTCGACCCCCAAAATAACAACTGTAGGCATTTGCGACCCTCAAACACAAAATGTAGACTACACATAAAGTAGTCTTTAGTCTATTGTTGGATATTATTTTGAAGTCATGAACCTATAC
Organism: Mugilogobius chulae; assembly: GCA_038363315.1. Lineage (NCBI taxonomy): Eukaryota > Metazoa > Chordata > Actinopteri > Gobiiformes > Gobiidae > Mugilogobius > Mugilogobius chulae. The sequence continues at coordinate 11,981,772 of CM076412.1, read as the reverse complement.
ATTCACTGATGAACATGTTAAAAAGAAATTGCATCTATCAATACAATTTAAGCTTTACACATTAACAGGGGACCTATGGGGGTCCCGACCCCCAAGTTGAGAACCACTGATCTAGAGGATTCCTGTGGAGATATTGCTCCAAAAAAGGTCACTAACAAGAAACGGTGTACTTCTTTCTGTCATGTCGCGTTTGATGGGCTTAGCAACAGTAACTAAGGAGGGTGGGGCTTGGCGAAAGGTGTTCTGAATCACTCAAGTTAAAGTTGCAATAACTAAGTCTTTAGCTTGTAAATTAGTAAACTTTGTGTTTTTCACTAAAAAGTATACAATAAATGTAGCATTTTGTGAAAAAAAAAAAAAATAAATACATAAAAATAAATAAATACATAAAAAATAAAATATAAATAAACAGATCACTGAGAACTGTGTGATTTGTATACTAAAGAATTTCAGTTTTCATCAGGAGTCAAATGCTGTGCTCTGATTGGCTGAGTTTGAATGATCCTCTACCATTTCACTGTCCTGTTTGTAAACAAAAATGTGTATAAGACATAATAGCAACCAAAAAATGTATACATGTTGATATTATCCACATGTCGAAGGACTTATGAGGAATTTAAAACCTATCATGTTTGCAGTTTGAAAATCAGCTAACCCATCTTTAAGTTGTGTTCATTATATTTGTTTACAATAGCATGTTGGAAGTAAGATCATCATCATTTATTTTTTTCATCCTTCCTTTGTATGTTTCATTGCCATTTTATTGAGTAATTGAATGAAAGGACATTTTCATCTCTCATCTATCTCAATGGCTCATTGTTCATCATGTTTTAATAGTTCATACATACTAAAGTGTATTTTTCTGATACAGCAACACCAACCTTAACATTTCCTCACTCCCGAGATTCTTTAGGTACAACTTAGCCCCTCCCCCTGCACAAACCTCGTCCAATCACGCGACGCTGGCCTTTACCGGGGGGAGTTGTGTAAAAGTCAAGCGCATTAGTGACATTTTAAATTAATGTAAGGCCCCACACTGCTCTATTTGTGCCACGGATGCAGCAAATTGAATTTCCGAGCGCCCACGCGTCGGCTAACATGTGTGTCGTGTTGAATGCTATCACTGTTAGCGTCACACATGTGCGACCTCATCTCACGCTCACACAATGGTCTTTAAAGGGCATGTTAGATGTTCATTTTCAGTCTATGTTGCAGTTTTTTTTTCATCTACAGAAACATAGCTGGAGATGTGTTTTGTTTAAATAGAGATTATGCAGATGACATTACAGCATTCTAGGTTTCAGCAGTGAGTGGTGAAAATGAATGAGAGTCAATAGAGTAAAAACACTATTAAAATGGAAAACAAAACAAACAACAAAAGAACAGTGTCTGACAACCTGGCAACATATTATTTGTGTATGTAAAAAGAGAAAATCAAGTAAACAATAGCAGAAAAGCAGAAGAACTACAACAGCATTTACGTTTTTCTTATTGACACGGGTTTTGAAATCAACTTCTTCTTATCTTTCTACAATTACATAAGATATTTTTAGTCTGTTTGTGAATACATTTAGTTATGTCCTAAATCTCCAATTGCCAGCAAACAAGCTAGACAAAGTTTGAAGTGTTGCCATGACAACAGAAAAGCTGTTTTGTTAAAGATCTGCCATGTATGGGTATAATAGTGCGTTCCAGTGGTACTCGGAGCTCGGATCATCTGAGTTCCGACTTGTTAATTCTCACTGGAACAGCCCTCAAACTCAGAGTTCTCACTCGGATCCTCGGAGATAATTTCAGCGTCCGAGGTAGAAAATTGAACATGGCAGCGCCCTGCGTTTTGAGAAAGAAAAACCTCCGACAGCTTCACTACTGATCGTACCTGTGTTATTTTGTCTTTAGTTTGTCTCTACAGTTCACTCTCCTCTGTGACTTTGCTCCTGCGCTGCTCATGCACGTCTGCCGTTATAAACCTGCTGCTATGTGCTGCAATGCTAATGTTGCTAACGGCTACACGGAGCTAATGTAAACAAAAGCAGAAATTCACTCTTGTGCTGTTTTACAAACTGTAAATGTAACAGCAATGTCCGAGTTAATAAACTGACATAAAGAGATCTTTTTTTGGCTGTTCTGGGCAGTTTACAAGCTTTTTATTACTTGATTGGCTCATAACTATAAAAGTAATCCGACTTAACCACTGGAACACAAAACACTCGGAGAAAGCATCACTTCGAGGTCCGAGTTCCGACCTCCGAGGACGACTGGAACGCACCATTATTGTCTTATCTGGAACTGAATACAGTTTGTTGCACCTTGTGATGTCATAAAAACATACATTTACAGATTTCAATTTGAAACATCTCCTATACTTCTAATCATTTCAGGTTTTAATACAGTGTTGTGCGCATCAAACAAAAATAGCACTTACAATTTTTTATGCTTCAAATTATTATCACGTGATGATTTGTGAAACTAAAAATAAAAAATTGTATTTCGATTGAAACAAAAATAAACAACAACATAAACTACGTAAATCCTTAAAGTTTGAAGTAGATGCATGAAAAAAACAAACAAAAAAAACCCATCCTGTTGATCCAAGATTTATTGCTATTGCTTCAAATAAAGTTTACTTCTGAACCTGACTTATTTATATAAAAATAAAAAACTTAACAAAACATAAATAAATAAATAAAATAATGTAATAAAAATAAAACAATGAATGAATAAATAAATAAACTAAGAAAGAAAAAAAGAAAATACCGTAGTCATCATCTCAATAAAATAAATACAAACAAACAAATAAAAAACAAATAAATAAATAGAAATAATTGCCATGGTCATCATCACAATAAAAAATGAAATAAATAAATACATGGATAAATGAAAATAAATAATGATCACAATAAAATCAATACAAAAATTTGAAAAAAACAAATAAAAACACATCAACAAATAAAATAATTACCAGGGTCATCGTCACAATAAAAATAAATACGAAAACATGAATGAAATTAAATAATTGTCATAAAAAAGTTATAAACAAATTCAAATAATAATAATTAAAAAATATATATGTACACAATACTACAGTATATTTGTAAATTGAATATCTCTGAACGTACTGCAAACAGAACATGAAACCATTAGCTGTTATGAGACAGAAAAGTGACATGGAACATATGAATAAACATGTGACTTTCTCCAGCACACAACCAGATAAAACATAGACTACATTGTCACTGACAGTTCTGTTTTCTCCAGTAACACTCCCGTTTGAAGAACTGTCACCGCCGTTCTCCGAGGAGCTTTGTAAAGTCGCAAAGGTGTCCATATCATGTCTTTGATGTAACGTATCAGCTTTCACCTAGCTCTGATAAAACAACGCAACAATACGAACATGTTTGAGTGTGTGTGTTGTGAGCAGCTGTGTGTCCCCGGCTCTGACACTAATGACTGTTGTCACCACAAACGCAGGCTTCCTCTCTTATCTTCTCGTGTCGTGTAGAGCAGCGGGGAGCGGACTGTTTGGAAGATGCTGAGTTCAACTAAAAACAGGCTCAGGGCTGCTCCCCGGTCTCACGGCGCAGCAGGACAGAGCTGGAGTTAAAACAAGAGCATTACACTGGCGTTTCAACAAGGAATGACTCAATGGTGGAGCGAGTTTTATTAATTTAGAGTCCAATACATGGCTAAAACTCAACACTCAGCTCAAGGGTAAATGGAATTATGTGACTTATTTAAAGCTCAGGTTCGGATTTCCAGATATAATTCTTAACAATTTGTCTCTTGCTCACACATATCCCCATCGTAACTATTCTCATGTATTCATTTTGGCTGCAGTTATGGATTAAGAACATAATTTAGCAAACAGCAAACTGGATAGACCACCCAAGCACAGCCAATCAGCTCTAGCTGGAGGCAAAAAACAAAACAACAAACAAACAAACAAACAAACACTCATAGCCCACGCATTAAAAGACTTTAGGGTCTATTGTTAGTCTGACCTCACCCAGCTGTGCAGGTGCAGTTTGATGTTCAAATTAGTCTGTTTTATTTAGAATTCTATCTAAAACTGTTGTCCAATATTCAAGAGTTTCTTTAGACTTTTAATAGATTAGGGCAAGGCCGTGCAATTATTGTCCATATCATGAGGACAAGTGTGGGGGCGGCCTGCGGTCATTGGTGTAACAAATTATCGGTTTTGCAAGCACATTTTTGTAAACAATGGCTTTTTAATGTACAGTTTCAACCATTTCTTGTGACAATCAGGACAAAGTAATGACAAATGACACATGACGAAGTCAATGAAATAAAAATATATAAAGATAACATTCTGAAAAATGTTCTCAAAACATCCAAGGGTCATATCTGACCCCCGAGCCACAGTCTGCCAGGTCTGGATTAGTGTGACCAGATGTCCCTATTTACCTGGGACAGTGGCTTTTTCCAGCCCTGCGTCTCATGTCCCAGCAAATGTATCCAAATCTACTTATTTCACTGCAAAAACAATAAGATCTAGACTTGCTTAAAATGACTTGGAATCAGAACTTCATCCAGATTCAGACTGGATAAGATTCAGTTGTTTGTCTAATGTAGAAATTAGTTATAGTGATTCACATTAGATTTAAATCCGAGAAATAAGCAACTTCAACTTGCCTTGAAATTATTATTTTTGCAATGTCTTGTTTTACACAAGACATGTCCCAATTGTCTGGATTTTGACCACTCTGATACTTTCCAACAGTGAAGAAGGAATATTGCTATTTTTTTGTCAAAATAGAGAAAACACTGCTTGAAAATGACAAAAAAATGCATCAATTTGCACTAACAGAAGTTTCAGAGAATATGCGTGTGAATGAGCCATGATTGACTAAGTGCATAAGAATATACTTATTTATCTGCTATTTTCACCGAATGTTATTAACCCTCTGCAAAACTGACTGTGTCCCATTTTAATATTGAATCATCCTAGTATAGATTTGTGTTTGGATTTGGTGTTGCAGCGTTGACTTCGAGCATGCCTGCTTTTCTATGAGACAATAATACCTTTAACAGTGACTTTTTTACTTTAGCTGTGCAGAAAAATACAAAAGCAGCACGAACACCATCCACACATTTGATAACTTTATGCTTTCTGCAGTTGCCCCGTTTAAGTTCGGGTCACAAGCTTAAGGTCTAAAACGTCTCTTCTGTCACGGCACATTTCACTTAAGTAGAGATGATGCAAAGTGGGAGTAACAGGGTTAGGACTGGAAATGGGAAGTACATTCAGCTAAGCTCTGGCACGTGGCTGATCTTTAAAGGACAATATCTGCATTTTTACAATAAAGTAGCTTAAAATCAGTAGTACAAATATCTTGTTAGTATCTATTCAGTATTTTTGTCCGCTTTGTCCTGACTGTAATGTAATGTCCTGTTTGTTCTGTTGTTCTCGTCCTTATAGCTGTGAAAAAAACTTAAAACCACGTTATGATGAACAATTCCGACTCAGAATGCATTAGGTAGCAAAACATGTGGATATAGCAATCAATTATTCCTTTTAAATGCAAATAAACACCTTGAAATGCTTCAACTTTGACTTAACTACATGAACTTATTCATTGTTGAACAAAAAAGGCTTCACTCTGAACCCCAAAGCCACAGTGGACAGATCACAGAAGACATGTTTTTACCAGTTTAAATGAAAGTTATGCCATATTGAAGAGTGTTCAAGTCAGCCAAGGCTAGTTTAATTTTATATCACACAAATACATTTAAAGTGCATTAGAGAGCAGGAGAAGATATTAGAAAACATATTCATTCTCTTCAACTGCTGTTTTTGTTAGAGGTTGTGGGTAGCTGGAGTTTGTCCCAATGACTTTGCTTTACACTGCAAAAAGGAAATCTAACTTAATAAAATGACGAATTAAGCATATTAAAGACAAATTTTAAGATTTTTCCAGATTATTTACTTGTTTTAAGATTATATATCTGATTTACCTTATCTAGATATAAAAACTTATTTCAAGCAAAATCATATCTGTTTAAGCCATAGTTGCAGAATCAAGAATAGATTTGCTTAAAATCTTTCAATAGTTAAAACACAACCAGTTTTGAGCATTTTCTCTCAAACAACTAGTTTGTCAAATTCTGCAGCAATTATTCACTATTTTTGAAAGGCTTTTATTGCAGCGTATGCAGGGGAACACCCTGGACAGTGGCCAATATACACTGTTCCTTTCAAATAAATAAATACATGAGAGATTGTCGCAGAGTTAGACAGACAACCACTCACTCTCTCATTCATTCTCAGGGGAAAATAAGATTGATGCCCGGTGAACCTAAACATGCATGTTTTTGAGTTGGGCTGGAAACTGAGTACCCAGAGAAAACTCGCTTTGACACGGGAAGAACATGCAAGCCCCACCTATGTTGATATGGTCTGATGTGTTGAACCCACAATCTTTTTTTGGGGAAGCCAGAGCAATCAATCCTGAATGCAACACAATACTCAAGTCTCATACTCTCTTAACTAACTGTACAGCATAATTCAGTGAGTCCTCACTGTGGCCCTGGTGCTTGTTTATCCATCACTTTAGAAACAGAAACTGTCAAAGCTTGCATTACTCAGCTCTCACAGCTTTGACATGTGACAACTTCACCGTATTGATTCATCTTTCCTGCTCCGCCATTGGTCCAAAGCGTCTCCAGCCTCCGAGCGACCTTCGTATCTGTGTTAGTGTGTGCTTTAAGTCCCCTCTGAAAAAAAAAACTCCACTTTTTCTTCTACTGCTGCTGCTGTCACGGCACATTTGACACAGCGGCGGGACAACACGGAGCCGAGATGACAGGTCTGCGGCGTGTGAGCGGAGAGAGAGGGAGCAGAGGGGAGGGTAAATGGAGTGGTCACTGCCCCATTAGAGCCGCTCACAATGAGGCTGTTCACAAAAGCACTTGTCACTTCGGGAGAGCCTGCTTAGTCACCGCGCTTATGGGGGGTTTGGCCCAAGGTCGGGTCAAGTCAAAAGAGCGGCTGTAAGTGATTGTGAATGGGTATTTGTCACAGGGCAGGAATAAGTGTGAAGTAGAGGAATGGCGAGTTTTTAACTTGTGAGGACAAAAATATAGTCTGTAAATATGTCATCTGGGTCAAGATTTAGAAGGTCAAAATCTTGGTCCAAATGACAACCTGTGAAAATTTCTATACAATTGAACACCGACATTACCTTGGGCTCAGATGCACCTGGTCTAGTTTTAGTATAGTCGTTACATTACAGTCTTAAGTAAGTGATATAGTACAGTTTACCACAAAAACATTCAAACAACCGAGTCTTAGCAAGTGTAATTAGGTGAATTTAGGTAACACAACACATGTAGTTGGATATGGTATGTATGTATGCTATGATTAAATAGACAATATGTATGTATGTATGTATGTATGATGAGCACAATTTTCTGCTGTTTTTGCATGTGTATGCTACACTATAGCTCAAAATGAAAAAAAGTAAAAATAAAATAAACACAATATTTCATAGCGAGTTTTGATTGAAGCCACGTGGGACATTTTCTTTAGGTTTAACTGGTTTTGGTTTTGGGTAAGTTTTATGCTGGGGCTTGGTGTAGGTTAAGATTATAATAAGGATTTTGTAAAATATACATATTTAATAACCCCTAACCTAGTAGAAATGGACTAGGGCTGCAACGCGTGTCATATTAGTGGCACAAAGGCAGCCCAAGTGTTTCAATAGCAACAAAATGGAAGAAAAAAAAAAGGTCTTTTTAATACTAAATAAAAACTGAGCGTTCCTGTCTGATCATGCTCTACAAGTCTTTATGTGGAGGTGTTTTACTACCGCTGCTCAAAAATACACAACTGAACCCTTTATGGACATTCCGACACTGTAAAAAGGTCTTTCAAAAAAAAAAAAAAAAGAAAATTTAGCTTATGTTTAGGTAAAATGTCTAATTTCAAGTGAAATAATCTACCAGTGCAGTAATGACATGTGACTAACCTCATTGTTTTGAGCAGAAAATGCTAGTTTCTCCAGCACGTGTACACATATACTGTATAGTTCTATGTGCTTCTTCACACAGATACACATATACACACATGCTCAACGTAATCGGTGCTTTTGTATTGCAGTTTGATTACTTTTCCTTTTCAGTCACAAAAAAAAGATTCATCATCATTTCAATACGTCATTAAACATTATATAGATTGTATGTGACTAAACACAGACCAAGCATGTTTAATTCAGTCAAACCGGATCTAATCAGTCAATGCCCGTTACATGACGTTTAATTCGAATAAAGATAATTAATCTGAATTAAATTAATTCCGCTTAAAAAGTCCATGTAAACATTAATCTGATAAAAAGTTTATTCGGATTTAAACTATTCCGAATAAAGTGGGTGGTTTATTCCGCTTTTAAATCCGAATAATTTTATTGCTTTCTCATGTAACCGTTTTATTCGGAATAAAAACAATTCCGTTCACACTGCGCATGCTCGCACGTTGTCTTTCTGACGGCGATGACGCAATGCAAGATGGCGGCACGGACACGAAACTTTTTTGTTTGTATTTAAATGTGCTACAGAAGCTACAAATAATGAAAAGAGTGGGTGGAGAAAACACGAAACACTCACCTTTTCGCAGAGGCAGCGGAAAGTTTTGGACAAGGAGTGTACATCATGTACGCGGATCCCAAACAAGTGGAAACTGGAACTACTTTCCTTCGCTCACAGAACATGACGTGGAGCGGATGATGTGATTCTCCAGCTGCTGCTTAAAGACTTTCATCGGAACGACTCCAAAAAAGTTAGTACCATTGCGTCCGTGGCGTTACAACAATCCCAGGTGAAAAAAAAGCCAAAAGCTGGTGTCCCGTATCTATCGGACGTTTGTTTTTCCGGTAGACGTAATGACGTATGTGCGTTCCCTTTCTTTCTCTCTAACCAGAGTAACGAATAAGATAAAGCATTTAGCGTTTACATGTAAACCTTATTCGGAATTATTATTCATGTAAACTTGAAGGAAAATTTAATCCGAATATTAATCGAAAATTAACGAATTAAGAAACATCATGTAAACGTGCAATGAAATTTCTAAAAAAACAAAAACATCTTCATCATTTTATTAAAAAAAAAAAAAAAAAAAATCAACACAAAAAGCAAAATAGATCAAAGACCACTTTGTGTATTTTGTCTATTCACCTGGACATTTGTATTCATATTTTGTTTTAGTAATACATTAAAAACTCTTCTTGTAAGGAGCAAACCTCGTTAGTTTTTACACCTGGATTGTGCAGCCTGTTAGTTAGATTTTAGCTCATTTCCTCCAGTCAAAAGAAATCACCTCAGTCATGGTTCATAGAAGTACACACACGCATTATCCACACTCATTTGCTCTAATGGCCAAACCAAGTAAAAGTGAATCAAAACCCTTCGGCAAATTGGAGTCAACTGTTCTTAATCAAGTGGATCGGAGCATGTTTTTGAACCCACTAATTCTATTACCGGACTTGAAAGTTAATGTGTCTTCTAGGAACCTGATCTTACAAGAAGGTCTATGTAAATCACTCAAACTTTCATGTGTATGTATACCATGCACCTTCTCTTTTTCTGCATGTCCATGATACGTGTGGCTGCCCCAGTTCATTTCTATGGTGGATGAAAAAAGTGTTATTGTGTATGAATATTAACAAAATCCTAATCTAATCTAACCTGGCCAGCCAGATGGATTATCTCCTGATATTGTGAATTTACAAACTCAAGATAATCCATCTGGCCTTCCAGCTACCTGATTGGTTTGGTGTTTGACACAGCGGTGACCAGCCCAATCACATTGCAGCACGGGGGTTGAGGGAGGTTGCTTGCAATGACAACAGGAAGTACCTCTTGATTTAAACAAAACAAAGATGGCATCTCCCGTGGATGTATGCGTTTCTGCTGCAGAAATACGGAGTATTTACTTTTTGAAAGAAAAGCAGAATTATGTGTCTGACACATATGCCAGGTGGACATTGGAAACGCCATTACGATTTGTTGCTATGAGGTTTACCGCACACCCAATCAGCTCGATGTATTTCATTGAATGTCCCAGCCTTTCCCAAACGCTTTCCACTAGTAAAGTTCCAGATGGATACAGTGGAAGAACTCAAATCGGAGTTCAACACAGATCCATCTGGCATGAGCCAGGTTAAATCTAATCTATACTATACTATCAATTTCCTCTTAGCACAAATGTCTTTTTAGTGTATCCATTCAGGTGAAAATTAGTCCACAATGTCCTGTCTCCATCTAATAATGACTGGTTTGTTCACAGTTTGTCTGTTGTTGTTCATGAATCTATTATATATTAGATACGGTTTTGCTGCTTGTAGCTGCTGTAAATCTGCCACAGTGGTTGCTCAATTGGTGCTGCAGCGGAAAAAACTTTATACAGGCTACAAAAGCCCAATACAAACACAAACTGCTCGTGTTCGGCATAAGCAGCATCTACGGCTTTAAAAACTGTCTGCTCTTGTGGCAATTCCTATCTATTTAAACATAACTAACTCCTGGTCTGATTGGTCAGAACGATCAGGCCTGAGCTTTTGGCTTAGTTCGGATCCACTCGGCTCGGACTCGTCCCACAAGAAACATGAGAAAAACACAACTGCACATGTTACGTAGCCTGTAGAGCACCTAGCAAAAGGCTAAAGCTAACGGCCATTATGGCAACGAACGCCAGTGAGCAAATCTTTGATCACCGAGGCTCGTTGCTGTTGCTGTGAGTATTGTGGCTATTTCCGTTAGCATACTGACAAGTCTCCCTCCTAACAGTTAAGCTGAACTTGACCATCTTGCAGTTCAGTCTATGCTGTGTCACTCTCATTGGTCTGTTGAGTTGTGTAACTGGTATTCTTTGGAGAGAGCCTTTTTGCAGATTATTAACACAGCAGAAGTGTTTACTTTCAGTATAAGCCCTGAACAGTGGAAGAGCATCATAACCTGAGCTGAGCAGGTCATGGATCTGTCCACAAAGAAATGTCAACAAGCACCAAGTTACGAGTGTCCTTGGTACAACAGAACATCAATATGAGAATGAACAACAGTCTTCTAAGAATCTCTTCAGCTCAGTCTATTCATAATCTGTTTTTAGAGAAAACATTATGAGTAAAGCATTCAAAAAGTATTTTGTTTTGATGCACCATATTACCATTTTCTCAAGGATAGAAAGCCATTGTCACAATGTCAGACCATTCTTAAAGATGTAGATGCTCTTTCTGCTGAATATGTTGCTTTTGCATTGCACACTGTGGAAACATTGCTTTCTAGCCTCTTGAAGGATTTTCCTCTTGCACCACCAACAAACTAGCCAAAGTATACTGCAAATCATTGACAATTAAAATAATGATTAATTGTTCGCCTCCATACTACTCTCACCTCAGAGTTCTCCAACTTCCACATGCAAAACCCTGAATAGACATTGCTATGCGCCCAGTGCTCAAACATACTCCCTCTGCATTCCCAAAAGAACACGTGAGACCAGGAAGAAAAGTCCTGTGTGAGACTGATGGAGCGCCCCTGGGGTTTGGAGCTGATTTGCAGTTGGGTCACATGTTCGTCTCTCTCCCATGTCCGACTCTGACACTGGAGCTGGTTTGGTCAGCAGAGAAGGAGGACAGAGAGACAAGCTTTTGTTTAAAGAAGTGAGGAGGGGGTTTGTGTTTGTGATAGTGAGGTTTAAAATTATGTTTGTGTTTGAGGTATGTCAATGTCAGGCTTGAAAAATCAGTCATATGTAAAAAAAAAACACTTCTCAGTTTTGGAATGAAGAATGTTTTTTCATCAAAACTTTAGCTCTGCAGCAACATTTATAGCTTCTTTCTCTTACCAAAAACCAGCCCAGTCTCTAGAGAAAATGTAGAGATACAACAGAATGTTTTTTTTTTTTTTTTTTTTACGTCATTATGCTACAAAAAGCCAAAATGTAATATAACCCCAAATTTTGGATGAAGACAGCTGGTCACTTTTTCTTTGGTTTAACGGGTAAATCTTAACGTACCCCAGGCCTCAGTCCTAAACTTACCCATTTTAGTAACTTACTTGTTATTTTTTGTTGTTGTTTTCATGCTGTCCAATCATTAACTTTACATCTGTCTACTGTGTAAAGGTATGTCTCGTGAATAAGTTCATACATTTTTAGATGTTCGAGCCAACATCAGCCAGAAAATAGTCTCTTGTTTCCAAGAAAAGGCCCAAGCAGGATTGGCACAAGTTCCAAGCTGTTTTGCGTAATTATGGTATAGTTAATTATGGTGGTTGTTAAGATGTTTTCTTATTATGAATATTAACGGAATCCTGATCCAAATATACCTACCCCAAGCCCCAGACCATTACCCATTTTAGTAACTTTATGCCTAAACTTACCCTTAGACTTAAAAAAACTTCCCACGTGCTTCAACCAAACTGGTGTATTTTTACTGTGAAATCACGTGTCATTTTTACACTTTTTCATATTGTGCTTATAATGTAAGTACCTGAAATCGTGCTCATACTGTTGTTTTTGTGTTGTTGTAAATGTACGCTTTCTAGTGAGACTGTGTTGAAAATACAAACATGCTTGTAGTTAACTGTGATCTTGTGTTTGAGATGAATCCACATTTTCGTTTTACAAGCTACATCCGAATCATTACAAGCCCATAGCGCAAACTCTCCTGCAAAACAAAGTGTGCTCATGTAAGTGTTATCAAATGCGGTGATGCACGCTGGAGAAATGGCCCTTCTATACCATCTTTTACAGTGCATTATGTGGAGCAGATGATTGAGAAAAAAAAGCCTGAAATGGGACAAACAGCTCTCAGCGTTCGAGTGGGCTCAGAGTGGAGACTTCACTGGAGGATGGTGCAGTGAAGGACAGGCCACATGCACAAGAAAAACACTGAGAGACATGAGGAGATGGAGGAGAGATGATCATACGGGAGTGAAGCATGTTTAAATGACGTACAAATAGTGGACTCTCAGCTAGACTCTGATACTATCGATTGCTTAGTTATTGAGCTAGTCCAGTATGTTTTGAAGAACTCCAGAGTGGTCCCATGTGTTTTCTCCTATAGCCGTTATAGCGTTAGCCCTCAAAAATGCAAGATGTGAATGATTCCGAGCTGGCTAAGTTGGTACAAACTTATCAACCACATATAGACAAGGTCAAAGCATCATTACAAGCCACTGCTGAGTTTACAAGTGGCTTGTAATGAAATGTTACAAGTTAATAGTGAAAACAGCAGACAAATAATATACATATTTCAAATAAAAGTTGTATATTACCATTTTCAGTAACCTTTGACCTTTTGAGTAAATGTGTTGGAGCAGTGACTGAGCAAAATAATTTGCAGATTCAGAAAGATTTTGATTATTGGTGCTCCTGCTTCTTTTCACAAAATAGTAATAATTGTATTAAGTAAAACTACCATAATTTACAATCAGTGTCCCTAAAATTTTGTCAAGGCCACAAAATTGAATCAGTAAAGGGCTAATGCTAATATTGTTTAACACTTAATTTGTGTTAAATTGCAAAACTGTGACAATCTGTCCATCTGGTATTTAAAGTAGAGTGGTAGTGCTGTATCTACTCTCTTGTGCAATTAACGGAAATTAAACTTAACAATATATATTTATTTTCAAATTTTGCGTAACTTTAGGATTGAAATAAGGAGGCAAAACATGTGTTAGCACAATTTATACTGCTTAACAAAACAAACAAAAAAACCAAAGAGCCATAGTTTCTCAGAAAATTGGATCGGCACGGTGTCAATACAGACACGTTGCATTTGCTGTAATTAATGTAGAGCGCAGCAAAGAGAGCTGACACATGGTTCAAATACCCCCAAAACATTTGTAACCATCAGGAAGACTTAGAAAGACATTTACAAGATGAAAATGTTACTCAGTTCTCCTTTAAGGCTGCAAGGGTTAGGGTTAGGAGGCATCTGGCTACAAACCTCCTTCGTCCAGCCCACCTGTCGCTACAGGCCGGAGAAAGCTCTCCATACACAGCGGACACCCATATTTGGCAACTCTCGACTTTCACAAAACTGCAAACTTTCCCAAATGACCTAATCTAACCTCAGCCTTAATCCTAACCCTAACTTTACCCGACTTTGGGGTATAAATGATGAATATATGGGCTTCTGGTGTGGACAAAGAGGTTATTCCAGTCTTTAGCAAGAGGTTTGTGGAGGGAGGTGGGTGGTACATGCCTGCAGCTAGACCCTCTTAACTGTTACTGACAGTTTAAATAATGAAAATGTAGTCAAGCTAACAGCTATCATGACTGACTCAAATTCTTCAAATACTGGGGAACGACAGGGTCACCCACATTACTAGAAATCCACGGTTGGCTGGGTGGAAAAGGTCTGGACCCGGAGCTCTATGCTAACGTTAGCTCCCCACGCTCTGCTCTCTTAATTCCTCATCAGACAGTTTGGCTCAGTGGAAGGACTTCTGTATTTATGCTTTACAGCCTGTAGGGATTTTCTCCAAGGTCACTACTATATTACCTATTTGGACCATTGAGCCGTGCACTCGGTTTAGAAGAGCCGGCTCTTAATGCGCAGAGGTGATTGATTAGGCCCGCCGTGTTTCTCAGCCCGTCGTCTCTCCTTGAAAGACGCGAAATGTACGTATGCGGTGCTGAATATGCGATCAATGCCTGGACTCTGGCTCTATATAATTACCTCATTGGGAAAGAGGAAGCCTGCGGGTGTGTGAGAGAAAGAAGTGTGTGCGTTGGTTACAGACAGTTGTGTAACAGAGTGCTCCGTGAGCCTCTTCATCACAATCAGATCAATGTGGATAGAGAAGTGAAAAGAGGAGGAGGGCGGAGGTGGAGGATCCTGCTGAGTGAGGGACTATGTGAGCAGAGGATTGACAAAAGGCTTAGTGTGGACAAACTAACCACTGCTCAGGAGGAAGGTTCTGCAGGTTACTGTGAGCGCAATTAGAAACCTGTCACTTTTCTTGCAGTAGAATATGTTTGAAGATGCAGAGAAGCGTTCGCCAGTGAATTTTAGTTTATATTTAATTGACTTTTTTTAACCAAAAAGTCCACTGGATTGTCTCTTTCGAATTTCTGTGGCCGTGATTGATTAATTAGCCAACCAGAGATACTCATTGTCTGTCATGTGAAAACCAACATGGCTGGTTCCGACAAAAAAAATACATGGAAAAAATATCATGTGGAACTGAAAAACATTGCGGATTTCTGCAGAATCAATGAGCGAAGCAAAAAACAATTTTAATGTGCGTCTGTCTAAATGACAGATGACCAATCAACTTGGTTGTTTTATTTGCATCACGCAAATAAACTAATCTGATTGCCCAGTACGATGTAGATTTGATCTGAAACGCAGGCGAGGGGCGTGCTGACCATATCCACTCTTCGCAGTTGCTGAAATGTGGGCTCTTGATCCCAGGCAAGAAAAATATGGCTTTATTGCATAATCTCAATATTGTGGTACAATCATGATATTGTGATAATTATTGTACTGGAATGATTGCTATGTTCCTAAGTATTATTCCAAAATCACTTGTTAGTTATTATCCAAAATCACTTGGAGTCCAGGAGGCATCCGAAAAAAGAAGCCCGAGCCACCTCAGCTGGCTCCTGTCCAATGTGGAGGAGCAGCGGCTCTACTCCGAGTTCTTCCCATGTGACTGAGCTCCTCACCCTATTTCTAAGGGAGCGCCCAGCCACTCTGTGGAGAAACTTATTTCAACTGCTTGAATTCACGATCTTGTCCTTTTGGTCATTACCCAAGCTCATGACAGGGTTGGAACATTTTACTGTTAAATCGAGAACTTTGCCTTTAGTTTGCTAGCTGCACTAGCTGTTGAACTATAATCTGAGCAGATCATCTTTATGAACATTATGTCCCTGCATAATGTCCCTTTAAATAAAGACCAAGCTAAACTATACTCTGAATACGTACATCAATGATATTTTCTTATAAAAGTCACTGTACTTTTGGCGTTGAAACTGATGCAATAGCACTGAGCAAACACCCAGACGACAGATAACACAGATCTGTTTCAGTCCTAATCAGAGCTCCGATCACAGCAGCTGGGGCCCGGTCGCACATATGCCTCCTGACAGGTGAGGGTCAAAGGTCACGACGCCCGCTCGCTTGTCACAGACCAGTTTGCTCTTGACATCTGATGACTCTCTGCTTCTTTTTTCCCCCACATATTTATTTTACGAGTTTGCTTGGTTCAGATCCAGTGCAGTTTTTTTCTCCACAAAAGGACAAGCATATCGCACCTGTCAGGGCCCTGTCATGTCAGCCGTGATCCCCACTAACCCACAGTCAAACAACATGCCACAGTAATAGCACAGGCAGCCAACGGAGCAGCCAATCAAACCCTGTCACTGTGCTGAGGCGAGACTGACGGCCGATATGTGCTGTGTACTTCAGTGGAACAAAGATAACATTGCATTGTTGAGATGTAAATGCATTTATCTGTTTATTTATTTAGACTTTCAAGTACACAGCTGACATCAGTGAACAAATGTTATTATTAAACCCACATAGGACACATGTAACAACTTTGTAGAGTTTTGTTTCTGTAGAAGACCTTTTCAAATGGCTGCCTGGGGGCCAAATGCGGCCCACTAGCAGTATGTTTTGGCCCAGCTTGATGAAATAGACTATTGACTCTGTTATTCAATAAGATATACATCATTTAAATGGATTATGTTAGACTGTTTAAATGTTAAGACCTCACAGTCCATGTTAGTCCTGGTTCAGATTTTGTGGTCTAGGTCAGTGATTTTCAACCAGCTTCACGTATCTGTGGAGGAGCGTCTGTCGCATGGGCAAGTGATGAAGTTTGTAAAGCATTTCCAGCCTACGATATAGTAGTTTGAGAAATATAATCTCACATCGCCAATGTTGTTTAAAAAAGCTTCATTAGACACAAATCAGTCAATGGTTTTGCTGAAATCACTCGTTTTATCCATGAAAGTGCAACTTCTGCCATTGAGTTCAATTGATTTGCTTCGTCATCTCTACCAGAGGAATATGGTGTCGCTCTGTATGTGCTGTAGCAACTGAACAGAGCTGCTGAATTCACATCTACTCAGAACTCAGATTCACGACGTGTTCATAAGAAGCCAAATTCCTTCTTAACAGTCTTTAAGTCATATTCACTAAATTGCTGCTACGAATGGTTATTTCCATAAAAATAACCATTAAGGTGCATTAAGGAAGCTACTTCCTTACATGGCAAGTATGGGATGGACACAAGACATCTCAGAGAGAGACAAACTAGGAAAAGAGTTAGAGCTGCAGTGTGTTCATGTAGGAATTACAATTTTTGACTATATTTTATAAAAAAAATACATGTCTGAAACAGATGATTTTTTGTGCTCCTGTGTTTTTCTAGGACTTGTTCTTACAGATGAACATTTTCCATTAAGAACAAATTTTGTAAATGCTAAAAATGATCGTAAGAAGACTCAAGAGCATGTCATGAATGAGGCCCATTGTACATTGTGGCATGAAAAACAGTATTTCCAAAATATTGTCAGATATTTAAAAGTGTGATTTCTGGGGTGACTAGAACCAGTAGAATTTTGCATTGCAAAAATAAATTGCATTTAAACAATATTCATTTTAACTGCCCCCAATCTGATAGAAATGACATTGATTTGTAGATAACATTGGTTAGGTTGTACAATCTGAAACCCAGCAATACTTTTTAAAGGATACAAATGTATTTAAAAATGTAAAATGGGCCAAAATTCCTCAAATGTAAACTTATTTTCTTTTTTTAGTATGTAAAAAAAAAAAAAAAAAAAAAAGGTGGTTCCTAAGAAAATTGAACATCTCTTTGTGTCTCTCATGGATGTCATTCATTTAAAATTCAACTCTACTCTCTGTTGTGTCTGTTGACATGTTTTCAAACTTTTCTCCACCACACAAGTTTGCTCTTGATTGAAAGCTGCCATTTGTGTTTACAACAGATATGAATCTACCAGAATAAATTACACATTTGTGGAGCCAATCTCCCAAAATAAATGAGTGAAATTTCTGGATTTGTACTTTAACGCATTTCTTCCAAAACAGAAACTATCCCATCGACCTAAATAAGCCCCGCTCACCATCTTAAGTTTATTCTATCACTGAATTACAGCATCACTCTTGTTCTTATCTATCTATTGTTGGAAAAATACTCTCTTTATCACTTCACATAATTGATTCAGCTTATTGACACAACAGCCACGTCTAAGCTAAACCCATACATCTCTTTGTGTGCGATGTTGACAGTGATATCTTTGTCGAGCGTTCACAATAAACAGGTAACACCTCCCCAGACGCTTCCCACCATGTTTCCCCGATTCCTGCTCCGGAGATCTTGGCGTCTCGCTGCTGACTAAGCGTTGGAAAGGCTTGAGTCAGCGTTGGCTTATCAAATTGCTTGTCAGATTCACAAAAGAAGGCCCAGGGACCGCTCTTGGACTGATGATGTGCTGTGAAGAAGAATAAAAAAAAATTGGAATGAACCCGGCAGGCAATCAGACGAGCGAGAACATGTACGGCGTGATTCATCGGCTCAGAATAGAAAATTGTTTTAGGAAATTGCTAAAAAGTCAGAGCGCAGGGATAGTTTTTGTCTTTATTGGCCTCCTCAGAATAGAACGGATTCAATAAAGATGAGACAGTGTTTTTGTATATTTAACACAACTAGTAAATGGTCTATGTATACAGAATGCATTAGGCTTGTATATAATCAAGATCAGCTAAAAATGCACTTATAAATCCTCTTGAATGCATTTTTAGTTTTCAAGTTGTGAACAGTGAGGTGTCGTGAATGTCTAGGAAAACATGTCAAAGTTCTTTCAAATTACACAAGTCCAACTTTATGTTTTTTCTCATTTTTAACCCACCTCAGTCCACTCTGTATTTATTAAGTATCTATTGAAATACACCAAAGACCAAACTCATTTTAGCCAAAATTTAGATGAAAATGTTTTAAATGAATGTGTTTTTGCACTTTTTTGGACTTTTTTTGGTGTGTGTGTTTTATTAAAATATACTCATATTCATGGAGAAATAGCTGAATAAGGACACAAACGTAGACATGTCTAAATGTAAAGTTACTGCGGAATATGAGAACCTGATCAGACTTTAATCATCACCCAACCTGCCACTGTGAAATAAAATCTGTGATCACGACCTGCGAGTCCATGTGTGTACTTGTTAATGCAATGTGCACTTGAGTAGTATGCTAATGACACAGGAAGACTGGTGGCTCTGTGTTCTCTGTGCTTACACGATTGAGTGAGGAAAACTTCCTTTTTGTCTCTGAGGAAATTAGTCATTCACCTCTGACTCAATTCTCATTGTTCACATGAGGAGTTGTTAAAAAGAAATAAATTGTTTGCAAACGTCACATCACTAATAAGTACATAAGCTAGCTTTCTTAAAATATAAACAAGCCAATTAGTTTGTTTCACATGACATCACAACATTCCACAGGAAATGTTGTTTGAATCAGATGAAGGGCAGCTAAAATGAATATTGTTTACATGTAGTTTATTTTTGTAATACAAAATGTTAATGGTCTAGTCACCTCAGGAATCACCACTAGTGATATATATTTTTAAATATTTCATGGCAAAATACAGTGGTATTGATTAGAAAAATTTCTCTTGCCTTCCATCTGGACTCAACATGTGCGTAAAATAGCACGCCTTGACAAATTGCGTGTCATGACGATGTCCTGTGCCTGTTTTGGCGTGGAACTATACGCTTGTTTTTTCGGGGGACTATGAACACGCGATGTGGTTGATGACAAACAGGAGGTTTTTCAAGGGATTAACAGCTCACTTTAGGTCTGAAGTTGCAAAAATGGATCAGTTTTAGCTCTGGGGCACAGAGCCCTGTTCAAAATGATCCAATAGTTGGATTATTTAGACATATCAACTTTCTTTCATCTAAATAGAATCATCTTTCCTCAGTAGATTTAAATATGTTTTCATGCTTTTCTGTGTAAGAACATAAAATCAGTTTTGTGAACCGTGGAAGAAACAAACCCCAATTGTAGAAAAACTAAAGCCCTAAATCTGTGATCTTCAGCTATTCAAAGTATGGCCCAGGGGCAGATCAAGCCGTTCAAATGTTTAAGCTCATCCTGTAAAGCATCTTCCAGATGAAATCAAGTTCACTTATGTCTATTCTGTAGAGAAATGTTGGTAAAGGCTTTTGTATTTTTACATAAGAAATATCACAGGACTTGTCTGTATCACTGAATGCACTAAAACATTTAAAGTAAGTTTTTAATTACCTGCAGTGATTATTCAATGTGCGTTTTTTGTTCAAGTCTGTTTCTGTTGATCTGCAATAGTTCTTTTATTACCTTAACTTTTTGCTGGTCGTCCAAAGAAGTCAAGTATTTTACTTCAGAAAGAGGAATGCTGAGAATTTCACTGTCACATGTCTGTCTTGAACCAATACAAATACTGTGTTTTAGAAAAAAACAGTATGAAAGAAAGTCCTTCAGCTATTCAGATGTGGAAAACAATATAATGTATTATTACTGCAGTGTATCCTGTATCAAACATGTCATGAAGATTTACACAAAGATGAAAACACTTGGTTGCCAGATTCCAACATTCCACTGAAAATGAAAAGAATTTGAGAAGCTAATATAAGTTTAATTTTCAATTTTCTTTTTTTTTTTTTTGCACAAAATGTAGCTTTATCGTTACCTTTACCAATAGAAAGTCTTTATTTTTATATGTCAAGTTAAAGAAGACCTTCTGCCTGATTTGCATGCAGTTATTGTGATTTTATAAGTTTGACATATTACACTAATGGAGTTATTTCTCAAGAGTTAAGCTGAAGTAGATTCTCTTTGAAAGCTACAGGAGAAATGATTGTTCCACTCGAGTGGCACTTAACATGCATTAGCCCACTGACACTGACATTGAGGAGCAATGGAGCAAAGTCTCTTCAGTCATACAGTTACATTTATACTGTGCTTTCACTTTGAAACTATTGCATTTAGGGCTTTTAGCTAAAACTGCTTGTCTCTATAGAGATTGTGTTGCTTTGATCAGATTTTCAACAGTGTGGTGTGAAGCCGGAGTACTCTTTAATGACTTTACTAACGCAGTTGACTACAAATCGCTGGTAGAGATTTGACCAAGTCATTGGGCCACTTTCTTGTTCTTACGTGTGCTCTTGAGTGTTAGGATTTGTTCTTACAGACGAACATTTTCCGTTAAGAACAAATTTGGTGAATGCCAAAAATGTTCGTAAGAAGCTCATAGTAATAAATTTGTTCATAAGAATGTGTCTTGAATGAGGCCCATTGTTTTTGTTTTTTCAAGTCCCAGTCAGTCCCCCATAAGTGCAAGTCGAGTCCAAGTCCTGTGCTTTTGGTTTCAAGTTTGAATACATCTCGTATTTTACAATTTCCATGTGTGTTGATATAAATTTACACTATATGTGTGAAGAAAATCAGGTTTTAAAGTCGGTCTACATTTTTCTCAGTAAAGATATAATGTAGTATCAGCTGTTGTCACTACTTTGAGCATGAAGGATTCTAGTTTTGGCATATTTTGACAATTCCTCTTCACATTTGAAACTTTTTCTTCATTTATTATGTTTTAGGGACTTGTAATAACCTAAAACTGTTAAGGTAGAGACATTTTTTATTTGCTGGTTAGGTCCCGGGACAGCTGCTAAACCAGAGGATTTCAATGTCTTTTTATCTTTAACTATTCCAGGAGCTTGATAGTTTGTTTGTTTTTTATCATGGACAACAATCAAGCCACTCCTACGAACTATAAAGATGGAGCTCAATGTAATTAGTCAGATTTGGGCCAATTTTGGTCCTGGTTTACGTGCCAGAGAGTAAACTCATTAGAGAGACATGATGCTGCTGCGTCAGATTCACTAAAGACAGCACTGTGTTGATTTACTTAAATATTGTTTATCATTAACAACTGTTTGCAATTTTGTCTGTAAAACTACACACTGATCTTTCTGGGACATGTAGGGCTGTGTTCAACATTTAGAACGGTGTAAAAATGTAGGTAAATATGTGTGTGCCTTTTTAAGCAGAGCGCTTTTTTGTTTTAAAAATACTTCATAGCTGGAATGTGGACTGAGCAGAGGTTACATTTTTCCAGCTGTAGCCTTGATCGTCTGTTTACATTACGTCTGAAATCGGACTACAATGATCGGGACCATGTGCACCCATTGGTTTTCCGAAAACCGGTTTCCAGCTCCTCAGTAGGTCTGCCTATAGGGTTACATGCGCTTTGGAGAATCAGACTATAGTTTTCCGGTTTTCCACACCCCGACTGTTCTCTCTTCATTACTTTGCTCACAGTTGTATTTGGATTGATTCATGCATGTTGTTGCTTTTTTAAAATATTCCAAATACACTTTAAACTATAGCAATAAAAATTATGATAAAGGCTTCTAAACTGTTTATATTTGAATGGTTATTTCTACAAATGAGAAATTGTTGCTTTGTTTATTGACATTTTGACTGTTGAAGTTGGTGTCTCTTTTGACATGTGTTAATTATTTTCATGGTCAACTAGTCACAATTCTTCTGATTATTTGTGGAGCTTGTTTGGAAATATTTATGAAACACTGACACCTCTCATATGTTTTCTTCTGCTTGGTGCTTGTTAAAATGGTGGTATTGTACTTTGAGCAAACTGAGATCTAAAGATGTGCAGAGTATTGATTGATCCAAGTGTGTTGTGTCTGTTTAAAGCTGCATGTATCGCTGCTGTTTTGTGTGTAACTGGACCTGTGCATGTTTAATGTGACAAATGAAAACACTCCCCCTGATGGTTTAGTCAGAATAGGTGTTTTTCTTAGTATGATTGCCGAGTTGAAATGCTGAAGCTAAGCTAGCATGTGTTTTTATGTGCTTGAACAGAAGCCACGGACGACTCCCTCTGCTGAATTACTTTGTTTTGCAATGAACTAAAATATCATAAAAGAAAAAAAAAATAAAAAACATAAAAAATAACAATATTACAAAAAACAATAAATAATAACAATAAAAAAAAAACTTAAATTTGCAAGTGCATGTTTTGTATCTATTTTTTTTACATTAAACAGCACTCAAAAATAGCATTTTCTACAATTCAACATAATTTTCAAAAAGTAAGCCTTCTTTTCCAAACTGTAGTTTAAAAAAAAGTGCCAGAGACCAACTGAAGGGCATTTGAAAATTGTAATACATTTTTTCATCCTGAGAACATAAAAAAAAAAAAAAAAAACACACACAAAAAAAAAAGTGCATTTTCAAGAACAAACAATGTGTTAGGGTAAAAAAAATATATATATTTACATAAATAATAAGTTTTAAAAAATAAATACATAAATACTATAATGCATTTGATAAAATGCAGTTTTGAAAATGTAGTCTTCATTTTGAAAATCTAGAATGCATTACTATTATTATTATTATTATTTTTATTATTATTTTTTTTATCCAGACTACATTCATAGTCAATCAATATATACATTTTATTTATTGACCTTTTATTTAACCAGGAAATGAGATTCAGAATCTCTTTTGCAGGGGAAACCCTGGGGGAGTGGAGATGGACATGTAAAGTAGAGGTCCATACGCACACATGGGATAACATGCACTTCACATAGAAAGACCACGAGTCGACTGCCACCGGTCCCCAAATAAATCTATGTGCATTTCAAATATATCAACTTTCAGAAATCGAGGAGTTTTTAAAAATCACGAATTTATTAAAAAATGTGTGCAGTAAAAAAAAAAAGAGAAAAATCTGATAGCCTTTTAAAATTCTAGAATGTGTTCTCTTAAACATTTGTATTAAATTGAATTAAAGAAATACAAATTCAATGCAATAACTCCAGAGTGTCTTCCTGACTTCTGTTCCGAGTTTCTCTTTGTCTCCACAGCAATGCTTTTTCCCCCTCTTTCTTCTTCCAGCCTGTTTTTGATTTCTATGACATTTACTAAAAACACATGTGATTCGCAGAACCGGCCTCAAAGCGCCGGGCACATTTTCCACACCAGCCTTTTTCCCCCAATCTCTTTTTGACCAAATCTTTTCTTGCTCTTCTGAAATTGTGGTGATTCTGTTTGAAATTTTTCCTTTTCTTTTGGGGAAGCATCTTTTCGAAATGCTACTAAAGAAAACAAAAATGTCTTGTCTGTTTCTTGATCAACATGTTTTGCTTGGTTTTCTCCTTCTTGGTCCTTATAGGTCCCCTTACAAAGAAACACTCTGATGATAGTGATTCTAGTGACCGCACGGACGATGAAGGTATATTTTTTTTTAACACCACATGATGCCAAACTGAATGCATGACAAAAAGGGCAACCAAACTCTATTACCCTTCTTACCCTATAATCAAATTTTGAACTATCTTCTTTGATTTTCTTCCATTTTGTCCTTTTTTTGGAAAGTGATGGACATTTTCTTTTTGCTCTCTTTTTGGGCTGAATGTGTTTGTCCTTTCAGCTTGGTGTCTCTTATTCCAGTGTCTTATACCACATTTCTTTGATATTATTAATACTGTTAACTGTATAGACTTCTCTGCTTGGGTTTTGCCGTTATTATTTTTCATTTTGTTTGATTTTCTATGTTGCATCCCACTGGCAAATCGACTATTTCAATATTAACCCCTTCTTAACACATTCTTGCATGACTTATTCTTTTTCGTTCAAATGTGTATTGAGAGAAAAAAAAAATGCTATGGCTAACTGGCTTGTGAGGATGCTAACATGTAACGTTTGGGGCGTCAAATCGAAAACAACATGAAACAGAGGAAAAAAATGTTGAAAATGAAGCTCCGTGGTAAGCTGTGAGGTTGTTATCTGGCGCCGCATGGGTTCCACTCCTGTAGAGTCAAGTCAGAGCTAATTTAGCGCACACCGCTTCATTGAGTTAGCTTAGCGAGCGCTAAAGCTAGAGGGTATATAAGGAAAAAAGCTCTGACATAAATGGGTTGTAATGATGTATAATTTACAGTACTTATAATTATATAAATTACTTATATTACATTATCTACCTATCTATCTGGGCAGTAAAATTATAGGCTTGTGGCATGTCAGCTGAGCCTCAAATACTAGCACAAAGTATAGTGAAAGAAAAGAAAAAGAAAAGAAAATAAACAACATACACAACAAAACCTTCGCTATATGTGGGCGACAAATAACCAATAAGGACAAAAAAACATTAGTTAAATAAACAAGATAAGCTAAAGTCCTCAATAAGACCGCATGTTGACATGCAGGGTAAGTAAAAGGTTGCTATATTTAAAGGTAACTGATTTTCTTATTGCAAACACATTTTAGGTTTTAAATCTGACAACTTCCTTCAACAAAATCCTACGATGCATGGTTAATATCATTATGACTTCATTTCTGGTTGCATTTTCGCTTAATACCCTTTTTTTTTTTTTTACAAACGACAAAGTGAAACTGGAAGGACCACCCAAGCTCAGCCAATCGAGTGCTGCTTTCAGTTCCTGATAATAAATAAATGGTTTATTATTCATATCAGACAGTAGACAAGGTCTAATCTTTTCACAAAATGCTGCATTCACGCTTTTTTGTTGAAAGCACAAAGTGTATTCATTTACTAACCCCCCCCCCAAAAAAAAAAAAACATAGCTTAAGTAGTTACTTAAACAATGAAATAACAACAAATACCATTACAGTTTAACCACAAACCACAAAAAAAAAAAAAAAAAAAAAAATAAAGTCTGATAATAAATATATTAACAACCAGATACTGCTGAAATTGAGTTTGTATTCACATGTAAAAAGAGAAAATCAGGTAAACGTGGCAGAAAAGCAGATTAACTACAACAGCACTACTGTTTCTCTCACATGTCTCGCTCACACAGACATTAGGATCACACAGTTCAACTCATTAACTGTCTATACTCAAAAAAAAAAAAAAAGTAGTACATTGAATATATTGATACTCCAACTGATTGTAGCAAACAGACTAGCTTAAGTCTGCACTGTGTCCATGACAACAAAAAGCATTTTAAATAATTTCTGCCACAACACTTTCAAAAAAGTATGAGTTTGCACAACCTCTATTAATATAAATTGTATTAGTAGGCGGCAGTTCGACTTTGATGCCATCGAACATTAAGCTAGCTATGTTTTCTTCGGAGCGTTCTCCTGTTTTTCCTATAGCCGTTAGCATTAGCCCTCAAAATACGCAAGTTACGAAAGATGTGGAGAGTCTCAGCTGGTACAAACCTTTTAGTGTTTTATTCTAATAAAAGTTCACATAGAGATTTCTGTTCAAGTGCATCAATTAAAATTCTAATGACACTAAACATCTCTTTTACACGTTACTAGTGAAGTGCAGAAACATGACATAAGCATCACCAAATAAAAGTTGTACATAGCTTCACTTTACTGTGGAGAAGCGTCATGTATATTTCAAAAAGCATTCTTAATCAAACTCCAACTAAGTCCCACCTCTGACCAGCTGCGTTGCCCACCGCTGCTATAAAGACCGTTCCCTGAGCTTGGCCATAACTGTAATAACAAACTTGACTCCAGCATGATTAAGCGTTCTTCTATTCTCAGCCATGTTCAGCGGAAAGGCCCACCCATGCACCTGAAAATTGCCTCGCTGCACATAGTAATTTCAATTCCACACATTTCGGTGAGATGAGGTTCCCGCGGAGACCGGTGCAATCCGATTGGTCCGGAGAAATCATTGCATCAGTGCCGCCTCTGCACCTGTGATACTCCACACAATATAACCAATCAGATCCGAATTAAAAGGGAAAGAAGAAGTTGTTTTGGTGGAATCAGTGGGAGAAGATGATCAATATTTGCTGCGAAAATGTTCCGCATTTTGATTATATGCTGGTAGGGTTTGGCAACACCATTTTAATATAACATTCTGTTCAATTATTTATTTTTGGACACTGGCCAAAACATAGTCATGCTAACAACACTTCAGACAGACACCGTCCGCGTTGTTCCCCCATCTAAGGCCCAAAGTCACTGGGATAGGTTCCAGTCACCCCCCACTCCAACCAGGAACAAGCGGTAGGAAATTAATGCATGAATGAACAATCTCCCAATTGGCAGTGTCCAGAACCAACCAGATTTGAGATAGCATTCTTTACATTTTTCTCGACTAACCTTAAGTCAAATAAGAACCTTTTATTCCTACTTTTACCAGACAGATGTCTTCCAAAGTGGTTCAAACTGTAACCACTCCTCACTGAGTGATATAAACAGCCCTGGATAAACTTAGCAGAAGTGACTTAACCTAACCACCTGGCGCCTCAACCTCCAACAACCACCAATCGTTCCCTAACCTGCATGTTATTGGTTGGTGGGGAAACCGTAGTGCCCGGAGGAAACTACCTAGACATGGGGAGGAACATGCAAACTCTACACAGAAAGGAACGGGCCGTGCTGGAGTTGAACCCTCGACTCTCTTGCTATGAGGTGAGAGCATTATCCGCTCTGCCAGCGTGCTGCCAAAATGACAACAATCAGTGTCAGTTTTACACTTCTCTTCATGATCTATGCTTTTGTGTTTGGGTAAAGCAAAAAAAGTCCCTGCCCACCATCAATCAAACCAACTTCAATCGTGCGATGTCATACGATTTCCACAAAGTAAAATACATTGGCTGATGCATTACACCAAGCTCACGTAGCCTCCAGTCCAGATTACAATTCGGGACCAGTTTCGTCTGGGTGTGGTGGCCACTCACACTCAGACCGGATTATGCATGCGTATGTACAGACTCTGCTGGCATCGCAAGACCACAAAATCATCGAGATTCATGCTCAACTTTGGAGTTCACGTGATTTCTGAGCACATGTGCATGTAAACAAAGACAACAAACACTTTCGCCAAGGTTTGGGCTCATTTCGTGTCAGTTCTTTTTCTGTTGTTCGCCCGACAGTGAATTAGCACGAGACATTTATGTGTTATATAGTTGTGTATATTTTGAGATTAGTTTTAGTAGTACTTTTGTAAAAAAAACTCTGCGCTCGCCAAAAAGGACTCCGAAGCACTCCGCGGTCTAGAAAACAAACCAGACGACTCACCGGATGGAACGAATCGCTGTGTGAGAGCCTCTACTTATCAAGTAATGGAAATCCTTCGTACGCCGGACTGGAGTACAGACTGGATGCAGTGTGAGCCCGGTGTTAGGCTACTACACTTTGGCGCAGCGGATAGCGCTCTGGCCTCATAGCAAGAAGGTCCTGGGTTCGACTCCCGGCCGCCCGGGGCCTTTGTGGAGTTTGCATGTTCTCCCCGTGTCTGCGTAGGTTTCCTCCGGGTCCTCTGGTTTCCTCCTACAACTAAAAACATGTTCAATGTGCCCCCTCTCCCTCCCCAGGACTACAGATGGAAATTAGCTGTAAGCTACAATCTGGTATAGGGTGCACGGTAGCCAAGTGGTTAGAGCTCTGGCTTCTCAATAAGGAGGTCGTGGGTTCTCCCGAGTCGAACCATATCAACATCCCACGATCTCTCTGGTAGAGTTTGCATGTTCTCCCCATGTCACCGTGGGTTTTCTCCGGGCACTCCGGTTTCCTCCCACCGCCAAAAACATGTATGTTTAGGTTGATTGGGCATCACTGTAAATTTCCTTAGTGAGTGAATGAGAGAGTGAGTGGTTGTCTGTCTAACCCTACGGCAAGTTGGCCACTGTCCAGGGTGTTCCCCGCCTGAGGCCCAAAGTCACTGGGATAGGCACCAGTCACCCGCGACCCCTAACGGGATTAAGCGGTAGAAAATGAATGAATGAATACAATCTGGTACAAGCGCCTTTGTGCTTAATGTCATTGTACATTTTCCTTAATAAACCTGACCGTACCTTACTGAGTATCGAGCCCGATCTCACAAGAAAGCGTACATTTACCACAACATTACACAACATGCAAATTAGAATGGTTTGCGTAATTATAGTACGCATCACAGTCCCTATTCATTTCAATAGTGGTTGTTAAGACGTGTTCATTATTTATGAATATTAATGAAATCCTGATTCTAATCTTTGAACTTTGACTTTATTAGATCCCCGGAGGGCAATTCATTTGCAGCAGCAGTACAAAACACATACACACAGCTGACATATAAAACACAGCTTAACCTGCTCAAGCCCCAGATCTAATCTTACCCATTTTAGTAACTTTATGCCTAAACTTACCTGTTTCACCTGAAGAAAATGTCCCCACCTGGCTTCAATCAAAACTCGTGTTTTTTTAACGCCGTGAAATCTTGTGTCATTTTTACGCTTTTTCATATCGTGCTAAATGCACGGCGTAACATAAGTACTAAAAATAGCTGTGAACTCGTGTTCAAAATACGATGATTTTGTGTCTTGGTACAAGTACGCCATCTAGTGAGACTGTGTTGGAGTATCCTACAATATAATTTTGAATTTGAATTTTGAACAGCTTAAAAAGCATATTACACAAGCTTGTTGGTCACTTCTCACACCCTTTTTGAGAGTTTGCATATTAACATACAACATAAAACAGATTAGGTAAATATAATCTATCTAATTTGTTTACACAGCTAGCAGTAAAGAAGCACAGAAATGAGTCTGGTAGAAGCTAACTTTAAAAAATACAGAGAAGCTTCTACTACTACTCTCAGATTGATTAATTAGCAGCGATGTAGTCTATATTTCTTTGTCCGCTCAATCCGGCCTTCTCAAAAACGTGTTGCTATTTTAATTAAGCTAAGAGGTTATGGTAGTCACATATATCGGCGTTGCGCTCCTGTAAAATGGGGTCAAACATAATGAAAAATTGATAGGATTAGCAATCTCATTTCACACACTGGACTAACACAATGCACTGCCAGCCTCATGCATTTCTATATACGGAGCGCTGCATTATACATTCAATATTCTGCTTTATGGAGGAGGAAGACGGAAGAGAAAAGCTCGAAACGCCAGCTTTACTGCCATTGGAAGTGTGTACGCGAGCGAAGGTCAGAGGTCAAGTGTGTTTAAGTCATGTCAAAACAGTCTATTAACGGTGACATTCTTGTTTATGTTAAGTTAAAGCGTAGATACAGGAACATAAAGTAAAGTGAAAGATTAACCCTTCCTGACCCGAGCACAAGACATTTTCTCAAACCAATTACTTGACTAAAAAGCTCTCAAGCATCTATTTGAGATGATTGTGAATCTGGCACAAATTGTTCTTGAAAAGAGGGTAAATACATTGTACTGAAACCCAATTAAAAACTGCATTATATGAAAACAAAGGTCAAAAAGTCCAATGATGTGCTCTTTAATAATAGTAATTAGTTGACTGATAAACATTTGGGTCAACTCAAACATCAACTGATTAAAAAAACAAGGACATTGTCAAACACATCCATATATATTTATTGTATTTATTTCAGAATCTCTGTGGGAATATACGTATAATGGGAATCAAAACCAGGTCGGGTCCCTTTTCAGCTCTAGGATAATAGCGGTAGTAAATTTATTGTCCTTGTACGAAAATTGGTTTGCAGTGAGTAAAAAAGACATTCAACAAAACACAAGATTTCTACGTCAAGAGGACGACAGCAGAATATAAAACACATAGAACATGGAAAAAAAAAACAGGCTTGACAAGAAACCATGAAGAAAACCATTTCATCCACAAAGTATCAATGTGCTTAGTCCTTCTGAGCAAAATCTAAAGATGTGTTAAATTAAGGTAACTGAATGTTGAAATGCCCAATAGAGCTCCTGCACCAACGTGACTAAATGGATCGTCAGTACAATTGGAATAAAGATTTTGAATTGTTTTAAGATGATAGTTCAATTATTAACCAGATTAAAATACTAATCAATACATCTGTGATCTATTGAACAAGCTTGACTCACTTTTAGCTGCACAAATCCACATTTTCATCAAAATGGCGGTCTGTCAGTTCACAGAAATGGCCTGCCTTTCTTCTGTTTCTGCGCATTTATAAGTTCCAGTGTGCAAAAATAATTTATATTCTGTAAAACTCCGATAGCATTTGATAATCCCGTCCGGCGCCGTTGAATTCTAACCTTATCGTCCCTGTCGGCCCTGTGTGCTGGGATAGCGTGACGTCAGCTGCAGGAGCTCTATTACCTGGGGCGCAAATAAGTGTTCCTCAGGTGATAAAAAGGAAATATCCCAGTTCCCTTTTGACTGGAACGCGCCATAAGAATCTAAAGTATTAATGATGACTCTGGAAATTGCCTAGCAAACATATGATAGCTTAAACTTGGCCAGGCTGGCGCCACCTAGTGCCTCCTCTCAACAGGAGCAGAGTGGTGCGTTATCCAGAACCAAACCAAGTTTAGATAGCAGACTGGATATGTACTTGTCTTTTGACCTTGTGTTAAATATTAACTTAGAATATGATATTGTATTTGCAAGTTTACCACATAGAAACAGCAACAGTCACTGACACATGTTTATGTTCGACTTCCTGAACGACAAAACAACCAAAAAGCAGTGATTGTTTAAATCAAAAAAAGTCTTTGCCTACTGTATTTTGTCCAACAAATATGACATATGTAGAGGTATGTCTGCAATTGTTACCTTGCAACCACATAGTAAATATGGGCAACAATCCACATAAATGAGACCAACACATTCTCACAAGATGGTGTACTTCTACCACGACACAAAAACAGCGTATTTTGAGTTCACAGCTATTTTTAGTACTTATGTTACGCCGTGCATTTAGCACGATATGAAAAAGAGTAAAAATGACACGAGATTTCACAGCGTTAAAAAAACACAAGTTCACAGCGTCAAAAAAACACACGTTTTCTTCAGGTGAAACGGGTAAGTTAGGCATAAAGTTACTAAAATTGGTAAGATTAGGTCTGGGGCTTGAGGCAGGTTAAGATTAGAATCAAGATTTCATTAATATTCATAAAAAAGAACACGTCTTAACAGCCACCATTGAAACTAATGGGACTGTGACGCGTACTGTAATTACGCAGGACAGCTGTGAAGTCGTGCTAATCATACCTCATTTACATAATGTGTAATGTCGTGGTAAATGTACGCTTTCTTGTGAGATCGGGCTCATGAGACACATGTCAGTAGTAATTCTGTTGTGTAACTTTACTAGTGTATGTCAACATTTATTGGCCAATTTATTTATAAATTGTATTTTTATTGCTGCAAAACAAAGATATAAATTTACCTCAAGAAATATCTAAATCAATATTGGATAAAAATGACATGACACGGACAAAATTGTATGAAACTCGGCAGGCTGATGTTTCTTGAAGTCTAGTCAAAATTTCTCACTTCTCCTTTGACTTTGAACTGCGCTGAGTTAAAGTGGCGTAGCATGACATCCATAAGCACGCCGTCTACTCAAAGAACGTGCACAAAGTAAATAGTGTAGTGGCAGCCAAACTTCCGTTAAAAAAACATCTTTCTGTAAAATTAGCATGTTTGAGCTTTGAGCGCGGTAAATATTTTCTCGAGAGTGGAGATAAAAGGAGCATGTATGTTAATGGAATCCCTCATTCATTCATGTATTCAGACTTTTACATTGATATGCACAGAAATGTTTCGAAGTTAGCCCAGAGGGATGGCACACGGAGCTCCATTCAACGTGTGTAAAGTCAAACATACCACACAGCTCAGGCTCAAAGTCAGAAGAAGAACTTTCAGATGTGATGAGTGCAAGAGGAGTGGGGATTTTAACTGATTTTGACGGATATTTCAAAGTGAAAGAGCTAGGTCTTTCGTTAGATGAATAGGTAATGATTGTGTGAAAATATTGAAAGGCAGGACATATGAAAGAAAAAGACATGACTGTAGAATTCTTTTCACAACACACAAAAAAGAGAAAGATGTACGTGTCAAAAAAAAACAACTACTTCTAATAATAAAGTTGCATTTTCACATTGGGTTAAAGCTGTATATCTAGTCATTTCAGTAATTTTAGTACTTGGTTTTTGCCAGAGAAGGATGATCATTCCAGAGACTTCTGTTTTCAAAAAGTTTCAGAAGTTTGAAAACATAAGTTTCAACTCTATAAAGGGAATATTTGTTTATCCACACAGGTGATGCGCACACACTGGTATGCAGAAAAGCCGCTCATTGACAAAGCGTTGAAACAAAAACTTGGAAAAACTGATGCTGAAAAAAAAAAAAAAAAAGATTGTCAAATAGTTATGAGAGTTTACGTTTTGCTCAATGTAGTTGGAGAAAAGCCAGACTTCTTTCTCTTCCACTAATGCATAAATTGCCTCCGTGAGAAAGTTTAAATAATACATTTCACATTCCTTGAATGTTGTGATTTTTTTTTCTTCTGGTTCACTTTCACACAATGCTGCACTGTGATTGGTCTGCTGCGGTGTTTGGAGCTGCCCAGCAGTGTCAGACCTAAAACAGAGCTAACATTAGTTAAAATTAGACTAAAACATCCATAAAACATTGTAGTTGAAATTTGACTTTGCAAAAACGCTTTTACCGCTACTTTTAAGCTAAACAAAAAGGTGACAGGATAAAGTAAACAGCCAATACACCCACATCATCAAGTGCTCGCTGAGTCTGGATAAAGGCTTTGTTGTGGTGCTGTTTTCACACTCACATGCAAAGACTAGACTCTGTGTTTGCAGTGAAATCCTGTGGACAATAGCAGATGTGGGGCAGACGGCTAATCCTGCGCTATAGAAGGGACAGTTTACAGTGAAGTGCAGGGGCAGGATTAGCACACAGGCGCTAATGCTGCTGACCTGCTGAACTCCTAACGCCTCCGATGTAAACGGGATACGGTTAGCAGAAACAACAGGCAGCCACACTTATGGAAAGAACAGTTACATAGACATAAAAGATACTGTCTCTCACCTTCATGGCATCATTACATTAAGAACAAAGCCTATGCTATACACTTTCATATACCATAATTAATGCTCTCAGCTCCAAGCAGATCCTGCATTTATTTATATAACCGTTCATAACACAAAAAGTGACCAAAGTGTTTCCTATAAAAACACACACAAAAAAAAATGCACATTACTTAAAATCAATGCATCATAACAGTAAAAGAAGAGATACAAAATAGACATGTTATACATTACTGAATGTTAAAAGCCATCCTTAACAAAAGCGTTTTGAGCCTTGATTTTAAAAGGCCAAAGTCTGTGATGCTGCAGATATTAGGGGCGAGTTTGTTCCAGAGTCTGGACCAGCCACAGAGAAAACCTAATCACCCAGTGTTTCAGCCTGGTTCAACTCAAGCAGGAGCTGGTTTGTTGACCTCAGAACTCCACTTGGGTTTCAAACATTAAAAAGTTTAAAATTTTAAAATCAATTCTAAAAAAAAAAAAAAAACTTCATTCAACAACTCCCACACTTCAAGCAACCACTTGACAATCCCAACACCTACTAACATGCATTTGGCTCCATCAGAATATGTTCAAATACAGCAGGCTGGGTAAAGATGAGCCAGATGAGAATGCTCCACTAGAGGAGCCAAATCACACCAGGGCCGCGCAAGACCACAAACGAACAGAAGAAAATCATCCAGTGAGTTAGTTATATTTTTGCTCAACCCAGATTAAAAAAAAAATAATAATAAAATAAAAAAATATATATAAATTTCTCCAATGTATTTTAAATAAAACATTGTTTTTGTTGTTGCAACAGCAGGAATCTTACTCATATTTTTCTAGAGCATATTTGTGCTTGTGTCCATGGAAATGTCCACAGTATGACATAAACTAGATCTATTAAGGCAAATCTGAAGTATTACTTTTGCTTTTCTGCTTTTTTCTTTTTCCATGGCAGCTGTCAATATGAAGTTAAACAAGTTAATTTTATCATTATTTTTTTCTTAAGCTCTGTATATAATGTTGAATAGCATTATCTTCAGAGTATTTTTAAGCTTTAGTTTCAGACCAAAATAAGTTGTGACATCAGTGTGGATTGCTTGCACAAATCAAAACATACTGCTCCTTTTCACTCTCAGCCCCTCCTTTCACCCTCCTACTCTTTTCCAGCAGCTAGCTCTGTTTATGTTAGTAGTTCGCTTCTCTTTAAGTAGCAAGAGCTCGTTAAAACAAACTAACACTGATCATCTAAACTAACATACATAGCTCATTGATTCTCCTCATTTCCATGTAAAGCAGCATCCGCAGCGTAGGTCAGAGGTCGTCTCCGTGGATACGCTCAGACTCATCTTCATCACCTGCCCCGGCTTTGATCGCGCCGCAGAGAACATGTCGCTATAGAACCGGCCCCGTCAGCCAATCAGCTCGCGGTCTGATCAGGCCCCATAAAGACGCTCTTTCATCTGCTTCAAACGCACAACACGCAGCAGACTGGGCCACTGGAAGCACTTTAAAGCTGCTATTTGTAACTTTTAGAAATGAGACAGATCGGACCCGGACACGAGGGGCGGCAAAGAGGAAAGTCAAGAGGAAAGTAGTTCAAATGAAAATGAGATGTTAAATTTGGGGACTAAAAAAATAATAAATAAATAGCTCTTATCTGATTTATGGGTTTTTAAAGGCAAAGTATGTTGGTCCATAGGAATTTGTAGGACATTTTCAGTCCGATCTAGTTTACTCAAAATGTATTTGTAAAAACCTTTTTATCTAACATGTCATCAAAATTAATCCATATGTTTACTTCTAATCCGGCAAAGTGTTTTTTTGTTTGTTTGTTTTTTTTTCTCCTCACATGCAAAAACAAAAAACTATTACTATAAATCATTATTTGTGTTATGTTTATTTATTGTGTCTCTTTAAGGTCTGTTTAGAACATATAACACATACGTTTGCATAGGCCTAACGTCAACTCTAAAACAAACAAACAAAAAAATAATTTTATCTATCTAAATTAAAATATGTTTTGTCTCATGCTTAATTATTTTTTTTTTTTTTTTTCACGACATAGGCTACAAGTGGATAGATGCGTTCACATGACAACCATGTTGGAGGCCAGTCATTTTCAATACAAAGCGGCAAAAATCAGTATTGGAGTTATCAAAAAGTGTACCTTATTGTTAGGGGTGTCAAATTAGTGCATTAATTGAGATTAAATAATTACAGACATTTTAATCGAGTACATTTTTTTTCTTTAACTGGTGACGAGTAGCAACGAACAACAATAAAGAAGCAGGCGAAAGTTATTGAACTGATGAACGGGAATTTTATGTTAAAAAACTTCATAAAGTCTTCACTTTTTGCAAAATATTAATATTTCCCATCTGCAACAATAATGTACAATTAAATAAATGGATAAAAACAAAACAAAAACATTTAAGTTGAGTGTTTTTTCAGCAATTGTAGGTGAGATTAAAAATAGATGACTGAAATGAATTACAGATCATAATTAATTAATCTCTTTATTTTTTTTAATCGCTTGACAGCACAACTTATTGTTAATACATGCACGTATTAATGATCTTACAATCTGTGGGCTCAACGTAGACCATTGTACACAAAAAGTCTTGAAATTATAAAAAAAAATGTGTTGTGTTCTGAATCAGGTAGATATAGCGTGAGAGAACAACTGTGCATGTTCAAACGGAGTTTAGCTGAATCCAAGTTCACTAACTCGAAACAATGCGACACTGCAAGTTGAAGTTGCTTGATTCTAGAATTAAGCCTTTTTAAAGCATTTTGATAAATTTAACTTCAATTTATTGCAGAGACACAGATTGTTTTAACCGATTTCAAGACACTGCTTCTTATTTTGAGCCAAATTATTTGCCAATGGGGTCATAAAACTGTTCTTATCCCAATGGCACATGCGTGTTCTTATTTTAAGACAAATCTCTTAAAACTAATTCAAAATGTCTTGAAATCAGTGAAATATTCTACATGACACAAGCATTAAATCTTATCTGTTAAAACCGCTCAAATCTGGATTCAAATTCTGAATCCAAGTCTTTTGAGCAAGTCTAATTTATAGTTTTTGCAGTGTGAGCGCAGCCATTGCACAAAGCGACGGCCATCTTTCATCACCGGGACTTGGGTGACCCGGTGACAACAATACACGAGGAAGTTTTATTAAAAAAACAAACAAAAATCAACGATTGTGTGTTGCAAATCTATTCAACAAATACAAACACACTATTTGACGAGAAGATTTCAGGCAATAAAAACAGCACCAAACAGTTTCCAGAAATCTGACAGGAGGAGAGGATTAAATTACCTTTAATTGATCTTTCTGAGTGAGTAATTGGAGTTTTGGCTGAGTTTGTGCATGAGCCAGAGAACAGTGAGCAAAGTACAGAGCGTTCTGTTATAACGCACATGAAGCCAACCACTGACACTGACAAGGACACAAAACACACTCACATACAAGCTGCAGTCTGCAAAAGATTGGAAGAAAATCTGATATTGATTGATTAGAAATATAATTGTGGCATTGGGTTTTATTACTGACTTTATTGACCATAGCATCTACAGAGAAATAAAACAGAAGCTGCCACTATTATGACTTTACAAAAAGGACAGACTTTTTTGTTGTTAAGACTAAAACAGGCACAAAAACACCCTCTTTAAGTTTTCTTATACTTTTGATTGAATCCTGTACCGTCGCCCTGAGCTATTGTTCCAAACAGAATGAATTACGCCAACAATCTCTTTCTCACGAGGTGTGATTGATGTCAAAGCGTTTACACTACACTTTATGTCATCATTTGTTGCGTTTGACAATTTCGGCTGATTTTGTTTTTGTAAAATGCTGTACAACAACGAAATCCATCATGTTGACAAGGTTATGTCTGAGAGACGCTAATCTTGATTTAATAATAAGAGCATCATATTCTGCAGATGGGAAGCGGAAAGTGATAAAACCTACAAACGATTGGTCATAAAAAAGACACACATTTTCATATTGTAAGCTGAGATTTTACATCAAGTTTGTGGTGTTGTATTCAGGTGCCTCATCTTTAAGAGAACATTCTCCTAACCCATATTCAGAATTCTCACAGCCTTACAAACAACTGACCTTCCTCTAACCTACAAAAAAAATAAATAATCAGAAATGCTAAAAATACCACTCAACTGTCCATTTTACTCCGTTTTAAACAATATAAAATCAATCTTGTCTGTGTTACACGTTTTTTACACATCACACCGAGATTTTAGTTAGAATTCACAAGCGCACTTGTCGCTGAATCTGATTCACAGCGACAGGATGCCCTCCCACACGCACTCGTCCTGCAAAGTCCTGGAAAGTCTTAAACCCGCCTGCACTGCTTCTGATTGGTCAAATGTCATTTTCTCCATTAACAATCACAGTGACTCTATCTTGCCCCTGTTTATAGTTTCTGTGAACATTTTCTATCAACACAAAAGACCAATTCTCTCAAATATTGTTCACAAATGTTTCTAAATCTGTCAGTGAGCACTTCTCCTTTCACTAGATAATCCATTTCATCAAAGGTGTGGCATGTCAAGATGTTGATCAGACAGCACTGCATAGGTTGCATTGGTATTAAAATGATCACAATAAAAGGACATAGCATAGATATTTCTTGTACATAGTCATCAAGGCAGTATAGCACCTTTAATTTAAATTATTAAGCAAATTTCACTCCAACATGTAATACATTGATAGACCTTGCACAATGACATTAAAACATCTAAAATACTTCATTCTCACATGTACACCAAACCAAGATGTGGTATATAAGCGATGTAATGATCTTCAGATAGGCCGCGCACACGCCTGGGCTCGCTCCTATATACACCAGCAGCCGCCGCATTTCAATTTCCGTCTGGATATTTGCTCTCTCCGTCGGCCGCTTGGTGCAGGTGCTGTTTTATATTCGCTGCTCTACAGGCGTTCATATTTAGGTCCACCTACGCCTTCCCGCCTTTTACGATGTGACTCAGATGGAGCATTCAAACAGCACCACAAAGCACTCAGCCTATGCAGGAGATGGAGAAAATGCATTAGGACGGTTTCAGACGTGGGGACAGATGGATGGTGTGGATGCAGGAAATGTAGCTGTATAACACTTTAGATATTGAAATGTATCTGAACTGAAGATGTGCTGGTTCAGAATTTGGAGATGGGAGTGGAGTGATGGGCAATAGATTTCCCAGTGATGAAAATACACAAGTTAATAAAAGAAACAAAGCTTAATTTTAAAACTACCAAATGGTAAATTCAGTGATATGAAACTCATAGCCTCGTAGCAAGAAGGTCCTCGAATCAACTCCCATATATCTTTGCATTTTAATGTGGAGTTTGAATGCTCTCCCGATCTGTGTAGGATTCTTCCAAGTGCTCTAGTTTCCGCTACTACTAAAACATGTCCACAAATGCCTCCCCAAACCTTCACCCATGACATTACTGAAAAGAGATTCCAAGCAAGACTTTCTTGGTTAAATAAAAGTCATTTATTGTAACGTTTTAGATCAAGTTGATCAATAATTCACATTTTGTTCATAGCAAAAACACAAATATGATCTTAAACAACTTATAAATTGAAACTGGTTCACTGACTTCCTGTTCAATACTTCAGAATTGATAGGCTCTATCTCTCTCATTGTAAAATTGCATTTTAATAAGTTACAGATTTAAAAAAAAAAATAATACAAATTTTGTTGTTGGAAAGTAGCTACATGCTAGACCTTTGAACCCTGTATTTTTGGTCGCCACACTAATATTTGAGCAATCACAAGTAAATACAGACAGGTGGGGAGGGAAAGGTGGCAGGTGAGGACAGTGTTTTCTGAGCACTGGGTTAGCCTCAGCTGCAGGACAATACGAGCTTACTCAAACATGCATGAATCAATTCAAATATAACTTTGGGTAAACTAATGATGAGCATACGCCTGGCCTCTATGTCACTCTTTTGAATTTCAGTGGGCGTGACTGACAGATTAATTAGCTAATCAGGGACACGCTTCGTCTCCCATATGAAAACCACCATGGCTATTACGACAAAAAAATATGCATAAGAAATATGGAATAAATATATGTGGAAAGGAAAAACTGCAGAATCAAAGAGCCAAGCAACAAACAATTTTATGTGAGGTGTCAGTTGAGTGAAGATGACCTATCAGCTCCTTTGCTTCTTCTGTGTCACACAAATAAACTAATCTGATTGTTGTCAGATTCGTTGAGTTGATCTGAAACAGAATGGAATAGTGACCAGACGTGTATGTGTAATATTCTGAATGGAATTCTTTCAACATTTCTACCAAGGACATGCAGAAAGTTGTTGGGAAAAGGCAAAGCATCAGAAAAGACGTTTGAAGGTCACTGGTCAAAGTGCAACATGCTAACAGATCAAATTTTGCTATATCCAGCTGTTAAAAACAGACATCTTTCTTACTTACAAATACACAAAATGTCTCACTGGGCCTAAATAGTCTTTAAAATACATTATGTCCATCAATAGTGCCACGTTTGCTTTGGTCTTCAGACTGGTTCTTTGACTTCTACCACAATGCTGCATTGTGATGAGTGCTTCGAAGTCCCTGAATGCAAAATACAGTCAAGGCAGGAAAGAGCGCATTTGTGATTTCACAAATGTTGCTAAAATCCATCTGTCAGACCAGATTAACTAAAAATGTTTAGAAAAAATCAAATTTGCATTAAAGATGCACTTTATTATTATAATTTGATTTGGTTATCCAATTTGGTTGACCTCTAATATAAAGCTAAACTCATTGCTTTTCTAGAATGATTACTTATTATTGCAAAAAATAAAAAATTCTATGAGTTTGCTGTGCACATATCTGATCTGTCACTGTATCTGGTGGCACGTATGTCTTGTCTTTATGGATAAACACCGGACTTAAGGGAGAGTGTATAGTTTGCAGATGCAAATGCAGTGAGAACATGCCCCTAAAGGCCTCTAGCTGCCTAAGAGTCGAACCCAGGACCTTCTTGTTATGAGGCAAGAGCACTAGACACTGCACCACTGTGTTATCTTGTGCTGTTACCAAAGTTAAGAAAAACACTAGCAGGGAGTCAAAAGTATGACTCAAGGGCTAAAGCGACCTTCAAACTTCTGTAGACCAGTTTTCAGTCTCTGCATAATTGGCCAAAGTCGTGGTAATTCTATACCATTATAACTTTAAAATCAAACGTTTTCACCTTTAATAAACTTCAAATACACTTCCAAAGCCAGACGAAAGTTGTGATGACTCAGTACAATAAGTTCAAAGCACTAAGACTGAATCATAAACTGCTTTTACCACCAGTTTGTGACCCTGCTTTGTTATTTATACATTTATGATCCTTATTATTAACAATTTAATTCACAAAATGTCCAAAGCAGTTTCACTTCAAAGTAAAAGGATCTAATTCTTCAAAGTCTAGTTTCTTTAGAGTGTTTATGTTTTGATCTCATCTGTATCATTCCCATAGGAACTTCCTGTTTCCCATTGTGAATTCTCTGGAGAGTTGACAATCTTTCAGCAGAACAAAGTTTCAAACTGATCAAACATCTGCGGCACGAATTCTAATGAAGATTGTAATAAAAAACAAAATGAAATGTGCTATTTCAGAGAGAGAAAGAGAGAGAGAGAGAGAGAGAAAGAGAGAGAGAGACAAGGAGAGAAAGAGAGACAAGGAGAGAGAGATAAGGAGAGAGAGAGAGAGAGAGAGAGAGAAAGGACAGACAAGGAGAGACAGAGAGAGAGAGAGAGAGAGAGAGAGAGAGACAGACAAGGAGAGACAGAGAGAGAGAGAGAAGGAGTGAAGAGAGAGATAAGGAGAAAGAGAGAGAGACAAGGAGAGACAGACAGACAAGGAGAGACAGAGAGAAAGAGAGAGAGAAAGATACAAGGAGAGAGAGACAGACAGAGAGAGACGGAGAGCGAGAGACAAGAAGAACAGAGACAAGGAGAGAGACAGAGAGAGACAGAGAAAGAGAAAAGAGAGAGAGGAGAAAGAGGAGAGACTTAGACAAAGGAGAAAGACTAAGACAAAGAGAGAGAGAGAGAAAGAAAGGAGAGAGACTTAGACAAAGAGAGAGATTGAAAGAAGAGAGTGAGACAATTAAAGAAAGACAGAGCGTAGGGAAAGAGATAGACAGACAGAGAGAGGAAGAGAAGATAGAGCAAGAGAGAAGAAAGTGTGAGAGGAGGAAAGAGACAGAGGGGAGAGAAAAAAAAGAAAAGAGAGAGATATACAGAGAGAGACAGAGACTGAGAAAGAGAGAGGGAAAGAGACAGATAATAAAGGGAGAGAGTCTGAGACAAAAAGAGAGAGCAAGACATCATACCTTTGTAGAACTTTTAGTTTTAAAATGCTAAGTATAAAAATTCAAATTCATTAAAACAGATTATGACGTTAGAGAGTTTTAAATACATGTACTAATGATCAGACGTGTATCAGTTTCCTCCAAGGCTCCTTTTGTTTTGGCTCATGTAGCTTTATCAAAGTGTTCAAAGTGTCGTCTCTCCGCGGTAACAGTAAAAGATAACATTTACTGCAGAAGCCAATAGGACTCCCTTTCATATGTCCACCTCCAGCCTGTAGGGGGCACTATGTGGGATCGATTGTCAGGCAAACCCCAGATATAAAAGGACAGGAAGTTGGCACCAGGAGCTGGAAGGTGCAGAATAAGATTTTTGATGAAGTCACAAAGGTGAGCCAAATAAATGTATTGTTTTATATTCATGGACTTAGTTTTTTCTTTGGTTGAAACATTTGTAGCTGTGGCTGTTGTCATAGGGAAAATTGATCTCAATATAATACACAATTTCCTCCTTAAGCTCAAGATAAAAATTAAAGTTACACACAAAATTTTAGTATCTATTAGAATCTGACTTTTGATACTGTTTTCATACTTCTTCCCATTAAATTATTATAATGACTAGGTGGTTGAACGGGCTGTCGTGTCGGCCATCTTGCGAATGGAGAGGGAGGAAAATTCAATTGAAATTAATATAAAAGAGGGTCCCATAATTTATAGATTGAAGGGAGTAATTCAATGTGTAATTATATAAGCATGGTCCCAATTATGAGCTGGATTTGATACAGAAATAAACTATATTTGTGTGTCATTATATTGTATGAACACAATCATTGCTCATTGTAGGCTACTTACTTCACAGCGTACTTTATTAGCTAAAATGTAAAGTATGTTTTTGAAGATTCAAATTAGTTTAGCTTATCAGAAACGGTGATAAATGTACAAATGCGAAAGGTTCAATCATCAAAGAACTTAGGGAAATGCCATTTAAAACTTGAACTTACATTTAGTTTGTATGAGATCTTTTTTAGTCTCTCCCTCCCTAAGATGGCTGCCGAACAGGCATTTGCTTCTATACCATGGTTATGCTGTCATTTTAATAACTCAATGCTCCTTCCTTATGAGACCATAAAACATTGTATCCAACCTTACAATATTTGCTCCTTGTGCATTTTGACATTCCAAACTCTAAAACATGGCGTCTATTCCCACAATGCACTGCAGCTGAAACTAGCCGCACTCGTCCTGACCTTGCGAGAGCCGTTAAACTGGCTCCCCACATCATGAAAGGAACGAGGGATGAATTTTTAATGGTCCCTGGAGGCAATTTGCTTTAACACAAATAGATACAATCATAAACAAACACGGGGCTATACGCAGGATCCACATCCAACAGTGTCACTATGAATTATGAAGATGTGACGAAGGCAAACAGAGTCAGACAGCGGGAGGCCACGTCCAACTGTAGAAGCAGATTTTACTAACAGAACAGGTCAATTTGAAAAAAAAAAAAAAAAAGCAACATTGTGTCTGTTGATAAAAGGTGGAAAAGCAAAGCAGTTCTCATCACGTTAAACTTGAATATGTTTGATCATAAAGCAGCAATATTTTCTATTTTGACAGATGAAAAGATGTGTTCCGACCATTCACAAACATTAGTGTCAATGATCTTTTAAGGGATGGGCCTCAAAATATAAGTAGGGTAAAAAAAGAAATGTACTTGGGGTAACTTTTTTAGTCGTAAGTTTGTAAACTTTTTGTTTTCTACCAAAGAAGTAAATGATAAATGCAGCACTTTGTGAAAAAAATAGACCTCTGTGTATTGTCTGAATTGAATAATAAAGAAGTTTAGTTTGAATCAGGAGCTAAATGCTGCTCTCTGATTGGCTGAGCTTGGGTGGTCCTCTCCTGCTTCACTTTGTCGTTTGTAAGAAAAGACGTTTGTGAGTCATAATTATATTGAATACATGTTGGAAAAAAAAAGAAACAACAGTAGTTTCCATGTGATTCTCTTCCTACATCCCACATTCTGAGTAAAATTGTTACAATTAATTTTCTACCGCATGCTCCTGTTGGAGCCCATGCCAGTAGCTTTGGGCCTTAGGCGGGGGAACACCCTGGACAGTGGCCAACTTGTCACAGGCTTAGACAGACAGACAACCATTCACTCTCTCATTCACTCACATGGGAAATTTACAGTGATGCCCAATTAACTTAAACATTCATGTTTTTGGAGGTGGGAAGAAACCAGAGAAAACCCATGGTGACACGGGAAGAACATGCAAACTCTACCCAGAGAGATTGTGAGAAGTTGACTTGCCTCGACACAGGAGTTGAACCCACACTATGCACGCCTAAACATTGTTACCTGACCATTATCATTCCCATCCAACAAAATGCACTTTAAAAAGTGTAGGCAGGTTATTTATAGTATGTTGTCCGTTTATCAATTTCATGTCGATAAATGTTGAACTTCCCAGATGTGTGACCTCATATGTCATAGTTAGACCAACTTTAAAGAATATACAGTATACTTAAATCATTTAGAAAATACAATTGACCCCTAATAAAACCTAATCACCATATTTTGCCCCACCCATGTTTCTTGGTGATCAGGCTAAGTTTCATTAGCCACACTTAAAACACTTAAAAGTCAGTCCAGGGTTTATTTCATTTTTAAAGTTACATCTATTTGAGATCGCCTTGCAGGACAGACAAGCTAACATGTTAGCTACCTTGAAAGAGCTAA
Organism: Mugilogobius chulae; assembly: GCA_038363315.1. Classification (NCBI taxonomy): domain Eukaryota; kingdom Metazoa; phylum Chordata; class Actinopteri; order Gobiiformes; family Gobiidae; genus Mugilogobius; species Mugilogobius chulae. The sequence goes on along the minus strand of CM076412.1, from coordinate 11,936,851 downwards.
ACAGGAAGTGCACTGTCAATAAAAGTTGGCAGAATAATATGAAAATGATTTTAACTGAATACATTGATTTGGCTTTTGACATTGTGTTAAATGCAATACTTATTGTTTTCAAATAATATCATCAAAAAACAATTCTTCAGAGAACTTGAGGCCAAGAAATTTAGCATAAACTAGAAAATGGCTGTTCACTTTTTATAGCCTAGCACGACTAGATTTCATTAACAGTTCTGTCATTAGCTGTGTCGCAAACAAAATGTAAAAAAAGAAGCCACCTTTAAAAAACAACTCAAAGCAACAAAACTAACACACAGTATTTCTCCTTTAATCTGTATTGTTATCTGCCATTCTGTGCATCGTAGTTAATATTCCATCAAACCCGAGGCGTCTCGAACCCGCTCATCTAACTCGCGTCTGAAACTTTCAATAATGCACTCCATTTTCATAAACACGTCAAGTCCAATGTGCCGTTTCCATTAGATCTCGTTCCCATTTAATTGTACAGCCTCCGCATAATATGACAGCTCGGATTGCCACTCTTACAAGTTGACAGTCAATCGGGCGCCGGAAAATTAAAAACTCACCGCGTCGACTGCCCACTTTCATTAAAACCTCTATATTATCGCGGCAAAGACACATCGACAAATAAACAAGATAGCAGCTTTCAATCACAGGGGAGGGACGGTTTGACGCTTTCAATTAAGAAATTCAACTTGAAAATGGAAAAAGAAAAAGAAAGAAGCCAGTGTGCCACAAGAGCATTTATGTAACATGATTGTTGACTTGTTTTGTTTTGCTGTGGAAGGTAATTTGTTTTGACAGATTTTGAATTTGAAATACAGATAATGTATATATTTTATTCGATAAATTTCAGGGGTTTTTTTGTAAAAAAAAAAAAAAAAAAAAAAAAAATCAGCTTTTAATTGTTTAAAGCATATGTTTTCACTCAAATACATTTGTTTCAATTCAGCGTTGCCAGATTAATAATTTTCTAATAATGAATACAAAATAAATCAGCCTATTAGCATATAATATATAATATATTCCAGCTAAGGCCCTGACGAAGCCAAGCACAACATCATGGAGATTGTCCCCGAGCGCCGTTCAGCGGCAGCTCACTGCTCCTGACAGACGCCCAGTGGCTCTGCAGGATGGGTCAAATGCAGAGAATGAATTTCCCTCTCGAGGGATCTAATCTATTATCTAATCTATCTATCTATCTATCTATCTATCTATCTATCTATCTATCTATCTATCTATCTTCTATCTATCTATCTATCTATCTATCTATCTATCTATCTATCTATCTATCTATCTATCTATCTATCTATATTATATTCTCAGTTTAAAAATGTCAACTTTTCTATATTTGTTGCATATAGTATTTCTAAACACTCAAATCCAATGGTTTGAAATCAGAGCTTTCAAATTTGAAATACAAAGAAAGTTCTAGTCTTGTTTCAAAAAAAAAAAAAAAAAAAAAACTTTTTCATTATTTACTTTCTAGAAACTTTTCTCAGTTTCAAAATGTTTTCTTCTGAATATTCAAGGCATAGATTTACATTCAATCAAGTCAATATTTTGAAATAATTTGCCAAGTTTTTAATTTGAAATATTAATAATTTTATAATCTTGAAAAAAAAAAAAAAAAAAAACTACTTTATGCACTTTTCTGTTTATTTTATTTATTTTTACTTTTAAATATTCAATGCACAGGATATTTCCATGTATTAATTCAGAGTAATTTGAAATACTAATCATTTTCTATTATGACTTTTTTTTTTTTTTTTTTTTTTTTTTGCGTAGAGTTAACGAAAAGAGCTATTTTTATTATGTGATTATTATACATTTTTCTCGATTGCAAAAAAATTAAATATTCAATAGAAATACACAATGTCTATGCACTGAATTTAATAATTTAATTTCAGACAGAGAACATTTGCAGCAAAGTTTAACCCACTTGGATTTGTTGCTAAAGTTTTTATTTATTTTTTGCTAAAAAAAAAAAAAAAAAAAAAACATTTAAAGTTAACACTTGGCATGTAATTGTTGAAATAAAGGTATTGAAAATCTATGTGTTGATTATATTAATCTTGAATTTAATTGAAATTAACTTTTAAAACAGAGGACAACAAAAGCATAACTCAGAAACCACAGAACAAAATTCAAGCAACATTCAAAATTCCATGTCTGATCAACAACAAATTACCTTCCATTACTTGACATTTACCAGTTGATTCCCATCTCTGTCCTAATCCGTTGCTCCTTCTTACCCTTCCGTAGACATCAGGGAGAGCGGAAGTCCCAAGCCCGTCATGGTCTTCATCCACGGAGGATCTTACATGGAAGGAACCGGGAATATGTTTGATGGAAGTATCCTGGCCAGTTACGGGAACGTCATCGTCATCACGGTCAACTACAGACTGGGCGTCCTAGGTAAGAGCAAGAGATTTTTTTTTTACTTTTTGCTGTCTTTGCTGGTTGGAAATGCTGAGATTGGGAAAAGCTTTGGAATGTTGTCTTTTTGGAAATACAGAATGTGAAGCAACTTTCTTGTTGGAATTTGGAGTTTTAGTTTTTGTTTGAGATGTAGCTTTAGCGTGGTCGTGTTTTAGTTGTGGTGAGTGCTTTTTAGGCGTTGTGCTGTTTAAACTACACGACACACTCCACAAGAACACTTCAACGCAGATAAACTGTACTGATGACTTTTACGCAAAATATTTGGGGGCGTCACCTGGGGACAGATCTAATAGAATTTATTGGAACTGCAACATTCGTTTAAAGATACACTGTGTAACTTTCTGGAGGTGAAAAGTTAACTTCACTATTCAATACAAATACCAAATTAAAATCATTCTTTTGATTTTTTTATTGAAGGTAATGCCACAAAGTGGAAAAAAAAAAAATATATATATAGCTAAAGAAGCTGCTTCTACATGGAAATAACAAGAGGAGGCCAAATAATGGTTAATGTTGTGCTATGCCTGTTCAGAGTAAAAGTCTTTTCTCAGTGTCACAAAGACATCTAAACTAAAAAACATGCTTTTATGTAGGTTTATTTTTTTGGCCAAAAGTTACACAGTGTATCTTTAAGACATTTCCTGGTGATATAAGTGTATTTTGAACCCAACTATTTCAAGTTAAGTCTTAACGGATATTGTTGATGTTTTATTATCTCAGGAAAGATTGTTCTGAAGATGTTAAATATGTCTTGTTAGTTTCCCCAACACAGTTGCAGCCAGGTGAGCATGCCTTTCCCAAATCCTTAAACTTAACCAAATCAACTTAACCTAAGCCTAAGCCTAACCCTAACCATACCCAAATCCTGAAGTAAATATTTCAAAATATCAATTTTGCTAGCTTAGCCACCAATGCTAAATGATGGTGTATGGCACAACTGGGTTGGGGGAAAAAAAAAACTGTTGTGAAATACCCCAGGTGACGCTAGTACGTTAGCCTCACTCTAGCGTTCAGCTGCTGTTAGCATTGTTGGATATATTTTGTTAGATATTTTTTTGGGTGTTGGATCACTTCATTCTTTCCATGTTTTCATGGCACAATATATCTCCTTATTTCCACATTTGCTGTTGTAGTCTTGTAGTTGTTTGGCAGTGAGTGATAAAGCTGTTGTTTCCCATTAGAATATGTGGAGGTTCTCGCCCACAGAGGCCCATTAGTGAGCGTTCTCTCAGATGCCAACTCTGTCTATTGTTTCTATGCATTATGGTTGCTAATTGATGTTCTGGAATTACCTCTATTTGCATATCCATCAAGAACATATATAAAGGCACAGAAATTATTACTGTATCATATTGAAAAGTTATCTAACCTATACAGTTTAAGGCTTGTTTGTGTCCAAGTTTAGCTTTGGGAATAGAGTCACAGTTTATTCCAAATTTAGATGTGGTCCTGCACCCTTTTCACTACACGTATCTAGGTCTTGCACTGCTGTTTTATTGTAAGCTTTGACTGGAGTGTGATTGAAACTCACAATTCTATGAGGCTAAAATGCACTATGGTATTTTAACATTTAATACCTATATATATATATATATTTTTTTACAGATAGTTAATAAAACAAAATACAATTTTGCAATGTTGGAATTATAAGGTGTGGCGTGACCTTCTTAGGTTCAGTTTTCATCCATGTTTACGTTTGGCTTGATCCTGTAGTGGTTCTTCATAAAACCTGTTTGCATTATCATTATTTTTAGTATTTGGTAGAGAAGCGATGTACTGCCATTAGCCTTCAAATTAGCATGTTAGCATACGTGGCATCCTGTAAAGTTGCTCCTGTCCCTGTGGAGCCCTGTCACAATCGCTCCTCCATTCATCAAACCGCTGTCTAGTTTCATTTCTCCGCTGCTGCCTTTGGGGCTTCTCTTTCTGCATCTTCTTCTTCATCTCGTCTTATCGCTCTAATTCCTCTCTCCTGCGCCTGATGTTCGGATGTCACTCCAAACCCACAGGGCACTTCGATATTGGAAACAAAGGCTGCATTTCTAAATTAGATCAATGCGACGTTCGGTTTGATGCTAATGGAAGCTGTACTTTTTTGCATATTCGCTCCAAATGTGCTGGATTGTTGGGTCAGTTCCTTTTTTCTTTCGTTGCATAAGCATTCAATATGAGTCATGTCTGGCTAATATCGTTTTTTCTGTACTCGAGATGTGTTTCAGATTTGCACGGTGGAAATTTGATATTCTCGGCAGGTGCTTGTAACCCCTTTTAGACAAATTGATTTGGAGAAATTGCAGGTATCAGTGGAAAGCTAGTTATTGGGTTGTAATCAAATGAGAAATAGATTCCCGGTCGTGAAAGCAAAGTGTGGCTTCCAAATTTTAAACTGCAAATGTGATGAATTTTACATCTTGGCAGTTATAGATATTGTCGCTCATGTGTGACTTGCATCACTAAAAGAGCATCTTGTGAACTTTACATGCTTAAATATAGCTAGTTTTTCATTGTGTATTTTATAGCATATTTATGCATTAAAAACATAATTTCACAAGTACTGTAAAGCATATTAATTATTATAAGTATCTAAATCTGGTTGAAAACGGGGCAGAGAGCTTCAGGGAGACAGTGTAAGGCAAAGCACTGTAAGGAACACTATTCCGGGAACAAAATAAGCAAAAAGACTACCAACATGGACGAAAAGCCACGACAAAGCCCCAATCAGCCATGCATGACAAACACAATTTGAGAACAATGAGGTGAAACTTTTAAGCAGAGTAATGAATGATTTGAAAGAGGTGTAAAATAATCTAACTATGTGAAAAAAGAAACACAAATGAAGGCTTAAGCTATAACTTACCTAGAGTTTATAGTTGCACTCCTACCCCTTGGTCCGAATCGAATGGCATCCAAGAATCTTAGTACAATCCTGAAAGGTATCTGACTGCAGACCTCCATGAGACTTTACATGACTTCCCTCCATCCAGAGACCCCTAAGGCCATGGATGTTCACTTGTATTATGTATACCAGGGGTTCTTAACCTTTTTGACCTTGAGGCCCAGATAATCATGTGCAAAGTAACCTGGGGCCCAAACTCAGATTAAAATTGTATTGTAGTTTACTGATTGTGTGGTCTCAAGGAGGTGCTCATGGCTCAACTTTGGCCCCGGCCCTTCACTGACGGTACAATATGTTGCGCTATGCACTTAAAAGGTTATGTGCGACTCGTGCAATAATGTCAAGGAAAAATAAGTAAAGACCAAATGATTATTGTCGCTGTGTGTTAAACGGGCCTAAACTGTTATATTTTCTTAAATTCTACCCAAGCCTTTTCCTAACCTTACCCATTACCCTCATCTTTTCCTAAACTTGCATGTTCTCTCAAATCTAATCACCGTCCCTCTGGACTCGACTATTCATTACTAAAAAAAATGTTATGTTGTGTAAATAAAAAAGTTGTGTTTCCATTGCAAGCATCTCAAAATTTGATTTGTTTTGTTTTACTTCCGGTCGGTGGTGCCTCATGATGGAAGTCAGCGAGGCAGAGGCTCCTCATGAAGGTCTGCAGCCAGACACTCGTGACTGTCTCAGTGATACATATGGTGGTCAGGACAGTTGCTTGCAAGCCTAGCTAGTTCCCAGTTAGCCAGAGCAATTAGCACACTAATGCTTAGGGGGATTTAAGACAGTCTAAGTAGTTTCAGACAAAACAATAGGGCCCTGAACAAACAAACGAAGGAAAGCATTGATCACAATTAAGATCCAACAACTAGTTCATGAAGTGATCAAGCAGTCTCTCTTCAGGAGCAGTAGAAAACTCTGTTAAGTATAAATACAGTCTGAGTCACTTCCATCAGATTGAAAATGTTGGACGATAGGAAAAAAAAAAACTCTTGATCTTTCGAAAACACTGTCCGATAACAACTTTGAAACCTTTTTCTTGTTTTCATTTGACATTGTAGTAAGAGATGTTGTACAAGCCCTCGTTCAAATATATTTATTTTTGTGCAGTGGCATTTGAAAACACCAGATTTAGGGTATTTTTTGTCATTCAAATCAGTCACAATCAGATGTTATCTCCCTCTTCTTCCACATTTAATGATCCGACAGCAGATGCTTGTCCAGCTCACAGCCAGCTCACTAACAATAACGTACTTTCTGTGCCAACACTATGACATGTGCTGAAGGAGTGGATTTAAGATATTTAGTGAAAACAGGAGCATGGCCCATCTGTGTTGTTTTGACACATTTCTCTTGAGTTTGGCTTTGACTGACTTTGCACTGAGTCATGTTCATATAGTCAGAATACGTTACATTAGCAGAAGTCTGGCTTGTTTTGTTTGTGAAGCAAAGTCACTGACAGACATTGAACACACATGTAAACACTACATACAATATTTTGCTCTCTGTTTTCAATGACTTCAAATATATAAAACTATCTAAAAGCAACAAAGACAAATCACAAATGTGTGTATTTGCTAGTGAGCACTTCTCTTCTGCCAAGATAATCCATCCCACGCCACAAGAATATGAAATTTGCACACACAAATATTTTGAGCACATCCATAGATATTTTAAAGTGATTTTTTTTCCTGAAAGGGCAGACATGCTGAGTTTAGAATTGGTTTTCTACCAGTAAAACACAGGTAATGATTACAGAAGAATGAAAACATCAATCAGTATAAGAGGCAGGTGGCTAGAGTTACCTTCACGTGTTGTTATCATAATAGTTAAAAAGAACAGCAAGGAAACACCTGCTTGGAAATTGCATTGAATTTGCATGAATGATCTTATATGGCAGAAACTGTGAAATGACAAGAAATAAATTAGATGTGAGGAAACTTTTGTAAACTGAAGGTAGATTATAACCATGTAAAGTATAGTTTTTCACACTTACTACAACATTCAAGGCTACTTTATGAAATGTTTCTTCAATTAGTGTCATTGATATTATGGGAGACAACATAAAATCAGTCTCAATTATTTCTTAAAACTGTAGTTGCTTTTTTTCAGTTTGAAGTAGTTTTTTGTCCCATGTGTGTTTGTCGTTCCATGTGCGGCGGGTCTCAGTCTCAGATAGTGACAGATCCCTGGTTAATGACTGTGATAATGAGCTGATTAACAGGGCGCCTCTGAACAGATGAAGTCATTACCATCTCCGTCAGATCACTGTTTACCCACAGAGCACCTGTTTTTATTCAACAAAACTCTTCTTAAGAAAAGTCATTATTTACTATGGGTGAACGCTAATATGGTTGTAGTGAATCGTTTTGTACAGCACGATTGGGGTACTGTTTCAATACTTTTTTATGTAACAAATGTTCCCACGTGTCTTGTTTCTACAGGGACACTATTAAGCAATTCACAAACTTATATTATGGAGTTTTAATAACTTCTTTATTGGACTAGAGAAGTGCTACTACTGTAAAATGCCATGAGACCAATAAGATAAATTATCTTGAGCTGTACAACTTACAACAAGGAGCATAATTAACAGCACTTCTGGTTTTGAGAACACAGACAACATCCTTAGAACATATTATAATCGCCATATTTGTTCATACTTGGTACATGTAAATAATGCAGTTGAGCTTCTCCCCCCCCCCCCCCCCTCTGTCTCTCTCTCTGTCTCTGTGTAACTGTAGCGTTTGTCCATGTGTTTACCCCTCTGGCAGAAGAACATATGCCTGTGCACTACCTCCGCACACACACACACACAGCACGTGTCTGTATTGTACTGTACTTGTGTCTGCAGGGTTCCTCCACAGCTCACCTCTCTGCACCTGGAGGCGTGTATCTATCAATGATGCAATGCAAACTAGTGCAGGAAATCAGCCCATATCTATATGTGTTCATAACTCGAGGTACAAAAATACCTACCAGATAAAAAAAAAATAATAATAATAGGAGTCTTATTCTGTCAGATAAGGAGCATCTTCTTCTGATTCTTCTTCTTCTTCTCTTCTTCTTCCTCCGTTTCTTCTTTTCCTTCTTCTTCTTCTTCTTCCGTCTTCTTCTTTTGCTGCTTCTTTTGCTGCTTCTTCTTCTGTCTTCTTCTTCTTCCTCCGTCTTCTCTTCTTCTTCTTCTTCGTCTTCTTCTTCCTCCTCTTCCTCCTCTTGCTCTTGTTCTGCTCTGCTTTGAGTCTATGGCTTGGTGTTGCTTCTGAAGAGCTTTTACAAACCTTTATAGAGCTAAACCTTGACCAACTCTTGTGAAAGGACGAGGTGAGGACGAGAGTCAGTTTTGCCACTGTATTATTCTACTTGGGTGAACATTTGTTTGCACCCTAAGTGTGCCTGTTGTTACTTGCTAGCTTCTATACCAAACCAACATGGCTTGTGCTAGCTTCTGAAAGTTGTGCAAGGATCCTCTAAACTCATAGTGATGAAGAATAATAGACAATTACATCAATGCAATTAGCTTGTTTACATCCTTAAGACAATTGGGCACAGAGCTTGGATCATGGTAAAGTAGAATTGATTCTATCACATATAAAAATAATTCAGCTGAATTGCAAAGCTTAATTCACTCACGTGTTTATATAATTGAAAGGGCAGCTAAGTTGACCTCAGATGGTCCAAACCTCTTCACTCAACAGTGTCCTTCCAGTCTGTATATGTTTGCACAGAATCCATTAAGCACGTTTAAATATGCAGGGAGCTGTATTTATGTCTGACGGAGGCTGTGGACACAATGATTTGGCCAGAGGGCATGCATATAGTCAGCTAATGTGGGCGTTTGTCTGGGTTAGGACCAACAAACGCTAATAGAACATATAGTGCTGTCAACATGTCCTTATTAAAGATAGGACTGTGTGCACGATGCTGAAGGCAGAGTATATGTTTGAGTTAATGTCTATGGAGTGGGGTTGTTCAGTACATTGAGAGACTGAGAAACTAAAGGATTGGTTCAGTTGTGTTAAAGGGCGCCAGGACCAATAGGTTGTGTTCAAGTAAGACAAATGGTCCGTAGATTCAGTGAAAAGCTCAGAATTGTGACTGATAAAATAAAGTAGAACAGTCTGAGAAGTGCTCAGAGGGCAGACCAGTGCAGACCGATGCAACTTGTTTCGGTGCCCTGATTCAAAGACGTTGAACTTTTGTTGTTTTAGTCTGTGATGAGTAGCCAGATGCATCAGCCAGTTAAATTTTACTTTATAGAAACTGTCGACGTTGTACCATTGAGGTTTCTTTTTTGCTTCAACCAATAGCTGTGCTTGGACCAATCAGTGTAGTCCAGGAAGTTAAGGTTGAGGCAGGTTAAGGTTAAGATTAAGGTACACTTCATTGCCCCTTAGGAAAATTTGTTCACTGAATTTGCCCCATCCTTCAATGCCTCTGGGAATCTCCTCAGGAGCAGAGAGCGCCACAGTGGAGCACTCTGGGACACATCTCCAGATCTTCTTGCTTGAGAGTGTAAACATGTGTTAGCAGTCGTTACAGATTCTGTGTGATGAACTTAAAGGTACAAACCATTGCTGAACTCATAGCTTAATATTTGACCCAAGATCAAAGGAGGAGAGGATTTGTAGACAGCTATCTAACATGCTAACTACTAGACGGTGGACATTCCACAATTGACCAACATCCAACTTTTCATATCTCGATTTCTACTGTTCCGATTTAGTTTTATCTTTCTGTCTTTCCTCTAATGCCTTTTGTGGTTTTCTTCGACTCCTGCTTTCTCTCTCGCTCTCTTTTCTCTCTCTCTCTCACGCTCGTCGCTCTCTCTCTCCACGGTCACACTATCAGCTGTACGCTGGACGCATGATTACCACTCGAACAGCTTGCCCCTTGTACGTTACGTCAACCTTACTCTGCGTCTATGGTGCTGCATCTGGAACATGGCCTAAAAAAAAAAAAAAAAAAAAAAAAAAAAAAAAAAACACTGCTTCATCTCTGTCTCTGGTTGGCTGATTGACTGGTTCCTGGTTTTCGAGAACATTTTGCAGATGATGAGGGCGATTTCAAAGTATTTCTTCTAGAAGAGCTACTGGCAGGTATGAATGTCTTCAGTATCTTAGTTCATTTGTGCAGTGAATGCATTTTTAATGACTATTGAAAGAAACAGATAAATAAAGACAATAAAATAACAAAAAATTATAATTATGTAATAAAAATAAAAAGTGTTTCATTTGTCTAGCCATGACCTAACTCTAACCGAAAATAAAGAAAAAAACAACAACAACAACAAAAAACATTAACCTCTGCTCTCCACCAAAAATTCCAACACCTTAAATTTCTTGAGCACGTCCCATTCCTCCTTCAGCCTCCATTTGTCCTCCAGCCCGAGTGTGTCAAACTGTTGCTGTGTGAACGTTGGGACTGTGCCTTTAAGGTCCGAGCCCTGGCTGTGTGCAGTTTGTTTGGACGCGGCCAAATCCCTTAATCACGCTGATTGATGAGGTGTATTTCCCTGACTCAAACCTTCTCCAGATCCCCTCCTATACAGCCATACATCAGCCGTCCGGCCAATTCATCAAGGCCCTGATTGTTTTAAGATATACCTGGCCAACAAAATATCCATTTCTGTGGGCGAGGCGCTGCTCTAACCCGGCCGGCTGTCAGCGAGTGGAGGAGGGAGAGACGGAGAGAGAGCAGAGAGCTAGAACTGGTGTATGAGAACTGACAGTGGACTTTGGGTGGTTGTAAAGGACAATTGATATAAATTGTATCCTTCTACTCTATTGTGGTTAATGTCAGATTAGAGATTCAACTTCTGGTAACTTCTGGTTTATACACATTAACACTCGCCAGATAATGCTCTACTGATCAGGAAGCACAAAAAAGAAACAGACAAGTGAAGATTGGCAAGATTTACAAGTGTTTTTTTTTTTTTTTTTCAATGGTACCGTTAACCTTACCTTTATGTTGCTGAAACAGTGACAGGGGAAATCTGTGTTGACTTGTTTACCTTAACAGTTTAATGCATAATTTATCCTATGTTGGAGCAAATGTGAGCTAAGAGCAATCTCATGATGATATCTACACTTAGGAATAATATACTTTAAAGCTGCAGATTATTATTTTGTTAAACAATCAATCTCTTGATTTGTTTTTTTCCACTATTTGGGTTAGCTTAGCAAGATAGCAAGACATACATGCTCTTCTTTGAGCACATGGCTGCTTTAAGGGTCTTTCACACCAACACAACCAATGGTCGCTATCGGTGAGGTCGAGCAACAGTGTCTGTTTTAGTCTCTTTGAGGCGCACCAAAGTAAAAGAACATTCTCACAAACAAATTTAAACGGCCACCAGTCGCTGAACAAATGCCAAGTTGGCATGCAAGTGACGTGACACTTGACAAATATGACGAAACATAAAGAAAAGTAATAAAAACCGGTTTGACAGACGATTGTTGTCTTTGCGTGAAAGAACCTTTAGACTTTGTGTTAGTGAAGTGAATGAATATTCTACAAGCAGTAAATCTTCAGGGCCCACAGCTATTGTTTGAACATTAAACTGATGTTCTGAAAAAAAAAAAAAATCTTTAGAATGTGCTTCTGTGTGTGAGTTTGCTGAAGAAATGCAACTTCTAGAACTGGAACAAAGCTTATTTTTCCCAAGTCCTAGGCACTAACTTTATTGCATTGCTATAATTTTATTTCCACTATCAACTAACTTTGGTGGAATTCCATTATACCTGAATAAATTGCTTTATGTGTATGAACAACACTGCAGTGACCCACAGTCTTATGTTTCCGTGGGTCACTTAATTGCACCTTAACTAAAGGTCTTCATTTTGCCTCCTTATCCTTTCCTAAATTCTCTCCCTCTCTCTCCTCATACATCTTCTCTTTCTCTCCCAGTAATCACCCGCTCTTGTTCTCGTTAGTTTGGTCCTGCCGGCTAAATGTAGCGCGCTATTATTTGGTTCTTATTAATTTCTTTCTGCCTACGACAAATGCCCTCCTGATTTGGTTTCATTACTCTTAGCGGTGCTAGCAGAGCCCTCCTACACTCGCCGATCGCTGGAGAGCACTGCGTTTGACCCCTAAGTGTAGTCTGCGAGTGTTTATTAGCCAACTATGATTAGTTCTGCGGAAAACAATGATGACCGTAATAAATCTGTTTTACTTTTGCATGCCAAGTGCGCTTTTCTTGACTTGAATAATCTATGATCCTATTTTGGCCGCCCAGATAAATGAAGGAGGTTGTTGCATTGCGTTTACAGAGCAATAACTTTGTCCAGGATCTAGGCCGGCTTTATGGCTCGCTGTTGTGCACGGATCACTATCGCAGTGATTTCTGAATGTAAGGACTGTTCAAAGTTCAAGTTTGAAGCATTGCATAACTTTTTAAGTGACTTAATAAAGGCAAAATAAAGTGATAGAACTTCTGGCTTTTGTATGGCATTGAAACATTTTGATTCTTGTGATATTAAAAGACTGACTCTTGTGTATGAAATGCTAGATATGTTCTTTTTGCAAAATGCTACTCTGCTTCAGTGGTGTGTCATGTGTTTATTAAAAATAAGTCAGCATAAAAATAGTTTTCAAAATAATGATATTTCTTCAGAAATGTGACGCTCTTCAAATCTTTCACTAAACTCATTGTTTAGCCTTAAAGATGCAATATTCGGTTTTGGTTTCTTAAAAAAACTAAAAACAAAACTTGTCTTGTGCTTTCTGAGTGTTAAGCTTTTTTTTTAAATTTCAGGAGCAAAGCGTGTTGGATACTAACAAGAGTAAGCCACAATTCTAAAAACAACACATCAACTCCTTTTACTGTGCAAACAATACACTATTACATCCCAAACTCATTTTCACCTACAGTAGATGCATTAACATAGATTTGTTCTGGAAAACAAACCATTTTTTAAATAAAGATATTTAATATAATGCCTTTAAAATGTTCATTTTATGAAGCTTGACATGAATCTGCTTTATTAACTGACGTCTCTAATTTAACTGACATTTACACAGCTAATCTCCTGATCCAGAGCAGTACAGCGGGGTGGGACATGTCCCTTTATAACCTGGCTCTTGACTCTGAATGACTCAATTATGAACTCAGACTTCCATGTATGGAACTTTAGCTGCTATAACTGCTATGTGTCGATTATCTGGAGTAGTACAGTCATAGATATAGTGTATGGAAGTAGATCATAGCTTGTCACATGAAGAACTGACTAAAGCTATGTTTTCATGGCAACATCTTAGACCTGTTCAGAGCCCTCTGCACAGTTTCTCCATAACTTTTTTTTAGAAAGCAGATAAGTAGTACTAAACGGTCAGAAAACTCAACAATGACTTCTAATGAGGCTCTGACCTCTCCTAATGTGTTCTATAGCTCTGATGTGTTCTATAGCTGTGCACCAGTGACACTCTTTATAACTCGTGATTTCTGCGGGCTAATTAGCTAGCCACGAACGGCTGTAGGAACAATGAGGGATCACTAACAAAACAAATACATTGCCCCAGAGTCATGGAAGTATATCATAAGCCTGGATAGTCTTTCATGCAATAATCTTCTGTAGAAATCAGCACAAAATAACGCCACACAGGTGCAGTTTGCTGTAAGTCTTTAGTTCTCTCATTTGTTGATAATTAATTAACGCAAATTACACACAAATCTTGTCAATGTCATGGTAACGCACTTCTTGTACTTTTATGTAGTCATACTCATCAAGAGATCTGTATGCTCGTAGCTTTTCTCTTGTGTTCACGAGGTTTTTCCACCGAATACAAGTAAATATCAGACCGTGGAATATCAGACACTTACTAACGTCATGCACACATTCAGTAACTGGACCTGGAGTCGCTTGGTGTTTGTCTCCCCTTAGCCTTCTCTGCACGTGAGCAAATGTTTGATATTTAATGCCCTTAATGTCTTGTATGTCATGAAATTTAGAGTCAGTTTAGAATCCAAGAACCAGTCTGTGGTCTTTTCCAGTGAGCGCAGTTGTCCATAATATTTGCCGGTGCACTTGCTGTGTCTCTGCTGGAGGCTTGTTGCATCAGGAAACATCTCCGTGGGTCAGACAGTTTGCCATTTATTTGAGGCCACAGGGATCAGCGGACAGGCTCCAGCGCTCCCCAGTCTAATGTTTACTAAAATAACTTTTCCCTTTTTGCTTTTTGGAATAGTGAGCCAGCCAGCCAGCCCACACTCCACTCCGCCACAGAATGAGTTCAAGTATTTTTTTTTTAACAATTGCACAAGGCGTCTTCATTTGTATTCCCATAGCCTGGAGGTAAACAGAGCCAGACGGATGGGACAAACAGGGAGGCTCAGGCAGAAAAAAAGTCTCTCACTGCAAGAGTTGCCTAGTAACTAAAGTAGAGCTGTTTTTTGGATGTTCATTTACTACACACACTTCTGTCCCAAATACGAGACATGTTCAGACGCTGCTTTTGAGAGGAGTGGAGAGACTCAGGGTTTTCTATGAATTGAGTCAGTGCGGCGAAGATGACAAACTAGTTTTTAAGACTTTATATTAAACTGCTTGTTCTTTTCAAATGGAGTAATTTTACAAACTGGATTGACTTGGAAAATTGCTATTTTGGTAATTCTTAGTAATGACTTAATCTATTATGAACAAAAAGGTTAGGCTTATGGTATTCAAAATGAAATAAATGTTAAAATGTTCCGTGCCTAAATTATGGTTTGGAAATATAGGAGAATAATTACAAAACAACTCTACAACCTAGCTTTATATTGCAAAAGAATGTCATTGGAATTGTAAATTGTATTAATCATTATTCCCCAAGAAACCCATTATTTATCAAATTAAATGATCTTGTAGATCCAAATACCGCAATGGTGATGTACTAACTCAGAGAAATGTCATATATTCTAGGAAGAACTGGTTTATGGCAGGACAAATACCAAAAGTACATGTACCTCAGTGAGTCTTTGGAATAATTTGGAGGATAAAAGCATCTTCACTGAAAGCATTCAAGAAAATGTTTAAAATGAATTTAATAGCCATTTATAAACTAATACAAACAGCACATACAGTTTAATCTAAATTTTATTTAACACTTACTGACAGTGCTTTTGACCGTTCCGTAAAGTTAAGAAATGGAAATGTATAAATAATTACTTAAAAAGTTACCAGTACATTTTTTTCTCTTTAAATCCCAAGTTCAGTTGTCTTAGCAATATGTTTTGCATTTGTGTTTTCATCTTGTAGCCTCTTGACTATAAAAAAAATTTCTACACATTTAGTATCCTTTTTTTTTCTTGTGTAAATGTGTATAAACAGGATTTTTGGCTTCTGTAACTCACTTGAATTTAAGTGACTAGTTACATAGTGTGAGTAGTGAAATGAAACTGTTTTGGTTCTGTCATGCATTTTGGACTAACTAACTGTTTCAGTTATAAACTAGTAAATCACAATAAAATCTCATTAAACCTAGGTCACATTTCCTATGTCATTGTAAAAGGTGTGTGACAACACTGTGAAAATGACAAGTTGTGCTCTGAACAGAATCAGGACATACATGGACAGCAAATTAACTGAGATTCAAGCTATTTTTTCATTCATATGTATCTTTACCTTAACCAAACATGTTTTTTGTTGTTGTTGTTGTTTCTTTTTTTGTATTTTATCCAAATACTCCTTACCCTTTCCCCAAACACATTTTACTCTCCCATGCAATGTTTTTATAGATCACCCACTGTTATCTGTATGGAGCCTCATCATGACTGAAACATCTTTGTGGTTTGCCAGCTCTCTTTATTCGCTGCAGCTGTTTGTGTAGATGTGGCCACTCGCTTTAATGGTGCCTGTGGCTGGGCACTAATTGTGTAATGATTGTTTGTGGAGGCTGAGAGCATGGCAGCAGTGGTGGCAGCAGTGGTGGTGATCTGGCAGTGACGGCGGCTCTGGTGATGGGGGACAAAGGGATGAATGTGGCCTCAGAGCTGGACCATCTGAGCAAGAGACACAGAGCCAGGAGCCTGCTGGACCCAAACACGATCACTAACACGGAAGAGCTGCTGGACACCAAACACGATCACTAACACGGAAGAGCCTGCTGGACACCAAACACGGTCACTAACACGGAAGAGCCTGCTGGACCCAAACACGGTCACTAACACGGAAGAGCCTGCTGGACCCCAAACACGGTCACTAACACGGAAGAGCCTGCTGGACCCCAAATACGGTCACTAACACGGAAGAGCCTGCTGGACCCAAACATGATCACTAACATGGAAGAGCCTGCTGAACCCCAAACACGGTCACTAACACGGAAGAGCCTGCTGGACCCAAACACGGTCACTAACACGGAAGAGCCTGCTGGACTCCAAACATGGTCACTAACACGGACAAGTGCTTAAAAAATGGTCCCACCTGTGTGCATCATGTGTCTATGCCTCTGTGGACTTCACCACAAAGCCTGATAATAAAAGCCCAGTCATAAAAGTATTGCTCACCAATTTTCAAAC
This sequence comes from Mugilogobius chulae, assembly GCA_038363315.1. NCBI lineage: Eukaryota > Metazoa > Chordata > Actinopteri > Gobiiformes > Gobiidae > Mugilogobius > Mugilogobius chulae. The sequence goes on along the minus strand of CM076412.1, from coordinate 11,919,998 downwards.
ATTTTATTTCATTTGTTGCAATATCAATGTTCAACTTGTTTTCTGAATGATCTTTCCACTGCAACTTTCCAAATGCAGCTCCATAACTAGTTCAGTGGTTTATTCTTTCTGCTAGAGTGTTTGTGACTAGACAGAAACAGTCTCAGCCTCGTAGACACACTATAAATGATGAATGCAGTTACTAGTCGTATTTTATGTCACCAATAGTTTCACCTCAGCCTGCAGTGTTCCCCTTTAGCTTTGCCCAAAATAGCTCCTGTTCTGTCCCTGCACCAGAATATCTCTTGCATGCTATGAGCACAATATTGTTTTGGTTTGCATGCAGTTTACGAGCGGCCTCCGAAGGTTACTTATTTATGTATTGATGCTTTTTTAGAAACGGGAATTGAATGGGTTGTCTTATTTCCCATGATGTGTTGTTGAATGACTCGTAGCATGTTTTGTTGCATGTTTCTCTGAACAATCTTTCTAAAATATAGTAGCTTTTTCTACTTTTATTAACAACAAATTAACCCTTTACTAAACTTACTAACTTCCAGGGCTTGATGTTAGCTTTTTGCAGCTTTGCCACATTTTATGCAAATGTTGGTGGTCAACATTTTGTTTAAAATAATTTGACCAATGCCAGTTTTCATCATTTCTACTTTGGTAACATGGCTCACACCAGAAGGTGGATGCAAAAGTCTTTCTTTTTCATAAAGCACTTGTATGTACATTTTTTGGAAACCAAACTACTCCAAGTTCTTTCAAATCAGCCATTAGTGTCCATCAGATCGCCCTTTCCTTCTCCTTCGTCCATCTTATATTTGGCAATTGTTGGCATCAAGCCCTGTTACTAACACAGATACTAATTAGTGCGATGCCTTTGACCAAGGTTATTGGTCCACTAATATTTCTAACCAACTAAAATCTATTAAAACACTAATTAACTAATGATCTTAGTTTAGATAAAGCTGTACAGTTCCACTGGCATGCAAACAATACATAACCTGACTCAGGCCAGACTGATGTGTGTATTGAGTTCTACACATTAACAGTCTGGAACGACTGCCACTGAAAGCTTTAATGGAAAGAAAACATCATGGCGATATTTGAACCTGATTGGTCGAAGAATCTCTACTAAACTGAAGTGGCAGAGAAGACATGTTTCACTGTTAAACTCAGCCATGAAAAAGCACTGTAACTTTTCTCATTCACAAATGCATGTTTGTTTTGCTTTCACCCCAACCACAATGCTGCACTCTGATTGGCCCACTGCTGCTCTGTGATTGGTCCAGCTGACAGTGGCAGTCTTTAGCCCTACGTCTAGGGTCTCCATCCAAGTAGATTCTCTAGATTTTGTGAAAATAACAAATATTGTGAGAATCTGTTTGGTAAAGCCAGGTTATACAAGACACAGTGGACATCAAAATATATTGTAGCAATGCATGGACAGTTGTGACTTTTACGGTTTGAAATGTTACACCACAAAAGCCATGTTAATGTAAAATAAAAAGACAAATTACAGACATAACAAAGTAAACACATAGCACTGTGTATGGCTGCGTGTAACATTTCAGACAATAATATTTTATTGTTTTTGTATTGTAAGTTTTCTCTTGTAGGAAACAATTTTGTCTTTTGACAATAATATTAAGCATCTAGGTTTAAAAATAGAGATTTTTTATTTTTTTTGCCCTAAAATCCAGGATGTGTTCTTGTTTATGGTGTCAGCATTTGGTTAGCATCTGTTTGCTAACCAAATACTGACAGATTGTGCAAAAGGTCGAGCAAAAACTTGACAGAGCTGACATTTGTGTCTCCCACTGACTGTAAAAATGCAAGTTTAGTTGGTGCATAATGTGTTTTGTGCCAGGTTATATCTATACCAATATTATGCACTTTTTACTGCTAACTAGCTAAGTGAGCAAACGTGGAAAGTTGACTAATATTGACAGGAAATCTATGAAGCTTTGTGTCAGTTTTTGTTCTATGTGGATAGTCTCAAACATTACAGACATTTTGAACCACAAACCTACAATGTGAAAGCTAAATGACAAAACTATGAGCACTGATGAATGTTATGACGTCACACAAACTAATATAATCAATACAACCAGTTCTGATCTGATCTTGCGCACCATTCATCACTTTTCTCTCTCTCTTCAGCTCACTATCCACTCTCGTTTCCAGTTGGGTTCGGGTGTCTTACCTCTTCCATTACATCGCTGGTTTGGTGCCACAGCGGGCGCGGCAGGGGTCGGAGGGGCTGTCTGATTGGCTGATTGCGTTTCCATGGCGAGCGGGGCAGGGTGGAGAAACAAACAGATTACATGACTCGTGTGCGTGTGATTACAGGCACTTCCCAGGGCCCACATGTGAGCGCCTGACAGTTACATATTGATCACAGCCTTGGCCCTGGCACATGGAGTTTGAGTGTGAGGATAAGGAGCCAATGAGGCGAGAGAACCGGCTGGTGGAGCAGAGAGTTTGCTGAATGTAGGACGTGTGAACAAAAACTCAATATTGTTGTTATTTTGTATGATGATTTTGATTATAAATTTTTATCTGAGTTTTACAAAAGAATTATTATTTTAGGGCAATGGGACCTACAAATGATCAAAGACAGAAGAAGCCTGGTTATTTTCGTGAGCTGACAGACACAATTTTGACAAAAAAAAAAAAGTGCAAGTGAATTATGACTTATGATTAGGTTTAATTAAATAAACAAAGACAGTAGTGTGAGAAAAGGCAAGGAGGCAAAGAACATGTGTGTCTATTATGACTGGACATATGACATGTTAACAGTGCAAATGACTAAATATGTAATTGACTCCTTTTGCATTTTACCAAAAGAAAAATTAATGTAGTGCTCAGGAGGCTTAGGTAAGGGAGCAAAAGTTATGCTGCTGCATAAACCTTAAAACCAAATAATTCTGTTTGTTTTAAGATAGTCAAAATCTGATACAGCACCTTCTTTACCACAAAGCCCAAACTTTTCCAAAAAAACAAACAAACAAACAAAAAACTTTCCCATCTCTCTCCTGCTTCTCCTTCCTCATACTCTCCTTATGTCTCCCGACTCTCTCCTTTGCCCCACTTATCCTTCCTCACCCTCTCCTTATATGTCTCCCTCCTCTCTCCTTTGCTTCCTCACCCTCTCTCCTCCTCTTCTCCTTCCTCACCCTCTTCTCCTCCCTCACCCTCTCCTTATATGTCTCCCACCTCTCTCTCCGTTGCCTCCTCACCCTCTCCCTCTTCTCCTTCCTCACCCTCTCCTTATTTTGTCCCATCTCTCCTTCCTCACCCTCTCTCCTCCTCTTCTCCTCCCTCACCCTCTCCTTATATTGTCCCAGCGCTGCCTGCCTGCGAGCTCAATGTGCCCAAACCAAATAAAAGCCTTGCCAAGCGCCGTAAAGAAGAGTGAACGCCGGAGTGACGCAGCACTGTGGTGATTTAGGGCTCCGCGGGGGTCACGGCGCTGCACCAAACGCAGGCCTCTGATTGGTTATCGGGCCGGCACCACAAATCTAACCCGGCCGTATTTTTAGAGGTCAAATCGGAGCACACTGGGCGGCCATTACGGCTCTAGCCCGGCTCTGTGCGGGACAGTAAAATAGATGGATAGCGCTGTGGGCATAGGGGGGCCGGCCCGTATCGGTTTGGCCAGTCTGTGGTTTTATTAAAAGCGAATTATTGGCCATCGGTGTCTGGGATAAGACTCCTATGTTATACAGCAGCCAGTGAAGTGCTTTCAAAGGGCTCCAAGAGATGGTTAGACTGATATTAGTGAGCAAAATATTACTGTTGGACCAATCTATCCTTCTGCTTTGGTCAGACTGATTTGTCCCAAGATGGCTGCTTTTCAATGATAGAAAAATGTAAGTAAACTATAGACACCATAACATTCAAATTCTCAAACATTGGCTCGCAAAGGGGTGCTTAGGTTTGTTTGGATTTTCTATTTGTTTAAATTTTGTGTTGAAAAGACTCTCAAAGGACACCAGTTCAGAACAGTTCTCCTAAAACAAAGACCAATTTAATTATTAACTCTGAATGCTGAACAAAGTTAGTGTTGGCCCTTGGCAGACAAAAAACACAATATATTTTGGTCAGATGAGGAAAAAAAAAAAAATAGCACCACTAAGTGAAATACCAGATTCTGGAGTAAACAAAAGATATTAAAGTTTGACACATTTATTAGGTTTAAAGCTTCAATAAATCAGGCTTAGAATGAGATATCAACAAATCCACCCAACATGTAAGCAAATTTATACATCTAAGTACGTCAAACAATTAAATGTAAATGCTTATGTTTGCATTGCGACGCATATGTATGAGAAACTTATCTGTTTGAATGTGACTATGTTTATGTATATGATACATAGAAGTGCATGTCTACTTTTTGCAGATACTGTACGTGCTTGTTACTCTATTAGAATCGTATCAAAGAAAGAAAGAAAATACATTTATATTGACAACAAAGATATCAACACAAAGATTGTAAAGTTTGGTGTAGAAGCTACTTTAGAGGCTGATACGGCTCTTTTAACATTGTTGATTGGCTGGTTCCAGTCTTAAAACACCTGTGGATGACATGTCACAGCCAGATAACCATTTGTAGCATGTTTTAAACCTTCACATAAGAAGCACATAATTCACCAGGAAAACTCATACAGTATGTTTATAAAATATGTTGTTTGTTAGCTAATGCTAACCTATAATTAATTAAATCATTATTGTTAAAATAAATAGTTTACTTTATATTTGAGTTCATTTATCTGTTGTGCACTTCTGTAAACACATAGGCTTTCTCTAATGAAGTACTTCATGAAGGTCTGAACTTGCTGTGATGATCTAGTTGAAATCCGTTCTCTGCTTTGTGATCTTGGAACTATCCACAGCTGTTAAGCAAACTGGAACTAGCCCAGCCGCAGCGTGAAAAGGGCCCATTGACACCACTGTTTATGCATTTTGAAAAATCAGATTATGAATTACAGTGTTCAGAACTCTATAGATAAAGTGGAATAAATTAAATAGAACATCTTTTGAAGCAGATTTTTTTTTCACATAAAAATATACTTGTGCTGTGTTCAACAGCTGGGAACTTGGATATTTCCCAGTTGAAAAACACCAATTCCCAGTTTAAAGTGTAGAATGAACTCGTATGCAAACATTATGGCTAAACCTAAACTTTAGGCTAACCAAAACCTGTAACCAGTGTTTACTTTGTTTTTGTAGCAGTTAATCTTAGATTCATTTTTGTGGTGACTGTTGATCTCTTCTGTGAAGTGAGAATCCCTCGCCCAGGTCCCAGTTCACAAGTGATATTTACCAGTTTGAGTAATATCCCAGTTACCTGGAACACACTTTTACAATGCAAATTGATCTATAAACAAAAAGTAAATCAAGTAAAGTCTTACTTGAAAAAAAGATTCGGACATGTGAAGTTTTTTTAAAGGACTTTGCCTGATTCTGTACAATAAAACAACTTAAATGAATTCCCCCGTCAGCACAGATCTTTTGTTAATGTGTCTATTCAGGTAAAAATCAATTCCCACTGTCCTGTCTCTGCCTAATAATGCACCTTTTGTTTATCAAAGTCCATTAAGTTGCTAAGGTTAGCTTTGTGGTTAGCTTCTTGCTTCTAACAGTTGTAAAAATGTTTAAAATCGTGATTCAGAGCTCAGAATGTATTACTGAGCAAAACATGTAGAATTATGTAAGGATTTAAAATTCAATTCTGTTTGTCTGCATTTTTAAGGAAGCAAAACACGGGTATACACCTTTAATTAGATTTTTGAACGGAAGCTTCACACACATACAGTAAAATTGTGTGGTTTAATTGTCAAACTTTTATGTTAGATGGAACAGTCTGAATAGTTTGTGTGCTTATCATAGCTAAGTGTCTTATTATTTTAACGAATAGACCAAATTAAATTGAATCCAACAGTAACCCTACAACAGCCTATTTTAGCACATTTCTTCCACATCACAAGACTTCAAATCTCACATTCCATTTATCAAGCCGTCCCTTTTAGTCTCTCCTCTGCTACGACACAACCAAAAGGCACTGCACAGAGTAGGTATTTGTGGAAAAGCATGGATAATACTATTAGCATTTAGCTCTATGACTCAAAGCTCTGGAGAAGTCATTACTGCCGCATTCAAAACCTGCTCCTTTCACTGGAAATAGAATACATTTTTACTGTTAGAATACAAAGGATTAAGCAAAGCAATTATAAGCATTCTGACTAAGCGCTCCCATGTCTAACAGATTTGGACTTCATTCAAATTAATTCTAGTCTAACACCTGTATCCAGCTCATGGGAACCAGCGCTCTCGTAGGCACAGGTGCTGCTAACATACGTTTAGGTTAAATAAGTGTTTTGAAATCGTATTTGTGGAGGATGCATAAGATTTAGGGCTTACTTTAAAGTTATTAAGCAAAATCCGATTCTCTAATCATCAGTTTACTCACAGTTGTATCAGGATTTATTCATGCATGTTTGAGTAATCTTGTATTATCTAGCTCTGTTGACTTTTCTCTATTTATTTGTACAAAAAGGAAAAAAAAAAGAAAAAAGTTCTCCATGCACTTAAGTTAGCTGCACTGCTAACAACAATAACAAGCATACTTCTTGAACTTTAGTGGACAAAGACTTGCAATACTGAATGTAGAACACTGCAAAATAATTTTTACCCCAAATTATAGATGAACAAAAATGAACTGAAAAACAATTTTACTAGGAAGCAAACAAAAATTGGTTTGAGGGCCACACTTTGCCCTTGGGCCACAGCGTGGACAGCAGAGGTATACAGTCATGAATATAAATCACTAGGTAGAAAATGTATCTAAGTAAATTTGCCTTGTCATTGCAAAATACAACAAAATTAATAGAAATGTTTGGTTTAATATTGGAGAAATACTGTCTTTTTCATAGAAATGGTATATTATGTCTATGCCCGGGGGCCAAATTCGGCCCGCCAGATGGTTCAATTTGGCCCGTGAAAGGTTGTTCAAGTTTTTAAGAACTAACTATTTGATTCAATTTTGTGTTGAAAAGACTGTCAAATGGCAAAATTCATGTGCAATCTCTTAAAACGTGTTAATAAAACATATTTTAATCTTCATCTCTTCTCAAAATGTTTTTTAAATGCCGAACAAAATTATATTTGGCCCTTGGCACTCTTCAATGTAATACATTTTTAGACCCCTGGTCTAAACTGTTGTGTAGTTTGCATTAATAGATTCCATCCATGTGACATCACAACACAGTCTCACTGAATGCATTAACTGCTATGACCCATTAAGAACACAAGACACAAAATTAAGAGTCAAGTCAATTTTTATTTGAAATTTGTTCTTCTTTTCTTTAGTTTCTTCCTGGTTTTTTTATTTATTTATTTATTATTATTATTATTTTTTTATAAAAATATATTTTTTTTGTTATTTTTATTTATTTTAAAGCAAATAATCCTAAAACCCCCGTGGGCAAAAACGCAGAAAATCAACAAATAAAGAGGCCAATGGACAAACAGAACAAAAAGGGTGCTGCACCTGGACAATTCTGTACAGGGCTGTAGAAACACCCCTAAACTATAAACAAAACCTATGTAAAAAAAAATAATATAATAATAAAATACAAAAACTTGACGACCAGTCCCATACGTTAAACAAAACTAAGGCTATCACCAAAAAAAACAAAAAAAAAAAGCAGGTATTTTTTTGAGGGCGAGATTCGAACTTAGACAGCAGTGGAGGCCATTATTCGTCATTGGTGTGACAATTATCATATTTGTGAGTACATTTTTTAAAGGCTTTTAAATGTATTATTTTGATCATTTATTATGATAAATATTAGGGCGTCAAGCAAAGACACATGCTTTCTCCACAGCTAAATCAATCAAATGAAAGAAATTTAAAGAGTAACACTTATTCTCAAAGCGTTCTGGGGCCAGATCAAACAAACCCTAGACTCTTTCGATCTGGTCCCCAGACTGTAGTTTGTCCAGATCTGGTGCATTCTATGGTGTCTCTATTTACGCTGTGAAAAGCATCAAATAGAGACACTATTTCCGTATAGTGTGTTGTAGATCCATGTTTTATTTTAAGCCTCGTAGGGACGTTTTCATTGGTTTAGCTGCTAATTTCAGTTCTGATGTTACAAGAATTGTACATTTTACCATTGGAAGAAATTAGTTTATTTAGATAAGCTATGTCTTTGTAACATGCATTATTAATAGTAGAACAACCTCTCTTATGCCTTCCATCTGCTCTCATGACATCATCACATTGTGGACCATGAACTCAACCTATTCTTGGACCACCACTTTGTTCTTCTTCTTCATTCTTTTCCAGTAATGACGCTCTTAGCTGAGGACAGTGTTTGGCTAGTCTCCCCTCCTCCGCCAAAGTGATTCTCTGCCAGGTAAATCGCTTTTAGCAGGACTTTTTATTTGACTCTTCTCTCATAAAGGCAAAGTGGAGTGGATGGCATCGTTTTAACCCAAAGCTTTTATTGAACGAGAGATTTATTCGGGCTAAAAATGCGTCACCGGCGAGCTCTTCCAAAAGCAGAGCTGCCTCCACTTCTGCTGCCAAAGAAGCCAAGAAGTCCTCCTCCAGTCTATCCCATCCAGATTGGGTTGGATCTAAAGTGTGTTTTACTGACTTTTACTGACTCAAATCACTGCTTGTGTAACTTTGTTTATCTGTATCTGTGTGATAGACGTTCAGAGCAGCTAGCAAGGATCCCGGAGTTGGGTTTTTCTTTTGCTTCTTATTTTGTGTCCAAGTGTCGAATTAATGTCACACATTAGACTAAAATTGCCACTTTGTAAGATTTCTTTGGAGATATTTTGTGTTAAGAACCCTAACCCTGCAGTCATGTGGTCCTTGGGAGCTTGTGTTTCCGAGATGAGAGATCGAGGTTCCGACCTTTTAACAGAGGTAGAAAGAACAAACAGTGAGATCTGATGCTAGCCTGTCTAAAAACTAACGTTTAAGGTTGTTAGTATCATGCTCCAGCTGATTTTCATCCATCTCCACACAGCAGTGACGTCAGGTGCTGAGCTTGGGCAGCCCGTTTGTCCGAGTTTCCGAGCAGTTGTTTCGAACTGCTTGAGCATTAATGTGCATTTTTCAACTCGGAACAACATTTTCCTGAGTCCTGAGGACCACATGAACGCAGCATTAGAGTTGTAAATAAACCTCATGAGGAGATGTCTCACTCGATGTTTGTTTGGTAAATTAGTAGTGATTGTAGTGATTTTATATAGATTTATATGAAGCAATTATTAGTTAAAGATTAGAGCGTGCCATTAGACCATGTTTTGTCTGAGATCGGTCCATGTTTAGTTCTGATTCTGGCACCAGCAGGAGGCCAGTGCCTGAGCTCCACAGAGTCTGACATGGTTCATAAGATACTAAGGGTGGGCAATTATTTTTCGCCAAAGGCCATATTCTAATCTGGACTAGTAACAAAAGGCTGGACCATGATTATCAACATAAGAATTTTTATTAAAAAAAATAGGCTACATATCTATTTGTTGTGTCCATTCATTGTGTATATTAAGAACACACGAGCAAATACATGCTCCAAGTCAATCAAATAACAGAATTATTAGAAAAAGTAATTCGAGATTTTGTAAAATGTCTTGGATTTTAATCTATTTGTTGATTAACCTGGATTCTTCCACTTGTTGATGCTTCTGTCTTGTTTACATAGTTTTGCAAATCTTATTCAAGCTAAAACGTCTTGTAAACAGTCAGCAATGACTTGAAACAAGTGATATGCTGCCAAATATTAGGAATTTCTTCTAATCTGGCTAAAATAAGTAAAACTAAGTTTTTATAGTTTCTAGTGATTTTAACCAGTTTGCCCAGGTCTGCTCTAACATGTCAGAGATGTACTTTGATACTTGGACAGACTTAAACACAAGTAGAGCTGTTTGAAGTCTGAGCCCCTGGAGGCCAATCCAAAGACCTAAGCACAGGACTAATGTTATAGCACTTACAATGCTTTCCACTCTTCGTATATGTGTTATGTGTAAATTAATATATTCACATTTATGAGGTAATCAAAAATGTTTTAATAGCAAGTTAACAATGAGGAAGCATCATAAAGCAGGTTGATTTGCCTTCACATTTTTCCAAACGTCATTCATTCTACTTGTACACTTCTCCGTTTGCCCCGCTGCAGCTCGGACGGTTAACCCTCACACTTTTATATATGATTAATTTCATGCATTGTTGCTCCCGAGCCGAATATTTATAACAGCACTAGCTCTACCTTTACGCCCGGAGCTCCACTTCAGCAGAGGAGAAGCTTACATTTTGACACTGTCTCACTGCTAAAAGCTGAACTACGACTGCATGAGTGATGGCTCAATGAAGCTTGGGATGGATGCCACGATAAGCAGGGCTGTATTTTTTTAAAACAGGACATTACAGTGTCGTAATGTGTCATTCTTTTCAGACGGGATCATTAAGCTTGAGTCAGTTGTGGTCACGCTATCCCAGCATGCACCACTTTGCTTCACAGAGCAAGTGAAGGTGGAGTTTGCTTTCAAACAGTCAATGTCGACCACATCTATCGGAGTTTGAGAGTTCATTTTCACAAAGAAATCTGCAAATTATTTTAAAAAGGCAGAAGAAAGAAAGGACAGTTTAACAGTTTCACAGCTACATGATTAGAAACAGAAAGAGAGAGTTTCACTGCGTCAAAAAAGTGAAAGATGTACACTTATCAGCAAGAATAATACGGATGAAGCACAATGTGATTAGAAACGTTTTTCACAACAAGAAAAGCAAAAAGCAAACTGAGCGGTGTCGGGAAAACTAACGTCACCTTGGAATAAGTTAGCAACCAATAGTGTAGTTCTTGGAACAATTTGCTCTTTAAAAAAACAAACAAACAAACAAACAAACAAACAAACAAACAAAAAAACTCCAAACTTTGGGACAAGACAGCTGCATCTTGTGCTTACATTACTTTCTCATCACAAAAACAGCAACAGTTTTGTCAGGGAGATATTTTTGTTCCCTGTTGGGCCTCAGAAAACGCTGTTCTGAATGTTCCAGACCTGTGATGTCATAGGTAGAGCTCTGAGATTTTCTGGAATGTTTTTAACTCCATAAACAACCAGGAATTGTGAGCTTTTCTGCAGATTTACCTTATCAAGCTAGAACAAAGCATTTTCCTGTGTGCAATTCCCTTCCCTGTAGATGCAGCTCTAACTCAAATCCTGATGTGTGAAACACTTGATTGTCATGTGTGCTATACGTTTTCATAGGTTCAAGTGCCTGCATGTGATTCCAAAGTGGAGGTGTTCAGAAGCAGGTATGAAAGACAGAAACCACAAAATAAAGGGATGGTAATTGTGCTTTTAAGTATTTTATACAGAACAATCAAGCGTAGAGTGTCTACAGGACAAATCTGATGAATTATTTGCTTTGCTCCTTCAAACATGGTCTTCTGTATCTTTACTTGGGCAGCATGTTTTATTAAAAAAGCACACATGACCCACATCAGAGACTGAGTTAGAGCTCCATCTACTGGGTTACAACATGAATGACAATGGAAATAAACCAGCTGATCTTGCCTGACATGCTAAGTAAGTAAGCTTATTCGTTTTGCGCTTTTCAGAATACAAAGTCACAAAGCGGTTTACAGTAGTATAGTACAGTAAGAAGAGCTGGGGCAGCAGAGGACAAGCTAAAGTGGCAGTGCTTCAAACTAACTTTACAATTAACGATCTACTTGTGAACAAAACAGGCTTTTTTTTTTCATATGAACCTCAGAAAACCAGTTCTGATTGTCCCAGATTCATAAGTAATCTTTGGATCTTTACACTAGTTTTAAATCCAAAACTCAGACTCAGAGATCACAAGCATCAGGCAAGATTAATTGGACTGTCTCCCTGTGTAATTTCTTTGATTAGAATACAGTTAACACATCACACTTGTCCTTTAACTTACAAAACCCAACATCTGCACCTTTTTATCTTTTATTTTCTTTCGCACAAATACATACCCAGCCTTTACAGTTACTTCCATTATTTCCATTCAGCTCCTGTGTAAACACTTGTGCCCTGCGCCCGGAGCTCATTTCAATGACAAACAGCGTGTAACCTGTGATCAGCGGACCTCCCCTGGACTCCTGTGCGAAACCCACTCCTCCTCACAATGCCTCCGCCATATTGCCTTCCCGCTTTGTTCCGACTCGAATCCCATAATCCCGCTCTCAAAGGTCACGCCGCCGTGTTCCTCGCATTTGTTTCCTCTCCGTTGGATTTAACACAACAATATGTAATAGAATATAACAGACAGAAAAGGAGCATCCCTCAAGCTCTGTTTCTCTCTCGTTCTCTCTTTTGTCTCAATTCATTCACTCCGGGTTGAATTATTTATGGCTATAAGAGGTCTTTCACTAAAGGAAACAATCAGCGTTTTATGTTTTCTCACAATAACGCGACTTTATTCTTTGGAGGGAAAATATGGCGCTGCAATATATCCTCGTCAATATACTTTTATGAAGACGAAGGAAGGCGAAGGTGAATAATTTAAAAGATGGTGGATGGAATTTAGTCAAAGTGAAAACTTATAGTGGTTGATTAGTTTATGTAAGTTGTTTTTATCACACTGTAACTGTAACGTTAGAGTTGTTTAGTTTTGGTCTATGCGAGGACTGAAACAAGTTAGCGAGTTAGCGTTGTAGCTCACTCAGGTGAAAACTGATGTGTATGACAAGGACATTTAATGACACTTAAAAGCATGCTGCCTATTTATACTTCCTAAAAACATAAGCAAACAAAACAATGTAAAATGTTTTGTAGCAGTTACATGTTTAGCTTCATTGTTCAGTGCATCCTGAGCCTTCACTATGATGACCAACATTTTCAGAAACCAGAGTTGAGCCATGTTGCAACGACAGCAAGTGCTACAAATGCTAACATCCAAACATTAAACAAATTAAAGTGCACTTTCTAGGTTTAAGGGAACACAATATTATATGATCAGACATAGACACGACTGCAAACCAGTTTTCACTCAAGAAAATTGATGCTAATCTGTTACATTATTTCAAAGAAAATCCGATAAAGTACCATCAACTTGTTCTCAGCGGTTGAGTTACCCTGAAAGTGGAAAAGTGCTGTACAAAAAGGACAGCTTACCATTTAAAGGTGCACTTGAGACTCAACAGAAAAAAGTCTGTATGTTTATTCATGCCGTCTTATGAGATTTTAACTGTCTCAGCGGCAGTGAACAGTGAGTTTTTGGTGGTTTTCTCCGAAAACATGTTAAATAGTTTACAAATGAGGAGAATATTTCACCAAAGGGCCTGAGTGTTTTTATAAAAGGATGTGTTTGTCTGTCTATGCTAACGCTAAAATCTGACAAATTGAAAATAAACAACTTCAATGCACAGGGTCCATTGTAAAGCTTTAGCGTTAGCATTTAGACACAAAAACATTATTTTATGAACACACTTTTGTTTTTTAGTGATGAAAAATACCAGTTCCCAGTTCAAAAAGTTCCAACATAATCAATTTGTATGTAAACATAATGGCTAATGCTAACCTTTAAGCTAAACAAAAGTAATGTTAAATAACCATAACCAATCTTTAGACAGTGAAACTCCTCAGATTACCTTTTTGTTGTGATTGTTTATCTTTTATGTGAAGTGGGACTTCCTCGACCAGGTCCTGTTCACAAGTGGTATTTTTTTTTTACTTTAATTGACCTTTATTTAACAGGGAAGTCCCACTGAGATTCGGAATCTCTTTGCAGGGGAGCCTGGGGAAGGTTCAGGGAGGCTTTAATGACATGTTTTTAGTTGTAGGAGGAAACCGGAGTACCCGGAGGAAACCTACGCAGACACGGGAAGAACATGCAAACTCCACATAGAAAGGCCCGGGCAGTCGGGAGTCGAACCAGGACCTTCTTGCTATGAGGCCAGAGCGCTAACCGCAGCACCACCGTGTCGCCCATTTACCAGTTCGAGTGGTGTTCCAGCGCATTTGTACAAGTGGGAAATATACGAGTTCGCAGTTGCCTGGAACGCAGCATTAAAGTATTTTTCAGTATAGACTAAGACAGTAAAATCTCATCAAAATTTACGAAGCAGGAAATGAGCATGCCAGCAAGATGTTAGCATTTTTTTTTTTTTTAATAAACAAGCCAACTAACGTCTGTGTACAGAGCCAGTTATTTAACTGTGATTTGTTCTGTATTACACTTCTTTAAATACACAAAATGCCACCATTAAGCAGCATGTTTTAAAGAACAAGGCAAAGAACTCATTATTTGCCCTTTAACATTTACCAAACAACTCCTGTCTGCACAACTTGTATTCTAACGTTCCCAAACAAAATCTGCACAATACAGTTTGCAAGATAAATACACTGCCTTGTGGTCACTAATTACCGGTGGTTGGCCCACAGTCAGATTTGCATGTGTAAAATTAATCAACGGCGCATCCACGACAACACTAATTCGAAAAGTAAGCATTAATATCAGCCACTTCATCATCAATATTAATACGCATCATTAGGACTAATTCACTTTCCCTGTGTCTGTTTACTTCCCTGGCTCTCGCGCACGCTCTTCCGGCTTCACGTGCGCTTCCCTCGCTGTCATTCCGATCTGGAGTGTCTCTCTTGATTACTTTTAAGTATGCAAATGATCCTTCACTAGCTGTCTCCAATTTGGCACACTTTAATTAGCGCCGAACATTATGGCTTGAAATAAGACCGGGGTAAAAACTACATTAATCATAGTCATTTTAGCGGCATTTGCATGTGAATGGAGCGTGAGGAGACACTTTTGGCATGATTGCGCCCCAGTCACAGTTCGAGTTCGGTCGTAAAACGTCACCGCCGTGTTTGAAATGAAAAGGTTGTTTTATAAATAGGTATTTTCTGTGTTCGCTGATAAGGAGGGATGGTTTGCCAATTTGGAAATGCTTTGGTAAAACAGGGTGGGTTTTATCAGAAGCACGCTGGGGTAAATGTTAAATACATTTTTGTGAGTTTGTAGCCTTGTTATAACTGTGTTCTCTCAGTTTACTCAGTGTTGTATTTGGATTGATTTACGTAGGTTTGAGTAATCTTGTATTGTCCTGCAGCTGTTGCTTCAGTGCTTAGAAAAGACCTGTTTTCACCTACCACCTATCCTTGCCTACTTGTCTCTGTTTAATTTTGATTACTTAAAACATTCAAAACTATCACTTCCAACAACAACAACAACAAGTATTAAATACAATGGGTGAAGCTCATCCGTTCTGCAATTTTCAAAACCAATGTTCTTTTTCTTTAGAATAACCAAATGACAATTTACTGATCTACCTATCAAAGTTTACTGTTACTATAAATGCAAAGGTCTCCTTTAAGTGTCTTGCCCAAGGACACAGCACAAGCGTGAACCGAGAGGAGTGAAAACTTTCAATATTTGTAATCTTAAAAATGCATTTAAACGTGCACTGTTTTCCAAATAAAATCATGTTTTTGTTATACAAATAATGAAAAAAAATATATGTGTCATGACAAAGGGAATATTGCTAGGTCTGAAGGAGGGCCTCTTCTGTATTTTTATTTTATTTTATTTTTTTTTTACAATCTGGTATATATGTATCAACATTCACAATGTCCTAAAGCACCTTTCGAATTCTACTGAGTTGGGTAGAATGTTACACAGTGCATTTTTAATTTTGTTTTGACCAATAGCAACACATGTTCACTTCCAGCAGCCATAGATACAGTCAGCAATGTGTCATATTTGGGGGCGTGGCCTGCTGAGGAGAAAAGCATCTCATGCCTCACAATGTTCAAGCATGTTCAAGCCAAACTGTTTACATCTTTTAGAAAAAATCTTTGCGAATTAAGTGTATTTTTAGCATAACTAATTCAAGTGGAGTCACAACCATGTTTAAATGGAGGTTGATGATGTGGCGGTATGTCAGAAAAGTGAACAGAAGTTTTACAAAATTTGCTAATATACGGTAGGCGGCAATAGCATCACGTTAGCATTTAGCTTGTAGCTACCGTTAGCATTATTTGATATATTTACATTGTTGGACCGTTCGATCACTTTATTCATCTCCATGTCTTTGTGTCTATATTTGACACTATGTATTTCCTTAAAGGGGTCCTATTATGGGTTTTTTAAATATTTAGTAAGAAACTAGAACATCTGCAGATCAGTAATTTACCTTTTGTTCATTGTTAAACACAAAGTTGATCTAAAACAACTTAAAAATAGGGACAGCTCTACTGACTTCCTGTTCAAAACTGCAGAACTGATGAGCCTCGCCTCTTCATTTTAAAATGTAACTGTAAAAAGCAACAGATTTTAAAAAACATTTTTTATTGTTGGAAAGTGAATTTGGGACAGTATTGAACCATTATGCTTCACTTTGAGTTTTAATCTTTTGAAATATACCAAGTAAATACAGACAAGTGGGAGGGGATAGGTGGTAGGTGAGAACGGGGATTTCTGAGCACTTGAGCTGCAGCTGAAGAACAAAACAAGATTACTCAAACATGCATGAATCAATTCAAATATAACTTTGAGTAAACGATTGATGAAGAGAGGCCATCATAACAAGGTTAAAAACTTAGAAGAGTGAATTTGACACAATAGGTAGCCTTTAAGTCCACATTTGCTGTTGCTGTTGTTGAGCAGTGAGTGATAAAACTGTTGTTCTTATTCATTCTCAATGTTAAGTCTCCCCGACAGAGGTTTGTTAGTGGGCGTGGCCTTCGATCTACAAAAAATTCATACTCAAGCTATTTTCCTTGAAATATTGTTGACAATTTATCCAAGCAAAACAATCTAACCATTTACTTTATGATTATACAGTATTATCAAATATATAATCCAGTGCAGTGTTTTTAGGCTGACTATATGTATTCACAATTCAATCTGTTTTATCTATGAATTGTATTTGAATTGTGTTTTTATTTGCTAAACCAACAATCCTGTAATATCTTTGGAGGCGACTGTTGCGATATTGGACTCTACAAAATAAATTAACTTGAACTTGCATTATGGCCTTTGCAACTGCCACGGCAACAGAACCAACACTACTGTCTTTAATCATTGTTTCAACTCAATGCATGGAACAGCAGAAAATCCATTATAAACACCACAGACGCAGTTTAGTAGAAAAAAAATATATATTTGTGCTTATTGTCAGTAAAATGTACAAACAACGGAGTCTAGTTTTCACCTGTTCTGCCTTGCCTGACCCGTCTGTGCTCTGTGTGTGGATCTATAAACGCTGGTCTTGCACATTCTCAAGTGTCCACATGGGAGCAGTGAAGTGGCGCCCCTGTGCTGTGGAGGCAGTAGTGTTTGTGAGAGCAGAAATGAAAAAGCTGAGAGGCATTTCATTGACTGTTCCTCAGAGATTCAGTTCATTGGTGCTTGGTCTTTAACCCTGCTCCAGCCTCAGTCCAGATAAACGCACACGTGAGACCAGGCTTTTTACTGTAAGACTGCTTCTACTGGACCTGATGTGAGAGAAGGCTACTGTAGAAGCTTTGAGAGTGAACCTAGACTGTAATGCATTAAACCAACATTCTATCCCATAGTTTGAAACTGAGGTGTACGACAATGGTAGAAGTGACTCACAAAACCCATTAGAATCTATTAAAAAACCTATTAGAGCAGGGGTTTCCCAAATGTTTCAGACCAGGACCCCATAACCATGTAACCAACTCGCAACCCCCACAGCAAAATAAAGTGGATGTCTATAATAATCTCAGGCTGCGAAACCTCTAAAATTGGGTTTAAATGCATTTATTTTAGTTTATTGTTGCTTTAAATGACACACATTCTGTCAAATATGATGCTTGCAGAAGTTCCAGTAAAAAAACAGCTTCAAAAATAAGTCAAAAGTGTAAACTTACATCATGAAACCATTTCGCGACTGCCAGATTTGCTTTGTGACCCCCCCACTGCATTAGAGCAGAAAAAGTCCAATGCTTTCTCTGTTTTCTCTGTTCACTCCAAAGGTGTGGTTGTTGGCACTTGAAAGGACTTTAAAGGGAACATATTTAGTCAAATTGAGTTTTTAAATTATTTTCTAAAATTGCTTCCTTATCAAAAATACAGCTGAAGTTTTGTCTGTGAGATATTGTTTTTAATTCCCCCAAAACAATGTTTTGCATGTCCATGATCTGTGATGTTATAGATAGATCTGAGATCTTCTGACCTGTTTTAGGTCCATAAATCATCCAGAGTGTTTTTGCAGCATTAGCATATCAGACAAGATCAGTAAGGTAATGTGAGGACAATGAAAATTACATTAAGCACAATGACAGAGATGCTTGTACCAGATTCTAGCTTTACATCCAATTTCCATCTGTAGTCTGGGGAGGGAAAAAGGAGCACATTGGACATTTTTATTATATATTTTTATGTGGAAACTCTGTTCTTGCTACACTTTTTTAATGGTTCTAGTGCATTGGTTTTCAAAGTGGAATTGCTCAAGAGCAGGTTTCACATTCAGAGGAGCAGTCTGGGGTAGCTGAAGCATCTGTTTCAAATGCCTCCTGGATGGATTACAATTCTTGAAAGTAAAACAGAAACATAACAACTTATGAATGCTTGATAGAGATCAGTAGAAATAATGTGCATATTTTATTTTTAAATAGTTTAAGTACAGTAAATACAGTTTACAGTTTACTTTTCCTCACGACTCTCTTATAAACAATATTAGTAACTATAGTCTTGACTTGTTACTTTTTTATGTATTTCTTTTACAGTTGTCCCATTGTGTAAGGAATTTAAAAGGGCTTTTTTTGTTGAGCCTGGGACAAATCGAGATGTAACGTTGGCTAAAGTTTCACGGAACAATTCAGCTGACTTTGATGATCTTTTAAATTGGAAACTCCTTTACCTTTGCATTCTTTTGTCGCAGCAGCCTGCAAAAAAAGCTGAGTTAAGCTAAATAGATCTTAATCCTGTGGGAAATGAGTGTATTTAAAGAGACAAAACTCCATTTCTGCACCACAAAATTACATCCCATTAAGCATTATATATTTAAAACTATTTTGGTGACTTCAGAATCACAGTTCAGTTTGTGAGCACAGACTGAGAGCTGCTGACGAAA
Organism: Mugilogobius chulae; assembly: GCA_038363315.1. Classification (NCBI taxonomy): domain Eukaryota; kingdom Metazoa; phylum Chordata; class Actinopteri; order Gobiiformes; family Gobiidae; genus Mugilogobius; species Mugilogobius chulae. The sequence continues at coordinate 11,900,898 of CM076412.1, read as the reverse complement.
TCTCAAAGTGTGTCGACATCTGCTGTGCTCCAGGCCCAGACAGAGCCTCAGCCAGGGGCCTTCTCAGACATGCAGCCGTGTCCCTGTCCCGTGTCACATCAGCGCTCCTCCCTGTGCCCTGGGACCCTCACACGGCTAAGTTTGGTCTCACATATGGCGCTGAAGCCGGTGTCGTGTGGAGGCCCTACGGCGAGCAAACTGTGACAAATCACCAGGGGAGAGATTTAGCAGCAGCACTGTCCTTCAGCCAGAGGTGTGTGCAAGGGCTGGGCCGTGTGGAGGAGGAAAATATATACTAGTATCCAGAAATATATTTTCTTTAAAGGGCAAATAGTATGTTTTTTTTTTTTGTTGGCATTGTTCTTTTAAACAAGCTCCTGAGAACCTTTGCTTGCGCATAGACAACTGGGAACCGAGATATTTCCCACCTTCCACTTGAAAAAAAAAAAAAAGCTCTATAGCAAAGGTCCATAACCAAGACTGGACTGCGAGCCATCTGCCACTGGGTCCCAGAAGATATTTTAATAATGTATTTGATTTATTTTTATAGTCCTTACTTGTGCTTTGCTGTGCACATAACCACTTAACCAAACAATATGCAAATTCAAGTCATGTGTGCAAGATGTCAGGAAATAGAGATAACTTAACCCTCGTTTTTCTTTGGGTTGTTTTGACCCAGTTTTGATTTTGTATTTTTTGTCAATAAAATAAAATGCTCATATCCTCTCAACATGAAACTTTCATGGGTGGTCTTAGATGTCATTCTTACGATAAGTGGAAATTTTGAAAAATGATACTAAAATTTGCAACCGCCTATAAAAGCTTACAGCATCTGTTGTCTTCCTGAGACAGTTGACCCGAGAGAACCAGATGAGGGCTTTTTCTCACCAGAGAAATTACAGAAAAGTGAGGAATAGAAAATTTCTGTCAAACTTCGACAGACCAACCACTGCTGCTCTAACCTCAACTAGTTTTTCCATTTATTAAATCATTTTATAGAGATTTTTTAAAAAGTCCATTTTTAAGGTGCCTAAAAACAGCATTTTTTAATGTATTATGACCCCCCCACCGCCCCACCCCCTCAAAAACAAAATTTAAATAAATAATTGTGCACAGCAAATACAAAAAAATAAACACTACATAAAAGTGACTCAACATTATTGTAACAGACCCACAAGTTTGGGTTACAGGAGAGGAGCAAAGGTGTGTAACCCTTATGAAGATAATTTAGAAGTTCTAAGAGGGAGAGAGACAACAAAGATTTTTGTTAATTTAACTTATTGGCTTTATGACTTTGACGTTACAGAGACCAATTTAACCAGAAAAAAAAAAAAATCTAATAAAGATGAATAACCAGATTTAAAAAAATAAAAGAAAGAAATAATAATAACAATATCAATAACATTAATAATAAGAAAAAAATAAAATAAACACAACAACCTTGAAATACATTTTTTGCAGTGCACAGAGTTGGTTTGCAATGTGTGTAGTTTGAGATGAGTTTTCCAATGAATTGGTTATAATTATCCTGACATTTATCATGTTAAATATGTAGTTAAATGTATAACTTTTTGGTGATTTGCATTTGTTAACTTGTTCACAAAGCCCTGATAGACAGCAGCTGTGCACTAACCAACTTACATACAGAATTTTTCTTGAAAAAAGTGTAAGAAGTAAAAAGTCACCAGATATTTTTATACTCAAAGTACAGAAAAAAAACAAACAACAACAACAACAACAAACAAACAAAACATAAGTACGCCTACAGTATTGAGTAAAATACGTAGTTGCGACTTGCCATCTCTGGTCTATAGAAACCTAAAGGCTAATATTGCTGAGATGTGACCATAAAACCGTAAATGCATTAGAATGCATGCAATGTGTTACAATACAGTAAATGTGTTGAATTAAGCTTCATATAGTCCAATACTTGAAAATAACACAGAAGGACTTATAGTTTAACATTTTGCCATCAATCCAATTAGCCCCAAATCCATTTGAGTTTCACACTTCTGCTCTAGAATCTCAAAAGTAGTTCTCCACTGTATTTACTGTAAAGGCAGTGAAGTAAAACACAGATACACAAAAATGTTGTTGACGAGGCGTTCACTGACGGCGTGCAGAGCGGAGATAACTCACATCTCTGTAACATCTCACAAAAAATATAAATATCCTGTTTTTATTTTCATTTCTAGCATTAATAAAACAACCAAAACAAAGTAAGCGATCCGTCCAAGTGCTTCTGGCTGTTTTTTAGCATCGCCACTGCCAAAGATGTTACTCACTAATCGTTTCTCACTGCTTTTCATGTTTACACTTTTATCAACCTGAAACACATTTGAACTTAAGACGAGGAAAGTTGAGAAGCTGAACGTTGTCGAGGAGTTTACTGTACTTTCCAAGTCCATTTGCATTCGGTGGCTGCGAGGTGTTCCACAGAAAGTCTTGTTCAACTTTGTCATTTGTTCTTCTGCTGGAGTAAGATGTCGATTATTGCAATGACAAGTCAAGGTTGGATTCAAACGTTTTTTCTGCTTTATTGTTGTAACTTTATCACAAGATGTTGAGTGAGTGCAGAAGATAAAAGTTGATAAAACCTTACTCATAAGACTATCCTTAAAAAAAAAAGCAAACAGTTGTAAAATATCTTATAACTTAAGGTGTGTATAAAAGATCTACCAACCATTATAAAAAAGATATTGACTGTGAACACAGAAATACATGTATATGCCTTTAGACCTGATTCAGAAGAGTTCTGGGTTAGACCTGGTTGAGTTCTGGGTTAGACCTGGTTGAGTTCTGGGTTAGACCTGGTTGAGTTCTGGGTTAGACCTGGTTGAGTTCTGGGTTAGACCTGGTTGAGTTGGTCCTGGTTGAGGCTACGTCAGGTCAGCTCCTCCTGCGTGATCCGAGCTGCCGTAAGTTTTCTAAAAGAGCTTCTGTGCATGCTGGTGACTTGACACGGTCTCCAAACACGGCGTTTGAGTGCAAAAAGCACACTTATGCACAGCGTAGACCTAGACTAGGACCGCACGCTGTACACTGTAAAAGAAATTAAAATGCATTAAAAAATCTGCAAAACCGCGAAAGGTGAACTGCTATATAGCGAGGGACCACTGTATTTTTATAAAAATCATGGTTCGTCTCAAATGCTCAGAAGGAGATTCATGAAATAAGCACAGATGAAGCAACTTATAACTCCAAGTTTTGTGATGAGGGAAGAGCTAAATGTCTGCCTTAAAGGAGACTTATGCAAACCACGTCTTTAGTTTACACAAAAACGTGTTTAGATTGATTCTTGCTTGTTTGAGTAATCTTGTATTTTCCTGAAGCTGATGCTGGAGTACTCAGAAAACTTCTGTTTTCACCTACCACCTATCCCCACCCACTTCTCAGTATTTACTTGCAATACTCTTGCAATTGTGTCCATACCTGCTTGTCAAGCCTGATCTTGTCAGATCTCAGAGGCTAAGGAAGTTAGGGCCTGGTTGGTACTAGGATGGGAGACCGCTGGAACACCAGGTGCCACAGTGGGGCGACAAGAGTGGATTGTTGTTGTGTCCTTGGGCAAGACACTTAAACCACATCGCCTCAGTGTCTGTGTACACTGGGTGAGTGGATCCTTGATTGTAAAGTGCTTTGACTGCCTGGAAAAGTTGAAAAGTGCAGTATAAATAGAGACCGTTTACCATTTTACTCAAAAAAAAAATAAATAAATCAATAAATAAATAATCCAGATTCAGAATAAACGTACGTTCAAGTTTATCATGTAGCAACATTTACTATATACTCTATATGAATAATTGCATTTTTACAATGAAGAAGTGGTGCATATCAGTTCTGCAGTTGTGAACAGGAAGTGAGTGGACCTGTTTATCTTTCAACATTGTTTTAGATGAATTTTGTCTTTTACAACAAACAACATGTAAATTAGTGACCTACATGTCATAGTTCATTACATAAGACATGGCAACAACCCAACAGTCTCAAACAGCAATTAACAGATGAATCAANAACTTTTCAGAGGAATGAATGAAGGACTGATGTTTATGCACAGAGAGGTGGAAATGGAGTTTGGGCAAAAAATCAGGCAGTGGATTTAGCGGAAAGAGATGTGTGGAACTTGCTGCAGGTAAGTCACATCACAATTGTTGAAAGTCAAATGAACACAATGCTTATTTCAGATGGTTTAGTGATAATATAGAAGCCGATTAATGCAGAGTTTAGTCATGTTTTGATCTGCATCTTGTAGTTTTGCCTCATGGCAGCGATTCTTGGCCTCTGTGCATCTCCATGTCAGAAAAAAGCTCAGACAGGAGCAGGAAGAAAAACGTGTCCAGAGTCTGTTTATGGTGCAGGATTATGTAAATTAATTTATTCAAAAAAGTGCGACTTACGCGGGGATCCCACTACATGCAGCTGCGCTCCGCTCCGCCCCAGTCCGCCTCCGAAAGTTGCCGCAGACCCCTCTCCGACTGTCTCCGCTCCAGTCCGCTCCGCAGGACTGTGTCGAGGAGCTCAAGAAGAGCATGCGCCAAAAGACGACTCCTGTGTTTCACGTGATCACAACAGTAGGACGTATTTTCTTCCTCCGCTGAGGGAAAAGAGGCTTTAAACTGTTACGAGCACCAACTCAACAACGTTGTCCTGTCCATGTGTCAGTGACATATTATGTAGTTAACAGTCTGCTGCGTTTAAAAATTAAAGAAACTTTATATAAAACTACGAACTTTTCGTTATCTGATCAATACAAAGTATGTGCGGAGTGATTTTACTTTGTAATTCCGGACATAGGTTACTTTCTTTTCCTGTTTGGTGTGTTTTGATTGGCGCAGATTGACTTGGCCGGACTCGGGCGGAGAAGAAAATAGCCTTGATCTATATTTTGGTCGGACGGCGACGGAGCCCTGCGCAGCGCATACGGAGGATGTGGAACGGTCTTCATTTATTAAAACAGTTGCGCAGTTGATCCGGCAGTCGGAGCGGAGCTGCATGTAGTGGGATAACCGGGTTATACTTCGGTGCGACTTATGTACGTTTTTTTCTTCTAAAATATGCATTTTGGGTCTTCTGCGACGTATACTCCGGAACAACATACTGTATAGTCCGGAAAATACGGTAGTTGGTTTGAACCACTGCTGTTTGACGAGACAATGGAGGAGTACTGGAGTCACCAAAAAGACATAGTTTCCCGAAATGTAAACACTTATTTAACACAATTAAAGTGTTACAAGATATTATCATTTGTCAAATCATAACTGTGTCTGTGTCATTTATGTAGATTTTGGCTCAGATTTACAATGTGGTTGCTATGGTAACAGAATCATGTTCATTATGTTTTACTGAAAAATGTGGTTTAACCAGTCATAAACGTTTAAAAAGGACATGTCGGAAGGAGCAGAAGTGAGGAAACTGTGCTGTCAGGTGAGTTCTAGCTACGTTTACTAAACACACCAAAGCTACTGCCTCAAACTGGTCTGGAACGCCAAGACGAGCTTTCAGACGAGATTTGTATCAGACGAGCATTCAAACATTAAAGGAGTGTGTCGAGGTGTTGAGGTTCATTATGATTACAGGACGTCAGAATTCACACATAGAGACGAAATCTGAGGCAAAAACACTGTCGGGTTTTCTTTATGCACTTATTCTGTTCAAAAGTTATTGATCACTGATTCACATTAAAAATATGGTTTTACATTATAATTAGAATATTGACAAAAATGCATTTTTTTTAATTTCCAGTTGCCTTTTCTTGTAACATAACGTCTCCTGATTCATAAAATGTAAAACATTCTTGAATCAAAATGAAATCAACATCTAAAAATCAAACCAAAGACACATTTGTCATCAGTCTCCCATAAACATAACATTGTGACAACCAACCCAGACTTGGGGTTGGTCGTCACAGGTGAACAATTTCTATTAAATGATTAATAACTTTTGATCAGAATCAGACAGAGAACAGCAGGTGGGTTCATTATGTAGCCGGTATGAACCACCAAAGATATTTCGGACTGTATTTTTCATCTTCTTTAAAAGGGACAAAGGTATGCAGCCCTTCCCCCAAAGTGATCGGGTTTTACGACTCTCTGTCTCTTATCAACGGCCTGTTGATTCTACCTCAAAGCCCCCTGCTGTGACTTTACAGACACTGGCAGGACAAAATTCTTGTAACTCATTTACTTTCATGTGTGTTTTCATGTGTTCTCATGGCTGTAACCTTGTTGAAATATGCATTTGGAAATTGAGATGTCAATATGATTCCAATTGCATGTATGTTCTTGTTAATTGAATAACTGAATAACAATCTAAATTAAGTAAGGACATATTAAGCCCTAAGCCACTCCCAGGCCACGAGAGTCCGCCCTTACCAGGACTCCACAAAGCACACACACGGTGGACACACTTCTACTTGGAACTTCTTCCTGGTCACTTCTATCTACCTCCCTCACGTGCTGAACGGGGGTTGGAGCCGAGCCGTGAGGGCCTCTGGCCCTTGGCGGCCCTGCGGGGTCAGCCGCCCTGCTGCAAAACTGAAAGCAGGCCTATGGAGGACTCTTCAGCCGGCATCCTCAAGCTACAGAATCGGACTCTCCAAGTGCTGCTAAACCATCGAACAGCAGCAACTGCACCCCTTTGGTCATGGCCCAAACAAGGAAAGGCCTCAAACTCGGTGGACACCAAGGAGCACCACATCTTCGGCCTCATGGGACGTAAGACTAAAATGGTGGCTAAACGCAGAGTGGCTTAAGGGTAGTTAGGAAAGTCTTGTTACTCCTAATTTAAACCAAATCAGATCTTACCATTGAAACTAGTGTTTACTGTAACTGTTTGGAAATGAATGATGAATGTTTATGTTTGTTTTTGTTTATTAAACCACACAAAATGTTACTGGTTACTTGATTTTATAATTAGGGCTTTGTCACTGTAATGAGAGAGCGCGCCTTTAGAGAGACTTGACGAGGAGTGTAGGTTTTATTAAAAATTTGAGTTAGACTTTAAATGTTAACTCTGGTGCCCCAAATTGATTAACTTTATTAATCGCCTACACAATATAATAACTAATAATTAGCAATTAGTGCGCCATGCCACAATTAGCGATTTTTAGCTTATTATATTAAAACAAACCACTACATATCTGGTGCCGCGTGAGGCTGGTATCACACTAATGTAGTAATAAATAAATCTGTTACAGTTACTTACACAAGACTTTGAGCTTTTCTCTGTTGTTAAAATGGTTCATGTGAGATTTGCTGTTTTTGAGAAATTCAATTCAAAGTAAAAAATGTGACGACCAACCCCGCTCTCCCCTACATTACTGTATATGTATGAAAAGTGCTTTATAAATAAAGTTTGATTTGATTCAGCCACAACAGGCTCTACAAGGTTGTTTCAAATACATGTGGTCTGAGGGTTAAAGGTGTTTGCTGAGATTATGGACATTTTGAAAAAGTGTTCTTTATTCACTTTGCATTGTGGATTGTATCTTGTTAGACTTTTGGGATATTGGTGTGAACTCAAGCAACAGAAGTGAACAGGGTAAATACAGATCTTCAAACTAAAAGGAAGTCAACTTATTCTGGTTTAGAACTAAATCCTTTTAAACTACATGACAGGTCATCTTTAAGTAAGTTAGATTCTTTTATTTGAACTTGAACAGAAGAGTAAAGGTTGAAACACAGTGGAAGGTGCTGTAACGATATCTTAACAAAATGTTTCTCTGTCAACTGTTCATTAAACTGACGGCTTTTTCTACTTAAGCTTTATCTCAACTTGAGCTCTTTTTATAAATCAGTCCGTTTAAATCTGCACAGCTGCTACGTTTGCATTAAACTATAATATTATTCTTTCACAACATTTAGAGGCAGATGCACGAGAAGATTCAGTTTGTGTTTTGCAGATAAAGTTTAGACGTCACAGGAAGAAAGTTCAGATAAGAACGGCACATAACAGATTAACAGTCAGACCAGACTTCAAACTGCTTTAGAGTTCAGATCTGCTTTAGACCCGGTCAGACCTGCTTTAGACCCGGTTCAGACCTGCTTTAGACCCGGTTCAGACCTGCTTTAGACCGGTTCAGACCTGCTTTAGACCCGGTTCAGACCGGCTTTAGACCCGGTTCAGACCTGCTTTAGACCCGGTTCAGACCTCTTCTGGTCCGGGTGAACATGTCTCGTTCCTCATGGATCCTGGAGGTCTGCTGTTGGTTCTGTTTCTCTGCTGTTCAGGTAGTTTTTTTTTATTGATATACTTTCCTAAATCAATTATAGTATAATTATTATATAATCTGAAATGACAAATGATTTGAATGATAACAAATGTTACAGGATTGTGAAAAGTTTACTATTCAAACTTTTCTACTTCTGTGCATCTGACACTCGGTAAAAAACAAAAAAAGATGAAATTTGAACTTTTAAAGAATTGATTCTTAAAAGAATCATAATTCTACATTGTAATGATTCTTCTTCCATTCATAATACTCAAATTGATTTCAAATTATATTTATGTTTATGCTGCGTCCAAGGCCTCTTTTAACGGCTCGATTTACATCGTCAGTAAACTGTGTTGTGTTTTTCTGTTTTTAGGAACTTTATGCATTCAAACACTCACAATAATACACAGATATATTCATTAAGCCAGTGCTTCTCAAACTTTGTAATAATATTTTTTTAATAATCTATGCCCCCACCCCGTCTGCAAAAGTACAAAAATGTCTGTTTGTGGTATTTTGTCTTAGATAATAATTTTAGCACAAAATTATACATTTAAATATATATATTATATATTAAAAATGTCTATTATGGTAGGGTTAGGGTATAGATCAATACATAAACTATGAACCAATTAAACAACTATAACACCAGTGTTCATCAGTTTGGATACATTTATCGTCAGAATGTTATTTCATCTTGTTTTAGGCTGAACAGGGAATTATACAGTATATCAAGCTAATGTGCTTTTCTGATGAAAGAGTCTAGCTTAGTCCTGGGTTAGTTCCTTAAGAAAACCTGGTCTAGTTCTGGGATAGTCCTGGTTAAAACCAGCTGACTGCTCACTAAATACGCTGTGGGAAGTAAAATAATCCATTTTTAAAGTTTTCAAAGTAAACATCACAAACACGTGAGTAAATGTTTGTGATTCTTCTCGCGCATATTTAATGAGGTTTGAAGTCTTTAAAGATCTTCAGTCTTTGCTGTAAACTCTGAAACTGTCCTACTGTCATAAATGAACTGTTTTGAAGCTTTATCACGTGACATCAATTATAATCAACAACATAAAAATTGAAATTTCACATGGTGAGAATCGATCCGCAGACTTCTTGCACGAGAGTGCAACGTTTAACCGAGTGTGCCACTATCACACACAGGTAGACATGCACCGTATTTATAGTAATACTGCGTTGTAAGGACGCAATGCAAACGGCCGGTTTACAGTGGTATAAACTCGGGGCAGCGCACTTCTCTTCTTTCAGTTTAAAACAAGTTCCCCTGCACACAGCCCATTTAGATTTTGTATCTCAAGGGTGGGTTTTAATCTGAAGCACGGTGGGTAAATGTTAAATACATTTTTGTGAGTTTGTAGCCTTGTTATAACTGTGTTCTCTCAGTTTACTCAGTGTTGTATTTGGATTGATTTACGTAGGTTTGAGTAATCTTGTATTGTCCTGCAGCTGTTGCTTCAGTGCTTAGAAAAGACCTGTTTTCACCTACCACCTATCCTTGCCTACTTGTCTCTGTTTAATTTTGATTACTTAAAAACATTCAAACTATCACTTTCCAACAACAACAACAACAAGTATTAAATACAATGGGTGAAGCTCATCCGTTCTGCAATTTTCAAACCAATGTTCTTTTTCTTTAGAATAACCAAATGACAATTTACTGATCTACCTATCAAAGTTTACTGTTACTATAAATGCAAGGTCTCCTTTAAGTGTCTTGCCCAAGGACACAGCACAAGCGTGAACCGAGAGGAGTGAAAACTTTCAATATTTGTAATCTTAAAAATGCATTTAAACGTGCACTGTTTTCCAAATAAAATCATGTTTTTGTTATACAAATAATGAAAAAAAATATATGTGTCATGACAAAGGGAATATTGCTAGGTCTGAAGGAGGGCCTCTTCTGTATTTTTTTTTTTTTTTTTTTTTTTACAATCTGGTATATATGTATCAACATTCACAATGTCCTAAAGCACCTTTCGAATTCTACTGAGTTGGGTAGAATGTTACACAGTGCATTTTTAATTTTGTTTTGACCAATAGCAACACATGTTCACTTCCAGCAGCCATAGATACAGTCAGCAATGTGTCATATTTGGGGGCGTGGCCTGCTGAGGAGAAAAGCATCTCATGCCTCACAATGTTCAAGCATGTTCAAGCCAAACTGTTTACATCTTTTAGAAAAAATCTTTGCGAATTAAGTGTATTTTTAGCATAACTAATTCAAGTGGAGTCACAACCATGTTTAAATGGAGGTTGATGATGTGCGGTATGTCAGAAAAGTGAACAGAAGTTTTACAAAATTTGCTAATATACGGTAGGCGGCAATAGCATCACGTTAGCATTTAGCTTGTAGCTACCGTTAGCATTATTTGATATATTTACATTGTTGGACCGTTCGATCACTTTATTCATCTCCATGTCTTTGTGTCTATATTTGACACTATGTATTTCCTTAAAGGGGTCCTATTATGGGTTTTTTAAATATTTAGTAAGAAACTAGAACATCTGCAGATCAGTAATTTACCTTTTGTTCATTTAAACACAAAGTTGATCTAAAACAACTTAAAAATAGGACAGCTCTACTGACTTCCTGTTCAAAACTGCAGAACTGATGAGCCTCGCCTCTTCATTTTAAAATGTAACTGTAAAAAGCAACAGATTTTAAAAAACATTTTTTATTGTTGGAAAGTGAATTGGGACAGTATTGAACCATTTATGCTTCACTTTGAGTTTTAATCTTTTGAAATATACCAAGTAAATACAGACAAGTGGGAGGGATAGGTGGTAGGTGAGAACGGGGATTCTGAGCACTTGAGCTGCAGCTGAAGAACAAAACAAGATTACTCAAACATGCATGAATCAATTCAAATATAACTTTGAGTAAACGATTGATGAAGAGAGGCCATCATAACAAGGTTAAAAACTTAGAAAGTGAATTTGACACAATAGGTAGCCTTTAAGTCCACATTTGCTGTTGCTGTTGTTGAGCAGTGAGTGATAAAACTGTTGTTCTTATTCATTCTCAATGTTAAGTCTCCCCGACAGAGGTTTGTTAGTGGGCGTGGCCTTCGATCTACAAAAAATTCATACTCAAGCTATTTTCCTTGAAATATTGTTGACAATTTATCCAAGCAAAACAATCTAACCATTTACTTTATGATTATACAGTATTATCAAATATATAATCCAGTGCAGTGTTTTTAGGCTGACTATATGTATTCACAATTCAATCTGTTTTATCTATGAATTGTATTTGAATTGTGTTTTTATTTGCTAAACCAACAATCCTGTAATATCTTGGAGGCGACTGCGCAAAAATAAATTAACTTGAACTTGCATTATGGCCTTTGCAACTGCCACGGCAACAGAACCAACACTACTGTCTTTAATCATTGTTTCAACTCAATGCATGGAACAGCAGAAAATCCATTATAAACACCACAGACGCAGTTTAGTAGAAAAAAAATATATATTGTGCTTATTGTCAGTAAAATGTACAAACAACGGAGTCTAGTTTTCACCTGTTCTGCCTTGCCTGACCCGTCTGTGCTCTGTGTGTGGATCTATAAACGCTGGTCTTGCACATTCTCAAGTGTCCACATGGGAGCAGTGAAGTGGCGCCCCCTGTGCTGTGGAGGCAGTAGTGTTTGTGAGAGCAGAAATGAAAAAGCTGAGAGGCATTTCATTGACTGTTCCTCAGAGATTCAGTTCATTGGTGCTTGGTCTTTAACCCTGCTCCAGCCTCAGTCCAGATAAACGCACACGTGAGACCAGGCTTTTTACTGTAAGACTGCTTCTACTGGACCTGATGTGAGAGAAGGCTACTGTAGAAGCTTTGAGAGTGAACCTAGACTGTAATGCATTAAACCAACATTCTATCCCATAGTTTGAAACTGAGGTGTACGACAATGGTAGAAGTGACTCACAAAACCCATTAGAATCTATTAAAAAACCTATTAGAGCAGGGTTTCCCAAATGTTTCAGACCAGGACCCATAACCATGTAACCAACTCGCAACCCCCACAGCAAAATAAAGTGGATGTCTATAATAATCTCAGGCTGCGAAACCTCTAAAATTGGTTTAAATGCATTTATTTTAGTTTATTGTTGCTTTAAATGACACACATTCTGTCAAATATGATGCTTGCAGAAGTTCCAGTAAAAAAACAGCTTCAAAAATAAGTCAAAAGTGTAAACTTACATCATGAAACCATTTCGCGACTGCCAGATTTGGCTTTGTGTGACCCCCACTGCATTAGAGCAGAAAAAGTCCAATGCTTTCTCTGTTTTCTCTGTTCACTCCAAAGGTGTGGTTGTTGGCACTTGAAAGGACTTTAAAGGGAACATATTTAGTCAAATTGAGTTTTTAAATTATTTTCTAAAATTGCTTCCTTATCAAAAATACAGCTGAAGTTTTGTCTGTGAGATATTGTTTTTAATTCCCCAAAACAATGTTTTGCATTCCATGATCTGTGATGTTATAGATAGATCTGAGATCTTCTGACCTGTTTTAGGTCCATAAATCATCCAGAGTGTTTTTGCAGCATTAGCATATCAGACAAGATCAGTAAGGTAATGTGAGGACAATGAACAATTACATTAAGCACAATGACAGAGATGCTTGTACCAGATTTAGCTTTACATCCAATTTCCATCTGTAGTCTTGGGGGGGAAAGAGGGCACATTGGACATTTATTATTATATATTTTTTTATGTGGAAACTCTGTTCTTGCTACACTTTTTTAATGGTTCTAGTGCATTGGTTTTCAAAGTGGAATTGCTCAAGAGCAGGTTTCACATTCAGAGGAGCAGTCTGGGGTAGCTGAAGCATCTGTTTCAAATGCCTCCTGGATGGATTACAATCTTGAAAGTAAAACAGAAATAACAACTTATGAATGCTTGTATGAGAGATCAGTAGAAATAAGTGCATATTTTATTTTAAATAGTTTAAGTACAGTAAATACAGTTTACAGTTTACTTTTCCTCACGACTCTCTTATAAACATTATTAGTAAACTATATCTTGACTTGTTACTTTTTTATGTATTCTTTTACAGTTGTCCCATTGTGTAAGAGAATTTAAAAGGGCTTTTTTTATGTTGAGCACCTGGGACAAATCGAGATGTAACGTGGCTAAAGTTTCACGAACAATTCAGCTGACTTTGATGATCTTTTTAAATTGGAAACTCTTTACCTTTGCATTCTTTTGTCGCAGCAGCCTGCAAAAAAAGCTGAGTTAAGCTAAATAGATCTTAATCCTGGGAAATGAGTGTATTTAAAGAGACAAAACTCCATTTCTGCACCACAAAATTACATCCCATTAAGCGTTATATATTTAAAACTATTTTGGTGACTGGTCAGAATCACAGTTCAGTTTGTGAGCACAGACTGAGAGCTGCTGACGAAATCTCAAAGTGTGTCGACATCTGCTGTGCTCCAGGCCCAGACAGAGCCTCAGCCAGGGGCCTTCTCAGACATGCAGCCGTGTCCCTGTCCCGTGTCACATCAGCGCTCCTCCCTGTGCCCTGGGACCCTCACACGGCTAAGTTTGTCTCACATATGGCGCTGAAGCCGGTGTCGTGTGGAGGCCCTACGGCGAGCAAACTGTGACAAATCACCAGGGGAGAGATTTAGCAGCAGCACTGTCCTTCAGCCAGAGGTGTGTGCAAGGGCTGGGCCGTGTGGAGGAGGAAAATATATACTAGTATCCAGAAATATATTTTCTTTAAAGGGCAAATAGTATGTTTTTTTTTTTTGTTGGCATTGTTCTTTTTAAACAAGCTCCTGAGAACCTTTGCCTTGCGCATAGACAACTGGAACCGAGATATTTCCCACCTTCCACTTGAAAAAAAAAAAAAAGCTCTATAGCAAAGGTCCATAACCAAGACTGGACTGCGAGCCATCTGCCACTGGGTCCCAGAAGATATTTTAATAATGTATTTGATTTATTTTTATAGTCTTACTTGTGCTTTGCTGTGCACATAACCACTTAACCAAACAATATGCAAATTCAAGTCATGTGTGCAAGATGTCAGGAATAGAGATAACTTAACCCTCGTTTTTCTTTGGGTTGTTTTGACCCAGTTTTGATTTTGTATTTTTTGTCAATAAAATAAAATGCTCATATCCTCTCAACATGAAACTTTCATGGTGGTCTTAGATGTCATTCTTTACGATAAGTGGAAATTTTGAAAAATGATACTAAAATTTGCACCGCCTATAAAAGCTTACAGCATCTGTTGTCTTCCTGAGACAGTTTGACCCGAGAGAACCAGATGAGGGGCTTTTTCTCACCAGAGAAATTACAGAAAAGTGAGGAATAGAAAATTTCTGTCAAACTTCGACAGACCAACCACTGCTGCTCTAACCTCAACTAGTTTGTTTCCATTTATTAAATCATTTTATAGAGATTTTTTTAAAAAGTCCATTTTTAGGTGCCTAAAACAGCATTTTTTAATGTATTATGACCCCCCCACCGCCCCACCCCCTCAAAAACAAAATTTAAATAAATAATTGTGCACAGCAAATACAAAAAAATAAACACTACATAAAAGTGACTCAACATTATTGTAACAGACCCACAAGTTTGGGTTACAGGAGAGGAGCAAAGGTGTGTAACCCTTATGAAGATAATTTAGAAGTTCTAAGAGGGAGAGACAACACAAAGATTTTTGTTAATTTAACTTATTGGCTTTATGACTTTTGACGTTACAGAGACCAATTTAACCAGAAAAAAAAAAAAATCTAATAAAGATGAATAACCAGATTTAAAAAAATAAAAGAAAGAAATAATAATAACAATATCAATAACATTAATAATAAGAAAAAAATAAAATAAACACAACAACCTTGAAATACATTTTTTGCAGTGCACAGAGTTGGTTTGCAATGTGTGTAGTTTGAGATGAGTTTTCCAATGAATTGGTTATAATTATCCTGACATTTATCATGTTAAATATGTAGTTAAAATGTATAACTTTTTTGGTGATTTGCATTTGTTAACTTGTTCACAAAGCCCTGATAGACAGCAGCTGTGCACTAACCAACTTACATACAGAATTTTTCTTGAAAAAAGTGTAAGAAGTAAAAAGTCACCAGATATTTTTATACTCAAAGTACAGAAAAAACAAACAACAAACAACAACAACAAACAAACAAAACATAAGTACGCCTACAGTATTGAGTAAAATACGTAGTTGCGACTTGCCATCTCTGGTCTATAGAAACCTAAAGGCTAATATTGCTGAGATGTGACCATAAAACCGTAAATGCATTAGAATGCATGCAATGTGTTACAATACAGTAAATGTGTTGAATTAAGCTTCATATAGTCCAATACTTGAAAATAACACAGAAGGACTTATAGTTTAACATTTTGCCATCAATCCAATTAGCCCCAAATCCATTTGAGTTTCACACTTCTGCTCTAGAATCTCAAAAGTAGTTCTCCACTGTATTTACTGTAAAAGGCAGTGAAGTAAAACACAGATACACAAAAATGTTGTTGACGAGGCGTTCACTGACGGCGTGCAGAGCGGAGATAACTCACATCTCTGTAACATCTCACAAAAAATATAAATATCCTGTTTTTATTTTCATTTCTAGCATTAATAAAACAACCAAAACAAAGTAAGCGATCCGTCCAAGTGCTTCTGGCTGTTTTTTAGCATCGCCACTGCCAAAGATGTTACTCACTAATCGTTTTCTCACTGCTTTTCATGTTTACACTTTTATCAACCTGAAACACATTTGAACTTAAGACGAGGAAAGTTGAGAAGCTGAACGTTGTCGAGGAGTTTACTGTACTTTCCAAGTCCATTTGCATTCGGTGGCTGCGAGGTGTTCCACAGAAAGTCTTGTTCAACTTTGTCATTTGTTCTTCTGCTGGAGTAAGATGTCGATTTATTGCAATGACAAGTCAAGGTTGGATTCAAACGTTTTTTCTGCTTTATTGTTGTAACTTTATCACAAGATGTTGAGTGAGTGCAGAAGATAAAAGTTGATAAAACCTTACTCATAAGACTATCCTTAAAAAAAAAAAGCAAACAGTTGTAAAATATCTTATAACTTAAGGTGTGTATAAAAGATCTACCAACCATTATAAAAAAGATATTGACTGTGAAACACAGAAATACATGTATATGCCTTTAGACCTGATTCAGAAGAGTTCTGGGTTAGACCTGGTTGAGTTCTGGGTTAGACCTGGTTGAGTTCTGGGTTAGACCTGGTTGAGTTCTGGGTTAGACCTGGTTGAGTTCTGGTTAGACCTGGTTGAGTTGGTCCTGGTTGAGGCTACGTCAGGTCAGCTCCTCCTGCGTGATCCGAGCTGCCGTAAGTTTTCTAAAAGAGCTTCTGTGCATGCTGGTGACTTGACACGGTCTCCAAACACGGCGTTTGAGTGCAAAAAGCACACTTATGCACAGCGTAGACCTAGACTAGGACCGCACGCTGTACACTGTAAAAGAAATTAAAATGCATTAAAAAATCTGCAAAACCGCGAAAGGTGAACTGCTATATAGCGAGGGACCACTGTATTTTTATAAAAATCATGGTTCGTCTCAAATGCTCAGAAGGAGATTCATGAAATAAGCACAGATGAAGCAACTTATAACTCCAAGTTTTGTGATGAGGGAAGAGCTAAATGTCTGCCTTAAAGGAGACTTATGCAAACCACGTCTTTAGTTTACACAAAAACGTGTTTAGATTGATTCTTGCTTGTTTGAGTAATCTTGTATTTCCTGAAGCTGATGCTGGAGTACTCAGAAAACTTCTGTTTTCACCTACCACCTATCCCCACCCACTTCTCAGTATTTACTTGCAATACTCTTGCAATTGTGTCCATACCTGCTTGTCAAGCCTGATCTTGTCAGATCTCAGAGGCTAAGGAAGTTAGGGCCTGGTTGGTACTAGGATGGGAGACCGCTGGAACACCAGGTGCCACAGTGGGGCGACAAGAGTGGATTGTTGTTGTGTCCTTGGGCAAGACACTTAAACCACATCGCCTCAGTGTCTGTGTACACTGGGTGAGTGGATCCTTGATTGTAAAGTGCTTTGACTGCCTGGAAAAGTTGAAAAGTGCAGTATAAATAGAGACCGTTTACCATTTTACTCAAAAAAAATAAATAAATAAATCAATAAATAAATAATCCAGATTCAGAATAAACGTACCGTTCAAGTTTATCATGTAGCAACATTTACTATATACTCTATATGAATAATTGCATTTTTACAATGAAGAAGTGGTGCATATCAGTTCTGCAGTTGTGAACAGGAAGTGAGTGGACCTGTTTATCTTTCAACATTGTTTTAGATGAATTTTGTCTTTTACAACAAACAACATGTAAATTAGTGACCTACATGTCATAGTTCATTACATAAGACATGGCAACAACCCAACAGGTCTCTTCAAACAGCAAAATAATCAGATGAGACAAAGTTCCAGTTTTTTTCAGACTCAAAACTCAATCTATTTGTAATCGACACATCTGCCCAGTTTAATCTAGCTCAATCTGAACATCCAACTCTCCTCCCTCGTCTCCATGCATTTACAACCCTCCCCAGCCCAACCCTGCTCTCCGATTGGCCGATCAGCCGTCACCTGACCGGGATTGAGATTCCGTTTGCGTGGAATAGCTGCGAGGTGACAAAAGGTGCTTTGAAGCGGTGACTTTAAGTGGTTGGGCGACATCAAACGACGCGCAACCCAATCTTTCCCGGGCGCTCTGATAATTAAATTGGCCTCCACATATGCAGCGGGCCGCGTAATCTCCACACCGGGGGGAAATTAGACTAAACTCTGATATTACCTGACACTGTCCAAAGCAGACGAGCAGATAAAATAAAGGCAAAAGTGCTGATCTCTGTGGAGGAGGTGTCATACATTATGGATCGGAATTTCAAAGAGAGAAAAAGGGGGCCGCGTTGTGTGTGTGAAGCCACAGCGTCAGCATCCGGGGTGATTATATTAAAGGACTATTCAATTTAGCTGTGCAGAAGGTTTTTTTAGGATTTGGGGGAAATTGAGATGGAGTGGGGGAATATTGTGAGGTGAGATTTGTTGGAAGAGGTTGTGTTCATGCTTTAGGATGTGAGGATTGTGAGTCAGAGTCAGTTTTTTCTTATTAACAAGGTCATTTCACATTTTTTTATCACTGACTAGACCCATTCATTTTTGGAGGTATTACAAAAACCTGCATTTAAATCGCAGCTTTGAGATGCTTCTTAGCAAAGAATCTTGATTTTCAGCAGAGTAAACTTATGTCGAGCCACAAGAGCCACAAGTGTGAAAGGAGGTTGTTGATGTCATGTTATCTCAACAAATTTTGTTGTAACAGCATGTGGCACTAACATTGCCTTGACTTATTGATTTATTAAAACTTGGGCAGTTTGGCAACATGTTGTCATAAAATGCATGCTTATATAGTTCTCCTGTAAATACTCTGTCTGTTTGGTGGTGTGTCTATGAGACAATGTTAAGGTGGCATCAATAGGAAATTTAGAGATTTAAGATTTATTTGTATAGGACATTTCATACAGAAACTGTGCTTCCCAATAAAGTAGCTATACACAAAACAAAAATAAAAACACACACACACAGACACACACACACAAAAAAAAAAAGATCTAGGCAAATATAGAAAGATTAACTTTTAAACGAGCTCAGGTTGGAGCACATTTAACTTTATTGGGAAGTGAATCATTAACAAAAGGCAGCTTCACCAATTTTTAATTTTGCACATAGGACAACGAGAAGATTGAGATCAGAAGATATAACACTTTGCACAGGTTTTTAAGGCATAAGGATCTCAGAAATGTATTTAGACACTAAATAAACAAACAATTTGTGCCTGAATAAGAAGCCAGTAAGATTTTTTTGTGTAAAAGTGCTAATCTTTGATTCAAGTCAATGCTACATTTGAGTGGTGTTAAAGTTGTTTTGTGTATAGTTTTGTTCAGAAAAGCAATGAAGTGAAGAATGTAACTTACTCAGATTGTACTCATAATTTAACGTAATATTAATACTATTTTATAAAATTAAACTAAATATACAGTAATATTTTTCTCGAGAACAAAATTGCTACTTTACCAAGTTACTCAAAAATTACAATATTTACTCCCAACACTGATTAACTAGCAATGATATTGTAAACAAAGGCAAACATCAATATGAATCACACATATTGTAAGTTATGACTTGAGAGCTAGAATACCCGATGACGACTTTATCTGGCTAAACATCTAGTTCTAGCTAGTTTTATATTATAGAAGTTTTTGGCAACTATGGTTTGAATCATTCTAATCTATTTATATAAAGAAATGCAAAGATGATACAATTCTGAATTCTAGACTAAACATGTATTTGTGATTCTCTTAGTTTATTTGTAGTCTTGTTTTTTTCCCTTCCTTCATGTTCCACATTGTTCTTTTCTCTGCAGCTCCCTCTCGACTCGTCTTCACACACGCTGCATACACATTTCATAAGGAAACAAGAGAAGTGCCTTAAACAAGCATCTGAACAGCAGCCATTATCATAATTAATGTAGTCCAACCAACGCACTGGATTCATTAAGAGGCACTGCAGCGTTTTTCTGCTCCACTCCCGGAACTGCACAGGCTTTAGGGACTGGCTTCTTTACAAAAAATAAATAAATAAAAATACAGAAAACAGAAACAAAAAGGTCCTAAAAGGTCCTAAAAACAACAAATAAACAATCAAAAACAAATAATGTGTTAAAATAATGTAACTAAATAAATAAAAGAAAGAAAAGAAAATAAGAAAGAAAAAAATAAAATACATAAAATAAAATAATTAACATGGATTAAACATAAATTAAAATATATATATATAATAATACAAAAATATGAATAAAAACTAAAAAATAACATGGATAAAAAAACAAAACTAAAAAACAGATGAAAATAAGACAGACAAAAAAAACATAAAATAAATAACATGGATAAAACATAAAATAAAAAAAAATGCAATAAAATAACATGGATAAAAAAAAAACAAATCAAAGTGGATAAAAAATGATAATGAAAAAAAAAAGGAAAAAAAACATAAAAGAAAATATGGATTAAAAAACAACATAAAAACATAAAATCAGGAAAAAATAAAAAATAACACATGTATGTATGTATTTATTTTGTTAACAGTGTATAAGAGTGTTATTTCTCTTCTCTATTTGGATTTGGACGCTCAAATGTGCATTTCATTACATTGCTCCTCACACATAACAATAGTCAAAGTACTTCTTCATGCGTATAATGTTTAGCTTTTCTAATTTTCTGATCTTTTGAGTTTTACCTGCTTTACTCTGTGTGTTTGTCTGTTGCATAAGCTTAAATAATAGCCCACCTGTGAACATAAGTCTAAATATAACCCATTTTACTGACCCGTGGCTCTAATGTGACCACAGCATTGATCCAACATTGATGAGGTCTGTGTGTGGTGATGTGGTTTATGAAGTCTGATGTGGAGTGTGAGGAAGTATCATTCTGGCTAACACCGTGGACTGGATCGATACAGACACAAGCAGCAGCAGCACAGAGGGACTGAGACTGTTTGGACACAGCTCTTCTACAGGGAAGGACGATCTGGTGGTGGAGTCACTTTGCAGAGAACGCTGGGATAAAGAGGTCGACCCCTGTGTAGTGTTTGATATATGGTTGAACTGAGGAAATGTCTTGCAAATGTATTAGAAAAAATGTGCATCCTAGCCACTGTACCTTGCACTTTATTGTGGTCTTGCCATTTGTAGTGCATTTAACATTTCCGAATGTGGACGTTCGAACACAGTAAATGAGTTAGGATCATGGCGTATTTGCAGGCCAATGGATAATGAGACACCTTGTTTTCTATAGGCCAACGTTTTTCTGGCTTCAGCATTTTCACAGCCCTTTATATTTTTATGATAATTTTTCTGTTTATCATAAGAACAAGGCTGTTATAAATCTGTGCAACTGTTTTGACCAAGATTGACAATAAACTTTTTTTAAATCCTTCGTACAATCTTTTAACCTGGCCAGCCAGGTGGTTTATCTGGCAATATTTTTGAATTCACGAACACGAGATAAACCATGTGACCTTCCCGCCCGATTAGTTTGAGAGTCAGAAACGGCGGTGGTTCGGCCAATCACATCACTGCAGCGTGGTTTTAAGGCCCAATCACATTGTAGCAGGGCGGGATAACACGGGCTGTTAACGCTTCAGCACCGCCGCCGAGTATGATTAAAGCTAAACAAAGATGGCAGCTCCCGTGGATGTACGTGTTTCTGCTGCTTTTGATGCTGCTTTAACAGAAATATGGAGTAATTTCTTTTTGAAAGTGTGCTGTGTGTGTGATAGACCATTACGAGTTGTTGCTGTGATTGGTTAGGCACAAATAAGTTGGCCGCTTAGGCAATCAGTGTTCAAAGTTGAACTCTGTCAGCATGCTAACAGTGTTCAGCCAAAAATTAACAACATAAACAGACAAATGTTCTATACACGGTAAATAATTTACAGTGATCCAATTCATATCACTGCCATTTTTCATCACAGTGAGTTTAAAAGTGTTTTTAAGGTCTTTCAGAGACAATTTTGTCATGGAAGCTAGCCAAAACTAGCATGCTAGCAGTGTTTTGCCATCACTTCCTGGTTCTCTGACAGTAAAACAGACTTATCCTTTTGACCTTGGGGACTTCTTGTACAAAACTTCTGCTCTTGGCCCATCTCATTCTACTTTATCACGTTAAAAAATGCAGTACTTTAACCATAGAATATTCATATTTTTGCACATTTCCCTCACTTTACTCCCACTTGTAAACACCTTTTCATCTCGTGTCATGCATTTTTCATAAACCCCATACTCAAAATCAGACTTTTTATTAGTCCAAAGATGAAATTCTGCCGCACAGTGAGGCCTTTTCAATTTGTAGTTAAACCAATTGCGTTTGGGTCACATTGGACGGAGACATAAGCGCTCGCAGCCTGCAGCAACTTGGCATTTGGCGAGTTAAAAAAAAAGAGAGAGATTTCTTTGTTATTTAAGTGAAAAGAGGAAATGAGATGGCTCTTCTTCTGGTCTCCTCACTGTCGCGCTCGTCTCGTGCTCATTTGTCAAGCCACCGTGGTTTATGTGGTTTTAAACGCAATTCGGATTTAACGCTGAGGGATTGTTTTCATTAGACAATGGATGGGATGTTTAAACAGCCGACTGGATTTTTCAATTTCACATCTCGGGCGTCGCGAGGTTCACGAGGGCCGGAGTGGAGAGAGAGAGACGGAGAGAGAGGGAGAAAAGGAGAGAGAGGGAGAAAAAGGGGAGGATGAAAAGGAAGACGGAGAAAAAGAGAAGGGGGAGAGAGAGAGGAAAAAAGTGCTAAAAGATAAAGAGAAGGAAGAGAGGCAGAGAGAGATACAAACAGATGAGTGAGAGAGAGAGTGTAAAAACAGAAAGTGAGAGAAAAAGAGAGAGGGGGGCTACGAGAGGGAGAAGACTAAGCAAGAGAGAGGGAGGAAAGGGTGAGATAGATAGAGAGAGAGAGGGAGAGATAATGTTTAAAGAGAGAGAAAGAGAGAGGGTATAGAGAAGAGGAGGGGGTAAGAGAGAGGGTGAGGAGAGGGGGAGATAGAAAGAGGGAGAGAGAGAATGTTTAAAGAGTGAGAGAGAAAGAGAGAGGGTAAGAGAGAGATGGAGAAGCTGAGGGGGTAAAGGGTAGATAGAGAGAGGGGGGTAGATGGAGAGAGAAAGAGAGAGAATTGGAGAGAGAATGGGTAAAGAGCTAAAAGGGTACGAGAGAGAGAGAGATGAGGAAGAAGAGGGGATAGAGGTTAGAAAGAGAGAGCTCGAGAGGGGGGAGAGGAGAGAGAGGGAGAGAAGAGGGGAAGAGCTAGAGGAAGAGAGACAGTGGAGAGAGAAAGTCTAAAGAGAGAAAGAGTGAGAAAGAAAGATAGAAGGTAAGAGAGATGGATGGAGAAGAAGGGAATGAGAGAGAGAGGGGGACTAAGACAGAGAGCAGACTGAAATAGGGAGAAGGAGAGAGACAGAGTGAGTAAAGAGAAATATAAGAGTGAAAATGAGAGGGATATAGAGATAGAGTGAAATAGAGGGAGGGATGCAGAGAGAAAGAGAAGATGGAGAAAAGGGAGAGAGGAAGAAAACAGAATGATACAGTATAAAAAAAACAATGAGGAAAAACAGGAAGTGAGCAAGAAAAACAAATAGAGGCACACAGAGAAAGGTGTGAGAGAGAGAGAGTTGGAAAGAGAATGTGTGAAGAGCGAGAGAGAAAGAGAGAGGGTGAGGAGAGAAATGGAGAAGAGGAGGGTGTAGGGGGGTCTAAGAGATTGAGGGAGAGAGACATTGGAGACAAAGTGCATAAAGAGAGAAAGAGAAGAGTGAAAGTGAGAGGAATGGACAGAAAGTGGACAGATGGACAGAAAGTGTGAAAGAGAGGGGGAGAGAGAGGCAGAGAGAAAGAAGAGGGAGGACAAGGAGAGAGTAAGATGAGGTAGAAGACAGAGAGAGAGAATAAATAAAACATAAAGAGGGAAAGATAGGAGGAGAGCAAGATAAACAAATAGAGAAGCAAACGGAGAGATGAGAGAGCGAGAGAGATACGAGAGAGAAAGAGAGAGAGAGAGAGAGAGAATTGAGAGAGAGAGAGAGAGAGAGAGCTCCACTATTAGCCGCTAATGTAATTTGGATTGAAGAGGGGGTGAAATTGAAACATTTGCATTTGAGAGACAAGTGCGTCTGAAGCGTCTCACTTGAAGAGGGTCCACATTAGGAGAGCTGGAGAGAGCTGGAGGTGGGCGGAGCCTGTAATAGATGTGGGCGGGGCCTGTTGGAGGGTGTCCTTATGGGAAAATCCATTCTTCACACAAGCATCTTCAGCCAGCCAATTGTGACCGATTCTCCACCGTTCAGCGTTATAAACCACACCACTTGATTCAGTTGGCTGGATACGTTAAAGGTGTAATGACCAGGGTAGTGTATTTCCTCTTTTGGAAAACGTCAAACAGATTAAGTAAAAAAAATAAATAAATAAATTATAAATACATACAAAATAAATATTTAGCCCATCAAGCAATAGTATCCTAATAGTCACATTTGTGAATGATTTGTATCTGTTCATTAGTGCTAGGGAAAAAGTATTGAAAAAGTAATCAGTTACACATTAATTATTACATTTTAAAATATATTAGTTACTGCTCTAATAAATTAACATAGTTACATTACTTTGGCATTACTTGTTTGTATTATTTCAAACATCAATCAAAATGCTGGGAAGATAATCAGTAAAGACCAGGCAAAGATTGAGCTTCTTTACCAGTCAGCTGTGCTCAGGATAGCCATGTCTATCACTAAAGACATTGAGCATCCTCTATGTGGCGAGTTTAAGCTGATGCCGTCAGGGCGCAGATATAGAATGCCTCTGGCAACAAAAAAGGTGTTCAAAGGTTCATTTCTGCCAAATGCTGTCAGTTTGTTAAATAGACACTGATGGAATGGTGTATGTGCAGCACACTTCTTTTCTTTTAAGATGTATTTATTGTATTTAATGATGAATTGTTGACTGTCGTGTATGTGATGGTGAACTAAAGACAAATTTCCACTTCGGTGGACAATAAGTTAAAGTTAAGTTAAGTTAAAATTAAGATTTTACAGCTCTTATTAAGTAAAGATTCTGTGCCCTGTTCTAGATCCTGTCTCTGAGTTGTTTTATTTCACACAAGTCACGTTTGTAGATTTTTTTTTTTTACCTAAAGTAACTAAGAGTATTTTGTTAGTAACTGTATTTTATTTATAAGTATTTTCCAAGTAACTAAGTTGCACTATCTACTCAAACATGTAATTAATTTACAGTAACTAATTAGATTCGATTGCATTAGAAAGTTACACCCAACACTGATTATTATATTACCTTTACTTGAGTACTGGTTTCCCATTTGTTTTGTTTTTTGTTTGTTTGTTGTTTGTTTTTTTCAGTTTTGCTTGAGTTATTTCTTGAACTATAAATTTGTAATCTTCTTTGGTGCAATTGTAATGTTTTCTGATGCTACTTGGATTAATGTAATGCAACATAATTTACCAGTCACATGTTGCATCCAGACAAAAAACTTACAAAATACTTTTTCCATTCTCACTCTTACTTATTTCATTTGTTGAATCCCTTCTCTGTACTTCACATGAACGTTGCTGTTTACACTCACCTCTTACCTGGTTTTAGTATTCTGAGTCTACACTTCCTCTGCCAGTGAAGAGGTTACTTTTTAGTGTTCTAAGTCTACACTTCCTCTGCCAGTGAAGAGGTTACTTTTTAGTGTTCTAGTGTTCTGAGTCTACACTTTCTCTGCCAGTGAAGAGGTTACTTTTTAGTGTTCTAAGTCTACACTTCCTCTGCCAGTGAAGAGGTTACTTTTTAGTGTTCTAAGTCTACACTTCCTCTGCCAGTGAAGAGGTTACTTTTTAGTGTTCTAGTGTTCTGAGTCTACACTTTCTCTGCCAGTGAAGAGGTGCTTTTTAGTGTTCTAGTGTTTGAGTCTACACTTCCTCTGCGGTGAAGAGGTGCTTTTTAATTTCAGAGAGCCAGACTTTCTCACCTCTTGTGAAAACACTGCCCTGCCTGACTTCCCTGAGCTCCATTTATAGAAAACAGCCGCTCACTGGATCATTGAGAAGCACTGCAGCCACAATAATATTGACGCAGCACTGCATTTGACCATATTTGGGAATGTCCGTCCAAATTCTTCATCCAAAGGCAAATTGGCTTTTAAAGTTAAATCTACAAAACAGGGACTCACAGTCTCCATGCCAAGATTTACACACATCTTGTTCTGTGTGCCTGTTCTACAATCAAGAAAGGTTATTTTATTTTCTCTCATAGAACCAAATGCAGAAAAAAGGGCTTATGCATAATGTTGCATAGACTACAAAATTAAAAACAAACAAACAAAAAGAGTGCCTGATTGATTAGCACGAGTTCATGACTGTTTCACGTAATTATGGTACGAGTCACAGTCCCCATTCATTTCAATGGTGGTTGTTAAGACGTGTTATTATTTCTGAATATCAACCAAATCCTGATTCTAATCTTAATCTACCCCAAGCCCAAGATCTAAACGTACCCATTTTAGTAACTTGAAGCCTAAACTTTCCCGTTTCACCTGAAGAAAACGACCCCACGTGGCTTCAATTAAAACTCATGTATTTTAACTTGTGTAATCTTCTGCAATTTTTATGCTTTTTCATAGTGTGCTAAATGTACTACAGAAGGTAAGTATGCAAAAAAGGCCTGAATTGTGCTCAAAACATGCTGTTTTTGTGTCGTGGTATATGTACGCCTTCTTGTGATACTGTGTTGACTACAGAGGTCACTATAGTGAGGGTTAGGACCCACAACCTCAGCGTGTGATGCAAATTATATTAAAGAAATACAAAGAAAAGCACAAACAGGAAACGTAGCGTAGAAGTACATAGCCGTTTTGGGGCTTCCAGTGAGGGTTGGCGGATCCCGGACCCATCTGAAAGTAAGAAAAATATTAGAAAGAAGTGAGTTGGCGGGCTAAGACAATAGACAATAACTTAAGACATTAGCGTATCTTCACCAATTAAGTTGTATTGAGCCAGATAACATAAAAAAAATAAATAAATAAATAAGTTAAAAAAAAGCAAGAATGTTTGACTTATCATTCCGAAAGCCTCGGAGCCAGTAAATATTGTCAGAAGAGAAAACAGAATCAATGGAGTGCATTAAATGATTTATATAAAATATATGTACAGTACTAATAAAATAAAGAGATAAAGCATTACATGTTATTTATTCATTTCACTAAAACAAATTCAAGATCATTACATATTTGAATTTGCTAAGCATTTCATCCCAGTTTAGCCAATTTTAAGGCCTAAATTTACTTCCTGTTCATTTTTGGATTAGTCTGCCCTGGTCCTGCTAGACAAGTCATTTCCCTCTCTAATGGACTCTGGTTCTACAGACTTAAACTCTATGTGCAATTAGATCCACGTTCGTCTACATCTATAGCCTGTTCATCTATGGGAGTGGGTCCTGTCTTCACGGTGGTCCTCCTTGAGCTTTCTCTTTTCCCTGAGTTTTTCCTTGCCAAGAAGGAGAGTTTAAGGATAGGGGATGCTCTGGGAATATTGTTAATTTTCTCATTTACTAAAAATCTGCTTTGGCATGCTCAACCAATCACTGTTTTTTTTTCTTTCTGTATTGTTTTGATGATAGCAGGCAGCAGACTCTTGACCAGAAAAGTTCCACAATGCATCAGCGCAAACTCTTCTTATGACTGAGGTTACTTGGCTCAGCGGAGGGGAAGCCATCTTGTTGTATTCTACACAAACGCCGCATGTTTTATACAGCCTTGCATTACCTGGCAGCTGTTGGCAGACATTTGCACCAGTTCCAGGAAGCAGAAGAGGAGAGCAGTGCATTGTGGGGGCAGTCCATCACTTTGATAGCTGCGGCTGCATACTGATATCCGCCTAGCTCCGAGCATTGACAGGGCTGTTCACAAACCTACGCACATGATGGAGCGGGAATGTTGGACTGGTGGAGGATTGGAATTTCTTTGTTGGAATTTAGTAAATGTGTTCTTTTTTGCTAAAAATATTGTTATGAAGTGAAACCGAGTCACTGCAAATCTCAATAATTTTCTATTCGCACTAAGGATTTCATGCAAATTGTAATATTACAGACGACATCTGAGTTTGTAGTCCTGTGAGAATGAGACGTCCTAATGCAACAGGCTCCTCATTACATATTTTTAGTTGTTGTAAGATCAAACAGTGATTTGTGGTGATGTATTTGAAAACATGCTAACGTCTTTACAACTTACAACCAAAGATCACTGGTGTATTTATAAAAAAGACGTGTTCGGGTGAAAATGCTAATGCTAACAGGAAATGCTTATAAGTACAGAAATGAACTGTTTTGAATAGAAACAAGTCAACTGACGTTTTGTGCTTAGAGCCTTTTCTATTTACTTGTTCATAAATAAATCAATAATGAGTCTGCAGCGTATTTATATTCAGTTTTAAAGTTTCATTTTATCATATTTATTTGCCATGAATCATTCTCAAAGGAAGTTGTTTTTTTCCACGAATAAAACGCTAAACATTAAACAAACATTGTAATATTTGTGCTCCGGAATATTTTAGTTGGAGGGACTTTATCACTGTAAATGGATTAAGAGAGAGAGAAAAAGAGTGAGACAATCAGATTTTATAAAGAAATCACATCATGTGGATGTGATTCTGGTCAACGAACATAGCAACTTGACTAGGAGCTACAGCTCAGGTCACTCATGATAGAACAAAATGAAAACACAAGAAATGCTCCAGTCATGATTGAAGCAAAAGGTTGTTGTCATAAATCTTGATGTATTTGTTGCCATTTTAGATTAAAGTCTCTGAAAAAAATAAAAAATAAAAATTACAGACCTGTAAAAAAACTCAGACATGGGGTCGAATCCAGAGTGTAAATGATAAAAGTTTAAGTAAAGTCCCCAGTTACTGCTCCACAAGTCCAGGTCAAGTCCAACTTCTCTGGTTTTAGTTTCAAGTCTTTTCAAGTCAATTCCATCATGTTTAAAATACATTTCTGGTCGCAGATAAAGAAGGGACGAGGGACACAATGTAAAATTACATTTTTTTTTTTTTTAAAATCTCCAGTCACTGACCTTCAAGTCTAAGTCTAGTCCAAGTCTTAGTTTGTTTTATTAAGTCAAGTCATCAAAATAGTGACTCAAATGTGACTCAAGTGTTTATGTCACAGTTAATGTCTTATAGTTCTGATTAAAAGCCAAAAGCAGCGCTCTGATTGGCTGTGCTTTGGTGGTCCACTTCAGTTTCACTCTCCCGTCTGTAAAAACATGTTGAGCTGTAATTGAAGCCAGGAATGAATGAGTGTGGATTTTAGCCGTGCGCTGAAGGATTTGTGAGAGCGAGGAAGTAGACTGAAATACCCACTTCATGTTTTGCAGTGTGAAAATCAGGCACTGCCGCTTCTGTCGAGTTCCTGGACACGTTAGGGATGAGAGGGAAGTTGTAATCCCCTTATTTCCAGTTATATTCACAAGTCTGAGATGAATCAGTTTGAACTCTAAATGATCAAAACATCCCCTAAAAATGTCCCAGTTCATTTATCATGAAGTGGTATTATGAATAGAGTCATACAGCGACTCTGAAGTCCATACCTAAAAGTGCCCTTTTTTTCTTTGTATATTCAGACGTAAACTACATCTAGCAACCAAGAACATAACAATACCAAGAAAATAGCAATAAGTAATAAATAAAAATAAACAAAACAATTATTATAGATACAAATTAATAATACAAAAAATAAATAATTACACATTTAAAATACAGAATAATGCAATTATAAATAAAAAGAATCAATCAATCAATCAATCAATCAATAAAAATAAATAAATAAAATAGATAAAATGAACAAATACATAAATACATGGATAACAAAAAAATAAATAAGTATGACAATAAACAAATACACATAAAATAAATACTAAATTAAAATTAATACATTTATAAATACATAAACTAAAATGAAATAAAAAATATAAATACATAAATAGGTACAAAATAAATAAGTACAAATGTAAATAAATAAAAACAGAAAATAAAAATAATTATTGTAATAAAAACATTAATTAATGGAAACCACATTTCAACATATTTCAAAGTAAGGCAATTCTATGAGAGCATGTTGCCAAAGCCCCAAAATGTCCAAACTAGACATTCGTGCCCAGCCTAAGACTTCACTCATCCTTATATCCAACAAAAAAAACAAAAAAAAACATTTTCAATTTTTTTTTCTTTTTTTTTTTTTGTGCAGAGCTTGTTCTCACTTTGAATTAGAGTAAATCAAATGTCATAGGTCAATAAGGTCAATACTGCTACACAGGGCGCAGAAAGAGCTTCAGTCTGAATTGGAGATTTAGACTGAGAGAAATAAAGACAAACTTAGATCAATAACCTTTTGTAACCAAATTTTTTCAATTTCTGGAAGTATAAATTGTTAAAACTTTCACAAGAGAATCAAAGCTATAATTTATCTGTGATATTTCATAAAACCACCCTGAATACAGAAATGCTGAAAAGGCTTGATGCAGAATTGTTACTTTGATGCTTAAAGAGAATTGGTCTCTGCATTTGAACCATCCTACAGTTCTGGGGCGTCTGTCCGGAAATGTGTGTTGCTGTAGAACAAAGCCCTGGGACCATGTTGTGGTCAAGACTTTAGCTGGAAGATGTGGGACGGTGTGGTGTAGAAACTGTTATCTATGATCGATGACAGTCAGGTCCAGAGCAGCAGGTAAACTTGTAATATTTCTGTCGCTGAAAAGGCCATTCCCTCAAAATAGTTTCTCTGGAGGTTCTTCTGCTGCAACAGATGTGAAAGTTCTGTAGCATTTCAAAGATCATCAGCAAAAGACAAATCTACAATGCCTCAGATTTAAGAAGCCATCCATTTGTTTGTGCTCCAAAGATTCGAAAGATTCAAACGCAACTTCGCTTTGAATTCAGTCAAATGATTTAGAGAAAACAAGAATGATTCTCAAGGGGCTCTACTGAATGTCAACAAAATTAACCAACCAATCAATCATTGTAATCATTTTTTTATTGTTTCTCAAAATATTACATACAATAGAAAGGTGAAACTCATTCATTGGCGTAGCGATCGAATCATAAATTAGCACAACCTTCGCCGTCTCAATCTTTCTCACAAAAACAGTATCTTTGGTATCTTTTGAGCAGAAGGACTCCCCAAGTGTTTGAGCGATAAGACAAATGTGTTCTTTAGTGGTGGAAACATTTGCACTAATGCGTCTCATCATGTATGACACCGCAGCTGACGGAGACGCAGCTCTGACACCAGCAAATTTATGGAAGCAAAGAGCCAAGGAATTATTCTCTATCCCTCTGAGCAACATAAACAATCCCTGCATCCATTAATCACCGCTGCATCTGCCTCACAAGTCGATGAGCTGCATGGTGAGAGAGCCTCGCTTCCAGAGAGGGGCTGGAGTAGGACTAGCTTAAAGGACATAATATGATTTTTAGTGTTGTTTCTGTCCTTCAAACTTGCTCCTCCACTTTAGATGTGTCTTGATGTGTTTCCCACATCAAGAATTAATTTTACATCTCTATCTATTGGCTGCAAAGGAAATGACAGGGGACATCACCAAACAGATTTTGGCTGATATGCTAATGCAAACAAGTCTGGATTCTTTATGGACTTAACAACAGTGCATATTATCTCAGCCTAAAGCTGCACTGGGTAACTTTCCTAGTGGTGAAGTTTAGAATTCAGACTATAAGTGAATCACTTTTAAATGAGCCTGTTTGGTTTGTCATTATCATAGAGAGATGTAGCATTTTTAAAGTTCCTGTGTTTTTCAAAATTTCAGTCAATTTTTAATTACTATTTCTAAAATGTATTACACAGACCTTGGAGCAGTGCAAGGTTGTGGAGAAAGAGTTTTATTATTTTTTTTCTCCCAAGACTGCAGTTTGCAGTTCTCACTTCATTATAAGAGCACTCATAACGCAAACACTGACTACAGCCCAATGGAGTTGGAGTAATATGCAGTACTTTTGTAAGACACGCTTGCAAAGCTTCAACCAAACTCGTCTCACATAACAGTCTATGTAGCTACACAAAGAGTGTCAGAAAGTTAAGTTTAAGTTAAAGTGTGTGGTGGTCTTGAGCCTGAGTGTTCTCCACAGAACATGCTGAGACAGCTGGAACATTTGAGCTGTATTCTTTCTCTGCACAAGAGACAATCTAGATCAGTTAGTGTTCGGATGGTCAAAATTGATTGAAAAATGTAAACAAATTAATATCACTAGATGAAGACTCAGATCAAAACACATTTTTGTTTAAGTTATAAAGAAAAACTAAATCTACTGATATTTTAAACTCTCTCTATAAAAAGATATATCTACATAAATATATAAAGGGCATTAAACCTAAAAAGGCAATAAAGGCATTTTAGCTCAGTGTAAAGTTGTATGATGTCCTCATTTGCAAAGTAGTGATAAGAGCAGACACACATACTGTACGCAGCACAGTGGCACAGCAGTTAGCACTCCTGCCTCATGGTTAGAAGGTCCTGGGTTTGACCTCCAAGTGGAATAGAGATGACTGGGATCCAGAGCCCATGTTTCAGCAAGTCACCTTAACATAATGTGTTGCATTTTAAGAACTCAATGATATTTACTTATGCCTGTCAAGTATTCACAATTCAACATGGTGTTGCCCCTTCTCTGAAGAATTTTGCTTCATTGACCTTAGAAAAGACAATTTGGGTGGGAGTGTCTCCAAATCTGCCTTTTCCTCTGTTGCTGTTAGTGTTTGGAACCAGTTGCCAATAGAGATTATTACTTGCACAAGTTTTCAAATGTTTGCACCTCTGACAAAGAAGTGATTGATAGCTAAACAAATTTGCACATATTAGTGATTAGAGTTGCTTTGGACGAGCTGTGGATGTGTGAATGTGAGTGAAAGTTAGATTATATATTTATGATTGAATGTTTGTGGATTTTAGAAAGTGTTTGATGGAAGTGACCCTATATAGCTTTCTGTAATTTATAGAATGTTTTTGTTTGTTTTTTGCTGTTTACAGCTAATCTGTATTTGTATTATTTAAAACCAACCTGCTCGGGGACTATAGATGGAAATAAGCATTGCATGCTATAACCTGGCACCAGCATCTCTTATCCGACTTTTGTACAGTCCCTGTACAAATAAACACATTCCATACCATACCATACCATGCCATGCCATACCTGTGCACTCAGAATAGTTTGAGTTTACCCTATCACTTAATTTACCTCATATTTTTTTTTTTTTTTTTTTTTTTTACAAGAAACAACGAACATCCCTGATCGGTTAATGAATTGTTCCTACTGAAACTTGAAAGATGAATATACAGTATTTTGTCTGGAGTTTCCAGGAAAGAAATAAGGCTTTCTGTGTTTTCAAGTTTGAAAAGTAAAAAAAGACTCCCCTGAAAAGGATGACAGCAGCACTTCATAAACCCATCTGCCTTCTGAAACAAATAGATGGATCTTAACTACCTGCTAGCTAAATGAACGCTCCCACCTGTCTTAGTCACTTTACAACTGCTGAAACCCACTTGTTAACTCATTGTTCTTTGTTGCGGAGAACTTTCTGCTCACGTTGACACAACACATGGCACAAAACATCAGCTCAAGAACATTTTGTATCACAGCTCTAACAGATGTTTAAGAGCGCGTTTTTAACTTGTCATTTTGGGAACATTTCTCCTGTCTCCTTTTGCAGACAGACTTTGGCTCGTCCCCAGAAGTTGCGTGAACCAAACTTTCCGTGTGTTTTGTGGTGTGTCGCTGCCTCGCTCGCTCGCCTGCGTTGTGGTTCTTTTGATGCATTAGAGGCAGCTTGTTTGATAAAGACATCCCCGCGCCTTGTGAACGTGCGCGCCTATTGACAGCTGAAGATTGCTGTGAAACGCATTGAGAGAAGAGTCTATTCCCCCACTGTCTGCGGAACAGGCTACATCCATCATGGTTGACAGGAGGGAGTCGGGGGGAGGAGGGGGAGGGGCTGGGAAAGAGGAGGCTGACAGGTGAGGACTGAGAATGAGTCTGCGGGGAGTTTTGTTTAAAGGACGCAAAAAGGTAGTCATCTGGACACAGTTTTTCAAGTGGAGACGTTGAGGTCATTGGCAGTCTGAAAGGTCTTGAAACTGTCATGTCTTTGTAGCATGGGGATAGGAATGGGGACATGCTTAAAGTCTACTCTCTTAGTTTTCCTCCCAGCACACATTTATTGTTTATTGAGTCAGTTTTGATTAGCAAACATCCCTCCAGAGAGATAAACATTCTTTTTTGAATGAGATACTGATACTGAAGAATGGAATTGAATGAACGATGACCAGGCGATGATACTTTGTGTTTGGTGGTTCTGTTTCGGCGATAAGCCCAGCCGATTCCTTAACTAGATCCTAGAAGGAGTATTGAGGCAGATTCATGAGCTTGGATAAAAAGTTCTCTGGTGTGGGCTAGAGCAGTAGTTCCTTTTGAATAAACGGGAGATTTATTGAGCCTCCAAAAATATATTGTATGATCAAAATTAGAATGAAAAACAAACATGTCCAACTAAAATGGTCTAAAATTCAAACTAAAACAGTTTCTGATCCCTTTGGAGCACAAGCAAATGGCTTGAGTCTTTATGAAGTTGTATCTCTGTAGTTTTAGCTTTTAATGACCCAGAGGCTCTAATCAGAAGTGAGACTCACTCCACACAAAAGAAGTAGAAGAGTATATTTTCCGCCGACATTTTATTTTTTATTTTTTGGTAAATATAAGTCTTGGAAAATCGAATGTTGACAACTTTGACCTGAATGACTCTAGATTTGGCATTTTTGGGGTTTTGACAGTTCCTTTGCTAAAGCTGAATGTAATTGTGGTAAACCTGAGTTTTAGAGAACTAAAATGACTCAAAACAAAAGTCCTATTTTTTTTTTTTGATTGTTTTTGTTTGTTTGTTTGTTTGTTTTCAGATAATGAACAAAAAGAACATTTTCAAGAAAAAGTAGGAAGTAGAAAAGGCTATTTATCTAT
This sequence comes from Mugilogobius chulae, assembly GCA_038363315.1. NCBI lineage: Eukaryota > Metazoa > Chordata > Actinopteri > Gobiiformes > Gobiidae > Mugilogobius > Mugilogobius chulae. The sequence goes on along the minus strand of CM076412.1, from coordinate 11,866,039 downwards.
TTTCCAAATTTAATTTCTTTTCCAAGTAAAATTGCAGTTACAACAACTTTTATAATTTGACCGTCTGACCAGCCAAAGCTCAGGCGCCCCATCCCCCATGTTGGGAACCACTTTGAGTGACGTAGTTCTGCCCACAAATTTCAGTGAGCCTATGCTGACTTGCACTTTGGTCTATTCTATGTAGGGTGACCACACATCCCTATTTACCTGGGAGAGCCCTAATTTTAAGCCCTATGTCCCATGTCTGTTTGTCTGCTCAAGCATTTTCAAATAGGCCTGCTTTGTAAAAAGTGTGTATATTCATCTAGCTTTGTATCATTTAATAGTTGCGGCTTTTTCTGACTTTAATTTTCTTCAAATTGTGGCGTTGCGGCTCCTTTGCTGTTAAAGGTTGCAGACCCTTGTTCTAGATCAAAATGTACATTACTCGTCCACATTTGCTAAAGTTTCACTGTTTATTTATATATCTGCGCTGCAAAGAAACGCAAATTAGACCAAAAAACAAAGTAAAATGGATGACCTTTACTTGAAATGTCCCTTTCGTTTCATTAGCATAGAAAAAACAAACAGTCCTTTTTGATGAACATGCAGATTGTGAGTGTGTCCTTGTTCTGTTCCTGAGTGCTTTCCAAAGAAATGTTGACAAGTTCCTGTTAGTTTTTCTTTCTTTCATACGTTTGGCCGAAAATGTCAAAGTTTGTCAGAGCGACTCATGAACGCAGATTTTTAGGAATGTGCTTTGTGACATTCAGACTTGTCCTGGAAGTGAAAATGGCCTCACAAAAACACATGTAATCAGTCAAAATGAGAGAGCAGTGGCATTTCTAATCCAAAGGTCAACGGTCCACAAAGACCTGAATCTCTAATTGAGACGGTTTTGATCAACAACAACCTGGATATTTCCTTCTGCAGAACAGGTTTGAAGTTATCGAAAGTGCTCCAAATATCTGAAAAAAAACCCCAAAAAAAACAGACTACATTTCAAACTTCTGGAGCTTAAGCGAATGACTGGGCTCTTTGTGAAGTTTAGTCTTTGTAGCTTTGGTCTCTGATGTTAGATTTATCTACAATTTCTCCCTTGTGCAGAGCTGTTGCCGAGGAGAAAACGATCACAGATGATTTTCAAAACAATATTTGCATCATTCATAATTTAATAAAAACATTGTTGGCTGTTTGTCACGATGAAAGAATTTTACTCCAAGCTCCACAAAAAGCACAAGATGTTTTTACTATTTTTTCAAGATCACAGTGTTCTAATTGTCAATATTGGTAAATGAGGGGTTTGTATTGGAATTTATTTTACACAGAATCCACCAGGAAAACTTTGAATGATATAAGAAGGTAGAAAGGGAGCCTGATGTCCAGAAATAGCAGATTTGAGCGTCCATTATTGAGCTTTTGGTTGTTTTAGTAGACAAAATAAGTGTTAAAATGTGTCTCTTTAAATTGTTTGAGCTTGCATTTTCCCAAAATAGACTTATTCTTTCAAGAACAATCCTGTTGCCTTGTTTATTTATTTATTTTGACCTGAATGGCATAAAACATATCTGTTTCAAAGTTTATTTGAACTTTCTCTGTCAGTGAAACCATGTAGATGTTGTTTAAAGGAACCAGATGCACAACTAGTGGTTTAAAAAGTTATTTCATATGAACTTGTGTTTCCAGATTGTAAAAAGGACCATACATAGATTGGTTTACCATTGAGAAAGACTTTTAGACCTGAAGTGAGTAGAAACTGGTGAGAACTGTGCGGAAACAAGTGCATGGGCCTATCACAGACAGCTGTGTCAGTGTCCTGGTTCAAACTCAAACATGTGCATGACTCATGGTTCAAAATCAGGTGCCAGTTCTAAGAAACCAACCTGGCAACCCAAATGAGAGAGTCACGGGAGGCGCATTCTGGTTTCTGATTGGATAATCCTCTTGAGATCCAAAACACTAATTGTGAACATCAACAAAAGAGCATCATGTGCATTTAATTATTTTGTATTTTATTTATTTATTTTTTCTTAAGGCAAGAATAACTTAGATTTACAGTGACTTTCAGTAAAATAAGAATACATTTGAACACGTTTACCTAGTATCTTCTTAATGTAAAGTTTGACAGTGCTCTGAAACGTGACAGTCAAATCAGTGCTGTAGTCAAGTCCAGCTTTTCCAGCTCAAGGATTGTCTAAAGCCAAAGAATTTGTTCCTCGGCATCAATTTGAGATTTGAATTAATTATTTTATTACAATAATTTACAGTATTGCAATGCACTTTAAGTTGGGTTCAGTCAGGCATCACTGGGTTGATGCAACTTGAAATGTTGTCTTTGTTTGTTATATTTGCTACGAAAAAGTTTGACTCATATGATATCTGTGACACATATCATGTTTACAATTTTAGAAATCATTATTTAGGAAACTTGGTCCACAAAATAGTTACTAATCTTCATCTTAATCCGGGATTGCTGATGCTTTTAGTCTAGGTTACTGTTGTTAAAGAAATGGTTGATTTCAATCTCCAAATGCAAAGTTTCAGTCGTGCCATGTCACTTCTGTACTGACGGCCACTAAAAAAGTCATCATAAACACTTCATTTTCTCTAAATGGTACAAGTGACTTAATAAAACACAATATCCTTGCCTATTAGTTTACTCTGGTTTCATCTTTTTGTTTGAATTTCCAAAATTGGCAACATCTTCGAGACCAAAGTGTTTGAAACAAGTTTGTTACTGCCACAGGATTAGCTTGTTTCACCTTCTGCTTCCTGTGGACCAAACTATGTCCTCTCATTCTCACTTATTTTAAACAGATTGTAGAATAATCTCTCTGTAATTCTCTCCTCATGAGATTTGACCTGATGACGCTGTGCACTACTTGACTTGGTTACCTCTCATTTCACACTTGGAGCACTTCAGAGACCTCTAATCATTCAAGGACAAGTGGAGGCACTTTATAGTAACGCAGGTTGAGTGGAGCACAGAAGAGAAAAGCTCTGGTGCCTATGGAAGTGCCTGATTGCTCTGAGGTCAGTGTGAGACAGTAGTGGAGTCTATAGACCTATAGTCTCTCACACCAGCTCACTCTGAAGTATCTTGAGCCACTTGTGTTGAAGACAGATTGTGTTTCCCATGCCCAGTCCAAGCTCACAGTCATGTTTCTTAATTAAAAAAAATAATAAAAAATCTATCTTGATCTGAACTATACTTTTTTGTCAAGGGGTAATCTTTGCAAAAATACATGTAATAAATCTATATTTCTGTTGTTGTGAAACAAAAATAAGGCTTGAGTCAACAGGAAACATCTCTTTTATCATTTCACACTCCTCACACTCACACATCTAACACTAATAAGATAACACTGTACTTTTAATTCATATAGATGTTTTCATGACACTCAAAGACACTTCACGTTGCATTAGTCATTCACTCCACACTTGGAGGTGGTAAACTTCAATTCCACTCCCATCCCAGCCCTGTCTCTGTGCCCTCCTTCTGCTGGGTCCGGTCTCCTCGCTCTCCTCCTGGTCCTATGTCCTCGCTCTCCTCCTGGTCCTATGTCCTCATTCTCCTCGTTCTCCTCCTGCCCTGTCATGGTCTCTTCACTTTTCAAATGCCCAATTCTGTCTCCTCACTCTCCTTCTAGCTAGTCACTTCTCCACGCTGTCTTCTTGCCCAGTCCTGTCCCCTCCTGTGAGGTCCTGTCTTCTCGCTTTCCTCCTGCTGGTCCTGTTTCCTCGCTCTTCTCCTGTCTGGTCCTGTCTCCTTTCTCTCCTCCTGGTCCAATGTTCTCATTCTCCTTGCCCATATGAAAAAAAACTATATGGTTTTTATAGTGTAAGCAATAGATGTTCTATACTAAAAAATTATATGGTGATACTTATAAATTCAGTATATGTCATATAAAAAATTAGACCGATTATGGCCACTTTCATACATAAAGCAACATAAAAATCTTATAGGGAATTTTGAAGTCCTATAGAAATATTATATGCATTTTACCTGTTTTCAATATTTAAAATTATATTGTCCCTATATGATTCTTATCTAAAAATATATGTATGAATATACAAGTTGTATATGAACATGTCAAAATACTTATATAACATCACGTAGGTATCGTATATTTAACTTATGAGTACCTTAGATGATTTGTATAAGTTTTGTATAGGTCAGCAATATGACATTTACTAAAGCTTCAGCCAGGAGTCGAACCTACAGTCTTTGTATTGTGAAGCCAGAGCTCTTACCACTGTGCTACGAGCTTCACAGATATTCACATGTATCTTTGAATACTCATACATAACAGTCCACATACAATACACATGAAATTGGATTTTAAACATGTTCAGTCCAAAACTTGATAATGTAACATTGAGGACAATAGTCACCAACCTTTTTCAGCGACCAATATATCGGCCGGCCGATATATCGGGGCCGATATTCAGATTTTTGCACATCAGCCTTATTTTGCTTATTTTGGCCGATATTTGATCAGGCAGTTGTTTGAACATATAAAATTTTTGCTGCTACCACATTTTCAGAGTAAAATATCCAGATGCTTTTGCTACAGTGACCACTGTGCTTCTTCTTCTGCTGATTTTTGGTGACTGTGAACTTCCTCCAGTCTTAATTAGCGATTACTGTCAGTGACGTAACCGTCTTCATATCCAGTGGAACGCCGATTCAATGAACACATAGCTCATTGTTGTGTAAAAGAGAAGCCAATCTGACATAGAAACATCTTGGATTTGTGAAAACTCATATAAACTGACCCCTAGATTTGCACTTGTAATTTGCACGTGTAGTTCGCAGGTAAAGTTCGTATAAACTGGGTTGGGCTTGGGGATTGACTCCCACTGCCTCGGAGATCAACTGGTCGATCGCGATCAGCAGGTTGGGGACGCCTGTTTAAGGAGGACCTAAAACCATGTGATTAGGAAGTAAACAAAATCTGAATTAGAATGGTAATCAACATACTGCAAAGAAGACAAGAAACAACAAAATACCTAATTTCTGTCAACAACAAGGATCCAACATTGACATATCAGATCTAATTGCATTCACAAAACTGGTCAGAAAACATTGCAGTTAGATACTTCTCTGCAGTGCAAGTCTAGTCCAGAGATGGCCTCTGATAAAAGGACTTAAAAACTGTTTGGCAAATACCATAAGAGCAGAAGTATAAGTTCATTATATTTTCCATAATAAAAACATATGAGAAGTTTGGAAGATATAACATATATGGCATTCATGTATGACTAGAAATACATTGATTTGGTAAAATCTGTGTATGTTGTTTTTCCCTCATATATAAACAACATAGAATTCTTTAAGAACATACAAAAATCTTATATACTTTTCATAGGTCTTTTCCATATGGTGTTCTCCTCCTGCCCTGTCATGTCTCTTGCTTTTCTAATGCCCAATTCTGTCTCCTCACTTTCCTCCTGCCTGGTCCTGTGATTGTCCTCGCTCTCTATTCCTGCCCTGTCGTGTCTCCTTCCTTTCCTCCTGTCTCTTTATCTTCTCTTTGCTCTCCTGCCCAGTCCTGTCTCCTTGCTCTTCTCCTGTATCCTCGCTCTTCTCCTGTGAGGTCGTGTCTCCTTGCTCTCCTGTCTGGTCTGGCCTCCTTGCTCTCCTCTTGCCCAGTCCTGTTTCCTCGCTCTTCTCCTGCCTTCTCATTCGCTCTCTTCCTGTGCAGTCCTGTCGCCTCGCACTTATCCTGTTTCTCGCTCTCCTCTTTCCCAGTCCTGTCTCCTCCCTCTCCTGTTCGGTCCTGTTTCCTCACGTTCCTCCTGTCTCCTCACTCTTCTCCTTGCTCTCTTCTTGTCTGGTCCAATCTCCACGCTCTCCTCTTGTCTCCTCTCTTTTCTCCTGCCTAGCCCTGTCTCCTCACTCTTCTTCTGTATCCTCCTCGCTCTCCTCCTGCCGTCTGACCGAGATCCTTCATACGCTCCCCCATTACGCCGTGTAATTGTGCGTGCTAATTATTTGGCCATTATGCTTTCACAGTGTGCTGCTGCTTATCAGTAATGTGTCTGTTTGCCAACTATGGGCGGGAGACATCTCTACCCCCACCACCACAACAAACACTAATGCTCAGGTGGGAGCACTAGCCGCACTCAGACCGGCTGTAAGAGCAGATTTAGGCAGTTTTTGCTTGTTGTAAACAGATCTTCAAGTCAATTATTTATCCATTACTTTGCTTGTTATTGGGGAATATGTGTGTTTTTTTTTCTATGTATGTAGTAATAAACTATGACATGTGTAGATCAGTGGTTTAGAACACAAAAAGATCTAGGGTTCTGAAGAAATATGCAAACTCCACACCAAAAGGCAAGAGTCCTCCACCATATTTATATATCTGTGTTTTTGTAGTTTTAATAAGATGGTAAGATAAATGTTTTTGAGAGTGTGTTCAAAGAAAAGAACAATGGACTGTATACAGTGTCATATTGTCCATGCCCACCATCTTTTTTCCACTCTCCCTCCCTCTCTCTTCCCCTCTCTCTTTTTTCCATTCCTCCCTCTCTCTCTTTCATCTTTCTGATTTTTCACTCCTCTCTTCCTCTCACCCCCCCTCTCTCTCTCTCTCTCTCTCTCTCTCTCTTTGTCTCTTTCTCTCACCCCTCTCTCTTTTTCCTCTCACTCTCTATTTCTTTTTCTTTCTCTCACCTCTCTCTTTATTTTTCTCTCTTTTTCCATTTCTCCCTCCCTCTCTCTCTTGCTCTCTCTTCTCTCACCCCTCTCTTTTTCCACCCTCATCTCTCTCACTCTTTCTTTGTCTCTCCCCCCCCCCCCTCTCTCTCTCTTACCCCATCCTTCTCCCCCTCTTTCCCCTTTAACTCCACACCTCCCCGCTCTACCATGTCTGTTGCCTTGGCGAGACAATTTTCTTGTCTTTCTTCCTGTCTCTTTTCTTCCACCCCTCTTACACAATATCTCTCTCCTTTCTTTCTTTCATCCTCTCTCTTTCTCTCTCTCTCAGCTTCACCTCCACCTCTCGCCGCTTCACCTTGACGTGACCCCCCCCCCATTTTCCCTCTCTCCTTCCAACTTTCTCTCCGTCTATCTCCCCATTTTCTCTCTGTCTCTCTCCTTCCTCTATCCTCCCGCCGTGTGTGTTGCCTTGGCGGGACACTTCTCTCCCTCTCACCTTCTCACTTTCAACCCCCCCCCTCTCTCTTCTCTCTCACCTCCTGCCGTACCCACCGTGCATGTGCCCCGTGCCTTGGCGGACACTGCGTTGCTGATATAATGTGTCCCGCTCCAGTCCCTCGGAGCGTCAGCGTGCCTGCCCCACTGTCCTCGTCCTGCCCCCCACTACTTGTTAAACTCCTCCCCTTGCCCTTCCTAGCCCTCTCTTCCCGTACTTATCTCGAATTACGTCCGAAGCGAGCTGTTCCTGCTCGCCTTCTTAACCTGAAGGAGCTCGCTTCTTTGTCGCGTGTACTTAGCGGCCCGTTCCTGAAAATTACGAGTTTTCCGTAGCGATGTATCTGGCGTGCATAAGGAAAGGTAATCCAGTTTGGGAACTTTCGTCTTCTCCTTGGAAATCCCCCATGTCCTGAAGATAGATTCCCTTTGCTTGAGCTTTCTGAAAATGAAAGAGAGGCATTCTGGATGGAAGTCCTCGCGACCAATAAACCCTATAGGCCAATCCTCGCTTGCGAAGCTCGAAGCCGTTCGTTGTTCCGCTTGTCCACTCGAGTAAATCTGTGAGATGTGGTAAAAATTGCGCCGCCAATGCAGTCTCGCTGACGGTATAACTCTTGTCTCCCTACCAATAATCCGTGGTTTCTCGGCGGTGACTGGATCGGAAAACTGAGCTGCATTAGCTTTATTAGACGAGAATTGAAGCGTTTGATAAACATTTTTGCGCCGCCTGTGTGGTTGTTCGAGGTGCAAGCTTTCGTTGTTGCGCCAGCCGAATTGGGCGTGTTCTGTGCAGTCGCAGTTTCCTATCCCTTCCGTCTGGATCGCTGCACCCTACCTGTCAGACGATCTGACTGGCTCTTCCATCAAATAAAAGCTTTGGCACGCCCGCAACATCTCTGGGAAAATTCTAGAGAAAGAAGTAGAGAAAAAATAAGAAAAATATTAGGCTAATACTTCCTTCTCCACAATCATGGCAAAATGCTGCTTAAAATTTAGCAAAAAATGCTCCCGTTTCATCAAAATCACACGGAGTCAGCTGCCCTATCAGATCTGAGTACTTTGGGCCTTAGGTCAGGAAGACGCTGGACCTATGACCAATTACGTCGCATTTGTACAACACACAGATAATAATCACTTCCAACACTTCAACACACTATCTAGCAATGAAACGTCCTGATCCCCACATATCAGTCTGACACAGTGATTCTATCTCATTTCATTAAACTTACAACCATTAAATACAATACGTCGTACTCTCTGCTATGAGTTGCGCTTGATTAAACCATCATGAAATATATTAAGCACATACAATTATAAGCAGGCAGACACCGTGCTCATTCACAGACTACAAGACCGCGCCCACAGTGTACTGGACAGCCCCTGCTCTTACAATTTAAACCTGGTAAACCTTATGGAGGTGAAAATTCAACTAGTAGATGCAGTTCAGATAAAATGAACGTTAAAAAACACTTTGAATATTCTGAAAGCGATTAATACTTTTCATGCATAATAATGTGAAAGATACAGCCTAAGGAAAAAACTTTTTTTGGAAACATACAATGGAAGAGCCCTCTCAAGCCTAAAGAACATCTCATTATGTGTCTATTCAAGCCCACTCAGTCATTAACTATCTTTTTTATTATTAATTTAATATTAATGTCACATTATATTTAATCCTTAATAACGGAATAGGCATCCATTAATAAAAAAATGCTTTATTCACCAGTCTATCTTGTCCATAATCTAGCTACACGCGCACCTTTTAAGTCGCGAGGTAGACCCAGCGTCGGCCTCACCCCTTAAGCTGCCATATAGTTACCAACTCAGAAAACTTCTCGCCGAGTAACTGTGACCTTGGACGAAATAAAACAGAAATAAAAAAAATCCAAGCGCTCGTGAAAACGCATTACAAACACTTTCTTACCCTTTTACTAAACACACCTGAGAGCATCTCCGACAGTTCCTCAAACTTCCACCTCAGACAGACTTGTTCGTCCAACGTATCTCCATTACTCGTACAAATAAACAAACCCACTAAACAAAACCAAAACATAAATTATCTCTCTCAATCACACTCCCCTATTTCCTGTTGAAACAATAAAGACTAAAACATGAATACGAATATCAGAGCAACAATAATGAAACCATGATTCGATGCAATGACCTCATTTTGCCCTTGTAATTCTAAAACTTTGTATGCAACAAAGAGCACTACTCACTCACCAAATCTACAAAGATGTTCACGATTATCATTAAGACTAGTGTCTCTCTAAAGTCGAGGGAATGCCGCCCAGTTTCTAGAGTCTAAAAAAACACAAATGTTACCTATTAACTATCTCAATTCAGAAATTAATTTGACACGAAACACTCGAATAATAAAATATGCTATAACATATTCATCTCTCCTGTGTTCACCATTTATACAGACTTGAGTTCATACAGTTTTACTGTTATGCCATTTTGAGTTCGACGCTAGGCTGTTGCAATATTTCGAGCTGATAAGACGGTCCCTGACGTCTAAATAAGGTTCGACCGAAACCCCCGTTCAGGAGACACTCCACCGCCAACAGTCTGCCCGACGTCAGAGCTCCTTCTCTGCGCCGCAGACCTACCCGCACCCCCAACAGTTACAACAAAACATCCTTTTCTTAAAACCGATTTCCACTTGTCTGAAAAAACAAACAAAAAGACACATTGAATATGTCAGCTATAAGCCAGCAGTTAATGTTCATTATACGCCAGTCCAGCAACGATACTATTACTACAATCCTTTAAATAGTTATCAAAACAGCACAAAGGAATGCTCTATAGTAATCCATCCTATTGACAAGATGAAAAAAATTCCTATCATATATATAATAAGGAAGAATAAAAAAAAAACCCAACTAACTAAAAACCCTGTTAAATTTCATTACAAATATGGAAGAAAAAAATAACTCTGCTTAGACTATTTTGGCTTCAGTCCTTTGTTCTCATTATGAGATTAAGTCCACTGTATTCCATGCTATTACTAATACAATTAAGTATAGCAAAATGTTCTAAAAATTTTTATAATAAGACTACTAATCATAAAAACTAAGACCAACTATAAAAACAAAAAATCAGATCAAGCTTGCAACAGAAACTCAACATCAACAGTTAATCATATGGAGCTAAAAACCCACACAAAAGCTCTCACAGTATCTAACCCACAAAATCTAAAAAGGCTCAGATATGAAAAATATTTGTATCTCAACTAGACAAAACTCCAATTCGGTTTTAGTGAGAAGCGATATACTTAGACAGGATTAACAAATGAGAATCCTTATGCGCGTTCAAAGCCCGCACCAATGTGAGCGTCCTTCCAGCTTTACAACTTAAGCTAATTAACCCACGTCTGAGCGAGTGCGAATGGCGCCGAAAATCTGAATCCTAGCACGTTCAAATTTCCTTCTCTGTGTCTCTGACGCCACGTCTTGCCAAGTTGAGCTCCAAACCATCACGTTCGGCACCTCATAGTACGATTGCCCGAGTGAACACTGCTAACCTCACATACCCTGAATGCGCACATCAACCAATCGAAATTCACTGCCATCCCTGCTCCGTCTTTCCCTAGGACATGCTCACTCCTTCCACCACGCGCGGCTCGATGTGATGTACCAAGCTTTATCATAAACTAAACTTTTATAGTGCAACCTGCTTGTTTTGCACAAAATCGAATGCGGCCTATGTTTCGCTTGTGTTGAAAATTTGGCACACCCTGACATCGCAAATACAGATAGACATGACAATGCACAAATTAAAATGCCTTGCCAGTGTTTAAACCACTGACATCATCACACTGAGTTACAGTCGACCTGGCTTTAACAAATGGACATTGCACCAAGAAGAAAGCTGCTTCGCCCTAAGGATGTAAGTAAAGCGAACGTTTAATCTTTCCCTCCTCTCTCTTAATGTGATCCGCCCTCCTGTGCAAAACAGCAAACACAGAAGACGACTCAGACACCGTCATAACAAAGTGTCCCTTAAAAAATATTCTGTGCAAAATTCGCCTTCAACCTGTACACCGATTTTGAGCATATCCTGTATGTCCCTCACACTTGTCTTCTCACCTTTCTGCTCCAGCCATTTTGACTGCACAGTGTAATACACGTTGCCCCAGTCGCACTTCCTCCGCTCACGACCGTATTTAGAACAACCTCGCGTTTAAGCACCGCCTCAACACCCGGTCTAGGTCATCATCGAACTCGTTCACTTTAACAACCAGTCTATTCACTGCTTGACCACACAAAAAAAAAAAAAAATCTATCTATATACTACGAAAAATTTCAATAATGCACGATAGTGGGTCATGTCTACACCTCAGTCTCCTCTTCTGCAGAACTCCTTTTGTCCACTCTACTGCACTCCCAACAACACCACATCTTCCAGGTAAATACGGATCATACTCCCTCTGCATGTTCCAAACCCCAACTGCCTTCATGAGCCAGTCCTGTAAACAACAGAAGCTCAACAATGATTAGGTTACAAGTCTAATAGAAGATCTTAAACCCAGATTGTACGTTGCACTTGAACACAAGCACTCAGAGTTTGCATGCAACACACACTGCTCACGCAAGTGGAGCGAGGTCATGTAAAGCAAAACCACCTACAATAAGTTATATATGCTCTACGTAATACAGATAACAGCGCACTAAGAAGATGGCCACATTGCATCGAATGTATAACGATGTACTAGAAACAGAGAGTCGAGGCCATGGGAGAAAAAAGGGAAATAAGACAAGGAAGCAAGCATGGCGGCTGCCCGGACAATGTTGGTGACCAAATGGTATACAATCGGTCCCTAAACACGACACAAATCCGAGCGAACAACGATGAGAGCCAGCGGATCATACGAATGTGCCGATAGACACGGGCTATCGATGGTCCAGCCGACCCAGCCACGACCCAAGAGGCGGCTCAGGCCCATAGCAAGCTAACCGTAGATTAGTTTACTGCAGAGGACTTTACTCGAAAACACATATGACCTCCACAGAAAGAGTTGATGAGCTCCCACAGTGTAGTCTTTAAGATAGCGCGCCCTCGCGCGCGTGGCCATTTCTCAGCGCGACGGCCACAACTGTCTCCGGCTCAGGGGCTCTCATGTAGACTGGTCCCGAGGAGCTCGAGCGATGGTCTACTTCTGTGTTGTTATGTGCAGGGGAGTCTGGAACTATGTCAGTACCCAATAGTTTCTCATAACATTGTATCAGAATTAAGTCAGATCTAATCAACCGTCGTTGACTGGAGTGTAACCGGCTCAGAGACATCTCATGAGTGCAAGTTGGTTTTTTTGACACAGTAGGATGTCACTTTTATGCTACCCAACCAATGAAGACGTGACTTAACTTATATAAGCAATAAGGTTAATTCTAAATATTAGGTCCCGCGCCTTAGCATTACATCGGTGTAAAACAGAATCACAAATAAACAACCTCTTAATTTGTGATTCGGCAAGTCTACTGAAATTTACAATTCCACAATAATAGTCAATATTTTGAAATCTGAGTCTGGAGGGACTAATGTAGATAAAGAGCGTGTTAAGGATAATTCCCCTACATCTCCTCTCTAAAATCATTCCGTGACGATGTATCGCATAAATAAGTACATCGTGTTGTATAGCAACAAGAGATGTGAGCTGGTGATAAATGTACGCCACGATGCTAAAATGGCAAAAAGCGGCTCTAAGGTCGTTCTACCCTAGTCTTTGTTATTGAAAGCAATTAACCTATGTACCATTAAATAATATTAGTCACTGAATAATAATGTACTAATATAACAATGAGGCTTTACATTTAAAGTGCTTACAAAAGAATATGAAATCAGACTAGACAAATGTTTGTTATTCAGTCACGAAGTTCCGTGTTTCAAATATTAGAGTTGTTTATATCTATGTTAAGTACATTTCTAGTCATTCTATAAAAAGCAAATCATTGGAATACTGCGTAGCGTTACCTCTTTAGAAAGCTTTAGCACGCTTACCAAACTCAGCTACGCAAAAACCTCACCGATTTAACGTTAAAAATCTTATTATCGCTTTCTGCCTCCTGATCATTAGTCAAGAGTGGGCCAGAGGGGAGCGCTCCTTGTCCATAATTGATACTATTTATGGGCGCTTCTGACGCTATTCATAAAAAAACAGCCTACAATACAGGCGTAAAAAATTCTATAAACCATAAAACAGCCATACTGAACGTTCAGTTAGCATAATACCGCGAAGCCTTGTTAAAAGTCTAGATGCTGGCAGAATTCTACATGTGTTCTACATGTATTTGGTAAAAGATTGCTCTAGGTTGATAAACATCTTTAGCCGGGTTAGATTAGCCTGGATCGTACACTAAAGCTAGTAGAAACCTCAAGAGGTCCCCATGTAACTTAACGTATTCATCATGTTTTGGTTTTCCCGTGTCACTTTGCGTGGCCATACCTACCAATTGATTTAATTTGTTTCAAAGAAAGATTAGGGTTAAGATTAGGATTACAAATTAAAAACACACACAGATCTTAGAGCATTCAGCAAGTTATAGCATAGGTCATAGTGAGAAATATAGTATTCTTGATCATGGTACTACTCATGGTTTTGGCTCCACGTTGGACGTTTACTTATGAGATTCCTCTCTCCACATGACTGTCTTTGTGTATGAAACTGTACATGAAAACTGCCAACGTGTCACTCCACTGACTCCCACATTACCCCATGAACACCATCAACACGGGCTTTCCTTCTACCCAGAGACGTCCTCCACATTTGAGGAGGCTGAGATCTGGAGCAGTACAAAGGAAAAATCATCTCTGAGTCAGTGGACCCCAAAGACTTGACTTTATTTCACAGCGGAAACTAAAACTAATGGAAGGGAGGCTGCGTGTTTGAAGGCAGAGCTCTGAGGATAGTGCACACGGCTGTTCCCACGGCGACCATAGATACACATACAGACTTACAGAGGGAGATGGAGACCTGGCCGGATTTACTGTCAAGTGTTCATAGCAGTGCACAATGTGGTCAAAATACTACTTTACTCTTCTAGATAAGACCATTTGGCAATATTTATCATCAAGGGGAATCTACAAGTGTATCATGGAGTGTCTAGCTTGATGTTTCATCTATTTTATTTCACTTCGTGTCACCGTCTGACATCTCAGTAATGGAGCTTGTTTGTTCTATGGTAGACAGGTCCTTTTTCGCATTAACCAATCACTGCCATTTGTTTGTTATTGGACGTTACATATCTACGTATGTCTTCTGACTAACACGTCAGTTGTAGTCCAAGAAGGGTTTTCTCAGGGTTATTTTTTTTTTTTTCAAGAAGACCTATTGTTTTTTCTGTGTATCTACTAATAAACTAGACATACTGTACTTATGCTGATCAGTAATTCATTTTGTTCATTGCAAAAACCAAACTGATCTAAAACGACTTGGGAAAAAGAAACAGGTCCATTTGCTTTCTGTTCAAAACTGCAGAACTGATGAGCTCTGCCTCTTTATTGCTGAACTTAACTTAAACACAAGCATCAAATATTGAATTACAAATTTTAGAGCAGAAAAATGTGTACTTGGAATCTGATTGTTTTGACAAATCGCAAGTAAATGAAGACAAATGGAGGGGTTAGGTGGTAGGTGAAAACAGATTTTACTGATCACTCGATCATCATCTGCAGAACAATACAAGATTACTTAAATATGCATGAATCAATTTAAATAGAACTTTGGGCCATCTAGTGTTAAGAAAATACTAATATAAGTGTATTTTAATAGGTTAAAGGAAATGTATGTAAGATGTTTGAACAGGCATTGATGTACAGAGTGTGTCAATCTTAAATTACAAACACAAACTGTATGAGAGAGTCAGCTGGGCTCACTCTGCTGATTGGCAGAGTGTGTTCAATCTTAATTACTTGTTCCTGAAAGTCCAAGCATTCATGTGAGCGTTATCAATGTTCCCAAAACCCAATGAGAGAGTCAGCTGAGGCTCACTCTGCTTTCTGATTGGCTAATCCTCTTGACAAATGAACATAATGCTTTTTGATAAAGAATATACAAATCAGATATACAATGACAAGTAAAAAAAAAAAAAAAAAAATTGATTATTTTGTATTTGTGGACACATATAGGTCATCTTTATGAAACTTGAAAGTTATGTGAGCATTATCTGGAGGTGCAAAGTTTTTGAATGTTTAGTGAAGAACTTCCATGAAACAAAGGTCACAGAACATGAACATTGCATGTAAATGTAGTCTGAGTACAAAATGGGAACTTTGGAGGGAAACCAACAAAAATCCTTTTATGCTACGTGAACATTCCTTAAGGGTGCTTTTCTGGTAACATACAAATAGTCTTCTAAGAATGTTCTGGAAATTATAAATTGTTAGTTTCAGAGAAGTGTCTCGTTTTTCTTCAATCAAACATGCTTAGATTAAAGTAGTCTATTCTTTATTTGACAAGACATCATTTGTTAAAGTTTAAGCTGGTCTAAATGCACTTATTCTGAATTCACCTGCACATTTTCACTTTGATTTTCCCTGAATATACTATTATCACAGTAGTAATGAAATCATTGCAGCCCTTTCATTTCCCAACTGCACTTTCCGACTGGAGCCCGGTGAAAACAGTGCACAGAGTGTCTTTGTCAGTTCTAATCACAGCAGACCTTCCTGTTCCAGGCTTGACAAATGTTATTTGTTTGAAAAAGACACAGCTTGACTGCAATAAATTACAGCTCTATGGTCAGATGTCCTCCGTGTTAATGCTGAAAAGAAGGTTTTAGACTTTCAGAAAAGCTTTATTCCCAGTATAAAAAAAGTTGGAGAATGGCAGCAATTTGGATTTAAAATGTTGAAGGGTCACGGTCCTTTCACTAAAACGCTGTGGTGTTGTTTCCTAGCAACACTGACCACTGCTGCAGACATTAGGAAACACGTCATGAAGTTTGACATCAGTAATCACCACATCAGGATGGAATATAAAGCCCTAG
The DNA here is from genome assembly GCA_038363315.1 of Mugilogobius chulae. Lineage (NCBI taxonomy): Eukaryota > Metazoa > Chordata > Actinopteri > Gobiiformes > Gobiidae > Mugilogobius > Mugilogobius chulae. Next base: position 11,849,908 of record CM076412.1, on the reverse strand, counting down.
TCTGGAACTTTTTAGCTGAAAAACAGGCTGCACAGTTGATAGTCCAACAATGACGATGTAGCAAAAATTATCTGTGAATATATTTGATCAATTTCAAGGTATCACTCCACTGATGAAATGTTTGATACAATGTTGAACACAATTCAAATACATCCATGTCTTTAGGTTAGGGATGTTCATCATGTCCTCTTAAAGTATTTATGAAAGTGTTTTCTTCTATATCAGACAAGTATTGGTAAGAGATGGTTTGTTACCTGACTAGTTTTGACGATCACTTTCGTCCTCATGAGAGGCTTTGCATGTCGCCTAGGTCAGTGATTTTCAACCATTGTGCCAGGGTACACTTGTGTGCCTTGAGATACGGCCAGGTGTGCCTTGAAAAAAATTTATTAAAACATTTAATTTTTGAAAAAAAAAAATTGCTTCACTTCAGAATTAAAAAAAAAAAGTGTCTTGGAGTGTCTTGCTACCAAGATGAAAACAAGACAACCAAAATTAAAGTGTAATGTGCAATTTTTCAAATATTCAATTATGTTTTGATCGCCACATTTTAATTAAATAGTGTGCTCTGGAAATGTTTGAACCAAATAAGTGTGCCAAGACTTAAAAAAAGTTTGGGAAACACTGGCCTAGGTGATGGTCTTATTCGCTGCTGTCCCAGGCTCAGTGTCAGTGGACCCGTA